>OX401923.1:1460000-2660000 GCA_947859195.1 Drymonia ruficornis
AAGGGGAGAGCGGGGTCAGCGAATTTTTAGTCATCCATATCTCGAAATTGGTTTTGATCGTTCATTTTAAATAATCAGACTGGGGTTTCAGCGTTTTTAATATTTTGAAGGAAAAGGGGAGAGCGGGGTCAGCGAATGTTTAGTCATCCATATCTCGAAATTGGTTATGATTGTTCATTTTAAATAATCAAACTGGGGTTTCAGCGTTTTCAATATTTTGAAGGAAAAGGGGAGAGCGGGGTCAGCGAATGTTTAGTCATCCATATCTCGAAATTGGTTATGATTGTTCATTTTAAATAATCAGACTGGGGTTTCAGTGTTTTTAATATTTTGAAGGAAAAGGGGAGAGCGGGGTCAGCGAATGTTTAGTCATCCATATCTCGAGATTGGTTATGATTATTCATTTTAAATAATTGGGGTATAAGCTGAGCTGAATATGGTAGGTACTACTTCAGTTTGATCCCATAAAAAATCATTTCGTAAATCAACACCCAAAAGAGGGAAACTAAAGGTAGAAAAGTACGGCAGAAAAATATGTTTGTACCCGATTGACTTGAAACTTAGTATGCATAGGGTAGGTGAGGGAGGAAGGGGAAGACGTAAGGTAGGGGGATGTGGAAGGGGGAGGGGAAAGGGAAATGGAGGGGGAGGGAGCAGAAGGAAGAGAAGGGAGGAGAAGGGGAGGGGGATTAGGGATTTTGGCTCTATATAACCTACCAAAACACGCATTCACCGAATTAGGTACCGTGATAAAGTTTGTATGGCTCCAATAAAAATCATGAAATAAAATTATTTTTATAAAAAAGCAAATACTGACTTAAAAAACCCTAGCGCACTAAAAAGTACTAAAAAGTCTTAAGTCACTTGCCCGATTTTTTTTTTATTTTGAAGTCTACGCGGACGAAGTCGCGGGCAAAAGCTAGTCAAAAATAAAATAAAAAAATAGGTTTTACATAATTTAAAAAAATATAGATAAGCGTTTTGAAGTAGGTAAGTGTGGATAAATAATATGGTCATAAACCAAACCTATGATTATGAAAAACCAGTTAAAAAATGCACATAATTGTATTTTGATAAGTAGGTATAGGTAGGTACCACAGTACAACAAACAAATTAATGACAGATAGATGACTTGAGGCCCTCAGTGAAATCCTATTTTCTTCTGACATAACACTCAAATCTCAAAAGATTAGCAACATGTAGTCAGAATAACAAGCGGGGCCGCGTGAACCAACTAGTTAGTACCATAAACAACATTATTTTCATTGAAAACACGCATGGCTGGGTCACTGACCGCTATGGGAACGTTATAACTCTATGGTACGTGATAACTTGACAAATAATTATACATTATAATATTTTTATGTGGAATTTGTTGACTACTATTTGAGCGGTGTAAATAAATGATACTATTTGTGTTGAATAAAAACATATTATGAGCGAAAAAAGTGTTCAAAAAATTTATAGTTACATCCTATATTTATGACATCATTGCTATTAATCTGGTACAAATTTATATTTCAAATGTAGAATTTGTCCGTTTTTTTTTAATTATTTCAATGAATTACAAAAAAACACCTACCTTTATGTAGTTAGGCCCCACAAATAACTTATAATGATTTGCGGTAACTATTATGGTTAAAGTTAAAACATAAAAACCCCATTAGATCCGGCCAGTAGGTCTTAATTAAAACTAAATAATAAAGGTATTTCCTATGCAAAATAAACGATTAAATTCCCAAGTACCAGGAACGCAGAAAATAAAAGGAGCCAAATAGATGCGGTCTATGCATTTTAATTAATAGTCTGTGGCTTTTCGCGCGGAACATTGTCTATGATTGCATTTGTATTGATTAAAATGCATTTTATATGGGAAGCTCGGTTTTTCTAGACTAGCCTTCCCTTTGAGGTTTTACCTAGGTTTCAAGACATATGTAATTTTGCTAAAATTCCCTTATGATAGGAAAGCAACGAAAAAGTATGTTTAATTAAATTTTTCATTTTTTTTATTGTGAAACATAACTTCTAGTTTTCTGTTTCTTCAAATATTAGCAATCGATAGTGTAATAAAATATTTAGTCAAATACTACATACTCGAAGACATCCCTAGTATGAGGTGGAAAAGGGCTCAAATAACATAACTAAAATCCCGTTATCTCACCGCCCACACATCCTTAGCTTTCCAAGCAAAATTAATATCGACTCATTTAATATGCAAATGTTTAGCCGTATCTGCTGTCCGCTCCGTTCAATCAATGTGTCTTTTAGCGGTATCTGTGCGATCAGCTCCTAGCGTCTCTTGCCGCCTGGTACATAGATTTATGGCGCACCGATATCACTGTTTGCTTTTAATCTATTTTCCAGCTTAATTATGTAGGTAATTGTTGAGAAATAGCACGCCTGTGTTGCGGGAAAGTGTAGGCAGGTGTATTTATACTCAAATTTAAAAAAAACTCGGTATACCTACCTATTTTTTTTTTCGTGAGAATTGGTATCAAAGTCAGTTCCAAAGCGGGACGCATCTGGTTTTAAAACATAGGCATGTACATTTGAATGAATAGGTGGGCCGCAAAAATGCCACATAGCAATCCTGTAAAAAGATTTAATTTCCTGATTTCTCAGCCAAAATCCTCAGCAATTCCGCAAAATTTCCGTAAAATGCTCACACATTT
Organism: Drymonia ruficornis; assembly: GCA_947859195.1. NCBI lineage: Eukaryota > Metazoa > Arthropoda > Insecta > Lepidoptera > Notodontidae > Drymonia > Drymonia ruficornis. The sequence goes on from OX401923.1 coordinate 1,462,673, forward strand.
TACGCGATAAATGACCATTTTAAGGAAGCTTAGCGGAATTGCTATGGAGTCTGCTAGAAAATCAGGAAATGAATTGCTTTCACGGAATTTCTATCTGGCCTTTAGGCTCGCAGGTCTTTATTTAACCGCTAAGGCCAGCGGTAGCAACGGTCGCGGCGTCACGTACATCTTCAAATCTAGAGTAAACAGGTTGTAACTGAGTCAGCTAGTAACATCTTCGGCCTCATCATCACTTCCATCATCAGATAGGTGTTAATCGTTGACCAGTGAATAATAAAAAACCCTAAAAAGCAACAGACGGAGATCGTTCAACGCATGCGTCAGTCGGAGTGTCTTACACCTAAGGGTCAGTTCAGACAGAGCGGAAAAATGCGCGAGCAATTTACTGGCTCCATTAAAAATAGGACCGAATGACCACAGCCTAATGTTGCCTCGCGTGTGCTCGCGACATCGCGAGCGTGCGCAATCTCGAGCATAAGCGAGCTGACTCTCGCGCATTTTTCCGCTCTGTCTGAACTGACCCTAAAGCAAATGAGGGCTTGGGCGCCGTTCAAACAGTTTGTTTTACTCAAAGTTGTTAAGTGAGCCGTTATATTTTATCGGAATTATCTATTAAAGTGTAAAACAAGTCGCCACAGCAATTTAATTGAATAATATAGACGTCAGTAATGTATTGCAATATCCTTCAAAATTGTATACATATTAATCGTATTTCAAGCGTAAATGGGTGCGTCTAAATGTGGCGAGCGCGAGCAATCAGTTGTGACATCTGACCAGCCCCACTAGACAAGTGGCTTCATCTACAAGCGTTTCTGCAAATCGCTACGCTTAAATGTATAGAAATGACATCAAGTCGATAAGTAGATCACGTTACTTATGTCATTTCCATAGCTGAAGTGTAGCGATTTGTAGAAACGCTGGTAGACGACAGTCACTTGTCTAGAGGGGCAGACGGGCTAGACACGTGGCTGACGTTTACAAGCGTTCGTTCAAATCGCTACGCTTCATGTATGGAAATGACATAAGTCACGTGATCTACATAGCAACTTGTTGTTGATATACATAGCGACGTTTGACATTTCCATACATTGTGAAGTCTATTCTATTCGATTAGCGTTCATGCCACTTGTCTAGGGGGGAGGTAAATACAATCTCATAAAATTATTTCTCTCGCGCGCCGCCCGCCTCATATGGATGCACCCGATAGACCCGGCTAGAGGGCCCGTAAGTAGTGTTCCAACTTTTGATCCAAACTCAGAAATACAACGAAATTGTATTGAAAATGTGTTAGAAATAGGTCAATAGCTAATCAGGAGTGATTGTGTTCTAATAATAGTGTAGGGGTCGTGAGGCATTGTTTAGGCTGTAACCGAACACGGCGCGCGCGCGCCACCCGTCCCCTTTGACGGCGGCCTTATGGCGGGATTGTGGGAAACGTGTCAATGGTAACATGGTTCATTTTACTTGAGTTTTTTTCAAACCGTTTGTAGATTATTCAGTTAATTTATATTGATTAGATTTGTGTAATCATCTAGGCATCTCTAATCTCAATCAGGCTAGCAACGAATTTTTTTTAATGAAACGAACGTCTCCTGTTATGGTAGAGTCCTAGTCAACCGGCCTAGTTAACGTCACTTCTTAATTTAGACGGATTATGATCGCCGCCATATTGATAGTGGTTCATTTCATACTCAATACCACGATGCAGAATTAAACAATGTTGCTATCATAGTGTTTTTCAAAATATTGTAAAGTATTTTTATGGACTTGGCCACACACTCCCACCACTTTTACTCCTGTAAGCAAGGATCGATAGTGGTGTCCAACGTTAGCTAAAATGTCTTGAAACCCACATGAATTTAATCAAAAGAGTTGGAAGAAAATGATTTATTATTTTGTATCCGAACTTTGTGTGAAGCTATATTTTTTGATGCAATAAATTATTATTCAATCGAGACAATTATTTAAATAACTAATAATCATGTAACTATAATAGGCAAATAAAAGTTCTCTATTGCATTTTTTTTGTGTCGAATTTTCAGGAGTCATGTCACGATCGCTTTCATAGACAGTAGGAAAATTTTGTAGGTTTTTTTAAGAACTATTTGATGTATCGAATAATTAACTATCACCAAATATAATACCCACGCCATTACAGATTCTAAATAAATAAGTTAAAAGAAAGAAGGAATTCAATCCAGACATTTCTCAGACTGAACACCATCTATCAGATGCTACTATTAATATTAAACTCTGAATTTTCCTAGGCACACCTCATTTGATAGTCAATGTAACGGAACGGGGTGGCCATAAATAATTCAGTCATCGTATCGTCTATGGTCAGCCATCGCTTCCTATGCTACTTCCGGCTAGCTAATTGATATTACAATTGTTTTTATTTAAATTGTTACAGCCTTTGTATTTAGTATGGCTGACGCGAGACATTTAGTATTCATTTCTTTGATGCGGTTATTGTTTATTGAATTTATAGAAAATTGATTGTTAGCTTGCAATCATAGTCTGGATTATTTGCATAATGATATGCAGTTAAATTTCCACTGTTAATATATTGTTTATTCTATACAAGCGTACTACCGCAGTGATCGTAGCCTATAGATGCTGGCAATACCAAAAGCATCGCTCGCAATTACTTACAAGTACATACATAATTGAATACTTATTTATTTTAATTTTATCTCCAGTTTTATAGAATACTCTATTCTTTGCATTATTGGAATTTATTATTGACTTTTCTCTCATTACAATAATACTTTTAGCATGCCCAATATTACGAAATTTCCTATTATAATCTCAATTACAATACCAAATAGCACTGAATGCAAACCATACAACCGAAACGAGAGACCAAAGACTTCATTCACGAACCGAATGACTTTATTAAAGCGTTCGACACTGTCGATCAATGGAAACCATGAGTTTTTAAAGGCCTTTTTTCACATAGAGCTCTCATTGTGTGATCAAAAGGTTTCTGGCGACAATACCAGCTCGGTTTAATTAACCGAAGCTTAATGCTTAATTGTTAGTGCGGCTAAGCCGGCCAACACGTGTCGGAGTGCCACAGGGAGCGACGCTCGGCCCCACGCTCCAATTGATATTGAAATTTTTCCTTAGAATGATTTTAAAGGATTGCGGGTTGTTTTAATAGGGATTTGTGGGTGGTTATTGGTTTTTGGAGTATTTAAATTTGAGTTTATTTGATGTTTGCGCGGCTTTTCTTCTGATAGTAATATTCACTTTATAGTCAGCATAAGTTAGGGTCAATATTAACAGTATTCATTAATAACTTATTTTATTATTATTCTGATATCTAGGAGCACTTCTTATTTATCTTTGAAAAAAATGATAATACGATTCCCGCCATAGGCGAATTTCGGAAACGACCTTTTCGTAATTTACCCTGGGTGTCACTGGGATCGCTCCTAGTCCATTGTACGGTACCCATAGTACAAACTTCCCTTAATTTCGGACATACAGTTGGTGTGTTAGTCTAGCAGTATTTATTTTATCATTATTAATATGCAGTATCTGTTGATTCTGTCCAGTGTAGACATCAAAATCATCCCTGGAGGATCAGTATGTTGTATAATGTGCTAAACATGTAAAAAAGATAATTTTTCGCAATTACCTCTGTAACAAAATCCCACGCATCAGCAGAACTAAGCCATCTTTATTACCACACACAACCGCAGGGCAATTTACAGGAAAACCAAACAGCAATTACTGAACAAAAACAAATAGGAGAAAAATCATTAGGGGCGGCCGCTGAGGGGATGATTACAAAAGAAAACACGGGATCTGGAGTGGTGGGTACTGTGGATGATTGTGCAGCGGTACCGGAGGGTAGCGGGTTCGACAATGGCGGCGAGATTACGGCTGTTCGCTGTCAGTTGGCGCCGCTCCTATTTGATTTGGGGTTCTGTTTAGTTTACACTTCCAATAACTGTTTGCTTTTACTGTTAAGTTGTGTGTGAAATTTTGATTTGTTTTTTTACAAGTTTTATAACACTTGGTTGATTCTTTATTTCTGTCTAGTTCACATGATTCAAGTTGCAACGATGACTACTTGTCGCCTTCACTGGCCCCTTGTTAACTAGTAGGCAAGTTGCTTTAGTATTGGGCATATTTAATTCAAGTAGCAGTGCTATTTCTCAACTTAATTTATGAAAGCCTCGGTTGCATTATACAAAAAATGCTAAGATCACTATTCACGTTTAGACAAATCACTATTTGGCTGATGATAAAAAGCACCAAAGACCTTATAAAATATGCAAAAAAACTTGTTTAATCTCATCACTATTAAAATCGTTACCATCATTCATAATTAACAGCTGAAAATTAACCACAACCTCACCCAATTCTCTATTAACTTCAATATCAAAGAGATCGCCCTGAAAATCTCCAATATGCTATAAAAATAATGGAAAGTTTAAAGGAACACCATATTCTGGAGGCGGGAAAGTTCGCAATCATTGCAAGACTAAGCCTTGGAGGGTCGACTGAGGGGAAGTCAGTATTCATAATGATGTTTTATAGTTGTTAGTGATGTGAGAATGCTACTGCGCACGTTATAGGAGTTGCTTTACAAAAAGCAATAAATTTTCCTAATTTTCCTGAATCCCGCTAAATTTAATCAAAATGGTCGCGAATAGCGTACAATGTGTGACGATTAAATGGAAATTTTGCGGAGATGCTATGGATTATATCAGAAAATCAGGAAAATGAATTGCTATGTGGCTGTTTAGCTGCACTGTCCCCCTACAAGTGGCTTCGCCTATAAGCGTTTCTACAAAACGCTACGCTTAAATGTATGGAAATGACATTACAAGTCGATAATTAGATCACGTGACATGTCATTTCCATACATGAAGTGGAGCTATTTATAGAAGCGTTTGAAGGCTAAGGCACTTGTCTAGGGGCTGGTCTAACTGGTTACTGAATTGACCCTTTCTTTTGATAATTTCTATGACTTGTCTCCTCCATAACTCTTCTTACATCTCTAGCATCTCGTATTCAATATCATACGTTTCTCTTATATGTTTGTTGTATGTAACCCGACACCGCGATAGATTTGAGCCGCCCTTTGTGCCGCCCCCCGCTAACCACCCCCGCTCACCATTGTTCCTGCTCTAACTGTAAAATCATTTGTGTGGTTTAGAGTTGCATCGCCTTTTGTTTATTCAATGAATATATGAGTTATGAATTTATTTGCTTTAACTGTTTTTTAATCATGTTTGTTATTATTTATTGGCAAGAAACTTAAATTAGACGTAATTATTTAAGAAATTCATTGGTTTACTGAGTCTGCAACGGCACCTTCAGCTGCTATATCAGTAAATGATACTGTAATAGTTATAACCAATTGTTGGCCTGGATCCGCCAAAAATCAGACTAAAACATTATTCTTAGGGCTAAGTATCACACTTTATATTACAACTTTGAAGACTTCTTTATAGCGGACATCTAGAAATCAAGAGGCACATAATAATATACCTACTTACTAAACTTAAAATTCGTACCATTTAGTATATATTTGAAGAGTACGTAATAAATTACTTAGTAAGTGACCGTGAATGGGATTTTAAATAGATCTGTTTTTTATTTATTATTTTTAGCTCATAATATTCCATAAGTCATTGCTGCGTAATCTTTCCTTTTCTTTTCGTATTTATTGCAAACTTTAGCATCTTTAATTTGTTAAGTAAAAAAAGCCCAGCTGAACCCGCCTCTTAATTGCATGTTAGTATTTTTTCTAAGTCAAGAATATGAACTGTTCTTACTTCATCGCAATAGATAGCATCATTATAATCATAGTTGTTAAACTCATCTACGTCATGCTAAATAAATCTTTATAGAATTCTAAGGAGGTATTAAGTACTGACGTCATAATGACGATGTCTTCTAGGAAACTCATCAAAGAGTGTTACCAGTTATTTGTCTAATCTGCATATGCTACGTTAAACGCAATTAGATAAATTATTTCTAGAATTGTATGAATCATTGGCTCTGTTAAACAATGAGATTGACATTGCTGGAAATTATAAATCTCAACTAATATTATTAACGCGAATCCGTTTATTTGCAAGTCTGACTGAGCATCACGCAAGAATTAATTTACCGTTTTGAATTGAATTTGATGCCCTACATCTAATAGTCCCATTTACTAGCACCTATAATTGCGACTACCTAAAATAAATCGATGATAGAATAATTATAATATAATTAGGATCGACTGAATAGATATAATTAGGGTCAAGATTCATTTAAGGTTAGCAACTGACTCACAATGAAGATGATTGTAAAGGAGGATTCACACAGAAAAAAATATACCCCAGGATCTAATTTTCAGCAAAACCCTGAAGTTTTCAGTGTTTAAAAAGCAACCTAAGTAAGACCTGAAAGGTGCTAAGTAGGCTAACAAAAGACATATATTCATAAAAATCTACAGGAACATAAAAATATAAAGTAAAATAAAGTTGTAACCCCAAGAGATGCAAGAACTGTGTCCTTTGAAAGCATAGTGTACTTTCAAGATAATAAAAAGACAAACTCCCGAAACATGGGGGATCTGAAAGAGATGATTGAAACAAACCCGCTGAAGTTAGGCCCTGTAAGTGTATTAAACCGGCTGAAAACTTCGCAAAAAGCGAAAGACAAAGTGAAATAATAAATACTTTCGATAATAAAAAGTTGATATTGGTTCGAGTTTTCGAGTTTGGCGCAAGGGATGATATTTTTGAAGTATTAGGCTTCAGACATCATTCAAATTCTGTTTTTTCAGTGCAAACTTAACTGCAGTTGGCTGCAGCTCATATACGGGCTGGCATCACAGGGATAGTACCACACTCTCGCAGAAGATTTGTCGTAAAGTAGCAATTCAGCTGCGTTTTACGATGAATGAGAGAGCCAGAAATCTAACATCCTCTACTCTCTGTCCTATTCCTCTTCAGGTCGACAACTTGCAAATGAGGCCTTTGGTATTCAAGCATCTATAGGCTACGGAAACTGCTTAAGGCTTACGCTTGTTAGTCGCTTTAGTTACATCACCAAAAACTATTTCAACTGTTAAACCAAATCTCTACATGCTATAATAGCTACTTTTCGGCAATCTGCTGTGAGAGAGTGGTACTACCCCAGTCAAGCCAGGCCGTCTATGAGCTGCAGTCAGTTGGCTTGTCTTCATCACTTATACAGGCTGACAGAGAAAAGAGAGGAGCGATACTAATTTTAGATCATATATTATACAGGCTGACTGGTTAAACACTTTACATATTGAAGGACATGATTAATTTATGGTAATATGAAACGTTTAAAAAAATAAAATAAAAAAAATACCAATGAACTACAGAGAAAACCTTCATTAAATTAATGTGCTAAAACTCGGAAATTGTGGACACCGCAGTGCCTCGCGTAGAACGCTATCGCTAGTACGCGTGTTCTGCGCGAACGGAGTTAATGACACTTGATAGGTACGTCAAATCAAGGAGGTACTATCCTGACCACGCTTATTGTTTTGAGTGGATAATTAAAGATAAATTTGGCAAATATTAGGCACCGATTTTTTTCCATAATTAGAACGAGAATCGATTACTGAGCACTCTATATCAATATGTAAAGTGTTCAACCAGTCAGCCTGTATAATATATGATCTAAAATTAGTATCGCTACTCTCTTCTCTCTTGCACCATCAACGAACTTGTCCAAGTGTCACGCAGGGGCGAACCTTGGGAGGCGACTCGGAAAATGTTTCAGGATGCATTATGATAAGCACGTCCCTGGGGGGAGCGGGTGGCGCCGGGGGAAACGCCTGGTGGAGCGTTAACCGCACCATGTCAGGCGCACGCGCATATTCTAACAATATATTAGACATTGAATCAGTTTGTGATGAAACTAGTTAGATGTATGGATGGATGGATGGATGTTTCTTACTCAATCACGCCAGAACGGCTATACGGATCTGGATGAAATTTGGCACAGAGATAGATTATAGTCTGGAATAGCACATAGGCTAAATTTTCGAAAGACATGTGAAATCCACCAACCCGCATGATTTGGGCCAGCGTGGCGGATTATGGCCTGAATTCCCCTCGTTTTGAGGGGAGGCCCGTGCCCAGGAGCGGGACTTTAAAAGGGTTAACATTATTATTATCATCAAAATCAGGACTCTACATGACCTAGACTGTACTTTGTCAATAAACGATTGTTGCTCCATTGATAAGGGCCTCCGCAGACTTGCTACTTTGCGTCGCGTTTCTTCGAGTGCGAACGAGCGAGACGCAGCATCAAAATCGCTGATCGCCGATGCTAAAAGTAGCAAGTCTGCGGAAGCTCTAAGGCGAACAGTATAGATAGCCCCAAAAATACTTCTCCAAATCACAAACCTCTAATATTTATAAAAGACTCGTAAATTTTATTGGAAAATAACAGAGGTATGGGTCGCGATAACTTTACACTAACTTTTTTATCGCAATGACACCGGATGAATAATAAAAACAGTATCCGACGCGAAATAAACAGGTGATCGGACTTGCCACACTTTTGATGGCTTCGACATTTTGTGGGACTTGCTGATGAAATGGAGATAAAAGATGACATTCACGGTTTGCTGGACTTCTTTATACTGTGGTCTGCAACTTTTTATCACTGATTGATTTTACACTGTGGCTTTTATATTGGTTTTGTTTTGCCTCCATTTTTTAACCTATTGTGCCCACTGCTGAGGTCGCCCCCATCTTTTTCCATCGATAATGTTGGTCAAATACAACAATTTTATACCTAGCTAGTTAATTTTATAGGTGATAGCTGATGCCCGCGGCGTCGCCCGCGTAGATGTCGGTGTTTCTCTACTATATTATGCATGTATTATACATATAAACCTTCCTCTTGAATCACTCTATCTATTAAAAAAACCGCATCAAAATCCGTTGCGTAGTTCTAAAGATCTAAGCATACATAGGGACAGACAGCGGGAAGCAACTTTCTTTTATACTACGTAGTGAGTATGATAGAGCCTAGCTGTAGCCAATTTACTGCAGTTCATATATGGGTTGGCGCGACCGGTGTAGCACCACTCTCTCACAGAAGATCGGCGTAAAATAGCTATTACAGCTGCGTTTCGTACGATGAGTGACAGAGCCGGGAGACCAACCCCTTCCTTTGTTCCTACTCCCCTCTAGGTCGGCAACGTGCGAGTGATACCTTTGGTATTGCAAGCATCTATAGGCTACGGTAACAGCTCAACATCAGGAATGTCGTACGCTTGTTTGCCACAGTCACATAAAAGAACGTCCCAAACAGAGAACTTCAATTTGACTTGCATATTCAATATTGTCGCCTGAAAAATAACTGTTCATGCGAATTGTCTCTCATTGAAAACTACCTAAAAATAACGATTTAAGGGCCTCCGCAGACTAGCTACTTTTAGCACCGGCGATCGGCGATTTTGATGCTGCGTCTCGCTCGTTCGCGCTCGAAGAAACGCGACGCAGCATCGATACGTCACAAAATCGCCGGTCGCCGATGCTAAAAGTAGCTAGTCTGCGGAGGCCCTAAATCTGATATTTGTTATTCATGACAACAGCTTCAAATTTCAGCCGCTCATAAATGATTTAGATAAATATAGTCGTAGAAAGTATCACCTGTAATATTTTCAGTGCAAACAAGTGTTATCGGTCACCAAAATTCAGCATTCCAACTGATACCGTATCACCGATAGCCGAATGTTCCCATCATGCCGAACAAGTTACTGACAAATATTTAACTAGTGATGCCGACTGATTTACAACATATAGATTTTATATCGGAGCATCGTGTGAATAACTTCATATTAGATAATTACAAGTTTATGAGGTCGTCAACATATACGCCAATAAATACAAAAAATTCTCACGTTTTCTTTGTTGATTCACTTGCTATTTGATGTTTGCTATCGGAAATTTTATTAGGTATTTCTAATGTAGCATCATGTATCAGATCTAGGTTTATAGATAATAATATTGTGAATCTACATTTCATAATCTTATCCTAACATAATTTTGACGGGCCCGTTGGCGTGGTTGGCGTGATGGCGCCTTTCACGCTGCAGGTCGTAGGTTCGATTCCTACCCGGGACATGCATTTGTGTGCATGAACATGTCTGTATGTCCCGAGTCTGGGTGTATATGTATATTAAGTATGTATTTACAAATAAAAAAGTAGTATATGTAGTTATCTGATTTCCATAGTACAAGCTCTGCTTAGTTTGGGATCAGGTAGCCGCGTGTAAAAATGTCCCAGGGTATTATTATTATTATTAATTCGCAATAGACCCGTCAAGACTGCGTCGGATTCCTTACATCTAGCTTTTCAAAATTACCCATGTCAGATTATTTAGTAAAGAACCCACTGTCTGAATTGATCAGAGCTCATGCCTTGATCATTATCAGAACACCTTCCATAACATTCTCATTCATTACAATTTGTAACTATTCCAGTCTTGATAATAACCGGCCGAACCTGACGTCATAAATAACAAAGAAAGAAAAGCTGAACACAGCAAACAGAACTCGCTTGTGGACCGACAATAGCACTCCAAGATTTATGGCAAATCTGTTTACATGACAACTGTAATACCCCTCAAACCATCTACGGAATTAATGAGCGCGCAGTATCACTTCCTAAGCCAACATTGGTCGCTGCTAATAATAAGCCACCCTCCACCCTTTAAGAATTCCCTAATAGAAAGTGGATAGACAGACGCGATCCATCACGGCATCCCCCAAGCGATGTATTATTTATGGGGACATCTAGAGGTACCTACTACCCGCTGCTAATCTTTCAATATCTTCAAGAATTCCGGTACAGAACTTGGGGATCAAATCCTACAATACACTATTGCAGTCGCTCAAGACTTAAATGGTACAGATATAGAGACTGATTTCGGTAAATTTATTGTTGCTGTTAATATTGTGGACAAAGCAGAGGAGTTCACAGATGCACAAGTGAATTTTGATGATGTGTGCTCTATATCTATAGCAATAAAAGTTAGAGTCGATTGATTTCAAGTTGTAGATGTTTGTGAAGTTAGAATAATTGTAGGATTTGTTTGTTTTGGTAAGGAATGGGAATAATGGCGGTGCATCGGAAGCGGAATGAAATTAATGGACGGTGCGTTAATGAATTTCAGTTATTATACGTGTGTGGTAATGGGATTGTTTTATTGCAAATGGATGACGCGACGGTAATGTTATTTATGGTTTAACCTGCTAAATATAATGGTTCGATAGCCTGTAATCCCATTATTTAGTTGATTTATGGGACTTTAATGGCACACAAGCGTACGGCCCGCCAGATGTTAAGCAGTTACCGTAGCCTATAGATGCTTGCAATACCAAAGGCATTGCTCGCACATTACCGACCTAAAGGGGATTGGAACGATGGGAGGGGAAGAGGTTTTGGGCTTCCAGCTCTCACTCATCGTACGAAAAACAACTGTAACGTTACGCTGATCTTCTGTGAGAGGGTTGTACTACCCCGGTCGAGCCAGCACGTATATGAGCTGCAGTCATTTGGCTACAGCTTGGCTCTACCAATAGATAACCTGAGGTACACAAATCTTAGGTAAATCAAACTATAAGATGTAGTTACAGCTATTTTGTTAGATTTAGAGCCAGCTCAAAAAGATGTAAATAAGAGTCATACAGCTCATCTAAACGATTTTGATGTGTTGAAATTAGAATATAATTGCGAACACTAAGACTTCTTCATACACTTCTGACATTTACTGCTCGATAATTTCTAACTGAACTGTCGTTTAAATTCTCGGCATGAGATTTTTACGCTCCCAAATCGCCTGTGAGATTACTAAACAGTTTCACATAAAACAATTCGTTACAACACACTCAACAGCGTTATATTAATCCACAAACGAATTTCTCAAATCCATCGTGGAGTTTGAAACGAGAATTCCGACTTATTTATATGAAACTAAATAGAAATTGAACTGTGAACGGCACTGAACTAAAAATATCACACTTAGCCGGTGATGGTGGAGAAAAAATGTTTTCGAGATTCGAGGAACGAGAGGGGACCGAGAATAGATCCCTGTGGGACTCCCTTTATGTTCTAACTAGCTGTGCCCGCGACTTCGTTCGAGTTACGCTACTCATGTTACTTGTGGAGTGTAAAAAAGGATACGCACATGTCAGTGTTCGATGGGATATGATTTTCTTTTTTGTCATTAGAATACTTATGGAAGGAATTATCGTAAGCTTTTTATAGAACGATGACGCTACTGATTTCGTTAAAATAAATAATAAATAACAATCAAAATTTTAACAGTTTACACGAGATAGACTTTCTCATGACTAAGTAGATGTTTCCACCGAATATTTTTAATCTGTTAACTTTTTGGAAAGACTTTGGCTAACTCTTATGGGATTACAAGCGTGACGTCATAGGTTATGTATTTAACCACAACTCGTCGTTACTTGCACTGCACAGTCCCTTTCTATATAAATACATTTTATTTTGTTTGTTTCTGTCTCATGACGCGTCTGACTTGTTCCAATTGTCTCGGCTCTATGACTCAAGCCCTTTATTCCATTTGTTTCGCCGTCAGTTCAACTGTATTATTACTATTGATGTTAATTTATTTTATTATGCTATTCCTACATGCTTAATTTGTAAAAAAAAAACTTCCAAAACATTATTCAAAGTTCTCTTACCACCCAGATTTTGAATGAAGGCACAAAATAATACAACACTTACCTGAAACAAAAGAATAAAAAAATAAGAATAAAAATTAAAAAAAAAAAAACAAAGCGCCTAATGTCCACTTATTTAAAGAAGGAATTTTAAATCATTCTATTCATCATTGCGGTGCGGTTAATTTAAAAATGGCCGCTTGGACTAGTGATGTTACTCAGTGTTTATATCCGAAAGTTCGGATATGTAATGAAACTAACTTAGAACTAGTTAAACATTTTTATTTCTTAATTGTTTAGTATAGAGTTTATGGTGTAAGTCTGGTTTTAGTAAATTAATATCAGCTTTGACAATAAACTTGGGTACTCTCTTGAGACTTATTTTGTACATATCTACTAAAATGGCCCTCTCATAGCTGACATACATTTATTAATTTAATACTTAAGTACTAGTACCTACCTATTTATCAATACACATAGATTGATTGCTTATACATAGTTTTGTCATAGTTTCTTTGGACTCCAGTATTTCTGCCTCCTTAGCAATTTTACCAACTACGTAATTATTCAATTATATACCGATGATTTCAAATACCAAGAAATAAAGACAAATATACACTTCACACTATTATTAACCAATATTTTAAACAGTTCATCGGCACTGTAACACGAAAAATATCCGAAACCTTTCCCATCACTATTCATAATCGAAAAGATGTAAACTAAGCATCGCGGGCGCACCTCATTACTGCGCACGTAACGAGCGCGCGTAAATCATACGAACGCCCGCCGGCCATTGTCTCGCTCACACGCAGAATCGATTCACAAATCGATTGTAATGATCGAACCGCGAACATCGATCTCATTAGCGTACCTAATGATGAATGGCCGTATTGAATACGTTATTAGTAATGTCCCGATTCGATTAGAAACTAATCGATTTAATATTTTACGATGATTTTTTCGGTAATTTTAATTCGGTTCGGACGATTTGAATGATTTTAATTTCATTTTTATGCAAATGATGGAGAGTAATTTTGAAATTAGTTTTTTACCACATAGTAATATAGGAAGAGATTAAAAAGCAGCGCACGCGCAAGTACTGCCTCGGGGAAGCAGACTTTTAAGTTTTTATTAGCTTATGTGAAGCAGACTGAAATGTACGAGATATATTTGTAGGACGTCATCGCCTTTTCAGCAGCAGTAGCGCCATTTACAGTACAAACTTACCTGGTCCAGTGGCCAAAAGAGGAACTAAAATTTCCAATAGAGAATTGTCATATTTTGACAGTTTTAATGACACTAGCGACACTTTCAGCGGACCAGATAAGTCTGTTATATTCAAAACGTTGTTACCTATCTGTCATTCATTTTACGGCACGTCAAAATTAAGCAACACTCAAATCTCAGGTCGTTCCGAGTATTCGGGCAAGCAATTTTACTCATACTTTAGTCCTAACAAAAATACATTCCGAACCTTTCCTCCACGCACTCTCAATAATCAACCCTAAAATTAGCCCAACAAAGTCTTAAATACCGCCAGCCGCCACCTGTCGTATACGACAAAAGAGTGGATCTCGGTCGTCGTGGCCCAGAATCCGCGGCGCGTCTGCCAAATAATTGACACACCCGGTGTCATCGCGCTGAGTGTTGCCAGCATCGATATTTCGCAATAATCCGTCTAATTCGAGACACTGGCATTATAGATATGACGTGTGTAAACGACAGTTTGACAATCTGCAATCGATTGTGTTCGAATGTTCGAATTATTTGAATTTGAATATGTTGCCTGTTTCCGTGTGCTAGAATATCATCAATGCCTCCAAGAAATTACCAAAAATAGGGAGACACGTGACTGTCCAAAATAGTTTGTCCTACTAAAGGGAGTCCATGGACACATTACGACTCAGTCACTCGCGGAAATAAACTAATACGGCTCATCTTATGGTGAATAATACGCATCAAATGCCTTTTGTCGAATTGCGAGTGCGATAACAGGTATGAATTTCGGTGCATGTAGTGGTGTGGTGGGCCCAAGTTTGGTGGTAGCGATGTTGGGAGGTACCATATCTGCTAAAATAATACATCAATGACCATGAGTTTATTTCTCGCGAATGAGGTCAAGGAGCCAAACTGGCCTTGAGGGTAGAATTTGTGAGTGCTGACATATTTAATCAGCTTTTTCTGTCACGGTGACAGAGAACTTTTTAAAACAAAAAATGACAGTATCTCCAACTTACATGCTATGGGCGGCGCGAGTGTCTCAAATAAACGGTTAAAAGCGATTAAATTTTCGTAATGACAACACTACCAGTTTTGTCCACGAAGACGTGTTGGTTGACACATCTAAAAGTACATACTTCTATCTCGCTTCTACGTTACTACCGTAAAAAGGATGGCAATACAGTCATTTTAGTGGTGTGCCACTGACAGTAAAATTTACTCGTAAAAACAATTCCCAATTCAAACATTAACATCGAACGTCGCGACATTCGAAATTCAAACCCGCATGTTCAAATTAATGTTCGTCCGTTTAAGAAAAACAATTGACACGAGCGCGTTCGGGTGCGTTCGTTCAACCCGTTCGTGAATCATCGGGCGGGCTCGGATTGGCACCAGGCCTAATCGGTGGACATCAGGCCTCCAATATATCTCGTGCGCCGTCATCGGTGGCCATTCTTCGGCTGGTTGGGAGAGCTAGCCGACTGAGTGGTCGGTGGGCTGACAAATTGACGGTTCGTCAAAGTGTCGTGTGTTCACTCGTCAGGTCGGCGGGGCGCTAACAGGAAAGTGTCAAGATGGGTGGCCTGTCCTGTGACAATGTTGTCATGATTTTTTTTCAATGTCATGGTTTGGGAGTCGTATAAATTGTGCTCTACTTAAAATTAAGGGCTGAAAATATACTGTTACCTAAAAAAAATATATAGAAATTAGGTTACTTTTGCTGATAAGAAGCAACCAAGGGTTTTCGAAGCTAGCTACCCAATAGCAACCAATCAAGCAACCGAATAGACATGGTTATGAACTCAACATAACCACACAAAATAACCAAAGTACCAGGACACAATGAGCCGCCAAGAGCTGCGTCAGCCACTAACGAGTGTAACCGGAGCCTGTAACCGATCCGTTCATTAAACCTCCTCGGTCGTCTGCCGGCCTGGTACCGAGATGTTTCTTAATAAAATGTTATAAATTTCGATACTGACACCTTTATCGTGGAGCTTTTGTGAGGAAATAGAATATTGGCATCGTTCATTTTTATTGTGCTAGTTACCTTACTCTACATTTTAGGGTTCCGTAGTCAAGGGCTTAGAAAGATAAAACTGGTACTCCAAATTTTCTAGCATGAAATTCATAGATAAAACTTTATGGGATCCAGGCTTCGAACCTGGCACTTGACGCCATGACAGTCAAACTAGCTTCTGAGCTCTACGCATGCTAGCTTAGACACTAATGCCAGAATGACTTCATATTATACAGATATTACAAAGTTCAGTAGCTGTGACATTTTGTCCATACAACAGTTGATGTAAGCGTAGTCCATTAGTCGAAAGGCGTCCACTGCTGGACATTAGGCCACCTCCAAAAAAGTCCACACATCACGGCCCTCCGTTATCATCTTTCGGCTCATGGCCGCAATTCGGCAACCTTAGGGAACTGGTCACCATATGCCAAAGTGAAACAACTCAAAAAAATACAAAAAAATGTTTACCCCTCTAAGATGTACGACAATAATAAATACTTAGTAGATGTGTAGATCACGAAGGAAATTTAAAAAAAAAATGATTACCTTGGTAAATAAAGTTTCCTATAGTGTCAAAAGTAATGTGCATTCCTTACACCCAAACCTAAAGAATGACAATGACACGTCTCAATGTTAAGAAGATAAGGTTTTTACATGCATTTAATGCTTTAAAACAAGTTATAAAATGTCACCTAACTCAACGCAGACGGATTCGTTAAAAACTGTATTTTAATCATTAAGTAATTTTGAGGGTTCCGTACTTTTAAAATGATGTACTCTTTTACTGGGTATCATGGGTACGGTTACCTAGCTATCTAAATTTGGCAAAAAATTGTGATTATCACATAGGGACTGCCGTCTGCCTCAAAAACTAAACAAATAGAATTAAGAGTTTTTTGTTTTAATTTCCAAAACTTGCGTTTCCTTGTATTATAATGTGTAATGTTGGCGGAATATTAACCATTATGTTCATAAATGTGCGTGAGTGTGGGCAATTGAAACATAAGTGGTGAAACATGATTTTCTGGTTCCCCAAGAAGTCTGGTAATTTGTCAGTAAAGTATCCGCCACTTTACTGATAGGGCCTGGGGGGGTATTTTAGGCCTAGCCAAATGTCTTCCTGTGCTTGACCGAGCGAAAAACTTGAAATATATATTTTACTTGAAATGTAACTTCACGACTTTTATCCCCATTCGGGGGTAGTCAGAGGCTTGAGTGGCCATACACCACCACATTGTGGAGGTATTAACCAACTCAAAGCCCACGTTTCACCAGATAGTCAGAACCCAACGTGACAGGTGATGAACCTTGTCGCCGTGTATACAGGAACTGACTATTACCTAATCCCGAGGGATAGGTAGGTTTCCTCACGATGCTTTCCCTCACCGTTAGCGAACTGTAAATTATGCACATAGATGAAAATTCATCCATTTTACTTGACACTGGCTATAAGCGAAAAGCGAAGAAAAAAGGTAGGATTAACCATCTACTTGTTATCAGAATTATTCATGTTGTCAGAACCTCTCAGACCTCTGACTCCGTAGCAAGTATCATAGATGTTTGAATGATAACGATTGCTTGGTATAAGTGGCCACTTTCAGTAACTGACCACTAATTATTTTTGCCATCTAAAATAAGAATTGTATTAAAAAACACCATGTATAGGCAATGTAACTAATCATTACCTATAGATGGAGTTTAAAAAAAGGATGATTAAAATATGTAGTGGCCAGTTACTAACAGAGGTCAGGGGGCTTACCACCACCTCTTATAGCAGTTTTGTTTTGACGTTTCAGCGACTTTTTGTGCAATGACGTTTCTTATTGTCATGACAATAAGGTACGTCATTGCACAAAAAGTCGCTGAAACGTTAAAACGTTCCTGTAATTGAATCGCAATAAGAGTTCGTGGTTAGCGCCCAGGTTGGTCTACATCTAGCTTACCCTACTTATTATAATTATTTTTAAACATTCAATTATTGTCAGCGGTTTTTCGTTCCAATAACGGTACCCAACAAGCTAATTAGCGGCGCAAATAATTAAAAGCGCCGATACTCGGTCGCACCGACAAAAACTATCAGCCACTCGTATTTCACTGGTCGTATTTTGAAAAATCTCACCGCGCTCATCTCATACAGATTCCTCACTTCACACACTTAAAAAAGACTTAAAAACCCTCACAAACTTACATAAAATAAACCCTATTCTAATTGGATAAGGTGTGAATTGTGTTGTTAATAGTTTGACGTTTTAAAAGCCAAGTTGTGTTGCGCGGGAGTCACAAGATGGTTCTCAAAGATTATTGGTTGCGTTCAGAATAAAACTAATTGAAATTGAAGCAAATTGAGCTTTTAAATTGCGTGCGCATGCGCGTAGTCGGGAAACTATTTACGGAAGATATAAATCAATGTAGGCTTCTTTAATGGTGTCTATGGTAAGTTGATTTTATGTAAATCAAGGTTCTTGGAAATCACCTTGTCATATCTGTTAATACTCAACTGTCATAAAAGTTATAGGGCGTTTATTTTTTTTTCAAAATCAGGAGATAACTTTTATCCACCAGATAAATATGGCATTCTTACAGATATTCTATGGAAAAACTGTCAAAATGCCATATTTATTTCGTAGAAGAAAGTTATATGACGATTCTGAAACAGGCGCTTCAACTGTCAAACTTATAGGTAATCGATATAAAATTAATAAAGTATAATATTAATTAAGTACTTTTTTTTCAATTGTCTCCCTATGGTCACTTCAAAATAAAAGTTGATTTGTCAAAGGAATTTATAGGTTTATACATGTCTATGGATTTCTCTTATTTGCCTATTAAAACGGATACTTTGCAGTAAAACAGCATAAGTTACAAAAATGCATTAAAAAAAAATAGAATATGGTTGTATAAAATTGTTTTTATATTGAAGCCTCTGTAGGTACAGTGAGATCGAGCCCTTGTTAGTAAATGTGCCTAGTGTCCGATCTCCCGAATAGAAAGTAACCGTCTGGTTGCGTCACCCTGAAACCAAAAGTGGTGGCACTGGTCCAGTACAGTTGGTTACATAAGTGTTAATCAAAATTTTCTTAATCACGCATCCAAATTTTTACACTTAAGCACTTGAGGTTCTGTTCAAACACGCGAAATTTTAAAATGTGTTTTTGCATTCGCAATTCGACAATCAACTTTAAGGTATTTTAATGTGTATTGAGTCGAATTTGCAATACCGATATGTTTTCAACATTACTTTCCGCGAACGCCTGAGTCGTACTGTGTCTATGGACTCCGTTTAGTAGGACATACTATTCTGGACAGTCGCATGTCTCACTCTTACCTGGT
Organism: Drymonia ruficornis; assembly: GCA_947859195.1. Taxonomy (NCBI): domain Eukaryota; kingdom Metazoa; phylum Arthropoda; class Insecta; order Lepidoptera; family Notodontidae; genus Drymonia; species Drymonia ruficornis. The sequence goes on from OX401923.1 coordinate 1,481,948, forward strand.
AATGTCTTTGGACATACACATTTTTTTAATTTCCTTAAATGTAGGTGTTGTCGATTATAATGATTAAGCTCTTGCGCTCAATTGTACCCAATACCCATACAATTTAAATAAGTATAGTCCCTCTTTCACTTTTATACAAAGTGAAAGAGATGCAAATCGGTGCATTAGTGCAAGCGGGAGAAAAATACAATTACAAACTGGTAGCATCTCCAAATGGAACATGACAAAAGGCTTTAAACGAAGACTAGATGAGTCTCATCATAAGCCTAGAGACTTCTAAGTCTCTACTAAAACTGAAAAAGAATACTGTAAAATTGTATTCTGCAAAACCCACTGTAGTCACATGTACTAGAATTAAAATTTGAAATAACCTCTGGCAAATATTTGAAATTTAATAAACTCGCCCCGGGACCGTTTATACTTTTTAATTTTAAATCGATTCCGGCTCCGATGCGATTCGAATGAATACATCGAGACTTTTTATCGATATGAGTCGGTTTTTCGGTGAAATTTTATAAGATAACGGGACGTGAAATGATGATCTTGCGTCGCTGTTAGCAAGGTTACGAGGTAGTCATAAAAAGAGACAATACAATATTAACAGCCAAGCCAAGTGGTTGAATACCTACTTTAGAATCAAGGTATGTAGTTTCAATACCCATCTCTGAGCATCGCTTACATCTCTTAGGTTTAGATAAAGGTGCATATAATTCCTTTACCGTTCAGCAAGTGATAAATCTCTATTGAAAATGTCAGAAGTGCGAGCTGGGGTAACTTGTGCAACTCAGTGCTATCAGTTCTTACTTAACTTGCGCTCATATCCAGCTGCAATCACTGATCGGAGGTTAAGTAATCCTTGGCAAGGTCAGTCAGACATAGGTGACCATTTATTGGAAATTCGAACTGAAAGTATCTGTGCTTCGGAGGACACTTAAAAAGTCGGTCCCGGTTGTTGTCATCAAGATAGCAGTCGTTAAGCCATGTCGGAGGCCTGACGGCTTGAACAACTCTGACACCAGGTTGAAGGAGAAGTTCTTTCTTAGCTATAGACTAAAGGTACATCCTGGTATTTAAGTATGGAGTCCTTGAGGCACAACTTTTGAACCACATCGCAACCGCAAAAATTTAACTGCATACCTAAGAGTGAGTCAGAGGGAAATAACTCTGACTATTATACAAACCTAACACCACAGATAGACACTTAACCGGTGCTAAAATGCGGTCTGAAGGCTACATCCGGTTTAAGGGACATTTTGCCTTCATGACGTAAGATAGATTCAGTTTTCTAGCATAGTTTGGCATAGACAATTAAACTATCTTTTCTGCGAGTAGCATAGAGCGACGTTGGAATTAGGTTACTTATCCTACTGGCTTTTTACGTATTTAGCAACAGCGGTTTAGGCTGTGCATGTATCCCTCAAACAGTTAGTTAGTCAGCTATGTAGATCAAAGACACGTGAAGTCATAGGTAGGTACTGGTGCACACTAATTGGAATCGGATGACAGAACTAAATCTTGAAGAAAAGGATTGAAATTTCAAGATGTGATGATGTCATCAACTGATTCCATAGCTTGGCAAAGTTTATATTCATATGACGACCAGACGATCCAGACGACTGCTCGGCTTACTGTATCGGGTGGTTGCGGGTTCGATTTCCGCCAGAGGCAAATTTCGGAATCGGCCATGTCGTATTTTGCCCTAGTCTGGGTGTCACTGGGATGGCCGCCAGTCCATTGTACGATACAAGCTTTGTTAAGTTTGGAACCATACAGTTCTGTATCTCTGGGGACATTTATTTATTTATATAGGTATGTAGGTATATGAGGATATGGCAATACCCTCACCAAGACATCAAACTTTAGATCAGCTCCAAAATCCAAAATGTTATAAGTCAAAAACAAAAAAAAATACTGTTAAAGGAAACTTTATTCAAGTTACCCATTCGGTAAGTGAGCACACGTGCGTCGGATTCGTTTCCCGGTTAAAATTAGACTGGACGGCGCGAGGGGGGTCCAGGGAGGAGGGGGGCGGCGGCTCGGTGGCGAAGCACCTTTTTATAGAAGCTCGACGGAGCCACTGTCTCGTAAACACACACCCGTAGTCAAATGACGTATCACGAGCTAACGAGCTGGTTAAGTCTTTTCTTTTTAATTTAAGATGTTTGGGTTTCGCGCTCCGGCGGCGGGATGGTATTCCAGATAGCTCGATATAGTCTCTATGATTGGATGTTTAAAAAAAACAAGACGATTCGAAATTTTATTTTGAATTCGAAAAATATGTAAAATGAAGTTATGTTCGTTTACCTACCTACTCCGTGGGATTAAAAAAGTATTTGGTTTGACAGCAGCTGTCACTTTAATCCAACTGAATGAAACAAAATACTACCTATGGTTTGTCCAAAGAGTTTATGGGTTTGTCTTTGTTATTGTATCAATGAGCTACAGCAATTTGAATATCGAACTACACTGACGTTATTCACATCGCGCGCGCATAACTCACCGGCCATAGACAAATATCGCTTTTTAAGAAATCCGTGAAAATTAAGCTCATGGGAACCGCCAATAAGGTGCGCGCGGGCAGAATAAAAATGGCCGATTTTTACATGATTCTACAGTAAAACCGGCGAGAGACGTGGCCGGGCAGTGCACCTTTGCCGCTTGAATACAAAATGTATTATAAGTGCACAATATTTGCATTTTGAATTACTGGCTCGAACCTTGGCGCCGCGCTCCACCAACCTAGCAATGATTATTATAGATATTTTTGTTATTATTATTTTTTATTCGCTCAGCCATTAATATAAATGCAAATTTGGGAACTACTGTTGTGATATCCGATCGGTTTTTATCGACAGATATCGTTCGGAATTACGGACGATCCTTAATTACCTTTTGGGGGGGGGGGGGGGGGGCTAATAGCGACGCTATGCAGCATTGCCAATGCGATTATTTTTTCTGATTATCCAGCAGAATCCTTAGTAATTCCGCTAAATTTCTGTAATATAATCACACATTTTACGCCATTCTGGACCGTTTCACGGAAATTAATTATATAACGCTTTAGCAGAAATACTGCAATGTTGCATAGCGTCGCTATTAGACCCCCTGAAATTCATTTTTTTTAATAAGGCTCGTCTCCCACGGATTTATTTACAAGCTACGCAACCGCGATGCAATACGGGTCGCCAATTGACATGCTACTCTCTAATTTGGGTAGTGTCGTGTGCGGACGAGACGACCGCGTCGACTACGCGTTTGACATCAGTTGCACTCCAACTTAGTAGAGCAGCATTATCAATAGGCGACTTATGGGTTGCATCTCAATCGCGTTGCTTGTAGGAGAAAGGCTTACCAAAACCTAAAACCTTGGCTTATAAAAACGGTTGCACTATAACGGAAAAATATATTTTTAAATAACATAACATAACATAGCCGTCACGACTTTTATCCCCAATGGGGGGTAGTCAGAAGCTTGAGTGGCCATACACCACCACATTGTGGAGGTATTAAGCCAACTCAAGGCCCACGTTTCACCAGATAGTCAGAACCCAACGTGACAGGTGGTGAACATACAGGTGGTGGATATTTTTAAATATTAAAGTAAAATGTGCTTAATATAGAAATCAATTAAAGCAAGCAGTTTAATAAACAGGGAGCTTACCACAAGCTCCCACTGCGACTCAATTACAGGAACGTATTAACGTTTCAGCGACTTTTTGTGCAATGACGTACCTTATTGTCATGACAATAAGAAACGTCATTAAAACGTCGTTAAAACGTTCCTATAATTGAATCGCAACAAGAGCTTGTGGTAAGCCCCCAGTTAAGAGCTGTCATGACAGTGACAAGGTGTTTTTGATTAATTATACGTCCACGCTTGGCAATAATGACAGCCGGGCGTGTAAACGATATAATGCATTTCATTAAAATATCGTCAGATAACCATTCAAGATAATGCAGAGATAATGGTAGAGCTAGCTGTAGCCAGTTGACTGCAGTACATATATAGTCTAACTTAAACGACGTAGTACCACCTACAGCTCAAAATTCTTCAAAGGGCATGTTTACAGGTCCCTAAAAGGTCGGTGCCGCGTCTGCTCCTTAAGTTGCAGATGTCCTGGGCGGCGGCTTCCACTTACCATCAGTTGGACCGTCTGTCAATGTACCATCCTATGCAATCAAAGAAATATATCTGTTTACCAGCTATAAGATGCTGCTGGGAATAGGTTCCTCTTATGGACATCCATCTATTGTTATTTTGTCGCTCGTAAGAGTTTGCTTGAAAACTGGACTCAGTTTGTGAGTCACAAGAACACTACTGATAAACTAAGATAATCTCCTCACGTATACCTTACTCATCTTGTCATTGCCACATAATAATCTAATAAACTACCATCTCTTAACATATTATTTGAATTGGCAACACTTTATTTGCGCTGTCACATTCCAAAGCCATCGAACAACGAGGAAGATAAAATATACTATGACTTTATCTATGACAGCTGCGGAAACGAGATGCGCACATACGAGTACCTTCGTGTTAGAGTGAAGAGGATGCATAGGGTATCATCAGCATCAGTTTTTTGTTCAAACAGAGTCATTTGATTGGAGTCAGAACTATCAGGTCCCCCAACCCCTACCTTAGCCTAGGGGCTACCCTAGGGGTAGTATCAGGGGTAAGCAAAAGTAATAAACAAAGTGAGGTTAGGTTAGAGTGGATCTTTAATCCTGTGATGTAAAATCCTTTGCTATAAGAACTGTATATAAGAATATGTTGCTGTCCCTTACCGTGCACTGCAGGTCTATTGATATTCTCATTCCAAGGCATCGAATTAAAAAAAATCACGCGCAAAGATATTATCTGATTGACATGCTATCGTGGAGGCGTGCCGAACAGCGGTGGTCTTGTATCAACATTTAAATAAATAGTAATAATAAATAGCCTATTTATGCCATCGTGACGTCATACAGTAGTCAATCAGACCCCCATATTGTACATAATGTACATATTAAGTAGTTGCAAATGTTGCAATGGAATATCGAATTAGTGTTTTGGAGGATGGAAAAAGTTCTTGAATTCTGGGTTTTTACTTTACAGTGTTAGCTTTTATTATTTTTGAACGAAAATAATTGTATGTCTTGCAATGGTAAATTTTTGATCTCAAATTTCTGAACGAAAATAGGACTGTCAACAATTATCATCTCTGCTTGGCGGCTACCGTTAGGGTGCGTTTCCACTGACGCGGAGCTGGGCGGAGTGGAGCGGAGCGGACTGTGAATTGGCCAATCACAGTACTCGAAATCACCACTCTGCTCTTGGCCCGTCATGGTTGGCCAATGGCAGTCCGCCGCTCCGCTCCACTCCGCCCAGCTCCACGTCAGTGGAAACGCACCCTTATTGTTGTACGAACGATTCCGTGACGCTATCGAAAATAAAACCTTTTCGCTGATTTACTTTGTGTTTGGAGTGCTGGAAACCTGGGACACGGAGGGTGTCTTTCAACAGTTTCAGGCCCTGTTTCAAAATCATCAGATAACTTTTATCCACCAAATAAATATGGCGTTCTGACAGATTTTCCATAGAATATCTGTCCTTGATCTGTCCAAACCTGTCTTTCATCAGTTGTAACTGTCTTTTTCTGTGGCAACCAGCCTATACTGTTAGTTTTGTCTCCCGCTTTGCAACGGAGGGAAGTGGCTAAACTTCTTCCAACTCCTCCTATCCTTTCTTTTGATGAAATTCGTGCGGGTTCCAAGACAACTTAGCTTTTTCCCGGGACTCTTCGAGGGTCAAACCTCGGCGTCATCGTTGGACCCTGTCGATCCTGACTTACAGGAGTAACAGTGGTGGGTGTGGCGGGCCTAGTCTCATTAAAAAAGTCATCAAAGTACTTTCATTAGTCTATTTTATTGATAACTCAGTGTTGTTTTAATGTTTTTGGGTAGCCAGCTAATATTGTCAAACAGAGTATGAGGAGGCTTTGGCTGAAAATCAGCACTGGACGAGACTCCGTTCCTCTCCAGCACATGCTGAGCCAAATTCCTTTCGGCACAGCTCACACTGAAAGAAATGTTGCTTGTTGTATACCTACTACGTATATGTCTATCTCTTCTGATTTTGTATGTGCTGTTCCTTTTTTCATTTCATTTAATTTCATCGTCCGTTCTCCATCACCAAATACTAGACAAAATTCGCAAACTTCCACATTCCTATCACCTAATCTATTCACCACCTGTCTCTAACGGTACCCTAGATGCATAAATCCATTCGCACGGGAGGTTCCGCGCGGATCAGCGTTTACCACGTGCAGCTGAGGTGCGCGGGCGCAGACCGCTTCGCACGCCGGACGCGTATGTTCCGCGCGAGATTTCGATCGAATCGTGCGCAGCATTCGATGGCAGGGTTGACACTTGACGGTTTTAGGAGACGGCTGTCCGTGTAATGTAGTTAGATTATCGATTTTTTAACCATTACTGTGGATAAGGATGTAGGTAAATAAAATAGCATAATTATGCATTCGGAATAATAAGTGGCCTTTTCTACTTTTTAAAAGGTTTTAGCAATGTGTGATTATCACTTTGCTAATGATCCCGTTAGCCTCTACAGCTAAGATTAATGCTTAAAATAGGGGTGAGTCCACGTGGCCGGGATGGTTATCGAATCTTATCAGTTATGAGTGCAGCCCTTTTTAATATTAAGTTATTGACGTGTTCAAGATCGAAAGCAATTAATTCAGTTACAATGTAGGTATAAAAAATTGTCGTCGTCTGGTCCATGTGATTGACGCCTTAGACTTAAGGGATAGGTCACAATTATCATCAAAATCATATCATATTTTTTTTATTTTTTTTGATTTTAGTAAACAAAGTTAGATTAGAAGTTGACAACCCTAAGCGTCTAGCTGCGTGCGCGCATCGTCCTATACTAAATACATAATGGATAAATTTTACTCTGAACCACGCTCCCGCCATTCTCATGCCGCAAACTGAATATTTGACTAATGAAAGTGTCAAATTGGATGCTCCTTTACATATTATCACGGGTCATAGACAAGGATTTACAGTTTTGTGTATGTTTAGGAGTTGATAAATATTCTAATCAGGTGGTGATCAGGTTGAAAGCTGATAGACGGTGGATTTTTTGTCTGTTTTGAAATAGCTCTATATTTTGAAGACGGACTTGCATTTTTTTTATTTTAATTTATGATAGAGTAGGGCCCTTCCTACCTACTAATGTACCTATATGATTGTGACTGTTATATGTATTTATGTTAGTTTTTAGGTATACTAGCCACAGGATATTATATACTCGTTTTTAATTCTCGTTCAAACCATTTATAATACATAAGATAAATATCAAATTTAAAAGAAATAAAGCCCTAATTGAAGCCATATTCAAAACAATTTTTTGTCAACAATAATCTCAAATCAAACATTATTAATATGTACATAAATTATTATAAATAAAAGTATATAACCGCATAACACGCCTCTGTTCCAATGCAAAAAATATACCTTAATTATACATAGAAAAAGTTAGTTCAAAGCAAGGACATTACCAAAAAGGAGGGAGATGTGACCGTCCATAATAGTTTGTCCTACTGAAATGACTCCATGGACACAGCACGACTCAATCGCTTGCAGAAAATAAAGTTGAAAACATGTCGGTATTGTTAATATGGCTCATCTTCTGGTGCATAATACTTTATTAATATGTATCTAATTAATTAATCGTCAAATTGCGAGTGCGATATGCATGTGGTGCTGCATGTGGTGGTGCACTTCTTCTTCTTATCGTATGGTCAGTGGTCAACCTGGTGTCAGAGTTGTTCAAGCCGCCCGAAGGCCTCTGACAAGGCTTAACGACTGCTGTCTAGATGACAACAACCGGGACAGACTTATTACGTGCCGAAGCACGGAACACAAGTTTAGTGATAGTAATGTTAAAAGGTACCATATCTGCTATAATTATACATCAATGGTTCAAAGTTTCTCACTAATCGTGTTGCTGACTTATTTGGGGACACACAGACAAACAATGGACATAAAACAGGTTTAAATCGCGGTTCGATGTACGAGACAGGCATATAATTAAGAAACAAAGATATATTTGCGGATAACAAACAAGATATAGCTACAAAATTAGTTTTAACGCAGCCATAACAAGGTCTACAGTAAGTCCTTTCACATGCAAAGAGAAAATTGTAGATACCTGATATCTTCAAAGATCTGAGTACTGAATACATATTCTACATGAAATTACGGGACCACCAACTTATCCGTTCAGGTGGCCAAAATTGGAACTGACATATTCAGTATGAAAATGATAATCAATTTGACAGTTTTGCGAAGAAAGTAGCGACACAATCAACCGCAAAAGTAACTTGGTCGCGGTCGTGTCTTGGTTTTAATTGGAATCTCGTAAGAAAGAGAATACCAGGATGACATTTATTTATATTGCTTCATTATGAGAATGAATGAGATGGAAACAGATTACATATGTCATTGCCTCCAATAAGTATTCTATCGTATGCAGTATACCCATTAATGTATTATTTTAGCAGACATGATACCTTCGTGGTAATCAGTAATCTTGTGCACCACTATGACGAACGACTAAAAACTACTTATCCAATTTAGACGCCAGTAAATACCTCATACTGCAACAAGTTTAACCTTTTTTAATTGGTAATTAAAAAAACCTATGGAGAAAAATGACCTTCATAAGGTATTTGGGTAAGAACGCTACGTAACTATTCTGCAAACTATTTAGCGGAATGCTGTAATAAAATCAGCAAATTTTATTGCGATTTCAGGATTGCTATGTGGCTAACTTATAATACTGTAAGAAGATCATGTGCTTGCAGCATCTTATCCGTAAATACGTCAAGTCTTCTTAAGATGCTGTTTTTGACAGATGTTCCATACATTAACCGTCAAAACTGCATCTTAAGATCGATCTCAACTTTGAGATGCATTTATTAATACGAACCTAAGACCCTAACGAGGCCCAGTACCTTCGTCCGTTATTCCTTCTGATGGATATAGACCGAATAAATTTTGTTTCTAATTAGTGCGGAGTTTCCCCGCGATGCCGCTGGTTCAAAGAAGCGCTCGGCCTGCGCCAGCGCACTGTACCCCATCTGTCACACGTCAGTAGCACGTAGGGTTGCCAGGTGACTGAATTAAACAATTTTCTTTTTTGCATCACTGTGTGGCGAATAACTGTTGACGTAGAGAGGTTGAATGGTGAGATTTTGGAACCTTGATGGATTGGTACAATGACAATCCAATGACAGCCAGTTGCTTTTGTTTTTTTGTGTACCTACACATTTAGGTGTGTGCATGTGTGTGACGAATTTGTATTTGTAGTGACACTGATAGAAATGAAGTGACAGGTAACTTCATCTCATTGGTTATTTGGTATGGTATGGTCTACCTCTATAAGTAAAAAGCTAGGATTAATATTATAAAATTTACCTACTGTAATAATTCATAAGTTTTATTTGATGGTATTTAACCCTATCCATGGACTGCAGTGGCAGACATCTTTACAGAAATCTTGAATTTCCTAAGTCTGGAATTTATCTAACTTTCCTTCACCATAAATTCGGTCAGACTTATACCTGAGCTTATGCTTAGCCAATTTTTATACCCCTCGTCCTGTATTTTTTCCGAGTCCTGGCAACCCTGCTGGTTGGTACACCTACCGACTCCTGCGCACGCGAGCCCCCGCTAATTTTAGCCGCCATGCTAATTAATTGGGAGATGCTTCTCGCGTCGGTTTTTTGAAAGATTTTGGCGTCAGTCCCATGTCGTGTAGCGAAATTTCCAGATGACAGTTTTTTTCTAATAGACCGCTTCTGATATACCTACCTGTCGGATTACTGTTAATATATTTGTTATTTTAAGTCTAGCTTCATTTCAATAGTCAAAGGGGTAAGTACTAGACGACGATCTACGACTGAGGAGGGAGAGTTCTTCATTAAGTACGGAACAAAAAAAGTCGACATAGTGACTCTGCAAAAGTAATTAATTTTTCTGATTTTCTATTGGCAACCTTAGCAATTACGCTGAATTTCCGTAAAATGTGTCATGAATGGTCTAAAATGTGTGACCCCGCAGAAGAGAAAAGGTTGACTATCTAAGGCATGAAAAGACACGGAGGGTACAAACTTCAGCAATAGGCAGGATAGCCTGAAAGGGACGTGTGTTGGAAGATATTGGAGACCAGGTAGAGGTTCTTCCGCGTCGCAAGAGAAATATTGGCAGGTCTAGCTTCCATCCAACCTTCTTGGTAGCGACAAAGAAGGAAGGTGTCCAAACTCTGAGCAGTTAAGGTTGTTAATTTGTTTGCCCGAATGAAAAATCATATTATATTTTTCGTAAAGTGGTAATTAATTAAATGTAAATAATTCCAGCGACGTCAATTAGCAACGTTTAGGATTCAAAGTTGACAAGCCGTATCTTCGCACTGAATTATAACATATATACGTCCAGCATATCCCCTCTCACTTGTGTAACTCCAAGATTGATAGTCAGAACACGTTTTTTTATACAATAATCCAAACTTATTACTTCCTTTACTGATATTTCATCTTTTTATCGGCCGTTCTCGACGCCGAGCGGCTATTCCAAAAGAAATACGATCTATTAATTTTGTTATTTTGTAACACTTTGATATATTGTTGATGATAATTAATAATTAAACATAACAATAAAAAGTGCGTTGAACTGTCATACTTCAAAACGCAATTTGCGTGAAATGCTCTAAATCCAAACAGATAAATAGACACGTCATCATTAGACGACGGTCGATGATATACTGCGGTGCGCACGGTGACAACTTACGCGCGAGCGGGATAGCGGATACGATAAATCAACGAGCGCGAACGAGATAGGTCATAACACGTGAGGTATAAAAACCGGGGCCGTTGATTTCATAATTTATTTGTTACACATTTGTCGTTCCGTGAAGATCGAGAGAGATACATGAGCTTTTTGTGGGCGACAGGGAAATGCGTATCAGATGTGATTTGAGTCATAATTTATAGTGTTTGTACAACGGACGTCGGCCACGACTTTAACAAGACACTTCGTACTTAGATAGCGACGCGAGATAATAAAGAATCGAACGCACTGAGCGAATTCCCGAATGCATTCATTCATTCTATTTTCGAAATTCGATTTGCTTTAGCTTTTTCTCGATTCAAATTTAGAATGTTGGTTTTCTTTTTTCGAATATGTTTCGTCTAGGAAGCCAGTACTTAACGGTTATTTCGGAAATCAATCACGCGCGTATTAGCGTCGGTTTTGGTCCGCGCCAACTGGCTGTCGGGCGCGACATGGCGGCCATATTTCACGCGAGTTTGAGATATACACCACCGTTTTATCAATGCATCGTCTCGCTGATTCCGATGATAAATATCTAATTATTCCACTTGTTAATGACATTTTCACGGCACATTCCCCTGTGTCCGGTAGATCATTTGTAAAATTAAATCATCTTATTGTTTCAATTGCGCGTATTATTAATTTACAAGTTGCGGATGGACTGATGCGATTTATTTGTTGTTGCGAGGCCGTTACACTCTATCAATTGTCGTTACGACAGTTAATACTGTTTCGTGTGAAGGGTTCGTAAGAATACTTGATTATATACAAAAATTGGCAACGGTCATGAGGCGTGATTAACAAATCACACATTTCTATCATACATTTGAATGATAACTTGGTACACACCTTTTCCTAGTCACATTTGTCGCCAAGAAATTTGAAGGTGATTGAGACTTTCAATATATTAAAGAAACGAAATGATGACTAATTAGGTATGACAAAGAAATTAATGATATGAACTCTACAATAAGTCTTGAATATTTAACTAGTGAGAAGACGATAATTTCAGAACGAATTTTCTTAGACACCAATAGCAATCCGATTACGAAAGATTTATCAAGGACACATGCACTCAACAATGATCAACAAAAGCCGCTCGCGAGCCAGCCAGACGTTCTAAATACGAATGCGAAGCAAACAAAACGTCCAGACGGATTATTTAAACCTCTTAAAATTTCAAAACTAAAAGTTGAACGTCCTACAGATACTTCGGCGATGATTCTGACAGTTCACGTTGCGGGCCCAAGTCTCGGATAAAATATAGCTCGAGTACAGACGGATACCGTAGCGACGGGGAAACAGGGGGAACGGGGGGAGGACGCGGGCTGCGAGGGGAGGGGAAGACGTCCGCAAATAGCGACCATCCTCGAGCAAAACAATGCCGGTATAATATTAAGGTACGAAGTTCAACGAAGCTTTCACAAAACGATAGAGACTCCCGATTTGACAGATGACGTCATTCCACTCACGCATGTCAACGCACGATTCTCGAAAAAAGACGAATTCGAATTTCGAATCCGTTGACTCGAAATTCTATTTTCGTGACTGGCAATCATTTTTCCGGGATTCGAAATAAGAACGAAGCAAATATCAATAAACATTTATGTTAGGAAGACAAAGGAACACGTTCGCGACGGGCCGACGAGCCAACACTTTATATATAATAACAGGAGCGTACAGACAGACGGACGGACGAGCGACAGCCGCAAGACGGACTATAAATAAATAATGCGCCAACATTTTATTATTATCATAGCACGGGCACGTGTGGGGACATTCCGACGACGAAACTGGCAAGCTTATGCCGAACTGAAATAAACAGAACACTGCTGTGAAGGTATCCACACCGCTTTTGAAAACTTTCAACAAGAACAAAACTATATATTTTTCTATTGTGTCTTTCATTGATATTTTGTTCTCTCTCGACTCTTGAATCAAACGTAAAAGTCCCACAAATATAACTGGCTGAGTCGAGTCGATGCAAGACTGTCAAAATACAACTTTTTTCACATTTCCAAAGTTGTCTATGAAATCTATGGATTTTCATCAACGGAGAAAAGGAAGGAACTATGTCTAAATGTCAGATAGAAATAGAGCAATCTGCTGCAAAACAGTCCCCTTATTACCACGTACCACTTAGAAGAATTATGTTTGCTCTACGCCAAAAATCATTAGATTATTTACGTCATACGCTACGCAAGCGACGCGTATGAAACGTCAATTGGAAGACGTTACACGATAATTGCTCATTTTAAGGTACTGTTTAAATTTAGAATTAGCTAGTTCGAAGTTTAAATTATGTTACTAACCAAGAATTATGATTAACAAGTTCAAAAATCGAATGCGAAAAATATATTTTTTATTCACACTATTAGCGATATTGCCAGTGACAAAATAAAAAATTGTGCAACGCAAAATAAAAAATACCTACATTATTCTAAATTCAAAATCGTCCAACAATTATCAGGTAGGTGTCAATGTTATTGATAGCAATCTCCATTTTATTTTATATAGCAACCGTTGCTTTAACTGTTCAGAAATCAATCAAAGTATAAAAAATAAAAACAAGTTTCCAACGAATCTATTTGATGTACGATCTACTTTGTTCAACGATATTGACCTCCTATTGGCTGCTTACTAAAAGTTTATTATATAAAATTACTATCGCCAGACTTACACACCAACTGTATGGTCCAAAACTAAGCAACGCTTGTACTATGGCTACCATACAACGGACTGGGGGCGATCCCAGATCCCAGACCAGGGCACATTACGAAAAGGCAGGTTCCGAAATTTGCTTCTAGCAGGAATGGAACCTGCAACCACCCGATGCAGTCTTTTTACCCGACTACGGAGGCGTTATGATTTTGACCGGTATGTTTGTATGTATGTATGTATGTGCATCTGTTCCCACCTAACTTCCAAACTACTTGTCGTAATTTGACTTAATGGCGCGCTAGTTATAGGCTATGTGACGTCACATAAAATTGCATATGGCGCCCTCTAGAGGACATAATGTCATGAACTAAAAAAAAATACATTTTTTAATGAAACCGTGTGGGGTATCAAATAAAAGAGCTTGATGAGCACATTACAAAAATATATATATTGTTACCTACAACTCCAAAATAATTAAATAAAAAGTAAGTTTAAAAACTAAAACCCGACTACTGAAAAATCGCGCTCTAAAAAGTATGAAACAAGAAAATATTCTCATCTAGAGGATAGCGGTGGTCCGTGATCATATGCCATTTGGCCCTAAAGGACCTACACGGACCACGGCTATCCTCTAGATGAGAATATTTTCTTGTTTCATACTTTTTTGAGCGCGATTTTTCAGTAGTCGGGTTTTAGTTTTTAATTCATTTTATTGCACTTACTAGACAAGTAGAGACTATTAAGTTATATTACGTTATTTGCAGCTATGCATCTAAATCTATTATCTGACACTTTCTGTTCACTAACACGGCTAATTGCTTCAAAATAGTAATAAATGTCACCTTAATACCTATTTTAACTGTTTCCCTGCTCTGATAAGCTTGCATTCAATATTTATAGCTGCTTAATCACTAACTGACGGTTTAACTGCAATTAAAAGTGCTAAACAAGTATTTTAACAATTGTTTTCGCTTGTTTGATGCGGTGAGCCGTGAGGTAACATAGCCATCATAAATTGTTATGGCTGTAATGAAAAAGAATCAATAAAAAATCGAAAATTGAGAGAAGTGGGCTGAGAATTTTGTACCAGTTACATTATAAGCAGGACCAATGATGTTTTTTATAATAGACAAGACATGCCCGAACTTTAGTGCTTTGAAAAAATGGATACGTCACTTTGTTGTGCCTAAGTTTTATTGATGGTCAGGGCAATAGCCGTAAATATGTCTTAATCGACCTTTTTAGTGAAAACCAAAGCAATGCTTGTTTTCTTTTCTGGCAACCCCATATTATACCAGTGCCACAGACTTCTTATATCTAGCCAGTGCTGAGTTTTAACCTGCATTCATATTCCATTTTCAAATTTTGTGACGTTTAGAACTACCCTTCGAATTTCAAATAGCCAGTAGCTCGCATTAGTTCTATTCGCGACCGCTAACGCCCCGACGGTAGTCGCCTCATTGATTATTATTTTAACGGACTATTAAAATTTGATGGCTCCCACTTCGTCCATCTTCGACTTACTTCTTATTAACTGCTAGCGCGTATTCGAGCGTTTTATTCTAACCTTCTTAAATCAAACCCTATCATGTGCGTACAGGGTTGAAATTTGATTGATTTCAACAACATTGTGAGTGTTCTCAGTTCGAAATCGCTACATATGAGTGTCGGGACTAACCGTCAATAAAAGTGGTCATAAAATGTATACTTTCGCACACGGATATACGCTTTATTGCACCTCATTTAGGTGTTATATTTCCATGTTGATGTACAAACATGGATGCGTCGCCACGGTACGTGTGAATAAAAATCGTGCGTACGCGCATTCGTTAAGAATTGACACTTATTAAGGGGTATAATTATTTTAATTGATATGACGACATCACTTTATTTAGCGCGGGTGACCATTTAAGCGGTCGTTTGATTTAGAATTCCTTTCGCTGGCGTGTTGATTGACAACGTTTTTTCGTTTCATTAACATTGATAGAGAGAGACGTTGCTTTTTTCCGCACCAACTGATCTTTGTGTGGCGTTTAAGGAGTGCGATTCGAGGCGGGTTATGATGATCAGATGAACTTGTAAGGGGGACTGACTTTAAGTATTATTTCTTTATTGTATAGTATTAATATGTATTTCATTTTGCTCTGGAGTTCATCATTAGTGACTTTTAATTTATACAAATAAATATAATTGTGTTTGTTTGTAATGTCAAAATAACAGCTTCTTACTAAATGTATATGAAAGTATATACGGTACTTATAACAAAAAAAAACAATGTTGAAATTTTTTGTCTGTCTGTTTGTTTGTTCCGCCTAATCTTCGAAACGGCTGGACCGATTTCAACGGGACTTTCACTGGCAGATAGCTGATGGTATAAGAAATAACTTAGGCTACTTTTATTATATCAAACTATTTTTTTTAATTCCACGAGTACGAATTCGCGTGCACAGCTAGTAATAAATTAGATTTGTTAGGTTCTCTGTTGGGCACGGGCCATTTTACAAGGCCAGTTGGTTAGCGGATGTAACAGAACTATTAGTAAAACGATACCAATTTAAACCCGTGAGAGGAAACGCAACGCACAAAGGGATAATTTCAAATCACATTAATAAGCCATCCATCTTTAAAATATTTTTTAATCACGATGGAATCTTCCGAACGAATTAACAACGATACATTTAATGAAAACTAATTCAGTTGTCTGGGTTTATAGTTATTTTTTTACTATGCAACCGTTCCAAATTCAAATTGGCCGGTTCCGAATGGTCCCGACTAACCGCCGACGAGCCCGTGACCAATCGCTAATTAGGAAATGTGCTCGGATGTGTTCGGAAGCCGATCGGTCGTTCTATAATTGAACTTTTAAATTTCGAAATGTTTTTTGATTAACGAACGCTATTTCCACTTCTGGTGTTACTGTGTCGGTGTTTATGGTCGAGTTTTTTTTTATAATGCTAGAGTAATAGCGGATTTGGTTTCGCGATATTTGATTGCTTTATTATTGCATCTTGTGGCTGTAAAATGAAATGTTTGTGCGGAGAACTAATATAAAAATTAGATACTGTAGCCAAACGCAGACAGAATTGTAATAGATGCAGCCACAGACAAGAGGCGCCATAACGGTGCTCATATCAAGTTTAGTTTCCACATTTCTATAATAGCGGAGTTCTCACACATTTCAAAACGAAAGTCGATAATTAAAGACATATAAATGTCACTTTTTATTGCTATGGAAGCATAAATAATAATTTGCCTTGATGGTTTGGTTGCAAACGTAGCAAGGTCTGAATCCGGATATTTCTCTCTGTCTCTACTTATTAACGTCTCTACCACGGTGCACTACACCACCAAGCCAACTAGACACTCGGGTATAAATATCAAATGATAATAAGTCAATGATTCCGCGGTCCACAACGTAGTGGGAGCTACTGCCACAGGAGTCCCCAGGCATTGACCCAGGCTCTTTACGACGTGGACGGACCGCGGAATCATTGACTAATTATCATCCCACTAATATTATAAATGTGAAAGTTTAGATGGATGGATGTTCGTAACTCAATCACGCCAGAACGGCTGAATGGATCTGGATGAAATTTGGTACAGAGATAGATTATAGTCTGGAATAACACATAGGCTACTTTTTTTTTATTATGCGCGGATGAAGTCGCGGGCGGAAGCTAGTTTGATATATACCCGAGTGTCTACTTGGCTTGGTGGATAAGTAGCCGATGGAGCTCTCTCCATCTTTCTCTGTCTAGGACTCTTTCATCTCCTCATACGATATGACACCGACCTTCTCTTCAATCTGGCTCGTGTAGCCGAATCTAGATCTTCCTTTTCCATTCCTTCTTTCTTTTCCCCTAAGTGTCTATTCAGGCTCCCAAAAGGTGGACCGACGACCTAGTGGAGGTCGCGGGAAACCGCTGGATGCAAGTGGCACAGGACCGGTCGTTGTGGAAAACCTTGGGGGAGGCCTATGTCCAACAGTGGACGTCTTTTGCTGAAACGATGATGATGATTTATTCAGATGTAGATGTATTTGGACCGCAAGCAGCAAAATTGCAATTTAGTTGCAGTTGCTATATCAGAACTTCTCCTTCCTCTATACCATTTCTCTTCAGGTCAGCAACGTGCGATGCCTATGGTATTACAAGCACCTATAGGCTACTGTAACTGCCTAATATCAGGCAGGCCATACGCCGGTTTGCCACATTAGTCACATGAAGAAGAACTGCATGCAACTGCATCCAAACTGCAATGCTGCGATCAACTTGCAGTTCGGATGGTTTTATTTTTATTTTTTTTATTCGGTGATAGGCAAGTATAGTAGGTCTAGGTCTAGTAACAAATATGAAGGTGTGGAGGGCCTAGTCACAAGAAGGTAGAAGTGTATCCGCCTACAGTTTTCTAAAAACCAAGCAAAAGCAGGATCCCCCCATAAATTTACTTTGAAATATTATGCCTAAAAAAAAGAATACGTCACGACTTTTATCCCCATTCGGGGGTAGTCAGAGGCTTGAATGGCCATACACCACCACATGGTGGAGATATTAAGTCAACTCAAAGCCCACGTTTCACCAGATAGTCAGAACCCAACGTGACAGGTGGTGAACCTTGTCGCCGTGTATACAGGAACTGACTATTAGCTTATCCCGAGGGGTAGGGCCGAGGGATATTCTGCCTAACTTTTTCTAAAAAAAATCCAAGCAAAAGCAGGGCCACAAAATTTTCTTTGAAATCTTTCCATCACTGCATCTGTCATGTCCCAATCTCAGCCCCCACCCCGGCGAGTGGGGCGGAAACCGCAGGCCCTACAAACAGCCCAGCGGGGTGCCTGCCCGGCTCCCTACCGTCACGCCGTGATCGTGTACAAGGAAACATTTGCAACGTTTTGTGCTTATTGTGGGTCTTTCAGGACAATTTCCGGAGCATGAAGTACTTGACGACCGCTCAGAATAGTTCCTCCAACTGGGTGGTTACAGGTTCGATTCTCATGGGTTTCGCTAATGATATTTTCGTTATTTGTCCAGGGATCCAAGCTAACTTCAGCATTGGAAAACCCCTGGTAATTAATGCAGTTTAAGGTATAGAGTTAGCTTACGAGAAAACTTACACTCAGGGCCCTAAATTGATTGTACTACACCCCAAGCCAATTAGGAACCTGTCAAATGTGACGTCACCCGCACAAAAAGTCGGTGGCGGTGTCGGGAGGTGTGGCGGGAAGCCGCAGGCGGTGGCGGGTGTGCGGGCGGGGAAGCCGCTTTCCATCCGAGTTCCTAGTTGGCTTGGTGGAGTGGTGAATTACAAATTCTTACCAGTCGACATGTTTTCGGCTACCTGGGGGCTTACCGCCACCTCTTATAGCAGTATTGTTTTAACGTTTCAGCGACTTTTTGTGCAATGACGTTTCTTATTGTCATGACAATAAGGTACGTCATTGCACAAAAAGTCGCTGAATCGTTAAAACGTTCCTATAATTGAATCGCAATAAGAGGTCGTGGTAAGCCCCCTGTTAGCAGTTCTCTACCATCTACGGGCCCGTTAGCGTGGTTGGCGCGGAGGCGCCTTTCACGCTGCAGGTCGTAGGTTCGATTCCTACCCGAGACATGCATTTGTGTGCATGAACATGTCTGTATGTCCGGAGTTTGGGTGTATATGTATATTAAGTATGTATTTACAAATAAAAAAGTAGTATACGTAGTAATATCAGTTATCTGGTTTCCATAGTACAAGCTCTGCTTAGTTTGGGATCAGGTAACCGTGTGTACAAAAATGTCCCAGGATATTATTATTATCTGTTAACGATTTACAATTATAAAATCACGTGGATAATATGATCGATCAGTGGAATTTCACAGGTAAAATAAAATATTAGCAGACATTCCTGATCCAACAGATCCAACGTACTTATAAAACCAATTCCATTATTTACAACTTCTTCAATGTTTTATGAAACAATAAAAGTATATCCATTATATCTTCAAGCCCTCAAAGGTGTCGCGTGGGCAGGAGAGATGACATCATGCATCGCTTTTGGTGCAAATTGGTCAGTGCACTCAAGGCGTTGGGAATTACTTGGTCTCTATGTAGAGCAGGTTTTTAAGAGCTATACCTTTAAGGGCCACCGTAGGCATGCTACTTTTTCCATCGGCGATCGGCGATTTTGCGACTGCATCGCGTTTTGGCGACTCTCTGCGGTCGGACCATGGACCAGTTACTAAGGGGACTGGCCCTAAGCAAGTCGGCCGAGTGGTCGGCCTAGTACTAACATCGACATAAAACGAAGCGAGTAGTTCAACTATTTATTGGTAAATAGTAAAATGAAAATGAAAAAACAATGACCACGTTTTGTTTCATACAAATATCTAATAAGGGCACCTCTTTCTTTAGTCTTTACTCTGCGGTCGGACGCAGCGACTGCTCCGATGCTAAAAGCGACTAAGTCGCCGTTCGCTGATGCAAAAACCCGACTACTGAAAAATCGCGCTCTAAAAAGTATGAAACAAGAAAATATTCTCATCTAGAGGATAGCCGTGGTCCGTGTAGGTCCTTTAGGGCCAAATGGCATAAACACGGACCACGGCTATCCTCTAGATGAGAATATTTTCTTGTTTCATACTTTTTAGAGCGCGATTTTTCAGTAGTCGGGTTTTAGTTTTTAAACTTACTTTTTATTTAATTATTTTGGAGTTATAGGTAACAATATATATATTTTTGAAATGTGCTCATCAAGCTCTTTCATTTAATACCCCACACGGTTTTATTAAAAAATGTTTTTTTTTTAGTTCATGACATTATGTCCTCTAGAGGGCGCCATATGCAATTTCATGTGACGTCACATAGCCTATAACCAGCGCGCCATTAAGCCGCTTCTAACGATACCTCATTTGTCAAATTACGACAAGTAGTTTGGAAGTTAGGTGGGAACAGATGCACATACATACATACATACATACATACATACTTACATACATACATACATACATACATACATACATACATACCGGTCAAAATCATAACCCTCCGCCGTAGTCGGGTAAAAACAATGACCACGTTTTGTTTCATACAAATATCTAATAAGGGCACCTCTTTCTTTAGTCTTTACTCTGCGGTCGGACGCAGCGACTGCTCCGTGCTAAAAGCGACTAAGTCGCCGTTCGCTGATGCAAAAAGTAGCATGTCTGCGTTGTCCCTAAAGCTTGGTTCCAGATGAGACTATAAGTGACAGATTCTTGCAATGGCAGATACTACAAACTATTTAGTCTGGTCTTACTTATAATGAAACTGCACATAATAGTGTGTGGACTGTATTTCAAGGTATAAATGTAGTGTGTGTGGATTTTGTTAACGAAAACACCAGGTCGGTTTAATCTTGTATTTTCTCATTTCTTCTTAATTATAATCTTTTTTTCAATCAATGTCGTCTTTTTATTCTTTCGTATGTTTTCGTCGTCTCTCTCCCTTGTTCATTCTCCTCATTCATAAGTCTTTCCTCTCATTCTTCCATTCGGTCCTATATCACAAGCGAACTTAGAAAATACGTGCGAACCGCGCTAGGTTAAAAGAGTGACTGTTGAATAATTGGAATTGAATAAACTCTCGTTCATTCGGGAACGAACACAAACAAAGGTAGAAGTCGGTAAGCCTTGTCAGAGGCCTTCGGGCGGCTTCAACAACTCTGACAACAGGTTGGCCACTAACCATACGATAAGAAGAAGATATCATGGATGTTTCAACGTTCAGAGTTTAGAGAGTATCAAAGATAAACTCATGACTGAAAGTATGTTTGGCCTTAGTGAACATAGCTGAAAGAACTTGCCCCTAGACAAGTGGCTTCGTTTACAAGCGTTTCTACAAAACGCTACGCTGAAATATATGGAAATGACATTACAAGTCGATAAGAAGATCACGTGACACATGTCATTTCTATACATGAAGCGTAGCGAATAGAAACGCTTGCAGACAAACCCACTTGGCTAGGGCGGGCCTACCTAAGTGTTTGTAAAAAAAATATTTAACGTCACGACTTTTATCCCCATTCGGGGGTAGTCAGAGGCTTGAGTGGCCATACACCACCACATTATGGAGGTATTAACCAACTCAAAGCCCACGTTTCACCAGATAGTCAGAACCCAACGTGACAGGTGGTGAAGCTTGTCGCCGTGTATACAGGAACTGACTATTACCTAATCCCGAGGGATAAGTGTTTGTACTTACTCGATAAAATTATCCTCCGAAAAACGTACATGAAGGCCCAAAGGTCCTTTCTTGGAAGTTCAATAATAACTCCATATTCTTCAATCAGATTGAGACATTGGCACCCCTCTTGTGTCCATCATATCAAAGCACAGCGGGACATTCTTGCGACGAAAAAAGTTACTTAAAACGATGCCCTTTGTAATCTATATTTAGAAAAATAGAATGGAATTGTTTATTACTTGCTTACAGCTTGCGGGGATTGGTTCACCCACAGAGTAAAGACTAAAGAAAGAGGTGCCCTTATTAGATATTTGTATGAAACAAAACGTGGTCATTGTTTTTTCATTTTCATTTTACTATTTACCGGTAAATAGTTGAACTACTCGCTTCGTTTTATGTCTATGTTAGTACTAGGCCGACCACTCGGCCGACTTGCTTAGGGCCAGTCCCCTTAGTAACTGGTCCATGGGTTCACCTATTTTTCTCTTGACAACATTATTCTTTAACTTTCTGCCCGGAAGGGCTAGACAAGTGGCATGAACGCTAATCGAATAGAATAGAATAGAATAGACTTCACAATGTATGGAAATGTCAAACGTCGCTATGTAGATCAACAACAAGTTGCTATGTAGAACACGTGAGTTATGTCATTTCCATAGATTAAGCGTAGCGATTTGAACTAACGCTCGTAGACGTCAGCCACTTGTCTAGCCCTTCAGTTAAGTACCTATTTATTAAAGCACGGAAGGCCACACCAAAGCAATTGTTTAAGATGAGGGTTCGAAATTTGGTTGATTTTCTATTCTACTTTTTCTTTAAGTAAGTATGTGGACTAGGAATCTTATATTTAGATGTATGATTTTTGACTATATTATCTTGAGTATCTTTAAATCCAAATCACGATTTGACGAAATTTTCTCGATAAAAAAAAATTATGAAATGAGCTCTAATTATTTACAATTTTCCTTGCTACCACGATGTTTTTACGATTTAGATCACGAAATTATTTCTAAAACATAGCAAATAATGATATCTAAACTACCCTTCAACCATATTTTAATTCATGAAGTAGTTTTTTTTTAATTCAAGAAAATGTGGTTTGGCGCTTACGTTGTTTATTTCCGAGCGCGCGCACAATATCGCCATCTCACATTTTAAGTACTTGAACTAACCATGTCTCTCTCTAACTTTGTATTGTCAGTGTCCGCTCGGACTTGTTCGACGTCGGACCTGTGAAGGATTTTTTAAAAAATATTACGAAAAAATATTACGGTCGTGCCACATTACAGGTACAGTACAGTATTTACAGTCCGCCGACGCCTATGATAAATAAATAAATATCCTTGGAAATTCTTTTACACATGACTACCTGATCCCAAACTAAGCAGAGCTTGTACTATGGAAACCAGATAACTGATATTACTACATATACTACTTTTTGTTTGTAAATACAAACGAAATATACACTTAATTACACCTAGACTCGGGACATGCGGACATGTTCATGCACACAACTGCATGTCCTGGGCAGGAATCGAACCTATGACCTGCACTGCAGCGTGATTTTCGTTTGCTTTTCCTTGTCTTGTGTAATTTCTTTTCATCTCTTGTCATTTTGTGTCATCTCTTGTCATTTTGTGTCATCTCTTGTCATTTCATAGTTATTCGTGTCATTTCTGTAAAAACTCCCTATTTCGCTTACTGTTATATACTTGCAGCATGGTCTTGGGCCGACAGTGGGAATACATTGCTTGTCAAAACAATGGAGTCGCTTTATTGCGTTTGTTGTAGGTATGGATGGGCAAGTAATAAATATATCATACATCAATAAATTATCGTAAAAAATAACATTACAGATATGGATAGGAAAATGTTTGTCCGTCCTATTCAATCTATTATATTATAAACGAAAGTAACTCTGTCTGTTACCTTTTCACGGCTTAACCGCTGAACCAATGTTGATGAATTTTGGTATGGAGATAGACTGGGTCTTGGCGGAGAACATAGGCTACTTTTTAGGGTTCCAAAGGGTGCTAACGGGACCCTATTACTAGGCCTACGCTGTCCGTCTGTCTGTCTGTCCGTCTGTCAGCGCGGGCTGTATCTCACGAACCGTAACAGGTAGAGAGTTGAAATTTTCACTGAATGTGTATTTCTGTTGCCGGTGCATAACAAATACTAAAAATATAATAACATTTAAAAATAAATATCAAGTCTCAAACTTGATATTTTTGATGTGTTTATTCTACGGTGGTACGGAACCCTTTATGTGCGAGTCCGACGCCTTCAGATCTTATGAATGTTTTCTTGAAATAAATATAGTGTATTTAATTTAAGTAATTAACTGGCCAACCCTCAGGTCCTACCTACCATGTTAGGATCTTTTACGTTCTAGCGGGTGTAAACCGTGATTTAACGAGTTAATGTGATAATTTTTGTATTTAAATTATTCAATTCAATGTATTTGTTTCAGACATAGTCCAATATTGATTATTAAAATTATTATAATTTCACAATAAATATAAAACAATAATAAAAGTAAAATTAAATTTAAAAAAAAATATATATTTATTTTTATTTTTCATGTTTTATCATTAAAATACAATATAATATAACATAAATTAAAATAAAATACAATAAAATAAAAACCTACCCCTAATTAAACAAATACCGTCCGCGTGGGATACTGGCTGCATGTCCTCCCTGTATTCAAGCTGTTCCTGTTGTCAAGCGAATTTTTTGAGCAAGGAAAGAGCCAGCCCTCTTGTCACCTGTGGCGGTAACCAGTCTAAGGGTGATTTTGATAGATAAAAAAATAAAGATAAAAAGATAAACAAAAAATAAATGCATGGTTAAATCAATAAAATTAATAAAAACTGAAAATTAAATTAAAAAATAAATTAAATATGGTAAAAAAAAATATTATGACACCGCTGATGACTTCATGATCGGCATCGAAGTTAAGTACCAAAGTATTCCTTTGCCTACGAAACATGAAAAAGATACTCATATCCGGCAGTCAGTCACTGACACAGAGTATGTACATTTTTACCCGACTACGGTGGGCGGAGGGTTATGATTTTGACCGATATGTATGTATGTTCATCTGCTCCCGTATAACGTCCAAACTATTTTTATATCATAATAATTTGACTAATGAGATATCGTTGGACGCGTCTGGATCGTCCGCTGGTTATAGGCTATTATACGATCGAAATATTGTTATACGTATCTATCAGCATATTGTAGGTATCGTTTGTCTTCTTTTGACTTACTTTGTCTTCAGCAATAAAAACAACATAGAAATTAAATTATTTTTTTTCAAATACACTCGACATAAAAATCCCATATAAAACGAAAAAAATATATTTGAATATTTTCATCCATTTCATCTATTTTAAAAGGTGCACTGGGACATATTATTTTAATTGTACGAATTAAACAATATTGTTCCTTCAAAAAATAACTATACTATAGTCTACTCCATAGCTGTTCTGTCCTAGCTAAGCGAGAGAGATATATCCTTCGGCAGCTCACGCGACGCTAGCCACACCCCGAAACTAAAATTCATTTTTTTCTTGTATCGTCTTAACTTACAACTTAGATTTTCCCCGGGACTCGTCGAGGATCAACCTTTGGCGTCATCGTTGGACACCATTGTCGATGTCAATCCTGGCTTTCATGATGAAATTGCGATATCGCACGAGGCAACCATGGTTACGCCGCCAGCGGGTGATTCGATAGCCGACACCGAATTGGTTGCGCTACCAAGCGGACACCAGGGGGGTTACTCCGAAATATGTCGCTGACGGATCGTCCGAAGTACGGATTCGATTTACGATCAAAACAATGTCAAATCGTAGAGAAAAACGAAAGAAGAAATGTCAAATCACGACAATCCGTCAGCCGAAACGTTAGGTTCGTATTTCGGAGTAGGCCAGCAGGTGCGATATCCTCCATACAGCTCTATACATTTTGTTGGTGGAGCGACTGGTTGCGCTACCACGGGTGTCCTCGTGCGATATAGCACTAACAGTGGTGGGAGTATATGGCGGGCCTAGTCCCATAAAAAAAAAACGATATTCACCTTTTTCCTCCATAACATTGATTTTAATGGTGGTAGAGTCAAGCTGTTGCCAATTGACTGCAGCTCATATATGTGCTGGCTCGACGGGGGTAGTACCACCCTTTCACAGAAGATCGGCGTAAAGTAGCTATTACAGCTGCGTTTTGTACGATGAGTGAGAGAGCCAGAAGCCCAGCCCCCTTCTTCTCCCTCTGTACTCCCCTTCAGGTCGCAACGTGCGAGCGATGCCTTTGATATTGCAAGTATCTATAGGCTACGGTAACTGCTTAACATCAGGCGGGCCGTACGTTTGTGTGCCACCTTAGACATATAAAAACCCTAGCACATAATTCTAATTAATGTCTGAATTGCAATTTAAGTGTAAAAAAAATCTAGACTAATTTCTAGACATAATTGGGTACTTAAAAATAGCACACTGGAATTAGCAATAAACTCAGTTAAATAGGAAACGACCATCTGCATTTCAAACGTTCCAAATTCAAAAAAGAAACATGGCCGCCGCAAAAAATGTTTAACGACTCCATCCCGCGCTCGCAAGAATAATGTTATTCTTATAAAGGAAATAATTACGTTTCAGGCGCAATGATAATAAATTACGCACGTTTACGATTAATTTATTAATAGAAATTTTGCGAGCGATCCTTAGGACAGTCGTAAAACCCGTAAATAAGTAACCGCTGTACCGCCAATGGGTGGCCGTTAAATCTGTCCGAGCGACCGCATTGGTCAGCATTCGGCCAATGATGAGACGTTCCGGATTTGAATGCGACGGTTTACGACCGGCAGGCGGCGTCTTTTTGCTGTTTTGGCGCCAAAATTGACAGCTCAGTCCTAAAGTTGGTGGTATGTTGGTTCCAATGAGCATTAATGGTTAATGTGGTGTCATTAAACTGATGCGTCTCAGATGAGTGACAGGCATTAGTATTTTTAAATAAGTATTATGGGTACCTAGTGATGGATACATATCAGTTTAAAATAACATCATAACGTGTACGTAATAAAAGGCGACTAAAGGAATAAACGCCATGGACAATCTGCCTGCTTACATGTCGTGTATGTACTTTTATTTTTAAACACACCAACATCGATTTGTAAAAAAAAAAAGGTTTGTAATTCTGATCTACTCTTTGGAATGTTTCTGATGATCCCAGGGTTGTTATTAGTCGTGATGATAAAGATAAAGTTCGACGACCTTTATTAACTTCATGTAACTTATTACCTACATGTATTCATGGCATACTTAGCTTACGCTTCCAAACAAAATACGTTATCAAGAAAACAAAATCAGTAAATAAAATTTTCTAATTTCAAATATTTTTTTTGAAAGTTGAATATTGGGAACTACGTGGCCGGAAATTGCATGGACAGGGTGGTATTAAGAGAAAAGGAGAGTCTATTGCCTGGAGTGGGACAGTCCCATAGGAAAAGTTTTTTTTCATCTACATAAATTCAAATTAAACAAGTAGAGTGACAGTTAACATCACAGAATCGGGAAAAATACAAAATATTCCCAAAAAACATCACAGTGACATTTAATTAACTAGATTTATTCTGAATCCGGGTGCGGCGTGTCCTATGCAAAGCGCCCCGGGGACATGTTTACTGTGTTATAAAGCAGTCACACAGACAGACGGCTGGTAATGAGCATGCGCGGGCGCACGTCGCGCCCCCGCCGCCAGAGCGCGCCACCGCGCATGACAATTTGAGATCTTTGGAGTGCAGTTATTAATTATTAATGGTATTTGGGTTTTATTTGAGAATTGTAGAAAAATCTACATTTCAAGTCTAAAGTAATATCGAAGGGATTAAGTCCTTAGTTGGATCAATCTTTTAACATAGAGAGTAAGAAAAATTAAGATCGACTATATCATTCGTTCTCGTAGCTTTAACGATGGGTGGTTTAAAACACTGTTCTGGATTGATTCCTAAATTATTAGTAACATATTACTTTCTCCGTGCCACGGAGAACATGACAAGCTAATGAACTAGGCTGTCATTCTTACAACTAGAGTTAGAATCAGAAACCTATAAAATTCTGACAGCTGCAGTTCTATTCTGAAAATTTAATTTCCAAAATTACTTCCATAACTCCGTGGCGCTAGTATCGAACTCAATCATTTCAACACCTAACTTTAGGGCCTCCGCAGACTTGCTACTTTTAGCATCGGCGACCGGCGATTTTGTGACGTATCGATGCTGCGTCGCGTTTCTTCGAGCGCGAACGAGCGAGACGCAGCATCAAAATCGCCGATCGCCGGTGCTAAAAGTAGCAAGTCTGCGGTGGCCCTTAACGTCACTGGTATTCAGAAGTGATCGCAAAACTTTTCAGAATATAACTGCTGGTCGATCTAATATAACATCTAAGAAGACAAAGATACAGTCAGTATTTCAACATCTCTGCCTGCTTACATGTCGTGTATGTACTTCTATTTTCCATTTTTCTATATTTTTTTCTAATCCAAGGTTTTCCGTGATTGGCTGGTTTCCTTTTGGTACATCCAGGGTCATCACCCCATTGGTTGGCCTGCCTCAGGAGTAATTTTAAAATCACGTATGCAAGGTTTGCCATTAACAATGCTAGCCTTTCTAAAATAGCTTCCACATGAGTGGATGCAGATCTAACAGTCACGAATGCTGATAACATCTATTTTGTTAGCATTCTTTGCACTTGTCATAATCGGATATGCAAGCCTTTGGACTATGGACATACTGTATATCATTCTTTAGTAGGCATCTTGGCAAGGATTAGTCATAATACACTTGAGTTTGCTATTAGATCTTGAAAAATAATGTTATTTTTACAAAGAACAAGATTACTTATTTCAATGGTTTTTTTTGAAATATAGTAGTCACCTATTTCATTTCAACAACAATTAAATTTGACAATGTGGCTTAATCTATTTTTTATGTTTACAAAAAGTATCTTCCCAATAAAAAGTAATTTTGCCCTGGCAACCCTGGCCCAAAGTTTTTTCTTTATTTTATGTAAGAAAAGCTTCTGCACTAAGCTGAAATACAATATCCTTCGCCAAAAACTAATCCTGGAATATCTACTAACACGTTCCGTGACGAATCCGTGACGAATCGTCCTATGTCCCGCCAAATCCTATGTCCCCTATATTTTATTTCCTCTGCTTACACCCATACATAATTCATGGCGTGGTATTGCAACCCCGAATTATGGTTATTGCCCGATAACCGTCATGAATAGGAAAATGCACTAATTTTGTTTAGTAGTTTGTTATATGATTTTCTTCCTTCCGTGCTGAATGAGAGTGCCGACTATATTGTTGTTTCGGAGTTGATGAACGGCATTGTGTAATTTTCCGGTATCGAGAAACAATACCGAATAAAATAGAATAAAAAAATAAAAAAAACTACTTGTATCGGGTTTTTTACTTACTTTACACCATCGGGTAACCTATAAAATTTCCTAGAAGTATTCGCTATAGTTCGCCTTTATTCAAACAGAGGTATATTAACCATTATTGATTTATTACAATTCTAAGATATAAAAATGTGTTAAATCAAGCCAATTTTTCATTCCAATCTAATCCATCCACTGCAAATCACCCCTAAATTATATCGGCACAATTCCACCAAACATCAATGACAGACTGTAAAAAATAAATAAAAAAATCATATTGTCGATGGTGGTTTTAACCATCCTTAAGGTCCCCCTGAAGGTACAAAAGATTAGCGCGGCGGGCGTCGTAAAGAAACAATTTTCCGGCTTTCCCGCGCACCGGGGGAGCGGCCATGTTATAGAAATACTGAGCGCATGATAAAACTCCAATATTAGGTAGGTACCTATGCGCTGGAACGTTTTGCGACGTATTTTTGTCTATTGCCCCCGTTTTTGTGAGAAGGAAT
Organism: Drymonia ruficornis; assembly: GCA_947859195.1. Lineage (NCBI taxonomy): Eukaryota > Metazoa > Arthropoda > Insecta > Lepidoptera > Notodontidae > Drymonia > Drymonia ruficornis. The sequence goes on from OX401923.1 coordinate 1,511,661, forward strand.
TGTGATTTTTTCCTTATGTTCGATATTTGAATGTAGAAATGAATAATATTTTTCTTATACTGTCTGTGTCCTTGTGTTCGGTATTTGAATGCAAAAATGAATAATATTTGTCTGTTATTGTGTGTGTGCTACTTATAAAGTTTCACTAAGAAAAAAAAGACAAAATTTTAGATATTTCTGTCTACGTTTTATGCAAATAACTTTATGCAAATGTTGTTATGTTTTTTATATTTCTATGAGATAGTGTCGTTGTTTTAATGGTAATCAGATGTGACGTTTCGTCATAAAACAAACTGCCATATTAATTTCAAACAGAACATTTTATTGTTTAATCCGTTCAGAAAATAAAATTATAAAATTATAATCACATTGACATACAAGATGGACGTACACCAATTAGCATTATATTACATTTAAGAGTTAGATTTTTATGAAAAAATTTCAAAGTTTCCGAAATCGCGGAAATCTATTTCATAGTTTATTCTAAAAACCTAACTTAGACAAACAACTAGAGAAAAAAATTGTTAAAAAGAACTCATATACAGACAAAAATAACTAATATTGTTTAGATAGAATTAATTATCCCCGAGTTAACATCCGCGACGCGACTTCGCTCCTACATTAGTTAAGTATGGCTTCCAATGTTAACAATTGTGGAAAATAATAATTATATATAACACAAACAAAACAATTCAGTCTCAACGCCCAAAATATCCCTTAAAACATTAAACAAATCATCTCAAAGAGACTAATAATGAGTGTCGCCGACACATCTGCAGTTACAATTAAAAATAACTCAAAGAATCCGCTAAACTTGACGCACTGTATAAAAATACTGCGAAACTTAGTTACTTTATTAATTTTAATATTAAAATCGAGAGGAGAATGGGGAAAATTGTACACATTTACTTTTTTACTTCGTAATATCAGCAACACAATGAACGCCACGATTAAATTTAATTTATTCTGTATAAGCATCTAGTTCTCTATTCATTAACGCACATACATTATATCTATCCGTTTATGATAATTGCTCGTTTTATCTGTACACTTGTAATAAGCAGATGCTTTGATTACCACTAAATGTACAGACAACCAAGCAATTCACGCGGATTTATTCTTTACACCTAGCGTATACTGTGTACGTATTTTTTTTTTGTTATTTTTTTTCACTAACTAAATTGTAGTTAATCGTGCTATCCCATAAACGTAAAATATCAACTATTTACGTATTATGTTTTGTATTAACTAGCCAAAAACAATAACACTCTAGCAACTACCACCGTTAAATCAATTACAATAATTTAAAATTCTTAATTTAAACCTTATTATCTCACTTAGGCAAGTTAAAGTTGTATTTTTACGTATACTTCGTTTTCCAATAGGTTTTTGTATTTTATTTTAATACATCTAATTATGTTTTTAAATCTATTCTCCGAACGCGATGCTAACTTGTTACGGCATGTTGGATAACTGCCTCACGTGACAAGAACAATGGCTCTCAAACTCATATCTTGAATGTATTATTTTACTTAAAAGTATTTATTAGTATACACATATTACAATCAACGTTATACGTATGTTTTTTTTCAATCGTATACATAAATTCCAGTGCAAATAATAGTAACTTGGACACAGGCGCGCGTGTCCTATTAGCGTAATACTAAAAGAGTAACAAATCGAATAGCGCAGCGATAGTTCGCTACGCTTTAACGTCAAAAATGGCGTTTTGATTTTCTATCAGTGTTCATTCGCACCCGTTTTCACCCCTTCACTGTATCTTTGATATGAAAAATAATTTAGAAATTTTCATTTATATCATTTGTATTTACTTTTTTAAATTGAATCGTACAGTGTTAGAGGTTGGCCAATTGCAAAAACGAAGATTTGTTAAAAAAAAACTTAGACTAACGATCGCACCTTGGCTTTCAAGTTGAAGACTTGAGAACCTCGGGGCGGCCGGAAGCGCTGCCGTGACCCATCGATACCGCCTGCCGAGTACGTTACTGACGGGTACTATCGTCAAAGTTGACGACGCATCAGTAACAACGGCAGGTAACAATATCGATGGCACACGTCATTACAAGCGGGGGGAGGCGGGAATTTTAACAACTATAATGCGAGCACCCCCTTTTTATACTTCGTTTTTGCAATGGCCAAACTAAGAGCAGGGGTGCACGAGATAGCTCGTGGTCGAATTGGGTGCTAGCTGGGGATCACGCCTCTGAATGAGATGGGACTTGGTGTAGGGGGTACTCACGACATCGGGGGTGGAGGCGCCGTCGTGGCTGCTGTCGGGCGCGGAGCGGGGCTCGCCGTTGGTGTCGGGCGGCCGCGCGGACTCCCGTTCGTCGATCACCAGGTCTATGGGCATCTTGCCCTTCAGACAGCTGATGTAGCGGTGACAGAAGTTGTCGCACAGCTCGTGTACCTACGAGAGATTTCATTGTTAGTTGTTTTGACGGGCCCGTTAGCGTGGTTGGCACGGCGCCTTTCACGCTGCAGGTCGTAGGTTCGATTCCTACCCGGGACATGCATTTGTGTGCATGAACATGTCTGTATGTCCGGAGTCTGGGTGTATATGTATATTAAGTATGTATTTACAAATAAAAAGTAGTATATGTAGTAATATCAGTTATCTGGTTTCCATAGTACAAGCTCTGCTTAGTTTGGGATCAGGTAACCGTGTGTACAAAAATGTCCCAGGATATTATTATTATTATTATTAGTTAACTGCCTCGTTGGTCGCATCGCCTGCTGATCATGAACGCCTGGTACTTGTAAATTGTTATTAGGATTTTTTGCTGAAAAATTCTAACTTACAGTCTGGAATTATGCCTAGTTAATAACAGACTTGTCTTCTATTTCAATCTTATATATATCTTTATCTTTGTATTTATTTCTGACTATCTGGTGAAACGTGGGCTTTGAGTTGGTTAATACCTCCACAATGTGGTGGTGTATGGCCACTCAAGCCTCTGACTACCCCCGAATGGCGATATAAGTCGTGACGTTAATTTTTTTTTTTTTTTTTTTTTTCAATCTTAATGTTATTTTCGATGTATAGAAAGTTCTATCAAAATTGATAAACCTCAGTCTTGGTCAACTGTATTTGACCACTGTATATGTGCGTGTGTATGTATATGTGTGTGTGTGTGTATGTGTTTGACTGTATTTGTATTTGATTTGTAACTGTGTGTATTTGTATAGAATCTTTTGTCAAAAATGGTTAACCGCAATCACGGCCGATTGTACCCATGGCTAATTGAATTATTTGACTAAAATCTATTATTACTGTGGTATCAGCTACTTCAAATCAACTTCGACTATCAACAGAACTTTCACTAAATATATAATCTGTCAATAATAATTATATTCAATCGGACACAATGGAAACTTTCAAATTCAGTGAAACTTGGCGAATTTAGATGAAACTGAACAACTTTCGTTTTAGTCTACATACTTTAAAAAAATATTTTTATAAAAAAATAAAAACCGACTTCAAAAAAACCTGGAGCACTAAAAAGCCTGAAATAATATTTCTATTACCACCACTGCCTACCCCTTCGGGAAAATCAGGCGTGATGATGTGTTATCGAGTATTTGGGGTCGGTGCCAATCTTGGTATGCCGAGTCTACCTACTATAAAAGTAAGAAGATAGATTGGCACCGACCCCAAATACTCGATAACACATCATCACGCCTGATTTTCCCGAAGGGGTAGGCAGTGGTGGTAATAGAAATATTATTTCAGGCTTTTTAGTGCTCCAGGTTTTTTTGAAGTCGGTTTTTATTTTTTTATAAAAATAATTTTATTTCATGATTTTTAGTGGCGCCATGCAAACTTTATCACCCCAAATGACCCCTTTGGGGGGTGACTTTTCCAAGATTCCAAAACAAAAGTTTCTTAGTTTATTATATGGAGTATACATACTAAGTTTCAAGTCAATCGGACACAAATATATTTTTCTACCGTACTTCTACCTCTAGTTTCCCCCTTTGGGGGTAGATTTCCGAAATGATTTTTTTATGGGACCAAAACAACTTAGTCACCTACCAAATAACAGTTTAAAAAGAAAAATTGGTTCATAAACGTTAGAGATAAACGGTAACTCTCCATACAAACTTCAACACCTCGTTTTACCCCTTTGGAGGGGGATTTTTCTAAAATCCTGAAACATGAGTTTCATTATTTCTTATGCAAAATATACATATTAAGTTTCAAGTCAATCGGACAAAAAATTTTTTTTCAGACGACCTTCACCCCCCAAAATTACCCCCTTAGGGGTTGATTATAGAAATTATTTTTTTATGGGACCAACTTGGAGCTACGATCTACCGAACAGCAAAAGAATTTTTCAAATCGGTTCATAAATGCCGGAGAAATCGGTGAACATACATAAAAAAAAAAAAAAAAAAAAAAAAAAACATACATACAGCCGAACATAGAACCTCCTCCTTTTTTGAAGTCGGTTAAAAATATAATTAAATACGAAACTAAAGTAAAAATACGGGATATAATCATGACCGTGTCTGAGGAGTTGGGTCGGAGGCAGTCCAAACAGTTTCAGACCATATGTCACTAAGATGATGATGAACATGACAGGTGGTGAGCCCATCGCTGCAAATATACCTAGCCTACATTACATGATGGTCAGCGGTGTCAAACGCCTTTCATAACTGACAGTAAAAAATGGAATACATTTGAAATCGAGTCGCCAACTGTCGTGCACATAAAAAAAACAAAAAGGAATCGTAAAAACACACAAAAACAATTTTTTCCCTATACACCCCCGATAGGAACCCCCGGCGAGGTCGTATTAATTTTGTGCTGCCTTATAAATTTTCATAGGCATAATTAACTTAGAAATTAACATAAGGTAATAAAGAGTCTAACGAAATTTTTAGATAACGTTTACACGGTGTAATAAAACATGGCAGGTGAGACGAAAAAAATATTTGAAAAAGGAATAGCAGATTTGAAAATAGAATTCGACGGAAACGGAAACGGTGTTGGATGTTGACAGCTCGTGTGTCGGTGGGCACTAATATCCTAATCGACAGGTTTTACTAAATTATACGTCGTTAATGCGCGTAAGGCTATGCGATGTCATTTTACGATTGTAACGATCGTGATTCGCAGATTTTTTATTATTATCGATAAAACGTACCCAAACTAATAACCAAAATTTTACAGTTTAAAAATGCAACGTTATCTGAATATCATATCTATTTTGGTTCTAAAAATAACTGAATAAATAACATTTCAATAAAAAATACTCCTTGCTTATTTATTCTGCACTAAATTGCATTATTTTGCGGTTTCTAAACTAAACTAACATAGGATGACTTTACCATAAAAATTTGTCTAAGAAATTGAGCATTCTTTTGACAGCTCTAGCTTACGCTAGCTATAAATCATAAGCAGCTGATCTTTTTTAATGACGTCACCGAGGCACCTCTAAGTTTGTTTATAATAATTTGAATTTTACAATCGTGGAGTTGATATTCATATTTACGACTTGGTTTTATTGACACACACGTCAGTGGACCGTTTACAAGCCGTCGACCAATGTCAACGACAAAATTATTTTTTTTGTAAGTTTGTGGTATTTACGGCCTTTAAAAATTAAAATAAACAGATACGTAGTATAGTTTATAGTTTTGTACAATGCTGTTAAATTTTATTCTGGGAATAAAGATTTTGTGTGCCATTCTTACCGTTTTTTTTTCCAAATTCTATTGCACCTGAAAACAGCTTTTGTTATTAGCTACTCAATTTGTAACGTACTGCGTTAATCATTAAATAAAACTTTACGAAGAGCCAACTGCTTATTTGAAATCTTTCTAAATTCGAAAATGTCAGTTGATCCATGTCGCGCGCATCAGCCATTACGAGAGCTATCTTAAAGAAATATTCCTTTGATACGAAACGTGTTATTTTAACTGGTGATGCTTCTAATGAGATATTGCTGCATTCCGAGACGGGTCGGCCGATAGACGCGGACATGTTCAGATTACGACGCTATTTTTGACTTGTTTCTATATTGTATGTAAATTTTATGTTTAGGAATTGTATGAAACTACACATAATATATCTTGAGTCGTTATCAATTAAGCTCTGAAAGTAGGTAGTAGTCGAATGAATAGTTTTGTATAAGTTATTGCTACCACATGAAAATACATTTTTGAAGTCACTCTATTTATGCTATATTTACTCAGATATATAAATAACAATTTAAAAATTTTACTATTGCATTCATTACTAAACAGTCCAAAATTGCCCTTAAAATCTATTGAACAATAGAACGTAACTGTCATCACATTTTATAAAGCACCAACATCCCGTAACGTAATCTAAATGTGTCACCACTATCGTTCACCATCGAACTCTTTCCAGAAATGTATATTTGGAACTCTCTAAAATATGGCGTTTCTGAACGGACACTTTTTAAATTTGGAATGAAATGTTATAACGGCCTCTGACGCTCGCTCGTTCGAAATTTGAAAGAGCCTCGAATAAAGAATGTTGAAACGGTTATTTTAGAAATAAAACCTTATTTCTTGAATACGATAAACAATAGAATTTTAAAGTATCTATTTAGAAATTAGAGATAAAATGAAATCCATTTGGGATTTGATTATAAATTTTAAGGCACATATAGACGAGACCGCAGAATAAATAACAGAAGTCTTTTTACTTTGAAAATGGACGACAATCTAGTGATGTGCCGTTTCTGGGAATACAATCTTTCCCAATACTGTGCCGGTCATGGTTAATGTTCACAAAATTCCCGAACGCACATCACTCAGGCCTTATAAAGATGGTAAGAGATCCGACCAGAAGCTTACGTTAGTCAACATGAATCGAATGAGCAATCATCATACGTGTCGCCCCAAAAATAGTCTCAAAACGCCACGATAAAGTGCAAATTAAATTTACAACGTCTATTTTTGCTCGTTTTCCGCCGAATGTGAGATTACTTTTAACAGATTTATATGTGAAACACGTCGCAAATCAGTCGGGGCGGCCATTAGGCAGGTATGTCGGATGCGACGAGCGTCGGCTGCCAGCGCTGGGCTGGATGTGGGCCACGGCCGGAGCCGGCTTTCGTCCGAGTGATTTAATCGAGCAATTTGAAGGGCTGCGGTTTGTGTAAGGATGCCTTTATTATTGAATTTTAAAATCCCCGTTTTGGTATTGCTTAAAATTAAAGCTCACGACGAAACGCAACCATCTCTTATCTTATACAAGTAAGAGATTCGTCGATTAAAATTGCGTCCATTAAAAAAAATACTAATTATCTCCGGAAGGGAATCCGTACTAGTTACTCCAAATTTTGGTAACACTTTATTATTTGCACCGGATGAGATGCGTCGGGTCGAAACGCGCCTCACCAAAACATATTCAAAGATTTTTTACTGCAACAACATTCTTTAGGACTTCCATCACTGTCACATGACCGTAATTTTAATGGCACTACTCTTTTACAATGAGGTTATAAAACATTATTTAAATTTAGTGTAACAGTTGTATGGATACAAATAGGGTTGTAATTGTGTTTTGCAACGTTACATAACATTACCCTAGATTCCAATATTTCCATCTTTTGACGTATCTCAATTCCAACACCTACATCTCCCAAGTAGGTTAGAAAACATCCCGACTGAAACTCTAAAAGGGTCCCTAATGCAACACTTCCTCACGCTAACGACGCGTGGGTGACAGCAGATGTTATAAATTGACATATTTTTCAGTTAATCTCGGCTTGTTTGACAGCAGAGCGAGCTACAGCCATAGCTCTCGCCTTGTCACAATTATTATCGAATTTAAAAACTTTTTTAAATATAATAAATTTTTGAGTAATAAAGTTTTTAGTGTTTCCTTATTATTTGTTTCTAAAACACGGTTTTGTGTCAAGGTTATAAACATAAAAGTAATATTGAAATTAAGAGAGTTTGTAATGCAAATGGATGAGACAAATTGGATGATACTTGAAAAGAAAATTTAAGATGCCATCGAAGGACAGTGTTACATCAACATGAATTGTTATTTCTGCCACATTACCATTATAGAGCACTAGTCTCATGGAAAGTGTATATAGATACTCGCACCATAAACTTTTGATGGTTCCAAATACAAGTTTCGGCGACAAGTTTTTTGTTTTCAATTAAAAAAATCAACACACTCCCAATTAAAAGTGTGAAATGCATAACAGTAAATAAATAATTTAAAAACGGAACGTGGCGTAGCGTAACGTCATATAGTAATTTGAATATAGAATTACTGTTAGGGCTGTCGTTTGTTTTATAACTAATTTAACGGTTTTTGATCAATTCGAATTTGGAATGATTCAATTTTTTTTTGTTTGTTTATTTAGATACTTTATAATATTATATGCTTTATAGATTAAACTACTACTTACTAAAATGTTAGTAAACAACGTTTTTAGTGTGTTTTGTAGTTGAATTAAGCATTTATCTCCATACTTATATCCCTATAAAATGTTAACGTTATGTTACATCACATTTGTTTTGAAGCCTTTTATTTACAAGTAGGTTGGCAGCCCTAAGTGTTGTATAAATGTTGTAAAAGGCGGTTGGGGGATCGTAAACGGTGTCCCAGGTTCGAGTCCGGGCCCGTAAACCAACAAATCTGACCTATGTCGTAAATCACTTAGCCACGCTGTTACAGATAACGTTTTATGAGTTAACAACGAAATATGAAAAAAATGGGGTTTTAGATTTATATTTATTTTAGGGCGTCATGGAATGTTTCTCGGCAAGAGCATTTTGTTTCCTTTTTCAATTCAATAACATGTGGGGCAGAACTAACTATTGGCTATGGTTGCCTTTTAATTCAAAAAGAAACAAAACAGCATTTCCAATTTCAAAATTACACGTTCCAAATCCGAATACCAACGAATGAACACGAAAGATGTAATTGGCCGTTTTCGATATTCGAAAAATTGAAAAAGAACGATTCTAATAAAAGGTATTACCGGGCCTACATCACATAACGTAATTAGGGCACAGACAGACGGCACGACTAAAAAAACGTCGTAGCGACGTCCAATCGCAGAGCCGATCGACCGAAAAGGACCGATCGAGCGATGTCGCCGGCGGCCATATTTAAAATATTAAAAACATAAATCAAAAACGTTACGATATCTTCAATGTTAATACAATTTCAAGGAGTTCGTTAAACCGTTTAAGAAGAATAACTTTTTGTCTATGCCAATATCATTACATCTCATTACGGTCTATAGAGGTACTGTCAAAAAATGTTCAAAAGATCTTTATTAAAAAGATGTACGTAAAAAAAAACAACAAAATACCGAGCAATTATAGTAAAAGAGAGTAAAAAGCATCGCACTTAACGAGATCTTATTGTGAGCGAGTTGGGCCGGCGGGCTTTTTTATTTTTAATTATTATAAAAGCTCAAAAAAACCACATCACCTGTGAGCGGTGTGCGCTGAAGCGGAAACGGATCGAGCTAACGGAATGCTTTTTTTATTGGACAAAAACCATGGACGAGATAGAAACGGGCGTGTATGGGATGTGAAACAAAAAATGTTTTAAAGAGCAGAGACACAGGTTAGGTACGTCTGATTTCCTCTGATCCTAACCTTCGTTACCACAACCTACTCTACCAAGCCAACTAGGTACTTGGGTATAAATATCAAATGATAATAAGTCAATGATTCCGCGGTCTTTCCATCACGTAGTGGGAGCTACTGCCACAGGAGTGCACAGGCATTGGCCCAGGCTCACTAAGTTTTGGACGGACCGCGGAATTATTGACTTATTATCATTTGATATTTATACCCGAGTGCCTAGTTGGCTTGGTGGTGTAGTAGTTTCAGAATCCACTTTCTATCCAATCTAACTGGTTGGTGCGAACTCTTCACCTTGCCGTCCCGACGTTTCTAATATCACAAATATAAAAGATACACCATTCCACGACGTCGATTGTACTTTTTATTTAATTAGTATGCAAATGAGCTGAAAAGCCAGATTTATTGGATCTTTTGCCAGTGTATTGTTGGCACACAGGTTATGACGATCATTTCGATTTTGGCGTTGTAAAAAGCGTCCTTCGGTCGATTGATATGTGTAAGTTTACAAAAATACCTACATTTGTTATTCCGAATAAAAAAATAATAAAAAAAACAAAAGCGAAATAATCGAACGCCCGCGAATACGAATTTAAAAATCGATCATCCGACTCGTTGAATTGAACGATTTTCTTCAATCCGGCTCTCTCGGGCCTCGATATTTTGAATTTCGAACGCGATGCTTTTTTTGTTTTTTTTTCGAATCTGTCTTTATCTCGCCCTCCGGCCAGAGTTCCGTACAGAGGTATCGCATTACCGGCCTGAGTTAGACGCAGTGTATATATCCCTAATGAAGGACGCGGGGGTTTAAATGTGGCCTTCAAGACACTCGTATTAGAACGAATTTTACTATGTATAAAGTATAAAACAAAGAATCTGTTAGTTATTTCGCCACATCTCGGCCATATTTTTTGTAACACAGAAATTTGATATCACTCATCCACAGTTTCGTTACCGTGTGTACTGGGCCCCGAACACGCATACCACGAGTTAGAAAGGCGCCAGATATTTTATGGAATCTGTGGGAGCGACCGATGAGGTATCTCGTTTCTCGAGATCATTCGTCTTGATACAGACGTTAGTCAAACTAGTTCCAACGAAACGTGACCATAATATTGACAAGTCAAATTAATACCTCCATCTCGCTTGTAAAAAGGTGGTCAGAGATTTGAATTTTACGCTGCTAATTAATGCGGCCGAGCGCAAATTGTCCGATCTGATTGCGAATAGTAAAAAGCCCGCGTCCCGTCGTGTTACCGTTATTCGAGTGTGTAATGGCGAGAATCGCCGATGCGACACACGCAAGAAACCGGACCGGTCCGCTCTCCGAACGGATCGCGCCCAAATGGGAGATAAGGGTAAAAACAAACAACATTCGAATGCGAACGCGGCCGTATCCCATTCACTTGCGGCGACACCTCGGCAACGTCGCGATTCGTAGGTTTCGAAATTGGAACATTCACCGCTAACGTCTCGCGTCTCGCAAAGTTTGAATTTTAAAATTGGAATGTTCTTTAGTTTTGCTGCCAGTGTTTCCTTCGTTAGCTTTTCTAAAATTCCTTTTTCAAATATAACAGGGAGGACTCGTTAGTCGAGTGCGTGCCCTCATTGCGTGTGCCCAAAAGATCGATACGATATCTCGATTCAAAATCGTGCGCAGAGATAATCGAAAGGTGTTATTTTTTTGTAACCGGTCTGTAGCTCGATTCCAAATGTATTCGAATAAATAATATTAGTGTTGTACTTACTTTTTCTAATTCTAATAGGTGAAACCGTAGCACTTGGATTGCTTGCACCATCTGTGGGAAAAGGAAAATTTTAGTTTTTAGTCAATAGGTTTACACGACAAAGGATCTAAAATAAGTAATATAAAAGTTGAATTTAATTAAACCTTTTTGGAGTTTAAATTAATTTCAAGTGTATCAATTATTTTTCCTAAGGTCTCCCATCAATTTCTAAGCCTTAGCATCGCTCTCAAGTTCGTGACCGCTAAAACCACTCAGGATCATACAATGTCATAATGGGTGTGTGGACGTCGGCTGACAAAGCCAACTGAACAACAATGGCCTGGACAAAGTACAACGGGACTCCGCTGTTAGTGACGCGACATGTATCGATTTATCGACTATCGATTCAAGAGAGATGTTGTGCAAATGAACCTACATTTTGATGGATTGATTTTTTCTGGATGGGTGGGATTTTTCCTCACTACGACGCTGACAACATGTGTTACAAAAATTAATAGAAGATATTCTAAAATATAATATTCCCGTTGAATTAACATAATCAAACATAAACGTTTAACTCACGAGGATTTGATCACGCACACTTGAGTGCGTCATAAACTCACTAGTTACTACCGATACTATCACTCGTATTGTTCGATACTATTTGAAGATCTAATCGGCGACTTTTTCAAATCGATACCTATCTAAAAACAGTCGGTTAATGCCGTTTTAATAGCGCCTTGATTTGTTTCTGATTGCCACTCGAAGACGCGATCCGAATTCTAACACAACTTGCAGCTTATTACGTTTTTGATTGATGATTTTTCCACTGTCTTGAATTAAAATTTTGGTGTTTCATATTAAATGAGTAATGAGGATTTCTTTAACACAAAATATAAAACCAGATTTGTTGTGCGATTGTAAAATTGTTCGCTTCCGTTAGTTGTTGGGTTTCCCACAGATTAAGTTTATTAGTTGTGAATTGTAAAATTGTTTGTGTTAATTGGATTAGGTATCATAAGTTGCTAAATTCATGGCTATTTTATTTTATAGCAACTTTTTTATTTATTTTTTTACAGAAGCTCCTTTCGTAGAGAGCTCTTGAGACTATTAGGAACGTTATCAACTTAAAAAGTTTATTTTTTTATTTTTTCAAATTTAGTGCTCGCTAATAAATACAAGCTTACATGTACCAGTGGACGCCCCACAGGTGATAAACAGATCAAAAGAAAAGATCCTTGATCCACGATACCAAACCTCAAAAACGAAATGCACCAGAACAAATAAACGCAATTCCACAAGTGCAAAGAGCGCATAACATCTGCTAAGCTCGTGTTGCTGCAATATCAATTAAATCTATACTCGTAAAGCGCCACCCTCGGTCTGTTTGCACAGACGGAGCCTGCCGTTGACACAGACGCCACCACCAGATAAAAATGTGTTTGTCTTGTTCGACTTTTGCCACCGAGCCCGGGCTTGTTTGGAAAGGGGAGCTATCACTCGGCCTACGAATTTTCTAATGTAATCCCTTGGAGGTTGGTTATTTTTTTGTTAAAAATAACTCCGTGGTAGACGCGACAAATAAAGAAAAAAAATACTGCTGCGGTTAAAGGTAGAGTTAAAAAGTTTATCATATTTCATTTATGAAGTATTTTGTAAATGTAACGTCACGACTTTTATCCCCATTCGGGGGTAGACGGTATGAAGTATTTTAAACGATGAAAACACATAAAATATCACGCAATTATAAAAAGCTGTAATCGACCGACTCTAAACTATTGACACCATAAAAATTAATAAATTAATTAGAAGAATTTATACGCGATAACCTCGTTTCTATCAATTAATTGCCTATAGTAAAATAGTTTTATCATAAATATAAAAAATAACAAGGATAGTGAAAATGTTAAACTCGAGTGTTAACACGATATCGCCTACTAATGACTCGTAAAACACAAAACTATTCGGTTGTATTTACCAACGCTACTGCAGTTCAATGTTTGAGGAAGCTTTAAGCCTCAAAAGGCTGTGACAGACCAAACACAGATGTGACGTGGGCAAACAACCTCCGCGGGTCGCCGTAACCAATCGCCTCTCCAAATGGGTCAATAAAACAGAATCGAATGTTAGTTTTACTCGACTATCGTTTGTCTCGATACAGCGCACCCACAACACTACTCTCAAACAAACGGCTTACGATTCTTGTGTTCTTTTTTCAAATATTTTAAGAATGTTTTCTTTTTTCGAAATCGAATTTTCGATATTAAATGCCAGTGACTTTTTTATTTTAAGCATAGACGATAAAACATGTTGAGATTAATTCCTTTAATTTTCAGGTTCTACATAAAATTTATTGACCAATTTGCCATCGAATCTCGCTTTACCGTATAAGGGACTTGTAAATGTGTATTATTCCTTAACCCAAGGATATGCCTTTTAAAACAGGTGAAGGTTGTTTGAGACCAATTTTAAGAATATAGACAGTGAAGTTAATGGTATACGCACAGTGGGCCGAGTGTGTCAGGTGGTTGGACAAAAACGATCGCTCGAGGCGTCGACTTCTTAACAGCACGGTGGAGGTACGTGTTTAATACCGTGGTTTCACTTGATATTAACGAAAATACTACTTTAAAATGAAATAGGTACAATAGAACAGTGGAATTATAATGGTTTATTATAAACGATATTCTTCATGATACATTGACATCACACATAATTATACAGGGTGAATTTTAAATCATGGGTATCCTTTTAAACGGTGATTCTACACATGATTCAGAATATTTAGGGATAATATGAATCAACAAATCAATTGATAAAAATTTAACTTTAACTAGTTAGCTTTTTAATTTGCCGTAACATGTGGTGTTCATTAACTACGGATACAGAGAAACTCATTATCAATTAAAACTTGTACCAAATTACTCGAAATTAACCATATTACTTGACATTTAATTGTATCAAAAGTCAATAACTTATTGAATTTCTTTTTTGCTGCGCGCTTTGTTTCCAAACGCGCACGGTGGGGTAACCACAGATAATTTTGAAGAAAAAAAAGAGAATTATTTAAGTACTTACTTACGTTAAGCATTTTTGTTTATTGCTTCTGCGAAATGATAGGTTATTCGTTTTTTAAAAATAAATTTGTTTTGTGTGTGTTTCTGTAAATGCATTCTTTTTCATACGTGTGTGAATAGCTCATAACAAGTGCTAAGCACAATAGCGCCGTTGTAATTTTATGTTTCTGAATTTTAGTGGCCTTTTTATTATATTCAAGGGTGCCCCTGTTTCTGAACGAGTTCGTTACTTGACCAAAACACGATTGTTATGGTTTGAATATAGAACAAACTTCTGATTGGTTTGAGTCTGCTAAACTAATCCCAACATTATTGTCCGGCTAATAAAAACGATTATAAAAAAGCCAAGCCATATTGGTGGTAGAGCCGACCGGGGTAGTAACACCCTCTCACAGTCGATCGGCGTAAAGTAGCTATTGCAGCTGCCTTTCGTACGATGAGTGAGCCGGAAACCCAACTCCCACTTCCCCTCCCTCTGCCCCACTCCCCTTCAGGTCGGTAACGTGCGAGCGATGGCTTTGGTATTGCAAGCATCTAGAGGCTATGGTAACTGCTTAAAATTAGGCGGGCCGTACGCTTGTTTGCCAGCTTAGTAACATTAAAAAAAAACCATTCCTGGGTCAAAATTCTCATCATGCACCAATACGAACCTCAGTTTGTCAAACGTTATCAAAAAACAACTGTGCCCGTCAAAAATAAACAGCCCTAGTCAAACAGATGCGTCAGCCAGTGGCACCAGATGTCAGCGTGTGGACAAAAACACAACGATACTTCACCTACAGCCAGCGAAGTTAGGTCCCCCCGGATGTCGCCGCGTGTTTGGCCAACTTATCTCAGAGCTGGTTCCAACGTGGATGAATGACGCTTATCAACGCAAGCAGGTAACGCTGACAACTTAGTTTATACTCATGACGCTACTGTTCCCAAGTTAATAACACCAAATTTGACATATTTATGGTTCAGTGCTTTTTTTAACAGTTCAAAAAAATAACAGCTTTTAAATTTTACGGTTCCTAAATCCGCGCCTACGAAAATTCGAAACAAAATGTTTCTGGTGACGGATCGTACGTTTTCCTACTTCAGAAGTGCACACCGCCACCGCCTTTTTGAGCGGGTTACGTCACATTTGACAGGTTTCTAGTTGGCATGGTGGAAGCAGACGCAACCACTGACGTACGTGCGTAACAATGACAGTTGATAAAACTTTTCACTAACAAAGTTAAATATCAAGCGTCGCCCCCGACGGGCCGATTCGTAATGCCTTAGATTTTATTTGTTAAAAATCGGTTAAGTACCCGTGTCGAACTGCGGCGGTGGGTGGCCGCCATCTTACTTTTATTATTTCACTTTTTGTCCGTCGCGAGCGGCGGGAGGCGCACGGTGCGATTCACCTTTTTATGAGTGACAATATAATATCTTTTTTTTCCAACTTATTTCCCTATTTTGTTATTCCGAGAAGAATTTCTCGTTTACCTGTGTTTAATTTTGGACAGCTCTTTAGCTAATCAAGCTATAAATTATGCTGAAACGCTCGACTATTTTATAGCGTATTAAAATGATCCCGCGTTTTATTTGAGTTGGGTCATAAAAGAGCGTATCGGTCAAATTTTTGTGCTTTACCGAGTACGCAGTACGCACTGAGTGGTACCGAAGTGATGGGGGTTTTATGTTTTTATTTAATAGTACTATTGTATTAATTATTTAATGAATAATTAAGTCAATCAATAACTAAGCGTTAACTAACTAAAATAAGCACCATTGTGTTACAAAGACGTTCTAGGAATTATTGGTGGATTCTGCTTCCTAACTCCTAATACTAATAAATTAGTAAATGTATACTTACTAAGGAGTCGACCTCTGGGTCCGCTATGTAGTAAGGTTTCTCTTGGCGTATCTGGAAAAGAAAAATAATCTTTGATAAATATCGGACACAAGTAAATGTGGTAGAGCTAAGCTTCAGCTCATATACTGCCTAGCTCGACCAGGGTAGTACCACCCTCTCACAGTAGATCGGCGCAAAGTGGCTATTGTAGCTATCGCCTGAGAATCGCAGTCAATAAACCCTTCATCTTTGTTGAATATAACAAAGTTGGGAAAAAAATCAAATACAAGACAACAATTATAGTATTTGTATGTAAACTCGAACGGATACTACGGCATGGATTAATGACGGGCGTACTCGGGCCGTAATGCTTGTACGTGGCTAATAAAATGCTCGCTCGGTTGACTGCGTCCGCGCACGCACGCATAGATTATTGATATAGACTCGACATGTTGCCCATAAATTTGAAAGTTGATTATAATACCTATGATGAGAGAAACGATGTTAATTGAGATATTATTTTAATGTAGTTAATGTGATATATCCGTTAATTTATATTAATTTTATTCCTTACTAAGAGTGATTTTAATTGGTAATATACAATTATAGCTTTTGCCCGCGACTTCTTCCGCGAATAATTAAAAAAAAGGAGCCTATGTGCTATTCCAGACTACATTCTATCTCTGTGCCAAATTTCATCCAGATCCGTTCAGCCGTTCTGGCGTGATTGAGTAACAAACATCCATCCATCCATCCATCCATCTATCCATCCATCTAAACTTTCACATTTATAATATTATTAGGATTATGTTCTATAGGACTATGTCGAACTATATTACGCTCTGCCTTTTTTACAAAAAATTCGGAACGTATTGGTAAATTTGGTAAATTAGAACATTCTTATTTGGTTCGCTGAGACCGTTAGTGTCGATACATGACTGTCAATAAAATAGAATTCTATATTTGATAATTTTAGTTCCTCTTTTGGCCACTGGCCCAGCGTGTGGCACCGTATAAGCTTGTCGCTTCTACTATCATAATCATTGACCCATACTAAGAAACACTTTTTTTCGACATTTAAAACCCGCGTCGCCCGGAAATGCGATACTATCAAGAATACTCAGTCCGGATTTTTTATACAACACTAGCACACCGACTCCGCTTTAGTAATTACTATTATTATGTACTAATTAACATTACATGACATAACATTTCTAAGGTGTGTTTGCTTCCGAATTTTCATATTTAGCATTTATAATTGTAATTACAATTTTGTTTGGCGGTTTGGAAAACAATTGTAATTGTATAATATTATATTTATATACTTTTATGTTCTCTGGTTATAATTAATTATAGCTTCATAATATCAAAATCAAATGACACATTTTTTAAGGTAATGTAAAGTTACATAACTAGTATTCTCGGACTTCAATAGTTTAATGGCCAGGGATCGAACCTGTACCTGTCGATTACGAGAGCGGGCCCTCAAACCACTAGGATATTGGGATTAAAATTTAGAATCTTGTTATTCTTATGAGCTGGGAGCTTACCACAAGCTCTTATTGCGATTCAATTATAGGAACGTTTTAACGACGTTTCTTATTGTCATGACAATAAGGTACGTCATTGCACAAAAAGTCGCTGAAACGTTAATACGTTCCTGTAATTGAATCGCAATAAGAGCTTGTGGTAAGCCCCCTGTTATTTGGAATATTCCAAACTGAGTAAAATGTAAATTGGACATAAAATTGTAATTTTTGCAAAATCAACTAAAGTGCGCGTTTTGACTTCACTATAATTAAAATCACACCAACTAATATATTGCATTCGTTAAATAAGGCAATGTTAAAAGCCTTTTAACATTCCGGAACCTTCCCAAAAATCTAATTAACCGTATTTTAATAAAGTATTTAACACAAATTATCATAAAAGCTAGTACTACGCTGTGATATGCAAATTATTTTTTATTATCCACTAATTGGTTTAGGTATCGATGGCCAATTATCTGAACCATTAATTAATTTTAAAACGAATAGTTCTTTTAAATTTATCGTTTGAATTCGAAAAAGGAACAGATTAAGATTTTTTTATAATTAAATTGTAATATAATTTTCGTGTAAAATGATTGATTATTATATTATTATTAACTAAAATTATGTAATTCTTCCAGTTCGTAAAATTACTTGTATTTTTTTAAATGTCATACCATTTGTAATTGCTGCAGCTTTTGTAGGGACGTAGTTATTTATTTTCGATATATCTCACCTATTCATAAAATTCTTATAATTTAAGCGTGGGCTCACAATGACATTATGCCAGAGTAATCTGATTGCGTTGTCATAGAACTGCCTTTTCTAATACGAACGCATTTGTTTCAAGTTTTTTTGTTTTATATCTGAAAATTGGGGAAACTAAGCTGCTTAGCATCCCACGCGTGATCGTGGACTGTGAATGAGGTCGTTTTATGACAAATTGACATTATATTATGCGAGCATTTTATAAGTCATACTAAATATCTAGCGAAATACATATCAACAAAACTTAAGTACCTGTCTCAGAGAGTTAAAGTATTTTTCGTGTACTTTCACTTGGTACTTACTCAGATTCGGGGTTTAAGTCCACCAATAGATAGGTACCTATTTAGTCCAGAATAAATTAATATCGCCAGACTAACACATCAACTGTATGGTCTATACTATACAATATAACTATACAATGGACTGGAGAAAATCCCGTTGACACCCAGACCAGGGAAAATTACGAGAAGTTTAATTATTTCTTGTTTCAATTTTAGCTTTATATGAAAATTGTTCTATGAGCATAAATTCTAGTTAGTAGTACCTATGTCGATAGTACAATCTGATACGGAACAGTCAGTTTGACATTTCATAGGAATTACAAAAGGTTTAGCAGTTGATGTAAACCTTCAGATAAGATGATACTTTATTTTTTCAGATTACAGAGTATATTTTTAAACGATGCAGCCGTAACGGCCGACTTATTAAATATAAAATTAATATTAATTTTATGGACTAGATTAATATCCTTGTAATGTAAATGCCATATAAAAATTACGTATTCCCAACAAGTTACCGATGATTGATTCGTGTATAAATTGTTATAATACTTTTTAATCAATTCTTTATCGAGTAATCCAACTTTTTATATATTTTTGTAATTAGAATCGCGATTTTTTTGCGCAAATTACAAATTATTTTTTGTGATAATTACAATTACAATTGTAATTTTTTATGAATTGTAGCAATATGTTTGTCTGTCTGTCTGTAAATTCGTTGCAACCTTTTACAAATATGTATATCTTATTGCTTCAAATATAAATTGTATGCACCCCCCACTGTTTCGAAACCTAGTCCAACAAATCATAGCTGTAATGACCGGTGTTGTGCATGGTAGCGGGTTCGATCCCGCCCACGGCGTAATTCCTATCATTGCGTCTCCCGTCATTACCGAACGCAACATTGTTGTCTGTTAACTATTTGCTGATGCTACTGAACCGCACAGTGGGGCAGTTGCTGTCAGTTATGGACAAAAAGATTATTAATATTGATCGTATAAGTAGTTTTTTTTTGTATTTGACCAGTTGAATACGAAGCTAATCAGGAAAAATGTTTGTTACATACTTTTACGATCTTATACGATTTTTTTTTCGTATAATTTAGATAGATATCTTACTTCTACAACGGAAATAGGTATCGTCAAAATTCTGTACAATTTTATATTCGAAATTACCAGATTAAGCGACAAACATTCGCATCTATAATGTTAATGGAACGGAATATAAAATGAACTTTTTTTGTATACCAGAATAGATATAATAAGATCATTTAAATATACCACTCCCCCGCACGATTAAACACAAATATCGCTAATTTAAAACATTGACCACTGGCATTATAATGTGACCTCTTATATACTTAATGGTGTACAAAAAAAGTTACAACTATCTTGTACAAGCGTGGGTGAGACTCGGTCACTGATCTGCTTAATTCATCTTGATACTTGCTGGATATATTTAAAAAAAACGTTTTAAATAAAATCCTATGACGTGACTTCTAACTGTTGATATTCTAACGGTGGTAGAGCCAAGCTGTAGTACCACCCTCTCACAGAATATCGGCGTAAAGTAGCTATACAGCTTCGTTTCGCGACAGAGCCGGGGACAACCCCAAAAACCTAAATATATTAATTTACATAATACGTTATTACCAACTGTTCGATTCCTATCACGAAAATAATGATAGACCAAAATTGGTTGCTAAAACCGACCCATCGTTCTGACCAATGGCGAATGTGCATCCGAAAATAACATAACAAACATATATTATCCCCACCCCTACCCCCAGGCAAGGAAGTATCTCATTTAAGGGGGCACCGACCCGTGAAGCCCCGAGCCCCCACTTTGGACACGAATTAAATGGTAATAAGACGATCGGCTGATACAACTCCTGCGCACCAATTTTTAGGGTTCCGTACCCAAAGGGTGCCAACGGGACCCTATTACTAAGCCTACGCTGTCCGTCCGTCCGTCTGTCTGTCGTTCAGCGGGCTGTATCTTACGAACCGTAATAGGTAGAGAGTTGAAATTTTCACAGTAGGTATGTGTATTTCTGTTGCCACTATAACTAAAAATAAAATAAAATTTAAAAATAAAACGGGTCCCCATACAAAAAACTTAATATTTTTAACTTATTTGTCTTATGGTCGGTTTCCATACAAAAGACTTCAACGTGTGACTCTAAATATCACCATTTTGGGGATGTTTGTTTATATTCTACGGTGGTACGGAACCCTTGAAGTGCGAGTCCGACACGCACTTGGCCGGTTTTGGTATTACATTGAGATTTTATAGTGATTTTATTATGTGGACGAGCTTAAGTGTTGCGATTATAGTCTTTTTGTGTAATACGAGAAAGGAGTTTTTAGTGTGCACTGGAAATAACTATGCCATGTCGGTTCTCAAAGTTCGAACAAGGTAGTTAAGTAGTGAATTAAAAAAAATTAGGGCAGGCTATGTAGTGATGTTTCATAATGGTTTGCGTTTTCGCTTTAATAAGATCGTGTATAGTTCGCGACAGGTCGAGATGACATTCGGGTTATGAGCTATTTGCAGAATAAAATCCGAATCAAAATTAACAGGACCCGATAAACAATTAAAGTCGCCCACAAAATTACTAAATTAAATTATTCTGTTGCGTTGCGGGTCCTGCTAATTTTGATTCGGATTTTATTCTGCAAAAAGCTCATAACCCGAATGTCATCTCGACCTGTCGCGGACTTATACGTTGTGATATCAGTATTTTTATGTGACGAAGGTGGGGAACAAGCATACTGCCTGATGTTAAGCGGTTACCGTAGCCTACAGATGCTTGCAATACCAACGGTATCGCTCGCACGACGCACGTTGCCGACCTGAAGAGGAGGGGGACAGATGGCAGGGAAGGATTGGGCTTCCGACTCTCTCACTCATCGTACGAAACGCAGCTGTAATAGCTACTTTACGCCGATCTTCGGTGAGAGGGTGGTACTACCCCAGTCGAGCCAGTCCGTATGAGCTGCAGTTAATTGGCTACAGCTAGCCTCTACCACTAAACATTAGTTCAGTCTACATTAGCTTTCTTCTATCACACTGGTCAAAAAATGACAACTGGTAAAAATATGAACATAGCTCGAATTTTGTTTTAAAATGAAAATGAAATGAAATGAAATGAAAAATTAAATGTAATGTAACGTCACGACTTTTATCCCCATTCGGGGGTAGTCAGAGGCTTGAGTGGCCATACACCACCACATTGTGGAGGTATTAACCAACTCAAAGCCCACGTTTCACCAGATAGACAGAACCCAACGTGACAGGTGGTGAACCTTGTCGCCGTGTATACAGGAACTGACTATCCCGAGGGATAGGTAGGTTTCCTCACGATGTTTTCCCTCACCGGCAGCGAACTGTAAACTATGCACATAGATGACAATTCATCCATTGGTGCATGCCCCGCCGGGGATCGAACCTGGGACCTTCTGATTGCAGCCCAACCTGTTCACCCCTAGGCTACAGTCGCTCAGTGTCTGTGTCAGTGTTTTAAACTTTATACAAAAATATTAACGTGTAGTAAAGTTTAGTCAGCGTAGTTTATATATTTTTTTATATATATTTTTATATTATATAGTAAAGTTTAGTCGGCTCTACATTTAACGTCTGTCAAACCATCACGGGCTGTTAGGTGTCGATACGACGCAGATATACCCGTCAATCGAGTTATTGCATCCATTTTTCCATTTTAATCGACGCATCCGACTGTATTCTATCGATTTAACTCGCAAAAAATATGGGACAAAAGCGTTTTATGTCCGTTTGTCCCGTAAAAATAAACAGTCCGTACAACAAATAACTTTTGACTCGTCCCGAAAAAAATCGAAGCGACAATTGTACATTTCTCTATTCATAACGTTTACCTGAGGCCTCATTGTTGGCCGCTTTTGTGCACTTTCAGCACGAAATAGTGTATTGTTTGTGTAATTGAATAAATGCCTTCGTGTAGTCCTTTTGTGGCGTTCGAGGCCAAGGTTTCGAGGCGTCGAAACAACGACAAAATTAAATCGATTAATAAAACTTTTTTTCCAACCAACTCTCGCTATAGAGCACTGTGCGTAACACTGATTTAAAAAATGCAACCTCTTGCTACCTGAGCTTTTAAAAAAACTACGGAACTCCTCGTTTAAGCCCCCAATCGAGAGATGAACGTCTCAATGAAGATTAAACCCTATCTGACACAAATTAAAGTGCGTTATAAATTGCCTGAAAAAACGCACTTATCACGTAAAGTAACGGGAAACGAGCCGCATCAAAATCGCTACCAAACTGTGGTACCCTATAATTTGTAATAAAAAATCTATTTATAAGATAAAATAAGCACCGAGACGCTACCTAAGATGCCTGGCGATCGATCTCGATGGTATTTTTAATAAATCAAGCGGTCTCGAGCGATTTTGACGCTTGTCAAAGTGTAACGTATGATGTAAAATCGCGCGTACCGTAAGCAGCCTTCAATGGTAAATTATTCTATAATGCTCAGAGGTCGAGTTTTGTAATTTAGTTAAGTCGCCTCCTATTTAATAACCTTTTTATGCGGCCGGACGGCAGGTGATTTTGTTTTTTAGACCGATTTTTTTTCGGTGAAGACTCGGTCGCTCGCCGCGCTACTGAAGTAGTTCGAAATTTAAAATTATAGTGTATTAATACGCGTTCCTGTTATGAAATTTTTATTTATAGCGAGCGCGTGCGCGGGTCACGTGATCGCGACCGCGCAGCGACCACGCCGCGACCGAGTCGCGACCGCCGCGATTGTGCCCGCGACCGCGGCCGCTCGCGTTTAATCACCTGTTTTGACACAACGACGTGCGAATATATTTATTTCGTCCATTTTACGGTGCCCATAAACGGACGCAATGAACAAATGTCTTTATGGCACACTTGTAAACGTCAAATATCAGTCATTTCTCCCCGGCGAGCACAAAAAAGCGCCATAAATATTCTTAACAAAATGACTCCTACTGAATATTGTGGCCGTAAACATAGGTCTATAAAATGAGGTTTAGTTGTTTAACTTTTGTTCGGGCCCCGTGTCGGAATTAACAACTTAACGGCGGGACAGAGCTTTTGTTTACGTAGTTCTTCCCATAAAGTATATGTAAATCATCCTAATTATTCATAACTAACCAGAATTTATATATGTTTAACGGTTTGTGTTCGTGC
Organism: Drymonia ruficornis; assembly: GCA_947859195.1. Lineage (NCBI taxonomy): Eukaryota > Metazoa > Arthropoda > Insecta > Lepidoptera > Notodontidae > Drymonia > Drymonia ruficornis. The sequence continues at coordinate 1,535,676 of OX401923.1, forward strand.
TGTCAAAAATTTCGGTCGGATATAACCGCGGTCGGTGATAAGGTCACATCGGTATTAGGGCATTTTTGCACGAAAAATAAACGTAGTCTAAAAATTTCTAAATGACGCTTCGAATCTCTGCGGAGCGTCATCCCCATTAGTACGAAACAGAAGATACTAAGTAAGACAGAGAAGGATGGTGTGTGGAGCGTTTTTCGTGCGTTTTTTGTCCCGAAATCCGTGCGTTCAGAAATTTTATTTTAATACAAGAAAAGTATTCAAAAGATAGGGGCAGGTAGACGGCCGGGCCGGGCCGGGGTATTTGCTTAGTCGTTTTTTTATCACACAAAGAATCCAAGTTGATTTATGGCCGCGCCGTGTGACGATTTGTGACCTGTAATTTCTGATGCGATTTTTGTCACTACAGATCTGTGAGCTTGATTTATTAACTCTCTTGCACATCCGTGAGAGGGCGTGCTCGTTTTGACAGTTTTGACAGTCCGTAAAACATATAATTTCGGTCCAATGATAATGTATTATTATCATCTCTTTATTGTTTCAAACAAATTGAGACATTATCCTAAACAGAGCTTTTATTGCGGTAATTCGTATAATTTATTTTTTGTCTGTGGAAATAATTTTAACACACTGTGTAGCGCGACATTCTTTATTCAATTTGACGTTCACAAAATGAAATCTTGAACGCAACGTTTTTGTCAGTTATTTGTTTATTTCTCCCACTGTGCGAATCAGAATTGCCAGTATCGCATCATGCACGTACAGTTAGTTACTTAACTGGTCCCAAGTGGGTCGTTTCGACCCGGAAGGGCAGTTTTTCGGGCATTAACGCGATCAGAGGGTTCGCGGGGAATTAGTGGGCGTAATAAAGGTGGTACGTAATTACCCACTTCGGGGCAGTCGGTTAAATGGTGTCCCCACTTCGGACTATTACAAGATAGTAAATTTTGGGTTGATTGCCTTTTCTGAGAATCGCTAGACGGTAAAAACTGATAAAGTATTGTGATTTTTAGTGCTTAAGCATTTTTGAATGTTAGTATCATCGTCATATTAAGGTTAGAAATTACTTAAGACAGGTAATCTATCTACTTTACTTAATGAAATTCCAACGACAGGTTATTCCCGCCCGCTCCAAATATAATTGTTATCTGAAACACATTTTGCCATGAATTTATTCCCGGGGACTCCAAGCCATTATGCGTTAAAATAATAAATAAAGTCATACATTATTTTGGAGCTGTCGGGAACAAAATAGTGGGTGCATATTTATTGAATATTTTTTTATTCAATAAAATCCTTGGAGCCAAATGCTTAATTGTAGTCTCACGTTAACGTAGGTACAAATAACAATAACAAATAACAATGTTATATAACAGTTTTATATTACAATATATGTATAAACATTACAATTTTACATAACATAATATCTTGCACATAACCATCAAGCGCTTATGCCATAGTCATATTAAGAGGTATATGCAAAAATAATTGTTCAACTATTCTCAGGTTAAAACAACAAGGTATTATAAACCCTATTTTATGTGTCCTATAGTACATAACTAATTGACGCTTGTTATAACGATCATGTCAACCTAGACACCGATTAAGTCGTTATACAAAACTAAATATTAATTTCCAATAACTTTTATTGGTTTTAAACTAGTTAGAAGTACTGGTTTTGCTTACAAAAAAAATGTTTTATTTTTATCTACAAACTATTAAAAAATAAAATCAGCACAGTAGTTCTAAATCCTTATTTCAATCTACATTTATTATGTGAACGTAAATTTATTAATTAATTGAAAAAAAAAATGCTTATAAAGCGAGCTTATTTATCCAATTTCCAGAGCGCTAAACTAGTGCTGCAATGCGAGATCGTACTAGGTTTGGATCACTAACTGCCATTAAACCATCCAATTTTAGCACACTAACTCATGTAGCGCTCTGCAAATTGGATAATGTAATGCTCGCTTGAAGAGTTCATAGATTATCTAAGAATTTGTGACTTATTTATTGAGACGACCACTAAAGCACACTCATTTATTCATAACCACATCCACTTCAGATAACAATAACATATTTATTAACCCTTTAAATTTCACATGACCTGGTACGCACAAACAAACAAACAAATAACGGGACCATGTTTTGAAAACTCAAGTGCACTCGAGTTCTGTGTTTGAAAATAAACAAACCGAAAAACCGTTCTATATTTGAAAATGTTTAAAAAAATAAACGCACGGTATCTGGCTGGTAAAAATAAGCAAGTGTTGTTGTCTGTGGTAGTGCAGAAAAAGTATCAGCAATGTTGGAATTATTAACGTGGAGCGAAAAGTCTAGGTCTGTGGTGAGAAACATTTCGACTAAATTCAATACTAGGCTACAAGATAACAAAGAAATTAAATATTAGAAAATCTTGCCTAGAGATACTTTTCTTTTCTAAAAGTGTTTAATATTCTTAGTTATAAAATATTATTGCATTTTACATTACCAAAATAATAAAATTGTTATATTCATCAACTTTTATAAGTATTGAACACCAATTGTGTATCATAACCCTGCGAACGCGCGTGTTTAAACAAAAATAAACGCGTTTTAGTTTTGCGTATTATGAATAAGTAAGCGCACCCCCGGTACGCCACTTTTTTAATTTCGACCCTCCGAAATCCCAGCAGGGCAGAAATTAAAGTGTAATGGTGCAATGTTTAATAACTTATCTGCGGGTGCTGTATGTGTTTTGGCTTTTGTTAATGTAATTTTTCGAGTTAACTTTTATAAGGGGGATGAAGACGAGTTGAGAATGGAAAGAGCTTATTGTAGCGAGTGAAGTTATCTCAACACACTTTTTAATTTTGATCTGGTTTAGTATTTACTCGTTGTGTAAGATGATATTTATAGAAAATTTTGATGGTACGATACCTACTTGAAAATTGGAAATAAGACTGAACCACACCTCAAAAATCTTGAAGATTTTAAGTCAAATGCAATTTTACTTCAGACTAACTCAACATAAATTTGTTTTAGTCCATAGACATACTGATCCAATGACTAATGACTCTATTATTATTTCTTTAAACGATGAAGCATAATATATGTAGGTATTATATAAAACGCAGTTATGAGGTTTCTCGTTCTCCCGGTATCTTTTTAATGTATGCTGATTAGGTACTTATTACATTTATGGCCCTATTTAAGTCAAACTAGCTTGTTATAGTAACTAGTTCTTATTACCTTATTGATTTTCATGTTGTTATATTATTATTAATAGTGGTAAGACTAGTTAATTGGTTACGTTCGTAAACTTTATCAAAGTCTTTATAATTAACTATAGTAATAGTTATGAAAAGTTATTTCTGTTTCAGACTAGTAATTTTATACATTCCGAATAGGTATTTCTACTAGTGTTGCAAAAGACTCGAGTTCTTTTAGCCCTCTCAAAGAGGCTCGAGCTTTTCTATGAGGCTCGTCGAAGAAAAACGACTCCGAATATTTCAAGGCTAAAAAAGGACTCGAGTTTTAAATAAACCTCGAGCCCTTTTTGGGCTCGGAGTTCTTTTAGAGCTCCGTTGTTGTGAGCTTTCTAAGTCTTCGCAAGTATTAGAAGGAGTCGCCTTATAGCTGACTATTCCTGGCTAGTCTATTGTATTCCTGACTATTCTTGACTTTTTTGGCTATTCTCGACTATTCTTGACTATCCTGACTATTCTCGACTATTCTCGACTATTCTCGACTATTCTCGACTATTCTCGACTATACTCGACTATACTCGACTATTCTTGACTATTCTTGACTATTCTCGACTATTCTCGACTATTCTCGACTATACTCGACTATACTCGACTATTCTCGACTATTCTCGACTATTCTCGACTATTCTCGACTATACTCGACTATTCTCGACTATTCTTGACTATTCTTGACTATTCTCGACTATTCTCGAATATTCTTGACTATTCTTGACTATTCTTGACTATTCTTGACTATCCTGACTATTCTCGACAATTCTCGACAATTCTTGACTATTCTTGACTATTCGTGACTATTCTTGACTATTCTTGACTATTCTTGACTATTCTTGACTATTCTTGACTATTCTTGACTATTCTTGACTATTCTTGACTATTCTTGACCATTGTTGATTATTGTTGACTGTTTTGAATATTTTTGACTATGTTTGACCATTGTGGACTATTTTTGACTATTCTTGACTATTCTTGACCATTGTTGATTATTGTTGACTGTTTTGAATATTTTTGACTATGTTTGACCATTGTTGACTATTTTTGACTATTTTTTACCATTCTTGATTATTTTTGGCCATTGTTGACTATTTTTGACGTATTTTGACTATTTTTGACGTATTTTGACCATTTATGACTATTTTTGGCAATTTTTGACTATTTTTGATAATGGTTGACTATTTCGACTATTCTTGACTATTGATGACGGTTTTTAAATATTTTTGGCGAATTTTGACGATTTTTGAATATTTTTGACAATTTTTTACCACTTTTGACTATTTTTGACGAAGTTTGCCTATTTTTGACTATTGTTGACTATTTTTAACTACTTTTGACCATTGTTGATTATTTTTACTATTGTTAACTGTTTTTGGCTAATGTTGACCATTTTTGTCTATTTTTGACTATTTTTGACTATTTTTGACTATTTTTGACTATTTTTGACTATTTTTGACTATTTTTGACAATTTTTGACAATTTTTGACTAAACTATTTTTGACTATTTTAGACCATTGTTGATTATTTTTACTATTGTTAACTGTTTTTGGCTAATGTTGACTATTTTTGACGTATTTTGACAATTTTTGACTAAGTTTGCCTATTTTTGACTATGTTTGACCATTATACTATTCTTGACGTATTTTGACTATTTTGACAATCTTTTACATTTTTTGACTAAGCTTGCCTATTTTTGATAATTTTTACTATTTTTGATTATTTTTTAATATTTTGATTATTTTTGACCATTGTTGACTATTTTTGACAATTTTTGACTATTTTTGACTAGTTTTGACTATTTTTGATTATTTTTGACCATTGTTGACTATTTCGACTATTTTTGACTATATTTGAATATGTTTGTCTATTTTTGATAATTTTTGACCATTATTGACAATTTTTGACTGTTTTGACGATATTTGACTATTTTTGATTATTTTTGACCATTGTTGACTATTTCGACTATTTTTGACCACTTTTGACTGTTTTTATCCGTTTTGGACTATTTTGACTATATTTTACTATTTTTGACCATTGTTGACTATTTCGACTATTTTTGACTATTTTTAGCTATTGTTGACTATTTTTAGCTATTGTTGACTATTTTTAGCTATTGTTGACTATTTTTGACCATTGTTGAATATTTTTGGCCATTGTTGACTATTTTTGACGTATTATTACCGCTTTTGACTAATTTTTGGCTATTTTTGACTATTTTGACTATTTTTTGGCAATTTTTGTCAATTTTTGACTATTTTACTATTTTTGGCTATTTTTGACCATTTTTGACAATTTTTACTATTGTTGACTGTTTTTGGCCAATGTTGACTATTTTTGACGTATTTTGACTATTTTTGACGAATTTTGACTATTTTTGAGCAAAATAGTCAAAAATAGTCAAAATACGTCAAAAATAGTCAACAATAGCTAAAAATAGTCAACAATGGTCAAAAATAGTCAAAAACAGTCAAAAATTGTCAAAATTGTCAAACATAGTCAAAAATAGTCAAAAACAGTCAAAAATTTTCAAAAATAGTCAAAATATTAAAAAATAATCGAAATATTAAAAAATAATAAAAATATTAAAAAATAATCAAAAATAGTAAAAAATAATAAAAATAGGCAAACTTAGTCAAAAAATGTACAAGATTGTCAAAATAGTCAAAATATGTCAAGAATAGTCAACAATGGTCCAAAATAGTCAACAATAGCTAAAAATTGTAAACAATGGTCAAAAGTAGTCAAAAATCGCCAAAAATTCGTCATAAATGGTCAAAATACGTCAAAAATAGTCAACTATGGCCAAAAATAGTCAACAATGGTCAAAAATAGTCAACAAAGGTTAAAAATAGTCAAAAATAGTCAAAAATAGTCAAAAATAGTCAAAAATAGTCAAAAATAGTCAAAAATAGTCAAAAATAGTCAAAAATAGTCAAAAATAGTCAAAAATAGTCAAAAATAGCCATAAATGGTCAAAAATAGTCAAAAGAAGGTCAAAAATATTCAAATACAATTAACAATAGTCAACGATGGTCAAGAATAGTCAATAATGGTCAAAAATTCGTCAAAAATAGTCAAAATACGTCAAAAATAGTTAATATTAGCCAAAAACAGTCAACAATAGTAAAAATAATCAACAATTGTCAAAAATTGTCAAAAGTAGTTAAAAACAGTCAAAAATGGTCAAAAATGGTCAAACATAGTCAAAAATAGGCAAACTTAGTCAAAAATTGTCAAAATACGTCAAAAATTGTCAAAACACGTCAAGAATAGTCAACAATGGTCCAAAATAGTCAACAATGGTCAAAAATAGTCAACAATTGCAAAAAATTGTCAACAATGGTCAACAATAGTCAAAAATAGGCAAACTTAGTCAAAAGTAGTAAAAAATTGTCAAAAATATTCAAAAATCTTCAAAAATCGTCAAAATTCGCAAAAATATTCAAATTTAATTTAATTAAAAATTTAAAAAAAATTAAAAAATTAAATTTAATAGTCAAGGATAGTCGAAATAGTGAACCATTATCAAAAATAGTCAAAAACAGCCAAAAATTGTCAAAAATAGACAAAAGTAGTCAAAAATAGACAAATGTATTCAAAAATAGTCGAAATAGTCAACAATGGTCAAAAATAATCAAAAATATTCAAATATAGTCAAAAACAGTCAAAAATTGACAAAAACAGACAAAAATAGTAAAAAAATGTCAAAAATAATCAAAAATAGACAAATATATTCAAATATAGTCAAAAATAGACAAAAATAGTCAAAAATATTCAAATATAGTCAAAAATAGTGAAAAAATGTCAAAAATAATCAAAAATAGACAAATATATTCAAAAATGATCAAAAATAGACAAATATATTCAAATATAGTCAAAAATAGACAAAAATATTCAAATGTATTCAAATATAGTCAAAAACAGCCAAAAAATGACAAAAATTGACAAAAACAGTCAAAAATAGTAACAAAATATCAAAAATAATCAAGAATAGTCAAAAAAAATCAAAAATAAACAAAAATAGACAAATATAGCCAAAAATAGACAAAAATAGTCAAAGTATTCAAATATAGTCAAAAATAATCAAAAATAGACAAATATTTTCAAATATAGTCAAAAATAGTCAAAAATAGACAAAAATATTCAAATTTAGCCAAAAATAGACCAAAATAGTCAAAAATATTCAAATATAGTCAAATATAGTCAAATATAGTCAAAAATAGTCAAAAATAGTCAAAAATGTCAACAATAATCAAAAATATACAAATATATTCAAATATAGTCAAAAATAGACTAAAATATTCAAATATAGTCAAAAAATGTCAAAAATAATCAAAAATAGACAAATATATTCAAATATAGTCAAAAATAGTCAAAAATAGTCAAAAATAGACAAAAATATTCAAATGTATTCAAATATATTCAATAAAGTCAATATTAGTCAAAAATAGTCAAAAATAGTCAAAAAATGTCAAAAATAGACAAATATATTCAAATATAGTCAAAAATAGTCAAAAATAGACAAAAATAGTCAAAAATATTCAAATATAGTCAAAAAATGACAAAAATAATCAAAAATAGACAAATATATTCAAATATAGTCAAAAATAGACAAAAATATTCAAATGTATTCAAATATTGTCAAAAATAGTCGAAATAGTCAACAATGGTCAAAAATAGTCAAATATAGTCAAAAACAGCCAAAAATTGACAAAAATAGTAAAAAATAGACAAAAGTAGTCAAAAATAGACAAATATATTCAAATATAGTCAAAAATAGTCAAATATAGTCAAAAGTAGTCAAAAAATGTCAAAAATAGACAAATATATTCAAATATAGTCAAAAATAGTCAAAAATAGTCAAAAATAGTCGAAATAGTCAACAACGGTCAAAATAGTCAAGAATGGTCAATAGTGGTCAACAATAGTTAGAATAGTCGTGCGTATTCAACTAAAGTCAAGAATGGTTACAAAGGGCTAAAATCAAAAAGGGCTCCAAGCCTTTTTAGAAAGAGCTTCAAAATAAAGGCTCTATTTCCGAGAGCCTCCTCTTCGCCTCGAAGACTCGGGGCTGAATTAGTTCTTTAGCCTTCGAGGTTTCGTAAAAAGGCTCGAGCCCTAAAAATGAGGCTAAAGAACTCGAGTCTTTTGCAACACAAATTTCTACTTACTTTATTTAATAATTATCAAAGCTCATGCCCATGAGTTTAATTTTTAGCCATGTTTTAAAAATAAGTTATTTAAGTGATATTCAACATGTTTTGTCCCAAAACCGGGCTATGGTACCTATACTTTAATATCTCTTACTGTTCACTTATAAAACAGTAATTACAACCCTCTGTACAAATTACAGACCAAGAAACAAATATCAAGTGCATTATCGTGTTAACCCCCTAATCATCGGCGCATTGATGAAACAATCACGCCGTCCCCGGGGGCCTTGCAGACCGAAGGGTTAGACGCATTACCGGACATAATCTTGATTGATCTGCTACAAATAATGTTGGTTTTGCGCCGCGTGACGTATTTGCCCTTTGTAAGTTTTCTTTGTCCCGCGTTTCGGGTCGCAGGAGGGGGGTTAGATGCGCTTTTCGTGTCGCGTGTATGAAAGGTATATTTCATTGGTATGTTTGGCAATAAGACGGTAGACAAACTACCTCAACACTACAGTTTACACAAATCAAAAGCTCCAGCAAAACTTAAACACTACTGGTATTATGTTGTTAGTGGACTCAAACAATTTCTATAAGTACTACTTAAAATGTTTTAGCGATATTTATACGATGAGTCTGTCGCCTCATCTCTTACAAGTACCCAAGAAAGGGATAAGATGTCCAAATACATCATTCTTGAGTAGGAAAACGCAACTTATCCCAAAAACACTCCTCAAAATCGTCACTCAACAACGTTAGAGTATAGTTTTAAAATAATTGCTACTAGTAACACAGCGTACTATAATTTGAATACCTAAACAGTATACCTATGGGAAATTCAGTGGTGGAGTGAACGCAGCACGAAATTACAGGGAGCGACGACCGCCGCTTACTCGCGTTTTAAAACGCCATGGAATTTATAGGGTTAAAAATATGGCGTATTTTTTTAACGAAGTTGTTCCTGCTTTATAATATGAATTTAAAGTGGAAGTATCTTTACTATTATTATTAAGGATAAATTGTGTTTATTAGTTAGTTTGCTCGTAATTTTGACTATTCATCAACCACCAAGAATGGCTTTTCCGTCCCTTGAATGTTCAAGACATTAATAATACAATTACTATACATAATCAATAATTTAAAACAATAATATATTTTTTTTTCGGTTTCTCAAAACTATCTTAATCTTCACTAAACGTTTCAAACTCGAACCAAAGTCGAATAGAGGAGAATGGGGATAAAAACACAAACACCTCCAAAAAAATATTAATAACATTTTTTGCGAGTTTCGTTAAATGTGTATTTTTTATCCGAAACAGATGCATCCGAGTTAATCTCCATTTATGATATAGACCATGCAATTTTGAGCTTAAAGATGTTGATATAAAGTGTAATATGAGTTGTTTTGAGTTATTTTTTGTGTGGAAGTATCTGCTGGTGTCTGCTCGCTCGTTCACATAAGAGATTATAAATATTATTGTAATAAGACATTATGATTCATGGTTCGGATTAAACATCATTTTTTTAAGTCCCCTTCATATGCGTGTGGGCATTACTGGTGCTTGCCCAGCAGTGGGGCGGTGGATTAACATTTGAATTCCTCCCATGAAACTGTATTATCGATGTTAAAGTAAACATTGTTCCGGATATTATAAATCATTTGAATTGAATGCGATGAGTTTATTATTATTGCAATCACGCCATTTTTTCTATAGTTACAACTTGAAAAGTTTACAAGACCCATTTAAAACAGTATTTAAAATGATGTGAACAATGATTTAAAAAGTTTTTTTATAGCATGACAACGAGCTCTATTTTGTCATATTTATGACAACAAAAATGGGTGACTCTATCAAAAGTGTCAAATAGTTCTAAGTATGTTATTATATTCATACGACTAAAAACCAAACAATTTGTCAAAATTTAAAAGCAAAAATACAAGTTCATTTCACTCGCATTTCCCCGCACTTTTACTCTATGAACTATACTTAGTTGTTGTGAAGCAAAAACGACCAATCATTGCTGCCACATTAATTTCAATAAAAGGGGGGTGGGGTAGCCATTGTCTATGGCGATGTGGTGTCTATGGTGCGCCGGTAGCGACGAAAATGGACGGGACAATGTTATTTTTGTAGAATATTGAAGTTAAGTTAGATTTATGAATAACTAGACGTTTTACTTTTAAACGCATCGTGACAACAAATGACCCGTTTTTGATGTCCCTTTGCGATTTTTATAAACTGAACCACCTAGTTAATAATTGCTGACGTCATAAAATTAACCTACTAACCAAATTTCTTAGCTTTGGCTTTTAATTAGTGTCTGAATATTAAAAAGGCTTTTTCCTCTTACTTTTTTTATTTTGTAATTTCTGTTTCATGCCCAATTTCTTATAGTTCGTACGTACCTATCACAATGATGCCCAATTAAAAAGAAAACAATCATACAATACTAAAACCAAGTCCATACATTGATCACAAAATTAAACAGTCCCAAATATAGGTACGAACATCCCGTCTCTACCCTCCGTAGGTAAAAACTCCCTAATCCACGTCAGCTGCTCCTGACTGGTCGTTCATCCCCTTTCCACCCTTACCTACCCTTATTTACACCAGCATACCTATCACCCTAACTCGCCATACAATTCCTTAGTCCTCAGAGTTCGAGATATAATGGTTTATACGACCAATTTATCGTAGCCTCTCGAATGTACGGAATTGCTCAGTTTTTTGAAGAGTTTCAGAGTATACCGAGTATCAACTTATACTGGTTATGGTAACAGGGGCTTGTAAACGTCGTGTACATAATGAGTGAGATTTTTAAAAGTCAAAACGATGGTTACTTTCGGTTAACTGTTACGGCACCTATTTTCGGATGAATCTTTTACGGGACTTTATAAACTTGTTATGCGACATGGTTATAAGCTTGATTGCATTTTAAATCCGATTAATAATCGAAATGTATTTTATAATGCTCTTATGATAATTCCGGACGCAGTTAAACGGTGAAGATAAACATCGTGAGGAAACTACGTACGTCTTTTGAAAGACGTGAGAAGTTCGCCAACCCGCACTGGTACGGCGTGGTGGACTGTGGCCCGAATCACCCTTGTATAATAGATTCGCCCCTATTACATTAGGCTAATACTATCAGCGTAGTGTGGACAAACTGCAGTCCACTTCTGAGTACGAAAAAATAAAATAATACGCGGCCAGTCCCACAGCATTGGTAGGGTTAATGACAGTTCAACAATTCGTACATCTCTTTATACGTATCGAACACCAAACCAGTATCGGAACGGTACTCGCGAGATTTAAAAATGGAATCGGTACCATCGGCTCGGGTGTCGGGGTGTTGTCGGCCGGTGTCAGCGGGTGTCGGCCGCGATGAAATCCGCAGACGTGTCGCTGGGAATGCGACCGACACTTGTAATTGCAGAGCTTATAATGTACAGGGTGTTAGGAAATTTCATTTTGCTTTTACTATTTTTATTTTTAAGCCTATTAATTTATGTAGTTACTGGCAAAATTAGAAACTCTCTTAGTAAAGAGTTCCAGATAAATAAACTGCTGATGGTAGAGTAGGTACCCTTGCAAAATATGACATGGAAGTACTGAAGAAAATAGCACCAAAAACCTTCAATACCCTCGTTCCTACAAAGACCTATTTTCGATCCCATTCCCACAATAATGATTTTCTTTTTAATCAGGTTAATATCAACTCTCTGTAATAACAGCAGCCTGTGGATAAAAGCTCGCACCTAGCGTATTTATGTCATTATTAACCGGTGCGAATTAATACTCATTTGGCGTCCATTTTTGTCGCGAATTTCTGACGCGTCAACAAAAAGCGCGCGCCGGTGACGCGCTGCGGCGCGGCAGCGCGGGAGCAACGCGGCTCGACACGGCTCGAGTTTTTGCCCGGCCGGACGCGACACCATGGATTTCTCAGCCAAAAATGGATCGCTAATCATTGAAGACTTATAATAGGCCATTAAAACAAATCTAATTGATGTACTACACGGACACGCTTATAAATTTTGATTCTTCATCTATACTAATATATAAAGAGGGAAATGCTGACTGACTGACTGACTGACTGACTGACTGACTGACTCATCAACGCCGAGGCGAAACTACTGAAGTTAGAGACATGAAATTTGGATAGTAGATATATTTTGTGACGTAGACAAGCAATAAGAAGCGATTTTGGAAAATTCAACCCCTAAGGGGGTTAAATAGGGGATGAAAGTTTGTATGCATGTTCGTCATTTTTCGAGTTAGAATTATGAAAATTTGTGTTGAGGTGTCTTTTTAAAAATAAAAAATATGGTTTTCGGCGTTTTTGAATATTCAACCCCTAAGGTGGTAAAATAGGGGATGAAAGTTAGTTGGGAAGTTTGTATAGATGTTCGTCATTTTTGAAGTTAGAGTTATGAAAATTGGTGTTTAGGTTCCTTTTTAAAAATAAAAAACTTGAATTGCTGCGTTTTTGAAAATTCAACCCCTAAGGGGGTAAAATAGGGGACGAAAGTTTGTATGGAAGTTCGTCATTTCTGAGGTTAATATAATGAAAATTTGTGTTTAGGTTTCTTTTTACGTATTAAAAATAATAATTTCATCTTTTTTGAAAATTTAAACCCTAAGGGGTTAAAATAGGGGGTGAAAGTTTGTATAGAAGTTCGTCATTTTTTGAAGTTGAAATTATAAAAATTGGTGATTAGGTGACTTTTAAAAGATAAACAATATTAATTTCAGGGTTTTTGAAAATACATCCCCTAAGGGGGTAAAATAGGGGATGAAAGTTTGTATGGAAGTTCGTCATTTTTGTAGTTAGAATTAAGAAAATTGGTGATTAGGTGTCTTTTAAAAAAAAAAAAAATAATAGCGTTTTTGAAAATTATACGGGGTATGGGATACGGGATACGCGATATGGGATACGGGATTTTGTATATGAGATACGTGATACGGGATACGGGTTACGGGATATGGGATGCGGGATGCGGGATGCGGCATACGGGATGTGGGATGCGTGATACGGGATACGGGATACGGATACGGGATACGGATACGGGATACGGGATATGTGGTAAGGGATACGGGATACGGGATACGGGATACGGGATACGGATACGGATACGGGATATGGATACGGATACGGATACGGATACGGATACGGATACGGATATGGATACGGGATACGGATACGGATACGGGATATGGATATGGATACGGATACGGATACGGATTCGGGATACGGATACGGGATACGGGATTCGGATACGGGATACGGGATACGGGATACGGGATACGGGATACGGGATACGGGATAAGGGATACGGGATACGGGATACGGGATACGGGACACGGGATACGGGACACGGGACACGGGACACGGGACACGGGACACGGGACACGGGACACGGGACACGGGACACGGGACACGGGACACGGGACACGGGACACGGGACACGGGACACGGGACACGGGACACGGGACACGGGACACGGGATACGGGATACGGGATACGTGATACGGGATGCGTGATACGGGATACGGGATTTGGGTTCCAGAAAACGGAAACGGAATTTTTTAAATTTATATTCTGCGCGGACGAAGTCGCGGGCAAAAGCTAGTCGCTGATAATTTTCTTCAAATTTCAATACTCATGAACGTTTAGGTAAAATTAGAACACCCTTGAAATCGCCCAAAAGCAGCTGACCAATCACGTCGGCCCGCAATACGATTGGCGTATTCAAATTCAGAACCCTTGGTCGCATTTAAATTTCGAACGCGTCCCTTCTGCGGCCGTGATTCGCGTTCCATTTTCGAAAATCCCTTCTAACCGCAATGACCTCGTAACGACGTCGTGTTGTGTTTGCGTTTTATTTTATTTTTGTTCGTCTAGGTGCTCTGACGTCACAGGCAAGTGATGTAAGAGCATAAGGTTTAGTTCATCGGCATATTAATGCTTTAAATGGACAAAAACTCGACGCGAGTCGGTCGACGCAGCGTGTCAGGCACTAATTGAGTGGCGCACGCTATAACATGGCGCAACGGGGCCTCAATCAGTAACCAAATGTTGGAGAAAATCCATAACTTTTATTTCTGTCAGTAACCTCCCTTTTATAAAATTGCATAGATTATAGCCTTGTGATCAAGATAACACGAGTGACCTTTATTTATCAGGTTTTTGTTCGAACATCGAAGCGTTTTTCAACGTTTGCGTAGGTATTGTACTTTGTTGAGCAGTCAAGTGTGAAAATGTTAAGGGCAGACCACCTCGGAAAGGATTGTAAAGGTGTAATGTAGGGTTTTATGAGCGCCGCATTCGGAGATAAGGACTGTCAACTTGAAATAGCGATACAAACAATACGGTAACGGCATTTATTTGTTTAGCGGTTTCGTGTCTAATAAATAACGAAACGACGCTAATAGTCATGTTTAGAATTCATTAACCTCGATAATTGGAACGTGGTGCGAAACGAAACTGATTACATTTTGTATTTTTTTCTGTGAATGACGTTCCTTAATAACTACTTTCACGGAGAGATGTCACTATAATAAAAGAGAAAATACCGGGCGATGTAACCTTGCAGCGGCGGGGTTCAGTAAATTTCATTATTGGCATTATAAAATGCACGTTACAAGTATATTCGCATGTCAGTTAAAGAACGTTCGTTACGTAAGTTTTTTATTTTTATTTTTATGTGTGTGTCGTGTTCTCGCTACGTAATTAAAAAACATCAATGTTACGCGATCAACGTCTGTAATGCGTATTAAATAGGCGATATCCTTTAAGATAGTGATTACGCAAAAACTCGGCAGTAATCGTCGATTCGTTATTACAGTTTCAAATATTTTTAACCCAGAAACACTCGAATGTCTCGATGGTTTCCCACGAAAAGGGGCCGAGAGTGTCTGAAACCCAACAATTTTTATCAACAAACGAACCCGAAACAAGATGCGTAAGGAATTCCAAACGGCAAAAACCACTCGATGGGGACGATAAAACGAAATCGCCGATGCGTTGTCGAAAAAAAAATGCAAGTGCTGCGTGCGAGCGAGATAACAAAAAACGTATCGTATCGCGGTTCCACTCTAGCGCGCGCGGCTAATGAATACTCCGTGGCGCGCTGCGCGGGCGCAGCTGCGCGAGCGGACCGATCCGCCATTTCCATTATTTATTTTATTTCGGCGCGAAACGTTGAATTGGATCAACGACAAAGAGGTTAAATTGCGCGTCCAAATCCCATGACAATTGTCAATTATGGCGTTAAACGGAACACGGACAGATGTAAACAAATACACAATGTAGAGTCTTTGCGAGATGAGCATCACAATACTGAAAGAGCAGTATCTGTGGTTGACTGACAGCTCTCCATTCATGGTCTCAGATAAGTGTGAATTGATCTTGTACGTTTAAAAATCCGTGTGTAATCTCTTTTATTATATCTCCTACCTCTAGACCGCTGAAACGCTTTGAGTTCCCAAACTATATCTCAATCAAAAAACTAACACTATTTATGGAGAAAGTCTACCACCAGATGAGACTTGAAGTTGCCTTAGTCCTAGATGATGGGAGTTGATTGACTGATTGACTTGTTTACCACGATAGGTACATCTGAACGTCCACCAACTTAGTCCAGCTTGGTGGAACTGGCTTCCCTGGCGACTGACCTCCAT
Source organism: Drymonia ruficornis (assembly GCA_947859195.1). Classification (NCBI taxonomy): domain Eukaryota; kingdom Metazoa; phylum Arthropoda; class Insecta; order Lepidoptera; family Notodontidae; genus Drymonia; species Drymonia ruficornis. The sequence continues at coordinate 1,551,750 of OX401923.1, forward strand.
ATCAGTATCCCATAGCTAACGCCTGTACATCTTCTAAAGAGTATGTTAATATAGAGAACAAAAAAACAATAATGTATAAATCTGTCTAAAACTCATATCTCTATAGATCACAGCTGCGTGCGGCCATCCATTACTACTTTTTCCACCAGCTACACTCGCTGAGTAATTAAAATCTAGGCGAACTGTGCTAGAAGCATTATAATCTAGCATTATAAGATCCATTACAGCCCAATTAGTATTCAGTAATGCCGCTATAATGGCTTTAATATTTGAAAATACTGATTGAAAGTGATCGACGATGATTATGGTGTTGCGGCTGCATTCTTCTTCTTGATAGAATTATGATATAGTTGAGATTTCATGTTAGCCTTCATTTGATGTGAAGAGAATTATATTATTTCTTTGAGGCTTAGCCATATTAGTAGTTTTAGTATTGCAGGTTGATACCGTCAAATTTCCAAATTTTTTCAGTCATGGCATATGCATGTCTCAAATTATTCTGCATTCTAACTAATGTATCTTTCGGCAATTTCGTTATTTCCAAGATGATATGTTATCAGCAAGTGATAGTTACGTCTTAATCAAAATTCAATTCTTATGATCAATACTAAAACGGAGCTATTAATAAAATAGGCCGAAGAAACAATAGCAAATAACGTAGAAACACAGATAGAAGGTATATTTGCACAGTTTTGTGTGAACCCGGGTAAAAAGTGCAGAAGTATCGCGAACGGTGCAGTAACGACTGCCGTGCACGCCATGCCAACATCACATTATGCGAACAATGGACATATTGGCACGTTCGTTCACTGACGTTAATGTTTGAATACAGTTAATTGACAAAAACTACTCTGTTGCTTTGTTGCCACTTTCGATGTAACAGACAATTTCTTTAAAATTTAATGAGAAAGGGTATAACACAATAGGCACACCACACACATAAGAGATAAACAAAATTATTACTTCCTTCAACATGAGAACAAATCCTTCAAAATGAGGAACCCATTGAACTTATAATCTTTACTTTTCTGACATCACTATAAGTATGCACAGTAAAATTATGATTATGTAATTACAAATAATGAATGCATCATAAAAAGTTAACTCGAAATTTTGGGCTCGAGAACGGAATTAACTTCGAACTAGATAGGTACTTGAGCTGTCAATCAATTAAGCATACCATTATGACGTAACAATGCATAAATAAAAAGTTGTAATTTCATCGACATACCGACTCCCTCCCTATCATTAGTGACGGACAAAAAACATTTCGGAATCGATTCCCACATCGATAGATACTATAGTCTCTCCCCAACAATTGTCAATTAAAATTCCCGCAATTAATTTTTTAATTACGCCTCATTACGCTTTCCGTTTCGATAAAAATAACTTGATTTTAAACCAATTATTTGGCGGGGGTGTTGTTAGCAATTTCTGTTTTAACATTTCATAAATTCATAATACTTAAGCTTTTTTGCACTGCTAAAAGCGTTATCTTACCGATCTCAAAGAATTTAAATCACTGCCAAATTTTAAATTTCAACGCAATCTCTTACATTGTTTTTCCTATGCGAATGCGATAAAAAAATCTGTCGTAAATACTTATTTTAAAGCGTTATCGTCTAGCACTACTAGACCAAACATAATAGCAATAGCAACGTCTTCATTGACTAGACACACAAATGAACAATCAATGAACTCATTCACCCGACGCGAGCATAAAAATCGACACACTGTCACTCGGCGAACGATTAATGACAACAAAAAGAGCTAAACTCATCGGATGTCTACTCGAATATCGAGCGTGCTCGGTCATCGCATCACTACCGTAGTGACGCGCGAGTGCCGATGACAGTAGGGATGACAGTATCACAACTAAACCGATCCAACGGGGAGGGCACTATATCAATCATTCGGCCGGCAATCGCACCGCAAGCCACTTAAATAAATTTATAACATATTAAATACGTTGAAAATAAACACTTTACAGTTTATGATTTATTTCGTGGTATGAATTATGGACGTCAGTTTGACGTTAGAGTGGGATGAGGCGATACGTTTGTTCTCGCTCTGTTGCGATTTCACGTGCCACAGCTACCGATAAACGTTTTATTATAGTAATTAAAGCGACCGATTAGGTTTCGTACGTGTTGCGCGTCCAAACATTTGATAAATGTGTCATTTAACAACTTTAATCTGTTTACGATATATTTTTTGTAACATTCTACTATCGGCTGTGTCAACCGATAGTGTGATTTTATAATTTATGCAAGAAATTACAACCAGGAAGTCTTAATAACTTTCTGTAAATAAATATAATAACATCATCTTTTCAACCATTTTACTTTCTTATTCAGCCTACTGAAACTTCAATCAACTTCAGTAATCAATCAGACCAAATAGGTACCTACGTCACGTTATAACCACGTCATTACAAAGTTATAACTTCCGATAGTCCATAGTTTATTAGCAAACTTACGAGATAATCAGACCTACGCCAATAAATACACAGACAGTGGTCAGTACCATGACACTGACTGACGGCCGTATCTATTTTATCTCGACGGGGTCCCAGAGGTCGCCGCCGCACTATTTCCAGATACAAATACAATTTAATTTCAATAATTATAAAACAATGAAGTTCTTTGACTGATAATGAATCAATAATACGCATAAGGATATTACTTCTACACTACAGCCGGTTTCACGTATAAAATATACGAAATATTATATTTTTGCATTTATTATTACGTATTTGCATAAGTAAAATTTATGTTGCATCACTCGAGGGATCTTTAAGGGAATATTATTAAATTATAAGGAAGTGAAATTCAAATTGCACGTCGTTACAAAGTCACATCCGGCGGAATCGTATCATAAATGTGAAGACATTAAATAATATTTTTTTAAATTGCACGCGGCCGCAACATGTCAACGCCTATTGTGTCTATGGTTTGTTATAAACGAAAAAAATGAAAAACCCACAAAGATACCGTGGTATCATAATTTTGTTACAAATTACACGGTATTTGATCGTCGGTTTGTCCAGATTACCAGTTTCACGATGCCCCGAATCGTTACAAAATGACTCCATTTTATTTTTTGTAATGTCGCTCGAATAATACGTATTAGCGATCTGCCCCGTCATGTTATTATAGGGTGTATAATGAAATATCATTTTTATAAATGTGGCAACACTTTCTTTACGCCATGTTGTTGTCCTTCTAGGAAGTTCGTTCAGAAATTGTAAAAACAGACGAATTTTTTTCGTTGCTCCGGACACAGGATTATGGCTCAAGGGATGGCTTTTTTGTTTCTACAGATGGAGTCGTAAATCACTATCGTGTTTCTGTTGCTTTATCAGTTTTTGTGGCCCTTATTACAAGATCTTTTGTTGGTTTAGCGGTTATAAAGGTTTAGAAACGACATTTAGAAGGACTTTGAAAACAGAATATTGTTTAGTCACTTGACGCATGCCTAATTTACGTATTTATCTGTCAATGACTTTAAAAAAAGATTGGATCTTTATTGGGCGAGGCGAGGCAAACAAAGACGAGCAACGAGAAGACGTACTCGCTTCGGCTCGTCAACTCGCCACTTTTGAACGCGACTCGTCTATAATTATTGTTCTTATATTTAGCCAAATCAAATTGAACTGTAGTAAAATAATAAATAAACAATAACAGATAAAAAGCCACGAGTCCAACTCTTATCAACGACCTTGCGTAATGAAAATTAAAAAAGCACAACGAATCGATTACTAATCGAAAATTAATTTACAAGTGCGTTCTCGATTCTGAATACGCGAGTCCGTAAACAATCGGTAATCGCTACAACTCGATAACTGTATTTACCATTACTAATTACAAGTTTATAGTTATTACGCCGAAGAAATTGCGCGCTACTGATTTACGAGCGGCCATTCTTATGCGCGACATTTTAATTTTTTTGAATTTCGAACGATCTTGGGGTTGCCTGGTATTTTGTAGATTTTCGCCATATTATCTAATTTAATAAAAACTTATGAGTAATTATTTTGTTGGTTATAATTGTTTTGAATTGAATCCTAAAGAATATTGTTTTAATGTTAACATCTGAACTTAATAAAATGTATCTTTTTTTAGTAACTTTGAAATGAAATGAGATAAGTAATAAAGCCCATATGAAAACTCCTTAAATTATTGTCTGGCTACAGAAACTATCAAAACATATCACCTTACCTACATTTTAAAAATATACCTACATTTTTATAACATAAACTGGCAGCCCCGTGAACTTTTTTTTTATAATTGTGATGGGCACTGGCGGCAGGTGTGTCCCAGCCAAGTTATTCCGTTTTCTCTGCGTGTAATTTTCATACGGCCTTACAATGGATTTTATAGACTTTATTCGAGTAGGGGAAGCTCGGTTTTGTTTTACTCAGTCGGCATTATATATATTTTTCATTGCAGACGCGTTTTTGGTATTGTTTTTACAATATTTCAACAATGTTAGGTATATCTTATTAAATATAGCTTTTTAATATTTTGTTTAGGTACCTACATGAAGAGGTTTGAAAAAAATTAATTCAGCGTGAAACTCTTTCAACTCTTTGATAAATAAAAACAATTGAAACTACCTACGTCTTTGTCCCAAATAAATCATTCTATTTTCAAAAATAACGATTGTATCTGAGCTCACTATGCCTAAAACGTAGCTTTTGAAACTAAAAACGTGCCAACACACATTCTTGTACCGTTATTTTGAATTCAAATATCGAACACCAACATTTTTAATTATGTTTTTTATAAAGTACGTACCTGTTTGCTGAAGACTGCTATGTCCTCGTTGAAGGACTCTGATGAGCAGACGTCGCCCCCCGCCACGCCGGGGTCCCGGGGGGTACACGTCGCTAGCTCACACTTCTCGAAGATGAGGGCCAGCAGGGGGAACAGGGGGTGCCTGGGGGACATATAACTTATTAAAAATCATAGACAAATTTTAGGCACAAGAATGATGATTTTTTGGTGATATACATATTCGTACACGTATCAATGTCCACGTTGACATTGGCAGAATCACATTGGGCTCGACTCAGTGGAAAGAGGGTATTAACATTAAACAAATATGACCACTCCAACGTGGCGCCGCCCTAGTGGTGGAAATAAAAAGCAGCAATCCTCGTTGATGTAAGCGCCCTATCGCACGAGGCCACCAGTGGTAGCGCAACCAGTCGCTCCACCAACAAAATGTATAGAGCTGTATGGAGGGTATCGCACCTGGTGTCCGCTTGGTAGCGCAACCAATTCGGTGTCGGCCATTGAAATACCCGCTGGTGGCGCAACCTAGTGCGATAGGGCTCTAAGGGGCTTTTTAGTGGTACAATGGATTGAGGGGATTCCCCATACCCAGAACTGGGACGGACTGTTACAGTAACGATTGTTTAATTATTGGTAACAATCCTCTAAAACGGACCGTCAGTGTGTGGTTCAACTCGGCATTCTCTATCAAGATCGTCTTCTACAACTTTTTCCACTACAACTTATAATTAGTTCATCAGTAAACATAATAAAACTTATCACAGGGTATTAAAGCGAAATAAAAGTAAAGTTGCGGTCCGAGTGCGAGCGAGCCGACCTCTCACGCGACCGATCGCTGATTAGATGCAGATTGTGGGTACGTGATGCCGATATCATCTCGCTTTATGGTCCTGCCACTTGTGTTGGTGGGTGAGGTCGCAGTGGACGCGGAAGTGCACCAATGTACAATGTTTATGATTGATACTTACCACTGTAAATAGAAATACCTAAGTATCTACGTTAAATATTAATAATGGATCTCATAGGTATGCGAGATGATAAAAAATTGGTCACATCATGATCTGTTTTTTTTTAATTTATTTTTTGTGTTACTAAGGTGGCAAACGGCCCGCTTGATGTTAAGCAGTTACCGTAGCTTAAAACTGCTGAGCCAGCTGACACGAGACGAGAATACCTTGCATATTATACCTACTATGGATTTAACTAGCTATAAACAAAATTAAAATATTTTTTAAAACCATAAAGGAAACTAGGTGAAAGCACTATAAACCTGTAATTGTTTGTGGTTGAAAATTAAAAAAGCAATACGCTTTTTTATTATCTACAGTATTTATTGAACTAAAACGCCCTTCCCGAGTCAACGTGCAGAAATAAACATGTTGTTATTATATTTTTCTAAACACTAGATCTATTACTAGTCTATGGCGTGTGGAACATAAAACCTAGCTTCCGTTTCCACGCATTTACGACTAACTACTGGATTGTTAAATCTTTAAAGTATGAATAACATTAAAATACACCATCACTCTTGTATTGTATTTCTTATAGCCAGATGCAATCACTGATCGGTAAACGATCGGAGGTTAAGCAACGCTTGACAAGGTTAGGCAGAGATGGGTGGCCATTTAGTGGCATTTGAACTGAGCGTCCCGTGCTTTGGAGGGCACGTAAAGTCCAACCCTCTTCACCTCCCTCTGTCCCACTCCCCTTCAGGTCGGCAACGTGCGAGCGATGCCTTTGGTATTGCAAGCATCTATAAGCTACGGTAGCTGCTTAACATCAGGCGGGCCGTACGCTTGTTTGCAACCTTACTCACATAAAAATCTAATATTTAATTCATATAATTTGTAAGTACTTTGAGTTGTGTTTGTAATAATTTGAGTACTTAAGTATCTCAAATGTGAGTAAATTAATGAAGCTATAATTGAAACACACTTCCAACACCGCATCAAAAGCCATAAAACACTAACAACAATGTTGCACCGTAAAAAAAGGAATTCATCATTCACAACGAAAATAGTAAACCATTGCAACGGCTCATAAATTATCCACAATTAAAACTGAAGGAACCCTAAAAACCTTATAGCAGAAGAACTAGGGTTACCAGATCAAATAATGAGATTTCCTGACAATAAAATTTCCCTCAATTTTCAGTAAATTTTATGCGGTTTGATTAGGTAGTTTCTTTTTTGTTCAGTACCAGAGTGATTTACAGATAGTATTTTTTTTTATTATTAATATAGCTTCCCATATTAATAATAAAGAATTAAGTTAAATCTGTCAGTTAGTTTTTACCCGTTTCCCCAAAGGGCCAAAATTCCGGCCATTTGAGGAAAAGTCCTGTCGTCTGGTAACCCTAGAGGGAACCACTAATACAGACATATAAATTACGAAGTAATTGTATTAACTTTAGCAGCGTTTCGCCGCGTAGGCGCAACAAAAAAATTAATCAATGCGTATAGCGAGCACACGGGACTGACCTTTACTAGGTGGACCATAGATATAGATGAATATAGATAGACTATACCTACATAGATTTACACATAGATATTCTTTTCCCCACCAGTGCGTTCTGTTTGGGGATCCCAGAGCCCCTTCAGAGAGGTTTTAGTGGATAAGGATCCCACATACACACACCCCAGACCTCTCCCACAAGAGGTCTGAACATTGAGCATGAGAGATTCCAAAAAAAAAAAAAAAAAAGAATTCTTTCACATGATTGGTTCAAGATCTCGTCATCGGCTGTAGTAAGGCGATTGGTATTTTTTTTTATAACCAAGGAAGGCACACTGGCAGACAGTCCACCTGATGGTAAGTGGAAGCCGCCGCCCAGGACATCTGCAACTTAAGGGAAGCAGACGCGGCGCCGATCTTTTAGGGACCTGTTAACATGCCCTTCGAAGAACCCTATGTTGTAGTGCAAAGGAAAGACTTCGGGATATTCCATTTTTGAATTAAGATATACATATTTATATATTTTGATATTACAGCCTCGCTAGCACTGCGACCCCACACCACCGCTCCTAGTTCCCACTGGCGCCACACTAAGGAACCTCAAGTTTCTTGACAAGTTTTGATCAGATAACTCAGATTGCGGCAAATGGACGTCTTAGTGGTGAGCGTCGCGCCTTTATGCCGCGTATCTTACATCGGGACGCCACACTAAGGAGGTGAATTATGATCCAAAACTTTAAACTAAAGATGGCACTTGGAAGAAAAACAAAAGTCGTTGAAAATCTAGTTTTTAGGGTTGCGAAGTTACTACCCTTACAACCGTGCGTTTCCACTGCGCTAAAACATGTTGTTTAAATTCCACTAAATGATAATAATAATATCCTGGGACATTTTTTACACATGGCTACCTGATCCCAAACTAAGCAGAGCTTGTACTATGGAAACCAGATAACTGATATTACTACATATACTACTTTTTTATTTGTAAATACATACTTAATATACATGTACACCCAGACTCGGTACATACAGACATGTTCATGCACACAAATGCATGTCCCGGGTAGGAATCGAACCTACCTGCAGCGTGAAAGGCGCCATCACGCCTACCACGCCAACGGGCCCGTCAAATGGCCTCCCATCTCTTCCTGACCTTGCCAAGCGTTGCTTAACCTCCAATCGTGATTGCAGTACAAAACAAATGGAGATTGAAGAATTATGTGAAACTGGCCACGTTACCACTCACCCATATATCGCATCCTTATCTCTCTTGTGGACGAGCGGCTCGCCGGGCAGCGCGTGCGTCGGCGCCGCGGGCGGGGGGTAGTGCACGCCGGGCAGGTGCGCGTGCGACAGTCTGTGCTCGTGGTACATCGCGCCACCCTCCATGTAGCCCCCGCCGTGGAGGCTTTCGTCGTACTGCAAGAGGAAGAGGTAAGTGAGATGGGAGAGTCGGGTGAGTGAGGAATGTAAGTGATATAAGTGAGATGGGAGAGTCGGGTCAGAGAAGAATGTAAGTGATTAGAGTGTGTCAAGTGTACATATAGACAAGGTGAGATGGGAGAGCAGGGTGAGTGAAGGCTGTAAGTGATATAAGTGAGATGGTAGAGCAGGATGAGTGAAGGATGTAAGTGATATAAGTGAGATGGAAGAGTCAAGTGAGTGAAGGATGTAAGTGATTGGAGTGTGTCAAATGTACATATAGACAAGGTGAGATGGGAGAGCAGGGTGAGTGAAGGATGTAAGTGATATAAGTGAGATGGGAGAGTCAAGTGAGTGAAGAATGTAAGTGATCGGAGTGTGTCAAGTGTAAATATCAAGGTGAGATGCGAGAGCAGAGTGAGTGAAGGATGTAAGTGATAGAAGTGTGTGTGTGTGTATGTGTCAATGTGAATCCTACTATCCTACTAATATTATAAATGCGAAAGTATCCTACTAATATTATAAATAGACAAGGTGAGATGGGAGAGCAGGGTGAGTGAAGGATGTAAGTGATATAAGTGAGATGGGAGAGTCAAGTGAGTGAAGAATGTAAGTGATTGGAGTGTGTCAAGTGTAAATATCAAGGTGAGATGCGAGAGCAGGGTGAGTGAAGGATGTAAGTGATAGAAGTGTGTGTGTATGTGTCAATGTGAATCCTACTATCCTACTAATATTATAAATGCGAAAATAAGTGTGTGCGAATGTTTGTTATCACGTATCTTCATAACTACTACACCGATTTTAATGAAATTTGAAATGAAGATATTGTAGGCTCTGGAATAAGACGTAGGCTAATCATACAATCAAAATCCACGCGGGCGCTACCGCGGGGGACAGCTAGTATAAAAAATATAAAAATATATGTGTAGAAGACTGTAATGACAGCACCGTTTATAGAATAGCCTAATATATATATACTATCTACACCAGAATATAACAAACGAAGGCCTATTCAAAGCAAAACTTCTTCCTAAAACCACGCAACATATCACAAAAATCTTTCTTGAACGCACTCAGAGCAATTAAATCTAAAAAATGAACAAAAAAGCCATCAACCCGTTGAATATTCATTTAAAATGGTACAGTCATCGCGATGACTATCAACTCAATGGCGACCGTCAATTAAATAACTTTAGAACGCTTCACCTTTGCTTTTAAGCAGATTAGTGCATTTAAAAATATTTCTGACAGGCCCTCTAGTGGATCTTTTGTGAAGCTTTTGACAGATAAGAATTTAATAAAGTATACTTTGTATTCAATAAATATTACTTGTTTTAGGACCGACTTCACCAACACACTTACGGAATGTTAAGGCATTCGGACTAGTACATCAAACAATTGATTAGGTGCTGCTTTAACGGTCCGTCAATGTGCTGGTGAACTTGGCCCTGAGACTTGGCCAGATAATTATTGGTACATAGATTAATTTCGGTTTCCGCACGCGCCAACTAAGATGAAGACTAAGATACGCCGAAATTGGCGTACTTCAGATCATCTGACAGCAACTAATGTATGAAATTGACGTGCCGAGACAGTAAAATTGCCGCATTTTTAAACCGACTTCAAAAAAGGAGGAGGTTTCTCAATTCGACCGTATATATTTTTTTTTATGTTTGTTCGCGGATTTCTTCGTCGTTTATGAATCGATTTTGATGATTCTTTTTTTGTTGGAATGGAGATATCCCAGAAATGGTACCATGATAAGGAAACCAGGATCTGATGATGGCATCCCAGAGAAATCGAGGGGAACCTTCGAAAATCGTAGTGGCGACTAGTGCGTTTGTTAATTTTTTCATTAAGTATTTTAAAGCACTACTATTTAATGAAGGTCTGGAGTCGATCTGATGATGGAGCCGAAAGACATTCGAGGGAACTCCTCAACGATTTACAGAAATTACCTGGTGTTTGGGCTTGATTAATTTGTATTGATGAGAACTTTACACCTAGATGGGTTGTGACTGTCATTATGGGTCTGGTGATGAAGACGAAGGACAGTCTAGGGAACTCCTCAACGTTTGACAGTAGCTACCTTGTGTTTGGACTTAATTCATTTCTATTGATGAGAGCTTTGCACCCATATGGTTTATAAGTGCCATTACAGGTCTGATGATGGAGACCATAGACAGTCGAGGGAATTTTTCAACGATTTACAGCAGTTACCTTTTGTTGGGCTAACTTCATAAGGTGCAATATGCCAACATGTTCATTGGTATGGCGCCACTAAAAATCGTGAAATAAAATTATTTTTATAAAAAAAACAAACCGACTTCAAAAAAACCTGGTGCACTAAAAACTCTGAAATAATATTTCTATTACCACCCCTGCCTACCCCTTCGGGATAACCAGACGTGATGGTGGGTTATCGAGTATTTGGAGTCGGTGCCAATCTTGGTATGCCAAGTCTACCTACTATAAAAGTAAGAAGATAGATTGGCACCGACCCCAAATACTCGATAACACACCATCACGTCTGGTTATCCCGAAGGGGTAGGCAGGGGTGGTAATAGAAATATTATTTCAGAGTTTTTAGTGCACCAGGTTTTTTTGAAGTCGGTTTGTTTTTTTTATAAAAATAATTTGAATATTTTTTCTTAGTAGAGCGCGTGAAACATTTATAAATCTATGCTCATGTATTTCAGAGTATAGTCTATCTCTCAACAAAATTTCAATCGAATATGTTCAGCCGTTACGTCATAACTGATTAACAAACAGAGACTATAAAATAGAGATCATGACATAAAACTCAGGTCCAACAATTTTGAGATACAATATACACTATGGTTATTATGTAAGCACTTAAGTAGCTACGATAAGTACACATTTAATTGTTTATGTGCGTTATATTAATGTTAATTATGCTTTTATACAGGTTTATGACCCTATATAAATGTGCTTAATATATAAAATTAAATTAACGTATGTATTTAACGTGGCTTAATAATTTGTTACTTTTTTATTTAAACATTGTTTTACTGGCTAAGCACAGATGAAAAATACTAGCTGTGCCCGTTCATACGCGTTTTATTTTTTTGTTTATGATTGCTAAAATATAAGTTAGCCTAAGTTACTCCTTATAAAATCAGCTAAATGCCAGAGACACGTGAGTGACTGTCCCAAATATTTTTTCCTACTAAACTAAGTCCATGGTGACTGTACGACTCAGTCGCTCCACGCACAATAATGTTTTCAACATTTTTATTGGTATTGCCAACACGGCTCATCCAGTGAATAATGCCTTCTAAGTTAATTGTCGAAGTGCGATAACAGATGTGTGAATTTCGCTGCATGAAGTGCGCTGAGCACAAGTTTAGTGATTGCGATGTTAAAAGGTACCATCTCATCATCTGCCTTACCTTTTCCCATTATCTGGAAGGTAACATATCTGCTAAAATAACACATCAATGCATCCTACCATGATGAAAGCATTTAAAACCCGTCATATATATCGTTATATCAATATCGCGGCCATTTTGAAGTGCGTACCGCCATCAAATAGGGTGACTATGCGTTTTGGCGCGATCGATACACTCCGCCGATCATTAACGCACCTTTTACTTGTGTCAGTTTTTTTTTGTTTTTTTTTGGACTAGGCTACACCCTTTTGTATTTTTGATTTCTATATTTAAATGTTTTAATGTTGATTGAGTAGGTACAGTTTTAGGATTAGTTTATTGCAAGCATTCCTTAGTTTGGGATCATACAGTTTGTGTGTTAGTCTGGCGATATTTATTTATTTATTTTATTTTTACTTTCTTTTGGTAGGTGCCTTATGTCAGAAATGTACAGTCAGCAAAATATATTTTACGAGTAAAAATACTAGGCATTAAATATACAACCATAATTTTAAAAAAATTAAGCTATAATAAAATTAGCTTTAATAATTTTATCTAAGTAATAAAATTATTTCTTATCTTTTTTTTCTTTGTTAGTATTTACCTAAACATTTTAATATAGCATCAAAATGCTATAATTTCCGTACTATCCAGTACAGTACTTTTTTAAACTAAACTTAAAAAAACTAAAACCGTTACATAATATATCTGCTAACCGTACTTTTTAGTTTTACAGCACATTCGATACGTCACTTTATTAGTACATTACAAAATGGCAGCCATTGTAATCGTTTTTATGCCGACCGTATCGCGCGAATGGGACCGCGCACCTTTTATCGCTGCTGACTGTACCTGTGACGTTTAGTTGTTTCATGATTTATGGGGGTTGTAAATCGATATGGTACTAATTTATAGGTGTTTAACAGGTACATTGATAACACTATTATCAAAAATAAACGTAAAAAATATTACCAAGATGGCATCTTACCCTTGCCTGCAAGTCTATGGTAATGTGTCCAACATAAGCTGAGCTCTCTTAACTACGGGTTCAATATTAAAGGGAGCTCAACTTATGTTGGAGATCCATGGACAACTGTAGGTACTTATCCATGTCTATGCATAGACTTTTTTACGAAGTAGAACTTGGTTATTTAAAAAAAAAAACAACAAAATATGACAATATTCTAGATCGCACGAGTAATACGGTGTATTAGATGGCATAATGTCTATGTTATTGGGAATTAGGTCGTTTTTTCCTCTCGTGTGAGAATGCGTGAGATTCCCGCGGCATACGGGCGAATGTATTATGTATGCAACCTGCTTCGGAGCACGATAGTCACTTCATTTATTCATCTGAGCGTACCAAAAACAATAACCAGGTTAACAGACATCTGAATACTGTGTAAGGAGGAAAATATATCAGTTTTAGGGGCCATCCATGAAATGTCACATGAATTTTTAGACCCCTCCCCCCCTTGTCACAGCTGGTCGCATTGGCGAGACTCCCCCCTCCCTGTGTGACGTCACATGTTTTTTACAATTTTCAGAAATTTTCAAAATTTTTCGTTAAAAATTCAAATTTCGGTTTGGTTTGTTTCGGTTATATTAGGTTTTTAAATGTGACGTCACAAACTTAGGGCCCCTCCCACCCCCTTGTCACACCATGTCACATTTCGTCAACCCCCCCCCCCCCCCCCCCTTTACGTGTGACGTAATTTATGGATGGCCCCTTAGTGGTAGAGCCGAATGAGCTCAGAAAGGTTGGCCAAAGCGACAACCGGGTAGACCCGAGGTAGACCCAAAAAACGGTGGCGCGATGACCTAGACGCTCATCAAGAGTCTAGACTCTAGACGGATGGTAGAGAGAGCCTAAAACCGCGATGGATGGAAGAAGATGGGGAGACCTATGCCCAGCAGTGGGACACAATAGTTTTAAAAAAAGTGGTAGAGGTAAACTGTAGCCAATTGACTGCAGCTCATATACGGGCTGGCTCGACCGGGGTAGGATTGGCGTGAACGTAACTATTACAGCTGCGTTTCGTACGATGAGTGAGAGAGCCGGAAGCCCACCCCCCCTCCTTCCCCTCCCTACGTCCCATTCCCCTTCAGGTCGGTAATTTGCGAGCGATGCCTTTGGTATTGCAAGCATCTATAGGGTACGGTAACTGCTTAACATCAGCCGGTACGCATGTTTGCCACATCATTTCCATTAAAAAAGTTTAACAGCTGATTGTAGTGTGAAATCTACACCAATGGCGTCAAATTAAATAAATAAATATCGCCAGACTTACACACCAACTGTATGGTCCCATACAAAGCAAACTAAATTGTTAACCATTGCTATAAATTTTAAAAATCCACAATTACAAACCCACCTTTATTTCCAAGGTACTATTGACTTGGCCACACATTATGTACATGTAAAACAAGGGTATATTCTTAACCTATTATTATCTACCAACGCTACCATTAATGGTAGGAAGGGGAAATGATCAATGCTACCATTTAATCGGCATTCGATATGGGGAACAAGTAATGGTGCAAAATTGTCTTCGAATTAAACTTGCATATTGTAATGAAGGTGTACTGTATGTGGTAGAGTTAGCAACGAAAGGTAATTAAATTTATACTAAGATTATAAATGCGAAAGGAATTCTGTCTGTCTGTCTGTAACGCTTTCACGAGTAAACCGCTAAGCCAATTTTGATGAATTTTGGTATGGAGATAGACAGGACCTTGGAGCAGAACATAGGCTACTTTTTATTCCGGAAAAAATTCAGGTTCCTGTGGGATTTTAAAGTTAACGCGGACGCAGGCGCGGGCAGAAATTAGTATTGTGAAAAGCGCAAAACAACAAGGGGGTGTGAATATCTATTTTTTACAAAAGTGACATCTCACGGATATATCAACGTTGAACTCGTGGTTATAAGGATGTTAAAATACTTAAAATATAACATAAATCAACATAGCTATTATTACTAAAGTTACTACAAAATAATCTGTTTCTGAACACAATTAAATCAGCAATTAACTTTTAATATCTTTTAAAATATTTTATTAAAAATGCTCATCTTTTTTTGCTGACTGTACCATTCTCTACACCGCCGTAGGTTGTTAGACATAGAGCTTCATAACTGTAATTGAAAAAGTATACCTGAAACTATGCCTTATTAGAAAATTAAATTGATACTGGCTGAAAATTATGCACACTACTATTTTCTTAATGTTTAAAAAAAACATGGCGCCAACTCTAATATTCAATTCAGTAGTCAAATTACTTACGTCAATTGGATTATAACGAGCATAATCGATATTACATCGATAACGATTATCAGAGATTATTATTTCACGATACACATTACACGGGTAATTATTCAGTTTATCGGTGATACAATTGTATAATTGCATTGTAATCTGTATTCCATAATCGTAATTTTACATGTCATCTGTCAATTGTTATATCATTTTACGTGAAATCGTAAAATCTGTGATTAATAAAATTGTGAAATAGTAATTATAATATGTTTTAAAAATTAAAAATGTCTGATGTACATATTTGGGTGAGTATTAAGTAAGTAATCTTAAAAAATAAATAAAGTTGAAGTGTCTGTTTTTAATGTTAAAATAAAAGCTTTTTTTTACAACTTATAACAAAAAAAAAACATTTTTTTTAATGTCTGTCTTTCGTTTTGTGCTGGCTATTCTCCGAAACGGCTGGGCCGATTTTGACGAGACTTTCACTGGCAGATAACTGATCTTATAAGGAGTAACTTACGCTACTTTCGCGCTTAGGCTACTTATACAAAAATGTCCTTGTATACCAAATGAAAAGAAAAAAATATTAAACAGGAGGTATATTTTTTCTTGAATGGCAACACAATTAACTAATAAAAAACTCAAAGCTTCTCAATGCTTAACACTCCTATCAAAGTTTAAAGCCTAAAATGACAGCTGAGTTCAGTAGAACTACAAATAATATCGTCGTCCACAACAACCATTGTTTCAACCATGCTCCAATAAAAATACCTATTCAGCCGCCATTTTCATATCGCGCCAACACAAACATAACCTCACTCCCCAAACATAACCTAAAAACAACAAGAATAAGATCCAAACTCGCTTGAACTCCACTTTTATTATGATTTGTTTAATAAGAGACACACTTTACGGTCCCTATTACAACGTGATAAAGTTCAAAATGTGTTTGATAAGTATTTACAGTTGCGTTTTAAATAATTATGATTTAAGGCGACTTTTACGATGGCGATTATTGTTCTGCTCGATGGTGGAGCCGCGATTTCTAAGTTGTTTGGTTAAGCTTGGTTGGTTAATTGTAACTATTTAGGTTATAGGTGATGTCGATGAGAGAAAACTTATTGGTTATTACCAAAGATATTACTAAGAAGGAGATATGTGACAGTCCAAAATAGTTGGTCCATGGACTCAGTCATTCGTTAATCACCCTATTGATACCCTTAAATAGCTAATATGAGATTTGGTCGTATTATGCGAGATTTACACGCTAGGAACAAAATACTGGATTTTATTGCTTTTTGTTCCTAGTCGTGCGGCGGAAATCGATACGTATAAATCCCCGATTAGAGTTCTTTTTAAATTGCCTAGGAAGGCATACTGGCGGTCCAACTGACAGTAAATGGTAATAATACTTCAACTTCAATCAATATTTTACAGGTTGCCCAAATATAACACCGTGAAAACCTCACCCATTTTTTTTCAAAATGGCCACCGCCGTGGAAATGCGCCCATTAATTACGGTTCGACAACACGCACTGATGGCCCGATAGGGGCGCAACTACGCCTACTGTCGCCTATGTTTTGGGGCGATATTACTACCGTTTGTTTATCGAAGGCAGTATGAATTTTTTCAAATATTTTGCGGGAGATAGCAGCTATTATTGTGTACGGGCTCTCAGGACTTATAAGAATAGTGGCAACTACTTTTTACTTTTTTAAATGTTATTTTACCTACACATTTTCAAGGAATAGAGTATTCATATTTATTTAGTGAGAATTGAAAAATAATCTAGTATTTTTTTCATGTTTGAAAAAATTTCTGCTAAAATAGTACATCAATGTCTTGTCATTTTTTTCTTCTGAAATGCAACATGGAATTATTCATAGTGCAGCCTACGCCCGTTCAGTTAGTTTGACACTGGCCACGAATGTGTTTATAGCATAACATAACGCAACGAATATTAATTTTATTGAATGAAATAAAAACATTACATCGTTATTGTTTTATCTACTATTTTAGTTATTCGGGCAACATACAATACAACTATGCTAAGCCCAACATCGGAATTAATTTTGATTGCGTCACAATAAAGTTACCGTTACGTCCCTAAAACCTTCAAGAAGTCACGATTGATCAAGTTCTGGTCACACGCCGTGTCACGTGGGCGTTGTCACATATGCCCAACACTACACATTATTCACAATCTTATTCCATAAGCCGTAAAGTGTCAAACCACGTAGCAACGTGACCGTGTTTTTCCCATACATTTTTAGGTCACCGACGAGTCGAATGCCATCGCGTAGGGATGGGGGTACTTAATTAAAATTCTGTCCTGATGATATTAACACCTCGAGCGCATTATTTAACGCAATTAATATACTACGTAATAACTGACAAATTAGATGTGGCGAAAAAAATACATGTGCCATAGACATAACCGAGAAAGAGGGAGACGTGTGTTCGTCCATGGACATAGTACGACTCAGTCGTTCGCGGAAAATATGTCGGTATGGCTAATACGGCTCAAATTGATTGTCAAATTGCGAGTGCGATAACAGATGTGTGAATTTCGCTGCATATAGTGCGCTGAGCACAAGTCTAATGACTGCAATGTTAGGAAGTAACATATTTGCAAAATAATATATCAATGACATGTGCCTTGTAAAAAAATAGTTTATTGAAAAGTCTGGAATGTCGCTAAAGTATTCTGGGGCGTCTGTGATCTCTTTGGTATTATAAAAAAGTTAATCTGTCAAGTTTTTGACGTAAGTGGCAATTATCCTAAACGCCAAAAGTGGAACAGATATCAATCAACTGGCCGGATTGTTGGTCCACTCCTAAACTGTTTTCCGGGTCTTCGTACAACATTTTTGTCAATAAAGACCATAATTCATAAATGGTTGTGTAATCTATGGGCGCTAAGCCGCGGCCGCCACAAAATATGTAATGACTACCTTTTGACGGCTCGAGAGCCGGTTCCAAAATTAAATGATACGTTTTAAAAATGGAATCGCTCAGTCCCGCCTTTTTTCCATCGAGATAACCTTTAGTCCATTTGGGTTGCCATAAAGAAAAAATAAGAATCTTAGCGTTTTAATTTTTTTAAATGACATTCTTGTGGTTTTTTCTCGCTTGGGAATCTTTACAGAGTAATACGTTTTGAACCCGGTTTTTGCCGCACACGGCTCCTTCGATTTGTTCCTTTATCAAAATATGATTAAAATTTCCGCTGGCCGCGCATTGTCGTGTTCGGCGCATAAGTCATGCCGTCAAATGTTGATGAGTTCAGAACCCCGGTGCGCTAATTAAGCTCGCCGTTATTAATTGCTTCAGTTATTTAAATTTTGCTTGAAACGCCCGTGGGGTTATCGTTTTTTACGACTTGCGGTTACGAGATTAGCGTAGGTCGATTCCGAGAAGTAAAAAATTAACTCTTTTGCGGCAACCAATGTGAGTGATATGCTCAGCGCTGCGGTGAGCCGCACGGCTTGCGTTACCTCAGTGCAGAAACGCTTATATAAAAAGTAGATAAAATTAGACAAGGTTTTCGAACGCAGGCGGTTGGGGAAGACAGCGCCGTCACTTGCGCTCGACGTGGGGTGGGACATGATGAACACCACCCTTAACGTCTCCCGTCTCTCTCTAACTCGTTCCTCGGCATATTTCCGTCTACCCTGTCATCTGGCAACCTATACACATGGCTTGGGGCCACCAGGAACGATTCGTAACAGTGAATAATGCATATGAATAGCACAATACCTAATAATAATATTCGAAAATTGCCACGCGAGCAAAACAATGTTAATTCCCATGCGATAGTTGTTAAAGATATAAATTTGGCACAATAAAGATGATACATTAAAGCGGAGTGGGTAGCAATCATTCAGGTGTTTTTATGTATTTTTTAAATTGATAGTGGTAAATCAAGCATCGTTAGACGGCCCGTGATGTTCGTATCGAATTTTACTGCTGCGCGTCCGACCCGAGCGTAATACGACCGTAAAACTTAGAAAAATCTCTTATATGTTAAAATATAACGCGGCTGAATTGAGACGTGGGGATCGCCGGTGGAATCTGCTCGGCGACGGGGACCGCTCCAACCTTACAACGTCGCAGCATTATAGCAGGCGCAAGCCATAAATTCGGTTTCATTCATACTCTGGCGCGAGAGCAAAGAATGCTCGATGCGTTTGTTTCACGACCATAAATACTAATAAAACGGCCTCGTTACGGGACAGTTCGAAAATCGGGCACACGACTTCTTAACGACACCTATTAGGGATCTTCTGTCTGGTCGATTTAATTGAAAAATTGTATCCAGTGCGTTGCAAGAGTTGTATCCGACTCCCGCGCCGGATGCGGGCCCAGACGTCCATTATTCCATTTGTCCATCCGCATGGGGACGCGGTACGACACCGACGCGGCGCGGCTAACACGTGTCAATAAACCAATACGCCGGGCGGATCCGAGCGCACACCATATACCTTAATTACTGGCAACACTTCACTGTTCTATATTTGAATTTGAATTTCGAAGGGAACGGTGTAGTGTAGGAACGGCCGGTGTCAATAAATCATCGATGTTGACGCTGTTATTTATATCGGTATTCGAATTTCGATTATCATTTTCAAGTGCTCGTTTCAGCGGTTGACTTAGGAGGACTTTCACTTGCTTTATGTTTATCAAATCGATCATAACTGTTTCATATTTACATATTTCTGAAACATAATATTTTAATCAAACTTTATTTTTAACATAGTACCTTTTTATGTTTGTCACTGGACGTCCTACTAGTAACATCATCGTTTTAATCTGGATTATCAGTTTTAGCTGGATCCTGGGATCCACCTTTCAGCTCAATATTATGTATTTCCTATAAAGTTTTTCTTTCTATTTCATCTCTAATGGTAACAAACATAATGGTAGAGTCGCTGTATCACATAATATATTATTTGTACTTAATCGAATACCTACTCGGAGCACCTCAGCATCGATATACTATGGTATCCACATACACTATCTACATCAATGAAATTCGTCCATCTCTAATCCTGATTCTGGCTTCAAAACACGCGTTCTTTGATGCCGAAACGTCTAAATAATCCATTCTGCAGCCGGAGTGTTTTGCTGCGGGGTTTTTTTAATAGAACACTAGCAATGGCGGACTTGTGGTCGATTCGCGAGCAGATTTATCGATCTACAAGTACCGAAAGTCGAACGTTAACACGCGTTTTAAATGCGCGCAGCTGAAAGTTTTACTTCCAAATACAAATTTCTAATTTATAAAAGTACCTATCGATTTTACCTATGTTGTCCGGTGGCTGAAATTAGAATTAGCGTTCTTTTTATGAAAACGCCATTCTCTTTGACAGTTGCATAGATAATAGAGACGCTATCACAGGCAATTTTTCATGCGTTCTTAAAAAGTAAAAAAAATCCCTTTAAAGTAGATAACTGAGCATCACTATTCTGGATTCGATATTTTAAAAAATAACGCCCAGATAAAAACGTATCAGAGGCGCAATTGAAACGTTATCAACGAAAATTAATTTTTAAGCGATCGTTAACCTAGACCCGCGATTAACTTTACAAATTGCAACTAATATGTTGTTTTATCGCAACTTCTGCGGAATAGTCTTGTAATGTAAACACTGGGGTCGTTAGCTGGCATATGAACCTGCACGATACCCTTATCGTCTGGTGCACTCAAGGGGACAGTCTCGACTGCCAGCCAGATTTCAAGTAAATAAGCGGTCGTTAAGATAACGATTTCCTTTCCACAGGACAGGCCGATGTGTTTTTGCTTTTATTAAATGTATTAAAATAAGTACGCACTTAAATATTTAAAGGAGATTTCGTGTTTCCAATAAAAATGCTTGAAGGTTTTACTTTTTTCTCCGTACGAATTCTACTATGAAATATTTACTTTAGGATTTTACAAAGCTTTGACACTAGATATAATCACAAAAATGACATTTGAAATGCGACGCAAATGGCTATAAATATGAATTGCCAGGTTGTCGAATCGCCAACTGTCCTACCCAGAATGGCAATTACCTAAAGCCTTTAATCTATATTATATTCTCATTGACAGAATAAAGATTTTAAATATGTTTCAATGTCTACGTTTTATTGAATACCATTAGTATATGAGAATAAAATGCGTTCTACCTATCAGCTGCTTATCTCCGGATGAATAATAGGATCCCTCGCGGACGGCACTTAATACAATTTTACTATCTTTGCTCTCATACCTATCTTATTTATGTCGATATAAATATGCAATGGAAAGTGTAGGACGGCCCATCACTAGACAATCAAAGACAGATTTCTTCGAACATACATTTTCATTTTCGAATTTGGAATGCGCATTACTACGCCCCGAGTTGCCAACAGCAAAAAGTCCGAAAAAAAAGTATCTCATCATAAATAACGTTGACATAAAGCCGCCCACGCGCGTCTTATTAACGCGTCTGTCCGTTTGTCCGTTCGTTACCTCTATTGTGGCTCTGAATGCAAGATTAGCTACACCGACACTCGTGATTGACTATTTAAACTTCAAATTCTGTGAGTGACGCATTTCTGAACGGACTAGTTGTATTTTCCACGTCTTTTGTATGGGCGCGTTCGCTTTAGGTATTTTAGTTTGTATAATCTGTGTACGCGCTGCGGGCGCGTCCAGATTTATGTTAAGTGTGTTACGTCTGTGTTATAAATAAAAATTATTTCGTCAGATAAGCGAAGAAGAATCTTTATTTTTAATCCTTCGCGATAGTACCAGACGTGTCAACGTCGTTAACGCCGACGAATAGTTGGCCAGAGAGAATTTTTAATTTCGTCTAAACTCTAAAGTGTTTTATCAAGATTTACAGACGACGCGGGATCATGTGGATTGGGCGCGCCGGCCGCCACCGGCGGGACTCGTTCTTAGCAATAATTTGGTCATCGCCCCGCCGATCCGGCCAGGCCCGACAAAAACAACCTTTACTAAATCATAAACACAATACGCAGCGGGCAACACTAATCTAAGAGATAAGCTCCGCTAATTACCGGCGACGGCCGACTATTCATCTCGCGGCGGCCATATTTCTAAAAAGTGTCACCGAAGAAAAGCGCGCGCTAAATAGCCCAGTAACGGACCGTCGTGATTCCAATTTCAAACCTCGTTATCGTCGCCCGAAAAAAGACGACACTGAGCCGATATCAAAAAAGGATACGGAAAAAAATCGAACAAGTTTTTAAAAATGGAACGCCCGATTCGTACACATTTGGGCGCGTTCGATTCACGGCGTCCAGCGGTCAGCACTCGACGAGCATTGTTCCAACCCTTCGATCGCGGCCGCGCTGACTCATCCCGGTTCAATTAATATTATTTAATCTGTATCTAGATCCCGATGGCGTATTAGAGGGATTATATCGTTTCGGGAGTCGCCGCGGTAGGATTTGTCGATCGCGCGATAAACCTTGTTGATCAACGAAAGAAATAGCGTGACGTGAATATGCGAGTAGGAAACATAATTTCGATACGCGCGTCCAAATAACTGTCGCCAGACGGCATCGCGGTGATTTACGATTTGGCGTCCGCTAGTATTTTGACTAGGCAGCGCTTATTCAATCATTAATTCACAGGGTGTTCGCTTAAAAAGGATGTAAGTCGTTCGGTCAACGATAAACCCTCAAATTAGCGATCGCTAGAATTACCGTTGAATCTAAAGTGCGCAATTAACGCGTCTACAAAGAGCTAATTCGAAAATGAACAGCGATATTCAAATTGAAAATGGAACGCACGACGAATAAAACAATGAGGGCCGGGTACCTGCCCTCGGAGGCGCTGGTAGTCGGTATGCGCCTCGGAGCGGCTCGCGCGCACTCGGCGGCGCTCGGCTCGCGAATCCCAATTCAAAAATGGAATCGAACGCGAAATTTAAATAACAAATTAGTGGGTGCGTTGTATAAAGCGCGTCGGCCAGCGGACTGATTCGAATTGATTCCGATGTAAGAATTATGTTAAATCCGCGGGAGATAGTGCAAAAATAGCGGGCAACTTATAAATAACGGGACTCGTCACCGGCAGACTACTTAAGTCTGTAGAAAAGTACATAAAATTAGATAATGCGGTGTCTTTTGCATAATAAATGAATATTCGACCGTTTATTTCTATGTAAAACGAATTTATTGAATACCTACTGTGTACAGTCGTAAATCTTGATACGTTACATAAAACTAAAGTGGATGATCTAGAAAAGAGCCGCAAATATGCAAAAGAAAGACATTCCTTGGAGACACATTTAGCTTTTCACAAATCCTTTAGAAAACGTCCTAACTGACAGATGTGTCGCCGTACATACAAATGAAACACAAACTGCAAATACTTATACTCAAATCCAAGAAGGACTTAATATAATACCTCAATGATTTAAGTCCATATTCTAAGCACAAGCCAACAGACATCCACACAGAAAATGACATTAGCCTAATCTATACGTCCCAAATCATTTCGTTAGATCCATTAAAACGCACGAAAGACCCAATATATTGTGATACACTAATCTAACGCCCACATAACCGACAAAAAGTTAGTGACGTATCTAAAAACCTACTTACTATCCGGGTTTTAGAAAAAAAATAACTTGAACGTAATGTTCGGAACGGCCGCGACGGTATTTCGATTTATTTTATTATTATTACTTATTTAAAAATACGTCATAACGGTTATGTAACGTATGGATCGTTATTTATGCGAGTCGGTCGACGGTCGACGGTTTTTGCGATATCTATACCCTGTGGCTGAACAGGGTTAGAAATTGGAACTACCTTAGCATATAAATAGGTATTATTTGTGCCTTCTGAACGTATAATTTGTCTATGAAAATCGTAATGTTTATTAAAACAGGCAGATGCGTCTTTTTTCTGATCAATTAAAAATGTAAGTTGTTTCTTTTTACTATAATACAGCAGAAAAGTAGTAGCATTTAAATTCAGCGGTAGGTTATTTTCTAAAATATAGGACTATTTTATTTTGTAAAAGTTGGTACACACTACACACAGGCTAGAGCAATGACCCTATTTTTTTAACAAGGGCCAGTGAATAAATACTTGTAGTTTATTGTACTTCCCGTTTTTTATTTGATAATAAAACTAAAAACGTCACATTAACTTTACTAAAGCAATTAATTTCCAATTCACCAGACAAATCCTAATCGTTTCGATTTATTAATGAAAAAATAATCGTATCCGTATAATCCGATAACTATAATCGTAAGTGGCAACACTAAATTATATTTTATCTATGTCACTTCCCTATGCGCGTTTCACAATGTTGCCAGTGTTGACAAAAAAAAATAAAAACTAATGTTGCCACGTTATCGTACTCCTAGTAATGGCGGGACATTTTTCAACACTTAAAACATAAAATCGAGTATTCTTTTATCGCGTAATGTGAACAGAATTGGCTATACAATACTGGCGTTATCTTTACAGTTGCAGTAAGTGCCAATAATAAGTTTTAATGCCTTAAGAATTGTCGAAACACCCGCAGATTGGCGCCTACGGCTTAATAAAAGTACAAAAGGCGAATGATTAAAAAAAGTAATTTATCATAGAGCACTTACCTCCTTTTTATTATTACAAAAATAAATGGCATCGAAACTATAATTTTGTGTCTGTCATGCCAGCGTGTCGCTATGAAAATAAATATCACAATTCATAAATAACGTAATAAAATAAATAATAATTCATAAAGACGGACATTATTTATTAACTTGTATTTTATTTCCGTGTCTTTTTTTCTCATTATTATACTTAGATGATTTGAATTCATTTTGAAATAAATTTATTACAAGTACCTAATTAGATATCTAAATAATAGCATTAAATGTAAATAATGAATGAACATACATTGTGTAACCTACCGTTGGTGCTCCAAAACTTCCCATATTTAATTGCGAACTTTAATGATATTTGCCAAAATGTTTATGGCTCATAAAGTTTTTTATTTCTCCCTGCGCGTTGGCGATGGTACAGCAGATAACATAAAATATATTTTATTTCACCACTTTTATTGCGTTTAAAACGAAATTTTGAGAGCATGTATGGTTTTTTGGAATAACATGAAGTTATATTATTTTTTTCCGACACTATTTTGAATTTAATTTTGTTTAATGTATATTACATTAATTAAGCTAAACGGTCACTTAGTGCGCTCGTTTTTTTATGCATTAGGATATCAGTTCTAAAAATAATTGCCTAATGTATGAACAGCTGATCACTTTATTTTTTCAAATATTACATTTTACCTACTTTGTTTTGATGTCATATACAGGTATTCTTAATTTAAATTTTAATGCCTACTAATATTACTTTTATTTTTTATTATAAATGTGTTTGTCAGAACTACATAGAACAAGTTTTGTAAACTAATTTCATCCTATTTAATTAATGAGTGAGTGGGTATGACCAACATCTTTAAATTGCGTACCTACATTTGTAAAATTAAATTAATTAATTAATTAGAAAGCTACGTTATCATAATGTAAACTTGATTGTGAAATTGTGGTTTTATTTTCTGCCCTGTTCTTTTACTTACCCTAAATATCATTGTGTCCGTTAGGATGGCGGGACCCCTAACGACCATAAGACATATTTTTTCAAATTTCCTTATAAAAAGAAATGTAAATATTTTTTAATAACATGTCTCATCGATAATGAAACAGATACACATTTTTATAGCAGAAACAAGTCAACACAGCGTATCCAGTACACGTGTTATCGCGTTATTTAGTGGGCCACCGCCGAAAACCAGCACTATCAATGATTATGACTAACGATTAGTAGACAAATTGATATTCTTATCGGGTGTATCATAAAATTTACGATGCACCACCGTTCACAATGAACGGACAAGCCCTGTGCAAATATAATTTAGTTTTGTTGTGTGTGAATTAAATTCTTCCGATAAAAGTTGCGTATTGCGACGGACACTGGGTAGTATTTTTTTTAATTAAATTATATTAAAACTGGCTGTTACTCGTAACTGCGTGCACGCAAAGAATATCACCATTCCAAATTTAAAATATTACAAAAATATGGAGTTATTTTGAGGAGTGGGTCAGTAGTTCTTACTTATTTGATTTTATACATATTATATTCATTTAGTTATTTTTAATTTCATAATAACAACCTATACTTAGTATAAAACTCAGAGATAATAAGTATAGGTTTTTGTTTAAAACAATAAAATGTTAAGTGTTATTGTGATAAAAGCGTTTGTATAATCAGATTCGTGTAATTAGTTATTGTTATGATAAAATTCCTTATTACAACAATTTCAGAGATGTAACCTTTTAAGGATTTAGTATATGATTGTAATTTGGCTCTGTTAATATATTTTTAATTATACCTACCGTCGGCATGTTTATTTTATAATAATTTGTTATTATAAAACCATAGAACTTGCTAAATTGATATAACTATTTTGTACTTTAAAATATCAGAACGTAACTCCAGAATATTAACACAATAGGTATATTAGCCTCAAAATTTAATTTAAATAAGATAATCTGAAAGTAATGCATTGAACATAATTAAACTTTTTTTGCTGTCACATTTTAATGCTCTCAAAATCTTGTATTTTTTGTCATGACATTTAGTTTTTAATTCCGAATGTCATGTTATAAAAAACCAAGAAGAATTTTAATCCAACAATGATTTTTACTATTCCATTAATATTATCTCGATTCACCACTACATACAACGTTTATATATTATAATATATGTTAATTAACATTAAGCTATTTATCATTAAGCGTTATGCAATTAACTTTGAAATCTCGGAACATATCTAATTTGTTTGTTATCATATAAAATAACTTTTAAGGTAGAGTTAACTTTATTTAATATACATATACCAACTTAAATGTATTGTTGAAAGTAATTTCCTTATTTGTATATTCATTTTAAACCG
The DNA here is from genome assembly GCA_947859195.1 of Drymonia ruficornis. Classification (NCBI taxonomy): domain Eukaryota; kingdom Metazoa; phylum Arthropoda; class Insecta; order Lepidoptera; family Notodontidae; genus Drymonia; species Drymonia ruficornis. The sequence goes on from OX401923.1 coordinate 1,579,035, forward strand.
TATAAATTAAGATACTAATAAATAACCTACCAAAATATAGTTTAATCATGATACCTTTACATATTATGACTTTTTATGTAATACTGTAGTAATTATATCATAACAATGTGTCATAATACACACAGTATGTTAAATACACGTAGGTAACCAGTAAACACAACTATGTGAACACAGAAACTTTATTTAGGTAGACGAAAATATACCCGTATTTCTTTACATAACTGTTCACGATATACCTATGATATTTTAATTATACGCCTTCATTAACAATTTATCAGTGACATGAAGATTTCTAGGTTGATTTTAACCCGCTGATCTCATAGGAACATTTTATTCTTTAACAATTTAAATCAATCTGATCTTAGAATAGCTCGGCCTCAAAACAAATGGTGATTGCATACCGGTATAACTAGGCTAATACCGGCAGCTCGCCCGAAACATATAATATACCTAACTTCCCACCGCGGGTTTGCCTGAGTTCAATTCTTAAGTATCATCAGGTACCAGATGGTTTTTATTATGTATCAAAATTAAGTGAGTCTTCTATGTGAATTATAAGGAATACACTTTCTCATTTATAACCCTAGTAATAACCACGCTGTTTTATATGTTTAGTTCTCCTCCTCCTTGTATGTTATATCTTTAATATTATTACAAGTTACTTGTCACACCGCCTCCATCTTTATTATAATCTTCAATCATGTGTCAGTGTCATATTTATTACGTTCCGTTTCGTCCAGAAACCTATAATCTAACACGCGCAATTTAAATGTGAGTGCTGCTTAGTACAAAATATAACAGGTCAAGTCATCTGGCACGGTGGCCAAAAAATGAACTAAAATGTTCAAATAGAGAACTGTCATATTTGACACTCTAGGAGACACTAGCGACGCTCTCCACCAACCAGAGAATTTTATGGGATTTTGGGACTGAAACGATTAAATACTTAATAAGTACCTAACACACAAAATAGGCGCACTTAAGACGTCGATTTGTGGATACCTCCCGTAGAAGAAGAAATACCTAATTCTCCATGTAAATATCAGTCATCGGGGTAGACTAATGATGCCAAGAGTATAAGGGAGAAAAGGAATCAACTAGCATCCCAGCCTCATATTGCGACGGGTACTTCCCAAAAGATTAAACTGGATATATTAGATGAGACTACAGACTGCAGACAGACAGGCAGACGCTTGGGGACTTTATACATGTGTTTAGTTTACATGTATGTATAACTCTGTTTATATTATATGCCAGACATACCACAAATATATTGTCTCAATTGGAAACTCGCATTTCAGAAATACCTATATCATGATATCACATTTGTACATAGGTAATATACGATAACCTACAGGACTATTCTTACTACTTTTGTTAAGAGATCAGTATAATTTTTGACACATGAAGCTACTTATTTTGGACATAGAAATACCTACACCGCCAGAGGCAAATTTTGGAAACAGTCTTTCCGTAATTTGCCCAGGTGACACTGGGATCGCCGCAGTCCATTATATGCTAGCCATAGCACAGGCGTCGCTTAGTTTGGGACCATACAGTTAGTATGTAAGTCTGCCGATATTTATTTATTATTTACAAGACCATGATAAGTGACATTTATGCCAGATAAATGATAAGTGCCATTTCCTTGCTGTAAGATCTCCGTTTAAATTTTAGTATCCATCTTCCAAGAGTTAGTGCCTATCAATATGTGTTTATTTTATATTTGTAACAGGGAAAAACCATTTCTTTAAATATTCCAAGAATATCATTAATATTATTGTCTCAGATCCCAGATAAGTCAATAGGTAGTTATTAATAGCCTAGAAACGACGGCAATATAAACATTAAGAGGTACCTACTCACAACTGTATGGTAAGTAGGTCCTTAGATTAGTTTTTCCATATTAAAGTAGGTACCTATTATATTAATAAGATATATGTACTTACTACTTTAGCAGCTAAACTTATTTTTTTCTAAAGACTGATGCTCATGTTAGGTAATATACTTGTATTTTATTGCAAGTGGGAAGGAAATAAAATAGTTCAATGATGCACTTTACTTTATCTTATAAATAAAAATATAATAGCTTACGTTCTCATAATAAAATCCAATATTTTTTTCCCGTGTTTAAAGTTTTAGGTATTTTAGTTATGTGTACCATCACATCACTTGTATACTAATTATATTAAGTTTAGGTGTGTCATTCACTATTATTAATTCATAGTAAACTGTGCTCTGTCAATATTTAATCTATGATGGTTAAATATAATCTGCATATAACTCACAATCCGTGATTTAAAAGTACCTAACTTACTAGTTTAGTTTTGACTTTACATGAAAACTTGTGTGCGTTAAGGTGGACGGGTCATCCGTAAGATCTGAGATGTGACATGTGACATTTTATTACAAAAAATAATAATAATGCAGAACTATGATAAAGACACTATCATTCATAATTAACAGTGTTTTAAAGGTATATTAATAATATTATGATTGTTTTATTCGCTTTATAAGGCCTTTGCCAGTAATTACAACCGTCGGCAAAATCTATTATACCTAGCAAGGCGGTCGTAAAAAGTGTCGTAATAAAAAATGGATAATACCTATTTACTGGTGTGGAATGTCTAGTGGATTTGTTTAGTTAGTTTTTAAATGGTAGGTTTAATTATTATGCATATAATTTGTTGGTTACAATTGACTTTGACGTTTATTGAATGTTAATTCCCTATTAAATAAATAAAATTATAATAGTAATTTGTATTTATAAAGTATACTTTGCATATAGCTATATAAATTATAATTCAGCTAGGTATATTAATTTACTTGTAGTTATTTCATTGCCTGTAATACTCTAAAATTAATGTTTTCATAGTTATTCATTGGAATGTCTAATAATACTTTCGCTAAACAAAGAAGGATTAAATCTTTATGGGTCCTACACCAAAAACAATACAACCCTAAATCTTTTGAAAGTCGTGTCCCCTCGGATGCCGTTAGGGACATCTTTGTGGCGCGCACCAAAAAAAGTTTTTCTTTTCATTGTCAATTGAATTTTATTGTCGGTTTCTAAGATACACTCTTTTGTGTCAAACTGTGCGTTTAAAGCCGCTTGTAACTCCAGAGATTTCACCGTGTCCCGTCCCCATCGCCCGTAACTGAGCATTCAACAATAGACGCCCCGCTGTACGCCATTTTATCCCATTTATTGTCACGGATCTCGAACCGTTGTTGCTATTCCGTCAGGTGTCCAAAATATGGAGACGCATTCATTTATTCATCAATCGGATTTATTCACATGACCGTTTCCTCGTCTCGCGGCCCGACACTTGAACCGCGCCGCAATAAAATCGTTCATTCATGTTACAGTTAAGTTTTTATTGCGACCGAGATATCGTCACGATTACATTATCACAAAGTGTATTACGTTTGTAATGCATTCATTTCGTTTTCATTATCACCGGTAATGCAGCGGTGGCTGTTAGACCGCGCCGTGAACTGCCATTATGTATTCCGAACGCGTTTTACTTGTTATAACAACTTCCCGCTGTTGGAACACGGCTAATGTGTCGTTACTGACGGCTAACCATTTCGGTGTAACGACTCAATTTTGATTTATGTCACTTTTTCACGGTGATCTATCTATAAAAGTCCCTACTCACTGCACAGATTAGCAGCTGTCATTAGCTATTACCTAAGTTTATTATGTTTTCGACACTTATCACCTTATAACGTTCGTTATCAAACTTCTTACATGGCATTATCTATGATATTCGGGTTTATCGACTAGGCTATCGATTGTACTACAACTGGTGCTGTCACACATGATGGGTGAGTGTGTAGTGGTGTTTGTGTACTCATCAACAGTGTACATACCCTAGGCTGAGCCATGAAAGCTCGGCCCGAGCCCGGGTGCAAGGCTCCGCTGGCCACCACGAACGTTTTTCGTCACGGGCCCAACCTAACACAACACACAAGCACGTGAACACATACACATCAATTATTTGACACCGTCACAGCGGCCCGCTAGCTCACTAGTGTCATAATGCACTCGCGACGGATGTTAACTAAAGGTTTTGTATGGTTCGATCACGGGACGCGGCGTGGCCGAGCGAGGCGCGGGGAAGCGGGAGGCCCGGCGCGCTCGGCAGTCTGGCGGACACTGCCGCGGGATGAGCGAGCAGGGCCGACGCCGGGGCGTGGCGTACTGCCCACCCGTGGCGCGCCAATCGGCAGCAGCGTTGGGGCCGCGCATCGCACGCGGGCTGGCCGCGCTGCGCGTGTGTGCCGCTCTCCCGCCCGCCACTCCTCGCGCGCGCCTCGCCACAGACGGTCGTGCGCGTTTTTTCAACAGTTTTTGCGGCAATTACATGAGAGTTTTCCTCTGTTCGGATTTTCTGTTCTGTACCTAATCAAAATTGCCGAGTTCCTCTCGTACGGAACGCGTTGTGAGTAAGGTATCGACGTTCGACGGTGTATGCTCATCTGTGTATGTTTGGAGTGCGCTATGCACTGGGATGACTTCGTTTTTTTTTTAGTTTGGCATTTTGATAATATTGATTGTTAAATTAATATTTTCCTTCAGTCATTGGGATGTTGAGAAGCTGCACTAATAATAACAAGTGTGCCGTTGGTGGGCCGGCGCGCATGCGCGGTCACCTCCACCGTACAGCGGCCGTAGGTAAAAGTGTTTAATGTGAAAACTTTGTGATGGCGACACTCACCCGCGACCATTCATCGTTTAGATTCAATCTTTATATTTGAGAAGTTTTTTATGCTAAACCTTTAACAAAACTTGTACAAATCAGTTCCCAAACGCTTACAAATGCAGTTAACAACTTCCTTTTGCCTGTTTCAAATTGCTGCTACACATGAATATTCATAATAAGTTAAACAAATGTTGAAGATAAAACAGAAATAAAAGTGTGGCAACTTAAATTAGGATAGGAAATCGTAAAGGGTCGCGCCACTGTGACGCTCATCTAACTTGTGACATTTTATTAAAATGTCATAAGTTGTAAAATCATCTTAGTAAAATGTCACAAGTTGAAATTAAATGAATGAAAATGAAATGGAAAATATTTATTCAGTACAGCACATTATAAAAAAACGTATTATAAGTTGTTAGATGTTCGTTAGTTGGAAGAAAAATTAGTAAAATAATTAAAATACTGAAGATTGTTCACTTTATTACCTATTTCATCGATATTATGATATTTTCACTAGAAAAAAGGTTTCATTTAAGTTATCATTGCTTTTAATAGGTACTTTCCTACTGTGTTCTTAAACAATTTCAAGTATTAAGCATTTAGTATGTACATATACAATGTAGTAAAGATCTAAATATTTACACACACTAACCAATTAAGTAACTATTTTAAATCATTGGAACTTTTAGACTTATCTTACGTCACTTTTTACGTTTCATATTTTTCTTTTAAATCAAAGATTTATGATAGTTTTGCCCTTTGGTGGTGACCAAACATTAGAGTCTTTCAGAATCAGGGGCGCTGACTCCGTGGGTGCTCGGGGGCTGCAGCACCCATGAAAGCCAAATAGTGGGTGCAGAGCACCCATGACCCCAGACATTAAAATTAGCAATATTTCTGAAATCTCACCCGCTCGCACGTTTCAATTGATTTATTTAAACAATGTTTACTGTAAGTTCAATTAAAAAGCTGGATTTTAAATAGGTACGTTTATTCTCAAGGTTTTCTGGAATTCAAAGTTAGAGTTAGAAAAATTACATACAAAAATGATTATTCAAAATATTACATGCGTTTGAGGTGTGCACTTTTGGATTTTCCCAATACTTTTTTTTACTTATTTTACCTATATTTAAAAAATGCATCGCCGCTTTGTCCTACTACTTGTCTGTTCTTTTAAACGAGTCATCATGAGCACCCACGGGATTGTTTAAAAGTCGGCGCCTCTGTTCAGAATCGTCAGATAACTTTTATTAACCCAATAATTATGAGTAATCTATACACTGAGAAAAAAAATAGATTGAATGCAAAACCTAATGTGAGGTATTGCAAAAAAGTTCGTTAAATACTACCTAGTTTAGGTTTTCTGAATCTATTGTAGGTAAAAACGATTTACCTACAATAGGTTCAGAAAACCTAAACTAGGTAGTACATATTTACCTAACTTTTTTGCAATATCTCACATTAGGTTTTGCATTTAACCAAAATTTTTTCTCAGTGTAAGTAGCAACTACTATCAATAGCATAAGAAAATGTGACATTTTATAACATTTTTATTGACTTATCTAGTTATTAAAATAATTATATACATACCCCCTTATTCATAGAGATATTGGCCAGTTTGCAATGGTTTTGAAAAGCATTTTTAGGAACAAATGTGATTTGTAATTCCACTACAAGTCGATCATAACTTTCTATGAATAAGGGGGATAGTATTTACCTGCTTCTAATTACATAAAAATAAGATTAAGAACTGGTGTTAGGTATATCTCTAAATTAAGCCCCAAATTCATGTTAACTTTTATCCATTTACAACAGGCTTAGCAACGCGCTCTTAGAACAAAAAGCATTGCAAAATTGTAGCTTTCTATTTTAGGGTAAACCTTTCGCATTACTATTAACTACATCGGTAACTAGTGGTTATTTATAAAAGGTCTACAAGTAGGTGTCATTTAAAATCGAAACAATAAGCCCAATAATGTTTAAAAACTGTAATACATGACTTAGTAATGTAGGTCATCCCCTATTAGGTACCTTTGAACATAATATAATCGGTGTAATAATTCCGGACTTCAGTCAGAGTTGGGAAAAATTTAATTGCAATTAATTAATTGCAAATTGCATGTTGTGTCACAATTAACAATTAATTTTGATTTGTGTGTCAATCGCGAACAAATCACAATTAATTGTTAATTGTGACATCACCTGCAATTTTCCAGGCTACAAATGTAATCTTCATCTTCTTATAAAATGGTTAGTGGCCAACCTGGTGTCAGAGTTGTTCAAGCCCGAAGGCCTCTGACAAGGCTTAACGACTGCTGCCTAGATGACAACCGGGACCGACTTTTTACGTGCCCTCCGAAGCACGGAGCCGCTCAGTTCAATTGCTACTAAATGGTCACCCATCTCTGCCTGACCTTGCCAAGCGTTGCTTAACCTCCGATCGTTTACCGATCAGTGATTGCAGCTGGCTATGAGCGCCTCTGCGTACCTAATTGTGCAGTCCTAATCAAATGATAATAAATCAATGATTCCGTGGTCCGTCCATAGTGGGAGCTACTGCCCCAGGAGTGCCCAGGCATTAAGAATCAAGAATCCCACCATCCTCCATCCCACTCCCCTTCAGGTCGGCAATGTGCGAGCAATGCCTTTGGTATTGTAAGCATCTATAGGCTACGGTAACTGCTTAACATCAGGCGGGCCGTACGCTTTTTTGCCACCGCAGTCCAATAAAAAATAAAAATAAAAAAAGAATCAAAACATTTATTGCAGTAATTGCGGTTATACAATAATTGTGGTCCTAAAATTAAAGAAGTACTGCACAATTTACCTAAAGAGGCATGCAATAGCTTAAAGTATTACATAATAGTAAGTAATTGAATAATTAGCTCAACTTTAAATTTAAGTATTCTTTTAAATCATAGAAACAATTATCAATTAGAAAAGTTTTTAGAGACTTTATGAAACATGGCGTATCTAATGATTTAATCTTACTTGGTAAATGATTAAAGTATATATATATATTACACTGTGCGTCTGGGGTAAAAGTAATGGGGTAAAAAAGGGTCGCGCCACTGTGACGCTCATCTAACTTGTGACATTTTATTAAAATGTCATAAGTTGTAAAATCATCTTAGTAAAATGTCACAAGTTGAAATTAAATGAATGAAAATGAAATGGAAAATATTTATTCAGTACAGCACATTATAAAAAAACGTATTATAAGTTGTTAGATGTTCGTTAGTTGGAAGAAAAATTAGTAAAATAATTAAAATACTGAAGATTGTTCACTTTATTACCTATTTCATCGATATTATGATATTTTCACTAGAAAAAAGGTTTCATTTAAGTTATCATTGCTTTTAATAGGTACTTTCCTACTGTGTTCTTAAACAATTTCAAGTATTAAGCATTTAGTATGTACATATACAATGTAGTAAAGATCTAAATATTTACACACACTAACCAATTAAGTAACTATTTTAAATCATTGGAACTTTTAGACTTATCTTACGTCACTTTTTACGTTTCATATTTTTCTTTTAAATCAAAGATTTATGATAGTTTTGCCCTTTGGTGGTGACCAAACATTAGAGTCTTTCAGAATCAGGGGCGCTGACTCCGTGGGTGCTCGGGGGCTGCAGCACCCATGAAAGCCAAATAGTGGGTGCAGAGCACCCATGACCCCAGACATTAAAATTAGCAATATTTCTGAAATCTCACCCGCTCGCACGTTTCAATTGATTTATTTAAACAATGTTTACTGTAAGTTCAATTAAAAAGCTGGATTTTAAATAGGTACGTTTATTCTCAAGGTTTTCTGGAATTCAAAGTTAGAGTTAGAAAAATTACATACAAAAATGATTATTCAAAATATTACATGCGTTTGAGGTGTGCACTTTTGGATTTTCCCAATACTTTTTTTTACTTATTTTACCTATATTTAAAAAATGCATCGCCGCTTTGTCCTACTACTTGTCTGTTCTTTTAAACGAGTCATCATGAGCACCCACGGGATTGTTTAAAAGTCGGCGCCTCTGTTCAGAATCGTCAGATAACTTTTATTAACCCAATAATTATGAGTAATCTATACACTGAGAAAAAAAATAGATTGAATGCAAAACCTAATGTGAGGTATTGCAAAAAAGTTCGTTAAATACTACCTAGTTTAGGTTTTCTGAATCTATTGTAGGTAAAAACGATTTACCTACAATAGGTTCAGAAAACCTAAACTAGGTAGTACATATTTACCTAACTTTTTTGCAATATCTCACATTAGGTTTTGCATTTAACCAAAATTTTTTCTCAGTGTAAGTAGCAACTACTATCAATAGCATAAGAAAATGTGACATTTTATAACATTTTTATTGACTTATCTAGTTATTAAAATAATTATATACATACCCCCTTATTCATAGAGATATTGGCCAGTTTGCAATGGTTTTGAAAAGCATTTTTAGGAACAAATGTGATTTGTAATTCCACTACAAGTCGATCATAACTTTCTATGAATAAGGGGGATAGTATTTACCTGCTTCTAATTACATAAAAATAAGATTAAGAACTGGTGTTAGGTATATCTCTAAATTAAGCCCCAAATTCATGTTAACTTTTATCCATTTACAACAGGCTTAGCAACGCGCTCTTAGAACAAAAAGCATTGCAAAATTGTAGCTTTCTATTTTAGGGTAAACCTTTCGCATTACTATTAACTACATCGGTAACTAGTGGTTATTTATAAAAGGTCTACAAGTAGGTGTCATTTAAAATCGAAACAATAAGCCCAATAATGTTTAAAAACTGTAATACATGACTTAGTAATGTAGGTCATCCCCTATTAGGTACCTTTGAACATAATATAATCGGTGTAATAATTCCGGACTTCAGTCAGAGTTGGGAAAAATTTAATTGCAATTAATTAATTGCAAATTGCATGTTGTGTCACAATTAACAATTAATTTTGATTTGTGTGTCAATCGCGAACAAATCACAATTAATTGTTAATTGTGACATCACCTGCAATTTTCCAGGCTACAAATGTAATCTTCATCTTCTTATAAAATGGTTAGTGGCCAACCTGGTGTCAGAGTTGTTCAAGCCCGAAGGCCTCTGACAAGGCTTAACGACTGCTGCCTAGATGACAACCGGGACCGACTTTTTACGTGCCCTCCGAAGCACGGAGCCGCTCAGTTCAATTGCTACTAAATGGTCACCCATCTCTGCCTGACCTTGCCAAGCGTTGCTTAACCTCCGATCGTTTACCGATCAGTGATTGCAGCTGGCTATGAGCGCCTCTGCGTACCTAATTGTGCAGTCCTAATCAAATGATAATAAATCAATGATTCCGTGGTCCGTCCATAGTGGGAGCTACTGCCCCAGGAGTGCCCAGGCATTAAGAATCAAGAATCCCACCATCCTCCATCCCACTCCCCTTCAGGTCGGCAATGTGCGAGCAATGCCTTTGGTATTGTAAGCATCTATAGGCTACGGTAACTGCTTAACATCAGGCGGGCCGTACGCTTTTTTGCCACCGCAGTCCAATAAAAAATAAAAATAAAAAAAGAATCAAAACATTTATTGCAGTAATTGCGGTTATACAATAATTGTGGTCCTAAAATTAAAGAAGTACTGCACAATTTACCTAAAGAGGCATGCAATAGCTTAAAGTATTACATAATAGTAAGTAATTGAATAATTAGCTCAACTTTAAATTTAAGTATTCTTTTAAATCATAGAAACAATTATCAATTAGAAAAGTTTTTAGAGACTTTATGAAACATGGCGTATCTAATGATTTAATCTTACTTGGTAAATGATTAAAGTATATATATATATTACACTGTGCGTCTGGGGTAAAATCAAGTTGTTTTTATGTCGTAATCTTTTCTTATAGATTATAAGAAAAGATTATTCTCTAGGATTATTCTAATGAGTTATTCTGAGGAAAGTAATTACTATGATAATAAGTCAATGATTCCGCGGTCCTTCCACCACGTAGTGGGAGCTACTGCCACAGGAGTGCCGGCATTGGCCCAGGCTCACTATGTTGTGGACGGACCGCGGAATCATTGACTTATGTAATGTAATGTAATGTGTAACGTCACGACTTTTATCCCCGTTCGGGGGTAGTCAGAGGCTTGAGTGGCCATACACCACCACATTGTGGAGGTATTAACCAACTCAAAGCCCACGTTTCACTAGATAGTCAGAACCCAACGTGACAGGTGGTGAACCGTGTCGCCGTGTATACAGGATTGACTTATTATCATTTGATATTTATACCCGAGTGTCTAATTGGCTTGGTGGAGTGTTCCTATTTCTTATGTTGGTACGTCAGGGTAGAAGCAACCATTTCAGGAGTACCACCACGACGGGCGATGACTCTTGCATCAGTAGTAACCAGTTACACATGCATAGAATAATTATGTCTAACGCTGTAATTATAAATAATTATTACGTATGTTTATGATTTATGATAACAAGTCATTATTACCTTGATTTATTGATTCGATTTCTTATTGTTACACAATACCTACTTCTTTTATTTTTTATTTTACTGAGGTAGCAAACCACCTGATGTACAGAAGTTGCCGTAGCCTATAGATGCTTGAAATACCAAACCATCGCGACCTGAAGGAGAGTGGGACAGAGGGACAGGAAGGGGGTTGGGCTTCTGGCTTTCTCACACACCAAACGAAACGCAGCTGTATAGCTTTACGCCGATCTGCTGTGGGAGGGTGGTACTACCCTGGTCTAGCCGGTATATGCTGCAGTGAAAAGGCTACAGCTTGACCTTACCCCCATAAAATAAACACATAGTAAGTATGACAAGCGACTGTAGCCTAGGGGTGAACAGGTTGGGCTAACAATCGGAAGGTCCCAGGTTCGATCCCCGGTGGGGCATGCACCAATGGATGAATTTTCATCTATGTGCATAATTTACAGTTCGCTGACGGTGAGGGAAAACATCGTGCGGAAACCTACCTATCCCTCGGGATTAGGTAATAGTCAGTTCCTGTATACACGGCGACAAGGTCCACCACCTGTCACGTTGGGTTCTGACTATCTGGTGAAACGTGGGCTTTGAGTTGGTTAGTACCTCCACAATGTGTTGTATGGCCACTGACTAACTGATTCTGACTACCCCCAAATGGGGATAAAAGTCGTGACGTTACATAGTAAATATGGTTAAATAATTGACTAGTTATGAAATATCTTTTAGTGGAGTTAGTCTCTACTTCCTACTAATTGCAATTACAGTACGTTGCATGCCGGTATCATCACGCCACGCCCCGCGGGCGTCGGCAGGGCCCGGGGTGCGGGCTGCAATGTATTACCACTCTGAGTGGTAACTTTATTGAGTTCGAAATACTACCATCTACCATTTTAGTAGGTTTAAAATCTCGATTCACATTACAAAGACGACGACGTTTGGCCGAATTCGGCACCCATGTATACCGCAAAATGTATTTTATTTTATTTTATACTTTTTGGTAAGACAGACTTAACATATACAATATAAAATAGGTAGTAAGTAGGTTAATTATTTTTTATGATATTTTGTATATAGTACCTATGTACTATATATTTTTTATTAATATAATAAATGCACGTCGGTAGAACAAAGGTAGAGAAAAATAGATAGAATGGACAAATAATAATATATAGTAAGTATAAAAATAAATTTATAATAAGAATGGAAAACATATTGTCGTCTTCATAATGTGAATACTCGGCTGAATACTGGAATGAGTACCCAAATATTTAGGCCGCTTGTGCCGATAATAAATCGATATCGCAGGTCTAGGTGTGCAGTGGTAGCCGATTGGTTAAGCACGCGTCTTGCGGGCTTAAGATCATGGGTTCAAACCCTGGCTCACACCTCTGGGTTTTTCGAAATCTATGTGTGAATCATAACTTTAATATGATTGTCACTTGCTTACGGTGAAGGAAAACATCGTGAGGAAACCTGCATGTCTTTAGACATGTGAAATCCACCAACCCGCAATGGGCCAGCGTGGTGGATTATGGCCTGAATCCCTCTCGCATTGAGGGGAGGCCCGTGCCCAGCAGTGGGACGTTAAAAGGGCTAAATTATTATTATTATTTTTATCGCAGGTCTCAGAAATATTATTTTATTTATTTATTTAATAGACGGGCCCGTTGGCGTGGTTGGCTGAGATTCCGCCTTTCACGCTGCAGGTCGTAGGTTCGATTTCTTCCCGGGACATGCATTTGTGTGCATGAACATGTCTGTATGTCCCGAGTCTGGGTGTATATGTATATTAAGTACGTATTTACAAACAAAAAGAGTATATGTAGTAATATCAGTTATCTGGTTTCCATAGTACAAGCTCTGCTTAGTTTGGGATCAGTAGCCGTGTGTAAACGAATGTCCCAGGATATTTATTTATAGAATGAAACACAAAACATCAAACAGAATGATCCTGAATTATTTCCTTTGCACATGGAGTTCTTCACAGAAGACCTCTTGGTGCAATGGTTCGACCGTCGGCCGCTCGGCTCACTGCATCGCGTGGTTGCGGGTTGGATTCCCGCCAAAGGCAAATTTCGGAAACGGCCTATTCGTTATTTGCCCTGGTCATTGGAATAGCCCCCAGTCATTGTACGATACCGATAGTACAACCGTTACCTATGGTTGATTGCGGGTTCGATTCCCGTCGGGGCAATTCAGAAGCGGTCTTTCCGTAATTGGCTCTAGTCTAGCTTGACTATTTGACGAATAGTAAGAAACTTACTGCTACTAAACCTATATTGATAGAGACGAGTGTTTGTTTGTATTTTTGAATAAAACGCAAAAACGCCTGGACAGATTTTAATCAAATTTGGTACAGAGATAGTTTATGTCCTAAAATAACATTATGTTAGTCAAAATATTTTTATTCATGTAAGCGAAAGCACGCACTTATGAACACACAAAAAATTAAAATTGTGTTACCACCGGTTCGTAATGTTGCTTCCATTGAGAAGAGCCGGCAAGAAACTCAACGGTTGCTCTTTTCAATAGAAAAATAATAGTTGTGTGTACATTTTTAAAACAGCAACGCAATGTGAGCAGGCAACATTGTCGCTGGAATTGTAATTCAATATTATCAAACTAACTCACTCAGATTTATAGAAAGCTAGCTTAGTAAGATGTGCACACCAACTCCCACATTACAGTAAAAAAAACAATTGCTTTGGTGTAATGCCTTCCATGCTTAGACGAAATATTATTGATATCCTTTAAGTAAAGCTAGAGGCCAGAAAGGAAGCTGCTCTCCAAAAATCGGGACTCCATACCTCCAAGGCTATGGTCCATTAATATTTGACTCTTTATATTTGTAAGTCAAGGTAAGAAACCAATTATTAATATAGGGTCCCTAATAGGAAAAACATTCTTACTAACATAACCAATATAACAAATATAATATTTGTAGAATATTTAGCTCCATTTAAGGATAGATCCATTTTATATGGTTATTTTAATCCTAGACATTTAGTATGACAACAAGTTCGATACATAGGTTAATTGTTTTTATTGGAATAATATTCAATATATTATTGCAGACAAAATGCAGAAATGCGCCGATTTTATTTTGCATAATTATGATAAAAGATTCCATGTTCAATTCAATAAAATTGATTTGCATAGAACATTATTAGCCTAAACAAACCATAAACCACTCATAAATAATAAAATAATATTGATAATTATTATTATACACATATTATTGCTATAGTTAAAAATAGTAGAATTGCTTTCATTCGTAAAACTTGCACTGATGTACTACTAGCGCCATCTCTTGTCGAGTAGCGGAACTAATCGGCATGGAAATTCAAAGTAAGTTAATTATTGAATTATTCCTTCTTTTTATCCTTGTTTATTTATAATTTTATGTAATAAATAATTCATATCATCACTCTAGAATACTTGGATGGGGTAAGCAGTGGTAAAATTACTATGAAATTTTCGTCTAATGATTAATTTGTTTTATGTTGCATGTACCTGTATAGTAAAAAAAATATATATTGTATAGTATACTATAATAGTATACAATGATTTTCTTGTTACTAGGTGGGTTAGTTCTATTACCTATTTACTAAATAGGTATGACATCATTGTGATCAAATGCAATTGTTATTGATTGTTCTACATAATATAAAGAATAATTAATACTTGAATAAAGATGTACTAACAATGTGTCAATAATGTAATTACGTGTTATTGAGATACAGACAGACATACAAACAAACCTTTTTACAGAGGACACGACAACAAAATAATGTCACCTCCATTAAAAATCATAGGTAGTCATGATAGAGTTAGAGTAAGAATTGTTTTCTTGAAATTAGCAAACTTTTGCAAATTAATAGATACCAGGGGGTTAACAGCGCCACATAGCAATTCTACTAATGCAATTAGTTTTTCTCGTTTTCGTTCTGCTGGAAAATGAGGAAAACTAATTGCAATTCCGCAAAATTTCTGTAAAATAGTCATACAGTAGTGTGACCATTTCAGTCCAAGCTTTGCTTAGTTTGGGACCATACAGTTGGTGTGTTTGTCTGGCGATATTTAAACACTCCATTATCCAGTATGATTTTACTGTAAAATATTTAAGAGATGCAACTTAATTCTCAGTAAAACTTAGCGCCGTCATACACGCGACTGCAAAAATGCAGTCCGTGTGCAGTCGCGTGCCGTCGACTGCAACCGAACTGCAAAAATGCAGTTCGTGTATGTTGGCGCTTAGGAAGACACTGCATTCTGTCTCATTTTGTCCACTCCCCTATTCTGCATTCGATTCAGTTTTGAATAGAAACTAAAAGCGACTGCAGCCTAGGGGTGAACAGATTGGGCTAGCAATCAGAAGGTCCCAGGTTCGATCCCCGGTGGGGCATGCACCAATGGATGAATTTTCATCTATGTGCATAATTTACAGTTCGCTGACGATGAGGGAAAACATCGTGAGGAAACCTACCTATTCCTCGGGATTAGGTAATAGTCAGTTCCGGTATACACGGCGACAAGGTTCACCACCTGTCACGTTGGGTTCTGACTATCTGGTGAAACGTGGGCTTTGAGTTGGTTAATACCTCCACAATGTGGTGGTGAATGGCCACTCAAGCCTCTGACTACCTCCGAATGGGGATAAAAGTCGTGACGATACATTGAATTTTTTTTTTTTAGAAACTAAAACTGGTCTGCGGAGACGAACCATTATGATAAAATCACGTATGTAGTTCTTAATATCTTGATTAATATAATCTAGACATAAATTGTAATATTTTAATATATAAAAATTCGTGGCCATTCTAAGCTCGTAACTCCAAAACATAACTCATAAAGTCCTCGTAAAATTATAATTATAATAAACATTGTAATGAGTTCCGTAAACAGTTTTTGCTTTTATGAGTTCACTTGTTATTTACTTTAGGTAAATACTTAACACAAAATTGTAGTCAGTTTTATGTAATCAAAACCGTCTTCTTGTACCCAATAAAATAAAGTTGTTATATGTGTGCATACCTACCTATATTTACATAGGTAATTGCGTGAAACCAACAAAGATTACTTATGGCTTGCTGGTCTCCTTCTTATCGTATGGTTAGTGGCCAACCTAGTATCAGACCAGCTAAGCCACCCGAAGGCCTCTGACAAGGCTTAACTAGGCTATCTAGATGACAACAACCGGGACCAACTTTTTAGTGCCCTCCGAAGCACGGAGACACTCAGTTCAAATGTCACTAAATGGTCACCCATCTCTGAGTGACCTCGCCAAGCGTTGCTTAACCTCCGATCGTTTACCGATCAGTGATTGCAGCTGGCTACGAGCGCCACTTGGCGGTAAAGAAAAACATCATAAAGAAAACACGTATATGAAACACTTCATACCTAAATAGCTAGCGGGTTAGCGTGGTGGACTTTGACCTAATACCCCTCCACATTGAGGGGGAATGTGCCCGGTATAATGACAATAGGCTCGCCCTTGATTAGGTACATTGAAACATTCTACATGTTGACAAACAGTGATGAAAAATAAAAATTAGGATGACTCTACTGTGACTCTATATCACTTTTTTCAAAATATATAAAAATAAAATAACGTCACGACTTTTATCCCAATTCGGGGGTAGTCAGAGGTATTGCGGAGGTATTGAGTCAACTCAAAGCCCACGTTTCACCAGATAGTCAGAACCCAACGTGACAGGTGGTGAACCTTGTCGCCGTGTATACAGGATCTGACTATTACCTAATCCCGAGGGATAGGTAGGTTTCCTCACGATGTTTCAGTAAATGTAATGTATCAGTATTGAAACAGATTTTTTCGTAAATCCTCATTCCTGAGCTGGTTCTGTTCTGAGTCGGTCTCTATCGATCCTCGATCCATTTCAAATGTACCAAAACATTCTAAGAACTCTACAGTTTAAGCCACTTCAGACCGACGGAGCGTTTCTCAAAGTTCTTAAACGCGAATATGAGTTCTTTGAGGATAATATCTACATATCTATGAGGATAATATCTTTGAATTTGAAAGCATGGGCATCCTTTTAAACTATGACTCTATTATTAAACATGATTCAGAATATTTTGGGAAAATAAATAAGAAAATCATTTGATGAAAAAATATTGCTCGAGTAAGCAAATAAGCAAACCCGTTAACTGTTATTCTTTAACGGGGCAATAATTTTGTATCAATTGATTTGTTGATTAATATTCCCTAAGTATTCTGAACCATGTGTAGAATCACCGTTTAAAAGGATGCCCATGATTTCAAATTCACCCTGTATATTGAGGCGCTCATAGTCTGTGAAATGACTGATCGGTCATCGTTCGGAGGAGCAACGTTTGGCGAGGTAATTTTTTACATTTCACCGTTTCGTCCAAGGGTTCGAGCGTAGGCCGTTCAGCTCACTGCATCGGGTGGTCGCGGGCTCGACTCCCGCCGGGGCAAATAATAATAATAATAATAATATCCTGGGACATTTTTGTACACACGGTTACCTGATCCCAAACTAAGCAGAGCTTGTACTATGGAAACCAGATAACTGATATTACTACATATACTACTTTTTTATTTGTAAATACATACTTAATCTACATATACACCCAGACTCCGGACATACAGACATGTTCATGCATACAATGTCCCGGGTAGGAATCGAACCTACGACCTGCAGCGTGAAAGGCGCCATCACGCCAACCACGCCAACGGGCCCGTCAAGTATACAAAATGCATGTTATTTACATTTCACTGGGTGGTCCAGTAGCTCGATCGTAGCCCGTTCAGCTCACTGCATTTGTGGGCTCCACTCCCGCCGGGGCAAATAATACGGCATTTTCGTAATAGTCCTAGTCTGGGTATCGCTCAGATCGCCCCAGTCCATGCACCGTAGCCATAGAAACGTCTCTTAGTTTGGTACCATACAGATAATTATTTAGACACGTTAAACCTGTTTTCCATCGTCGCAAATATATTACCCATTTCGTTTAATAAGATCATTAGAACAGGATTCTAAAACAAGGTCAAGCTTATGTCATAACCGGTCATAAAACTAAACCTAGGCATGAATTAGAATATATATCAAATTATAACTATAGTTCGCGACAGGTCGAGGTTATGAGCTTTTTGCAGAATAAAATCGGAATCAAAACTAGCAGGACCCGCAACGCAACAGAATAATTTAATTTAATAATTTTGTGGGCGATTTTAATTGTTTATCGGGTCCTGCTAATTTTGATTCGGATTTTATTCTGCAAAAAGCTCATAACCCGAATGTCATCTCGACCTGTCGCAAACTATATACTTATGAAGATACTATCTATAGGCGTAAATTAGAATGTCTAACACCATAACTATATTTATGTAGATATACCTATAGGTTAAATATATACTACCACTGGGTTGGGCCAAATGTATTATATCTTTAGATGCGGGTTTGATTCCTGCCAGAGGCAAATTTCGGAAACCACCTTTTCGTAACTTGCTCTGGTTGTCACTGGGGCCGCTCCCAGTCCTGTACGATAAGGCATGGGACCATACAGTTGATGAGTTTGTCTCACGTATTTATTTTTACTATTCTACAATAAAATAAATATCGCCAGACTATCACACAAATTGTATGGTTCCAAACTAAACAAAGCTTATACTATGGCTAGATCCCAGTGACACCCAGACCAGGGCAAATGACCAAAAGGCAATTTCCGAAATCGAACTCGCAACCACCGAGCAGCTTACGCTAGAACCACTGACGGTGACGGTGAGGGAAAACATCGTGAGGAAACCTACCTATCCCTCGGGATTAGGTAATAGTCAGTTCCTGTATACACGGCGACAAGGTTCACCACCTGTCACGTTGGGTTCTGACTATCTGGTGAAACGTGGGCTTTGAGTTGGTTAATACCTCCACAATGTGGTAGTGTATGGCCACTCAAGCCTCTGACTACCCCCGAACGGGGATAAAAGTCGTGACGTTACATTTCATTTCATTTCACTGCGACAAGTGGTCGTCAAAACCCCTAATTTAATTTTATTTAAGTTTGAAAACCACTGTCCTAAAACTCTCTTGAATATTTTTTGCAGTGTTTTTTGTCTCCCGCCCTCTGACCCGACGGGTTTTGGGGAAATATTTTGAAAGAACTACATTTATGGGCTGCGAAAGTCGTCGCCGACGACTGACGGCAGCCCTGACACTTGAGACTGCCACATGTGGCCGCAATTTGGACCATGGAATAGGGATTAGGGCTCGCAAATGAGGGTACACCATTGATGTATTTTTTCAGCAGGTATGATGCCTCATAACCAGTGGCGTAGCTTGCCTTACGGCCATAACATACCTAGTACCCATAGCAACGTCGCCAACCCCGTAGCCAAGTGAAAATATGACAGGTACATGGCAACTTTAGGAGCAAATTATTCTATTTCAAATTAGTTCCTTCTCCTCTCTGTCAATGTTCGACGCCGCTTAATGATCACGAGCAATCTGCACATCACATCCTCTGGGAGTGCAGTCTCTGGCAAAACGAACGTAATTCTATGCTAAATAGCTTGCAAGTGTCGTCTGGAGCAGTTTATTATATAGACCTTGTGGAAACCAGGGAGAACTTCCGTGCGTTCAGGCGCTTTTGCCATACCTATTATTGGAATCAAGTATAACTAGCTCACGAGTTTAGGTCCAAATAGTCAAATTACTGTCCGTGGTGCGTTACAACTGGTCTTCCACTAGTTGTAACAGTCTTATTTCTGTGGCTACCAGCCTATACTGTTATTATTGTCTCCCGCTTTGTTACGGAGGGAAATTGATAATCTTCTTCCAACTCCTCCTATCCTTTCTTCTGATTAAATTCGTGCGGGTTCCAAGACAACTTAGCTTGTCCCCGGGACTCGTCGAGGGTCAAACCTTGGCGTCATCGTTGGACACCATTGTCGATCCTGGCTTACAGGAGTGACAGTGGTGAGAATGTGTGGCGGGCTTAGCCCCAAAAAAAAAAAACCTGGCGATCGACTAGCGACTGGCGACGGACTGGCGACCATCGCCAGTCCGTCGCAAGGTATGTTGCCTGTCATATTTTGACATATTTTCACTTGGCTACGGGGCTGGCGACGTCGCCATGGCTACTAGGTGTGATATGGCCCTTAATCACGTAAAAGAAACAGTAAGAAATATAATTCCTAATGAAAGTACTTACTGTGACATTTTAACGGAATGGCGTAATTATAAGTTTAGCGTATAATCCAATAATTTGCTTGTTACCTGTCCCGTCCCGAATCCATCTCGGGCCAGAACATAATGTGCTTAATTTATAGCGAATTAAAAACAATCCATTAGGATTAATTGAAAATATGTAGGGGCACCATCAGTTGTGGGTATTCGTGGACAATTCCTGGGTATTATAACTTAGGAGTTCTAGACCACTTAAGTCACGATGCAACAGTGCGCGGAACATAAATGTACCTATACAATTTGAGGAGGTAAATAAACAATTTGAGGAAAACTAAGCGCCTTTTGATCATAAGGTTCAAAAAGGCGGTTTCAGAATCGTCGTATCACTTTTATACCACCAAATAAATATGGCGCCTTGGCAGTTTTTACATAGAATTATCTGTCAAACCGGCATATGTATTTCTTGAATAATAGTTATCTGATTATCCTGAAACACGCCCTTAATGTGCTTGTTGGGCTTCCGGCTCTCGCACACATCGTACGAATCGCAGCTGTAATAATTTACGCCGATCTTCTTTGCGAGGGTGGTACTGCCCCGGTCGCGCCAGCCCATAACCCTGCAGTCAATTGGCTACAGCATGACTCTACCACCAATACAAGTATTGGTAAAGTCCCACAATACTGTTGAATGATGGCCACAGCCCTGGCATGCAAATTGCGCCGTGGGCGGGGCGAGCGCGGCGCGGCCCCACCGTGCTTGTTACTGCGTATATTCACGCCGAGGCGCCGCAGACCTGGCAGAGATAGCCCAGAGTAGCTGCGTGAACAATTCCATTCTACAAGCTCACTTCGAAGGCTCACAACACTTCAACTAAGACTTCCAACATCGATATAAAATTGGTTGAGAGCTACGGGACTTAGTCGAGTTGGAATAACGTACACCATTTTTAGTGTAGTACTCGTTGCTGCATTTTACAACTACCCCAGCGGTATATAGTTAGGCGCACGCGCTCAACCAATCCTATATCGATGAGCGATCTTACAACCATGATGTATTATTTTTGCAGAAATGGTACCTCGCTATATCTACATGCAGCGAAATTCACACATCTGTTAGCGCACTCGCAATTCTACAATTAACTTATGAAGTACTTATGAAGGCTTTATTCACCAGAAGGATTTTAGGAACACAGACATGTTTAAACATTATTTACCGCAAGCGACTGATTCGTACTGGGTCGTATCGAAAAGATAACAATCAGTATTAAGTAATTATGGTCAATTAAATCTTTATTGTTGATTTGAGATATTTGATTTGATATAAATTGACTTGCGATTGAAGTCAGCACTGGACTGGGTTGAAATTACCTAGTGTTTACACGCGCGGATCGCTGGACTGGGTTGCTGGACTGTCCTGCCACTGGCCCCGTGTAAACATTACTGTCCGGATACAGGGTTATTGGTAAAACACTAACAACCTTGCAGGGGCGTATTACTGACATCAAAAACAAAAACTTTTGTTCTATGACTTTTTACAAAAGAAATATTTTTTACAAAAAATCACTTTCTAAAATGTATGAAAAAATTAGTTTTTCTCAACTAGAGGAAAGCCATGGTACGTGGTTGTATTCCACTTTGCCCTAAAGTACCTAAACGGACCACGGCTATCCTCTAGATGAGCATATTTTCTTGTTTCATACATTTTAGGGTGTGATTTTTTGTTAATTTTGTTTTGTATAAAGTCAAACAAAAGTTGTTGTTTTTGATGTCAGTAATACGCCCCTGCAAGGTTGTTAGTGTTTTACAAGCGTAGGCTGACTGGACTGACTTGCGATTGGAGTCAGCACTGGACTGGGTTGAAAATAGTGTTTACACGGTGCCAGTTACAAGTCAGTGCTGGACTAGGTCGCTGGACTGGCGCTACACTGCCATAATGTAAACGCCATAATATATCTGTTGATTGATATTTATTTCGTAATGTGAGGTGATTGCGCTAAATTAGGCAGAACATACTTAATTTTAAGAGCGCCAATATTTTCTTAGGAATCGTACCGATATATCGATATTTATTATATCGATATACATATATCGTCTCGATTAACACGTGGACAACATCAAACATTCAGCGGCCGATCAAAAACTGTTTCAACCAAAAAAATCACCTCCAAGTATTTCCAAAACTCGCTGAGTCATCACAATCAATCATCATTCCAAGAACTTCATTATATTAATATCTTGACGCCTTGTTTGACTTAACCTGTAACAATGGTCGAAATAAGCGGTTAGGAATGCTGAAAAAACGGGCTTAGGTCTGTTTAAAAAGGGATTATAGTTGACATGTCAATTATATAACTATCAGTCAGCTTTTTGCGAAGTTGAGATGTAGAGAAAGGTTTTTTAAGCGTAGTTATAGGTTAAGCTGGAGTTAACAATTTGGATGAAGACATAATTGTTGTTATGTTAGAAACTTTGTTTTCTTTAATAATAATAATAATATCCTGGGACATTTTTCTACACACGGTTACCTGATCCCAAACTAAGCAGAGCTTGTACTATGGAAACCAGATAACTGATATTACTACATATACTACTTTTTTATTTGTAAATACATACTTAATATACATATACAACCAGACTCCGGACATACAGACATGTTCATGCACACAAATGCATGTCCCGGGTAGGAATCGAACCCTTTGAGATTTAATTCCGAAGATTTAATTCCTCTATGGAGTATGGGAGGGACGTAATACAAATAGAAGGAGAGTGGGACGCGAGGAATTAAATCGTAGAGTTCGTAAAAGAGGCAATTGAATCAAAAGTTCAATACTTCTGATTTTTATTACCTCTACTCTCGCGTCCACTCTCTTCTATTTATATTTCGTCTCTCCCATACCCCACATCTATACATACTATTCTTTTTTTATGGGACTGAGGTGGCAAACAAGCGTTCCGCCCGCCTGATATTAAGCAGTTACTGTATCCTATAGATGCGTGTAATACCAAAGGCATTGCTCGCACGTTGCCGACCTGACGGGAAATGGGACAGAGGGGGTGTGGGAGGGTGAGGGGAGGTGGGATTCTTAAAATCACATGTTAAATTTCAAACATTACGAACAAAGTGTTAAACAAGATGCGTCGGCGACGGCGCGGCCGGCGCGCGCGCCGCTTATCGACGATCAGACATGAGCTGGTAGAAAATGATCTATGGAGTATGATCTATGATGATTTAAAGGATGCTTTGTAGACTGGATATGTGTTTCTTCCACGATGTTATTTGTAGACAAATAAGATACAGATAGATGTAAAGGAAGAAGAAAAAGATCCGATAAATATTTTTCTACAATTAATAGGTAATTACTTATTAATGTTCTTGTTAGTCCATGTAGTATTCTGATTAATAATTCAGTGGAGTAAAATGACAGATTTTATGTCAAACGTAAAATTAATTTGATCCGTTCATCATGAATACTGTTGTTTTTATGATTCTGGTTCAAATTAACTAAATTAGAATAACAAAAACATGATCACTCATCAAAAATAGATTCAATTAAAATATAAATTCACATTTGTAGCTGTCATTTTACTCCACTGAATTATTAATCAGACTATAGGTATGCTTTAAGATCTATTGTCTATGTAATAGTCTATCCGAACCCGTGCTCTATGTACTCTTTCCTGTCTGTTCTGTTTCCATCATAATATTAAGTGTTTTATCAAACTTTGTCCTAGTTAACTAATCAGCTTAATTATAAATCACAATTGCAGCTGTAATAGCTACATTACGCCCATCTTCTGTGAGAGGGTGGTACTACCCCGGCCGAGCCAGCTACAGCTACAGCTTGGCTCACCAGTAAACTAAACTAAAATATAATGCAATGATTTACAAATAGTTTTAATAGCACCTATACCACAATACGCCATACCTTCGTACTCAAACAGATAGCATCTCTGACTGCCCCCGTGCGGCGCGGCGTGATGGTGATCGATGGTGTCTTGTCTATGGTATTCGGCACGTGCCTCCATGGGAACGTGGGACTCGTTATTATATACACACGGGGGTATATCGAACAGTCAAAGATATTACAAGATATTAAGAGCAAGGATCTTTTAATTTACGTTTATGATTAAGAGCAATCAAGAAAAAAATGTTTAGTCTTTGCCGTATTTAAATTACTCTACTAGTTCTTACAACCATAGACGTATTTTTTTTAACCAAATTAACAAATAGAAAGAAATAATTTTACAGGCTATATCGACGATTACTTATTAAGCAGTTACATCTATAGTATAGCTACAACCACATCGAAAATGGGCCATTAAACATAAAAATCCAATAAAATATTGGTCGTTCGTTGTAATGTGCAATCATAGACCGATTTTTATAAGATTTTTACGATCGGATAGCTTTAAATATGTGTTTTAAATGATGCGGTGAGACAAATCGGGACAGGCTATGGGATTGGGGTGAAGGCACCTGTTACCGGGACGATATATTTTTATATTCATAAAATGGGTATTATACCTACCTGATTCCAATTATAGTCCCGGGACGATATATTTTTTAAAATGTTTTAAAATGTTACAATTAATAGTTCATTATAGGAAAGAGGGTAAGTGGTCTAGTTGTTGGAACCGCAGCGTATTAGACTATGAGGAATTGTGTTCGAATCCCGATTTACGTAAAAATTTTAAACAAAATTGTTACTACAATTTCCTTAAAACTTTTGCTAAAAATAATATTTAGAAGGACCTAACAGAGGTACCTACACAATTGAACACCCACAATAAATGCGTGTACCAGATAGTGAGGTAACATACCCTTTTACTTTTTTTATAAAAAAAAAAACACGAATTTTTAATAATAACACGCATTATAAAGTCAAAAATGGTGCATCGAACCCGATAATAAAGCTACCGACACAATATCCCGGCCGGTGCCGGAGTCGTTACCTCAATCAAAACGGCGATAAACTTTGACAAAAATTCCCTATAAGCCGTCTTATAATTATCCATATATTACTAAATCTCCGAAACTACCTGGCTGTAGTGTGACCACAGCTTTATAATAATTCCGAATTCTTTTTTCGAAATTTCAAAACAAGAAGGTAATCCGTACAGATTCTCTTTTCAAAATGTTATAATCCGACAAACATTTGATAATTCAAATATAGAACTAAGTAACGCGAAAATAATGGCTGAATAGAAAATACAAACAAAAATGTTAACCGTTGTTGTAATCGGATTAACGGGACTTAAATGGAGTAATATAGTTTTATGAAATGAAACAAAGATCTCAAATAAAGCCAGCCGCAGCCTTTACTCAGCAGTCTACTTCTTCCCGCTGGTGGATATTTTCACAGATATTTATCTACATCAAATTAACAAACTAATTATGAAATCGTTTAAAATATCCACAGAAATCACCAAATCTTGGTCACATACTCGAACAGCAATTATAACCGCGCTCACCCACGTCAAAAGAGACCCGCGCACTGACATTTATGAAAAAAAATCTTAAACCTTTTAACAGAACTGGCCAGCGATAATTCAAGCGAAATGTCCAAACTGTATTGTGAAAAAAGAAGATTTTCGAATTTCGAACATAGAAAGTGTTAGCGACAATGGGATATTCAAAAATCTTGTTAATAAAGAGTCTATGAGGGTTTGGGGTTGCTAGTTTTAAGTTGGTATTATTGTAGGTGTATATTAATTGGTACATTTGTCTATTGAAAAGATTTAGCGACTGTTGCTAAATATTAACCATTACTTAATAAAATATGCCTAGTAGGTATTTACCATGAGTATAAGTTTTGCAGAAGTAGGTAGGTATATTGTCGTACTATTTTATTGCCTACCATAAATTAAGCTTACTGTTAACTACTCGACAAGTAATGAAGCCCATTAATTTATTTTAATCGATTAACTACCGAGTTAATTAGCATCGCAATGGATTAATTAAGCCATAAAAATACAAGAGTTTATTGGTAAGTAAATAGTTTTACGTTAAGTTGCGATCGGCAGTGTAACTGTACTCAGGGATAATAATAGTACCTATTCAAAATACGTACAAAGTATAATATATAATCCTATAATCACACTTCGGTATACACTTTATATGAACAATACCTAAATTAAATTAAAAGTTTTGGTGAAGTGGGTATTAATCATCATCGTTTCAGCCAAAAGACGTCCAGCGTTGGACATAGGCCTAGCTCTCCCACGGTTTTCCACAATGACCGGTCCTGTGCCACTTGCATCCAGCGGTTTCCCGTAACTATGTACTTATCCAAAACATAACTGACGACGATAATTTAAAAAGTATTTTATTAAGAGTAGGTTATTACAAAATTTTGTTAAAATCCAAGTATTTTATCAAATTCACAGGTTCCGTTGTACCTAAGTCAAAGCAAAGCACTAGCAACACCACATCAACAATGACAATGGTTACAAAAAAAATGTGTATTTGAAAAAAGAACAAGGCGGAGAGAATATTTTTTTGACCGCGCGCAGCGTGAGATCGGTTTTGGAGGGAATTTCGGATTTAGAACGTCATGTGCGGATCGTATTTTTTTTCGGTTTCATTTCATTTGAATTTGGCGTTTTGAGCATTGTAGCAGCGGGCGGTGATCTCTCGTCAAATGTCGAGATTATATTATTACGCCAATTATTGTACAAATCTTGCATTACAGACTTCTCCACATTATTATTTTGCAGATGTCGTAAAAGGTGACTTACGGCAGTACCACGAGAAAAAGAGTTTGCATCCTTTTCAATAATATTTGAACACTTATTCTACTGAATGAGTCACAATAAGTCTAAACTGGGTCTCTTTGGGTCGTAATCATCACACGAGTGATTTAGTCGACCTAATTTCATAAATTTCCATCCACATGGGGGCCATCCATTAATTACGTCACACGTAAAGGGGGGGAGGGGGGTCGACGAAATGTCCTAAGTTTTGTGACGTCACATTTAAAAATCTAATATATCTAAGTTTTAAAACCGAAATTTGAATTTTTAACGAATAATTTTGAAAATTTCTGAAAATTAAAAAAATATGTGACGTCACACAGGGAGGGGGGAGTCTCGCAAATGTGACCAGCTGTGACAAGGGGGAGAGAGGTCTAAAAATCATGAAATTAGTGTGACGTAATTGATGGATGGCCCCAATTGCTAGCCTAGCTATAGTTACCCAAATCCTTCTTCTATCCTGTTTGACTCCCAGTCTACCTTAGACTAGAACCTAGATTGGATAAAATAAATTCATGGAAAATCCCTGATTCAAAGTAAAAATAGAAGTAAGTATACTAACAGCATGGATTATTTTAGCAGATATGGTACCTCCTAACATAACAATCACCAAACCAATGCTCGGCGCACCACTACATGCAGGGAAATTCACACATCTGTTATCGCACTCGGGATTCGACAATTAACTTATTAAATACATAAGACGGTAAAATTCACCAGAAGGTGAGCCGTATTCGCAATATCGACATATTTTCAACATTATTTTCCGCGAGCGACTGAGTCGTTCTATGCCCACGGACTCCGTTTAGTAGTGCAAACTATTTTGGACGGTCACATATCTCCCTCTTGGTAATGTCTTTGACTAACAGCCTAATTTAAAATGGTCTAAAATATCTCAAGGCGTTATGTTTAGATGTCAACAGCTCAGGTATGGCTTGCTTTACCCTGATTTAATGGTTGTTATTCTTAATTCCTTATTTTGATATTTAGCCATTAAATTAACATCGGCGTTTGTTAGTTTTTTTGCTCTGGCAACCGTCTAGGTGTCCGAGTCTAGGAGAGGGTATAAAAATATCAATTTAGACTAATTTTGTTTGGGGGTGGTGTATATCAAGTAGATATATTTACAAAAGACTGATCGCCTAAAAGGAAAAGTTAAGTCTCGAAACAGGCTTACGAATAAAAGCCAGGATCGACAGAGGTGTCCAACGATGACGCCAAGGTTTGACCCTCGACGAGTCCCGGGGAAAAGCTAAGTTTTCTTGGAACCCGCACGAATTCAATCAGAAGAAAGGATAGGAGGAAGATGATTATCCAGTATCTACTTATACTAAACAAAATCTGTCGTAAAATAAAAATATTGCTATCTTGGTCATGCATTTACGTCTAAGGGCCGTAAGATTAGTAGCGTTTTACATACCCATAAAACGCTTGTTGTGTCCGGAGACTTATTCGGGGTCATTTAAACATATATTTGAGTTTAGTCCTTCCGTTTCGCACAGTTTCATCGCTATATGTAGGTATGTACCCCTCCTGTCATGCAGCGTGGTGACGTATTTCCGGTGAACTTTGCCAGGCGGCACCTTATAGTGCATTCGTCATTGCGGCCTCAAAAAACTGAAAAC
This sequence comes from Drymonia ruficornis, assembly GCA_947859195.1. Taxonomy (NCBI): domain Eukaryota; kingdom Metazoa; phylum Arthropoda; class Insecta; order Lepidoptera; family Notodontidae; genus Drymonia; species Drymonia ruficornis. Next base: position 1,607,785 of record OX401923.1, read on the forward strand.
TTTAAATCAAATAATAACCAGGCAGAGTTAAAAAAGTATGACCCCGAATAAGTCTCCGGACACAACAAGCGTTTTATGGGTATGTAAAACGCTACTATTGTGTCCTACGGCCTTATTCGGGGTCATTTAAACATATATTTGAGGCATTGTTTGTTATCGCCTGGTAAACCGGACGCCAATGTGTAATTAAAATCAGAAAAACGATCAACGAACTATAAATATATATATATATATATATTTTATATTTCAAAAATATAAAATTCAAAAGATACATACCTATTTGTTTTCATTATAGATACTTACTCTTTCTAGAAACATCTTACTTGTAACCTTTTGTAATCAATGAATATAACATACATTTTTTTTTTTTTTTTTTTTTAATATTAATTAATCGGCTGAAAAAGATTACTTAATGATTTTTTATTTTTTTTTTATTTACAGCGGGCTGATTTCTTCTTACTTCTTTTCTATAGAAACCCTTGAAAGTATTTCCTGATCTCCAGTTTGCTCTTGCCATGATCACTTCCAAGGATTCATTGTCCAGCCAACTTCATGAAACCGCAGAACGAAAACTTCCAGGGGTCGTATTAATGCCCGCCTCCTTAAGAATTGACTTAATCCATCCTGCAATCACCGTCCGCGAGGCAGCTTTAGCCTTTCCGTCAATAGTCACGAATAATCTGTCACTGGAACACACCGTACGACGAGTCTTTCCAATATCTATTAACTGCTTAAGCCACAGAACAGGATCCAGAGTCGGATTTTGGCAGTTACTTATAAGTTTCCACCCTGATTGAATGTTATTTTCTGAATCAGTTTTTGAACCAAAATGTGGCCAGAAAAGAATACTATCTTCATTAATAAAACATCTTTAACCTGAAACACTCAAAAGCGTAAGATCATGGACTCTTCACCCCGAACATAATAGTAACAAAACTGCACAGATCCGTGATACTTCAAATAAACTCTGATTGTGAACTGTTCTTCCCTGCAGCCAAAGAACTAATGAATTAGTGTCCCAAATAGGACCCGGACGTATCTTAGGGGTCTTTAAAGATATAGATTTAAGTATTTGTTTAACTAAAATATCCGAACTCAACCGAACTTCATTCTTTGCATTGCAAAGAGTTGATACAACAGACTTGTGAAGTAAAATAGTACGATATGACAAATTTTCTTTTAAGTGTGAATCAGCTAGAAATTTTGCCAAGTCTGCCCCCGAGGCGAGGGGTCGAAAAGCTTACACCCGATGCTTCGCACCATGTCAACCATCTGCGCCAGGCCGGCTTATAAGTGTTGATGGTTGATGATCTCCAGCCACCCCGGAGTAACTCTCTTTGCTCCTCAGTCCAATCACCTACCGACTCTGTGCACCCCCACATCTCCAAATCTCGAGTGTCAGATCTTCTATCCGCGGTGGTGGTCGGCCCGTTGCTGTGTCCAACAATACATTCTCTAACCTGTGTGAAGTATGAACGGGGGTGCCGTCGAACGAGCTTTCAAGTCTGCTCTCCAAAAGGCTCGAGGCCACCTCGGTGCCACGATTAAAAATATACCTGTTGCCTGATTCAATTTCATCAACACCCGAGGCATCAGGTTCGGAGGAGGAAATACCCAAGCTATTTTGAAGTGCCATGCGATGGCAAAAGCGTTGTGCCTCCATGCATTCTGGTCGCGCTGGTCTAGAGTCACATATCGGGGAACAACGTGAGCCGTGCTGGATGCAAAAAGATCGACCTCCGGGATGCCCCATTTCGCGAAAACAACCTCCGTTAGACTGGGTAGGAGATGCCACTCTGGTAGTATCGACCCACGGGACAAGCTGTCCGCTATGTTGTTGTACCTCCCAAGAATGTGGTGAGGCATGATATGTATGTTGTACTTCTGTAATACATGAAAAATTTGATAGGTTAAATTCATTAGGGTTCTTGACTTGTTTCCCCCCTCCGTTTTCAAATAAGCAACCACAGCTTTGTTGTCGCACTGCAACAGAAGGGATGTTTGGGAGAGAGTGGGAGCGTGCTCTAACAATACTTTCAAAACCGTCAACATTTCTTTGTGGTTCGAATGTAGTCGACCTTCTTTCTCCGTCCACTCCCCGCTTAAATAAATGCCGTATAAATCTGCCCCCCAACCCGAATCGGCTGCGTCAGTGGTCAGAAAATTCTTTATGGGCGGAGGGTGAAGACAGGACTTGTCGCGACAATGTTCCATCCACCAAACTAATTCCATCATCACCTGGGGGTGTCAGAGGGAATGTCGTCAACGACTGGAGCTTCAAAAGGAAATTTCAATGTGTTAACAAATGTCGAAAGTTCAATCGGCCCAGTGGTACCGCCAGTCGAGCAAAATTCATCTGACCTACAATACTCTGAATATCGTGCAGCGTAGCCTTCTTCCGTTGAAGAAGTTTTGATATATTTCTAGACGACGAATCTTCTTCTCGGGTAACGAGACTACATTGAACCAAGGATCCCATATCAGACCCAAATACTCTAACGCTTTTTGAGGAACTAGAATTCACTTGCTATAGTTGACATGCCAACCTAACTGGCGAAGTGTTTGGAGAACCATGTTCCTGTACCGTATTAAGGTTTGTCTGTTTTGGGCTACCAATAAATAATCGTCCAAAAACACTACCACCTGAATTCCCTTCTCTCTGAAAATCTCTGCTGTCCAGTTTGTCAGTGAAGTGAAAGCCTTCGGAGCTGAGGCTAGTCCGAACGGTAAACAGGTCATTTGGAATAGCTAGCCTCTGTACGACAAACGGAGAAAACAACGATGAGCGGTCGCTATCCCCAAATGATAATAGGCCTGTATCAGATCGATTTTCACTAACCAATCTTCTTTCTGTAAAAAATTCCGAATGCGATTTACGGAAATCAGGCGAAATTTCGTTACGGTTGAAAATTCATTTAGGCTTCTCATGTTGCAAATAGGGCGTGTGCTTCCATCTGGCTTGGGAATTAAGAAGAGATTTGAAATAAAACTCGGTGTCTTGGGGGCATACTCCAGAATATCCTGATCCAGAAGGGATTGAATAACTGCATCCATCTCTGGGGATGGCACGGTCTGAAATTGATCTTGTATCTCCCCCTGTAGGTACAGAGGTGGCTTTGCTTTGAAGGGAATACGATACCCCTCTAAAATTTTCAGCAAAGGTGCTGGGGCACCCAACTTTTTCCATTTCGACAGACAGTCTCGTAAACCCCCCTGATCCGAGTCAATACTTTCTACTTTGTTTACCAACCCCTTTTCCCTTAAAAGTGGACGGCCTAGGGCCGGTCCTAAAATGTTGAAGCTGGAGGAAGCAAGGTCCTGCCAGCTGATAATTGCCCGGGGGTCGAAAAAAATTCCCCCCCCATTATAATTCGGCATTGCTGAATTGAAAAACTGCCTTGGATACTGATTCTGATAAGGCATATTAAAATTATAGGGCATAAATCTGAAGGAATTTGTCGACGGTGCAAGGCTGCGACCGGTCGATTGTTGTAAACCACTAGGTCTAGGGTACGCCGCCTGGGACCCGGGCATGTTCTTTTTATCATTATTCAAATTTACTTTTTGTAAACCAAAAACTTTGTTAACACCACCATTACTTTTAATAAATTTAGAAAATTGAGTCTCTCAAACAAAAAATCATTAGAGGGTGGTATCTTCTTTAAACCAGATCACATAAGTCTGTCTTTCACAAAGTTATTTAAAAAGAAATCACGTCTCTGTTGTATTATGTTGGCCCTACGGCCACACAGTAACTGCAAACAATCATGGGATATCTTTTGATAGTTCCCAGAAAAAAAAAAAAAAAAAAAAAAAATTTTATCATTGAGGGTATCTGGTTTTATATAATTATTTTCTTTTGCCCAATTTAACAAATTACTAAAACCCTGTTGCATAGCCTCACTTTGCAAAATAAGCGCGTGGGGAACGGCAGCTACAAACGTCTCAGGATGAGCCAAATTATTTTGACGATCAAAGGGCTTAATCTCATCATTGACCTCTAGGTCAACATAACCAGGCCGAGAGTTGTACAGTTTTTCAACGTCGGAATAACGAACATTACCCCAATTTTCAGTATTAAAATGTTGTAAAGATTGTAATATGGTCAAGTGCTCACTAGGAGTAGCGGGTACCGCCGGCTCTTTTAATTGAGTACATAAATCAAACTTTAACGGTTGAAAACTTGATTCTGGTCCCGAATCCGGTAACGATTCACCCTGTATATTTTCTTCTTGTGCAAATATTTCGCCATTATAAAAAATTGTGAGGTAGTTGTATAAAAAAAAAAAATGTAATTCACCAACCTGCTCAGCTTTATTTTACCTTGTCTTAGCCCCGATGGCGCTTACTTTTGGTAGATTTTTGCTTTTCCTTCCTTTTTCCGTCACCTCTACAGTCTTCGGAAGAGCTGCTAGATGATAAATCGGATGTGGATCCGCCATGACTAATTTCTTCATCCGCCATCTTAAGCCACTTTGTATTCACTTATTAATTACAATAACTCTAGTAATTCTATTATTAAATCAAAAATATATAAATATTGAACAACTGAAATTAATTCTTAATTATATTAATTATGAACCGAACGCTAACAGCGTTTTAAAGAAGCGATGCTTACTGCTTGAAAATAAGGACGCCAATGACGAATGCACTATAAGGTGCCGCCTGGCAAAGTTCACCGGAAATACGTCACCACGCTGCATGACAGGAGGGGTACATACCTACATATAGCGATGAAACTGTGCGAAACGGAAGGACTAAACTCAAATATATGTTTAAATGACCCCGAATAAGGCCGTAGGACACAACAATAAGTTTAAACCACGGAGAGAGTTTAATCTTCTCGTCCTCCGACAATTGTTCAACTATGTGTCTACCATTGATCTGAAGGACGGCAATAGACGTTTAGTTTAGTTTTTGGACCTAACTACCCACCAGAAAAAGAACACTTACTAAATAGTTTGGAAAAGTTTTAAGTGTCGTAATTTCTCAACAGCATCATTTACTTCTCCCATTAAGAAATATCTTCATTACGCGCCAGCATACGAGAAACATTATTCTAACGCCGCAAACCTTTCTAAATACAGACATAATGTTACAAAGCGAGCAATAGCAGTTGCTAAAATAACAATAGCGCATTAACAGTCCCGCGCTAATTAACTCACCCGCCCGCCATCTTGAAGTGCCGCCATTTTGTTGACGGATTGCCGCGTATATTAAATTTCGAATTGCTCTTTCAGACGTCGCAAACTAATCGAAATTCGCTAACTGCCCTCTGTTCGCCGGCAAATAATAATTATGAATAATAATGAAACCGCATTGTGTCTTAATTCTTCGAGTTTAACACATGAATTGCGATAAAAATGACATCCTTGAATAGGTACTTTTTTACATGGCTGTGTAGCTTAATCACCTACCACGTAAGACTGGTAAGTATTAATAAGTCGATCTTAAATCTGTGACAGGGCTTGGAAATGTAATTTTAATATTATTACAGAACGAAAACACTTCTCAAAAGTGTGTCTTGAGACCACCCCTCACACTGGCTTATAGGAGTAGGCACCAGTGGTGGTAGTGTATGGCGGGTCTATTCCAATAAAAAAAAACAATATCATGGTCAATTCTATGGTAAACTAAACATCGATTTGGGCTGAGTTAACTAACATACACTGATGGACCAGTACATCAAACAATCGGTTAGGTACTGCTTTAATGGTCCGTCAGCGTGTTGGTGTACACGGCCCTAAGACGAAACCATATAGTTTCAAGCATTTTTTGATTAACTAATCACATATCACAAACAAATAACAAAGGATCAAAAAGAGGCAATGGTTCGCGTTTTCGCCAAACCCATAAATAAATAGAAGCACAAACGGAAGCCTATTTAAATGCCACCGCGCAGCGTTCCCTGTCAAATTTGAATTTCAAAAATGGCGGATCAATCGAATGTTTTCACCTTTTTCCCGCGTCAGTTTGACGAAAGGTTATCGTTAAAATAACGTATTCACATTAATTCTGAACGTTTATCTATTCAATCTTTGTTTTTTAACATGTTGCGGTTGTAACCGACACCTTTTTGAGTTGATTAGCATTTTACATTTTGTTGTGTCACCCATTTTAGTTCATTAATTTCGGTACAATTAAAGGATATATTATTCAAATTATACGTCAAAATAAGTCAGCGTTGGGACAAATTGTGCTTTACGATTAAAAAGTTAATTTTAAAAATGGAACTAGTTTATGGGCCGTAAAATAAAGGAATAACGTGTGCTTCCCGACATGTAATAGTTATAAACTTCAGTGAATCATCGCTTCTTTGGAACATTGTTTTTGTTGAATGCGTGTGCGCATTTAGAAAGTTGCGTGATTTAAAAATGTGTTTACCTGGTGCTATATGTTCATAATTGTTGAAGTAGGCTTCCTGCATTTCTTTTTATTGCCAGAGATAATTAATAAATGCAATGAATACTAAATCAAGAAGAAATACCAACGACGGCTAATTTATTTAACAAAAATCGGACTCTACCTAAATGAATCTCAACTCTGAGAAGAAATTTGAGTATACCTAATAGTCTCGTCATCATTTTATACTGGTTTGATATTTGAATGACAGTTCCAAGATGGCTCTCAGAATTGAGATAGTTTTATACTCTATGAGCCTGAACTCAAATGCAACTCAGTTTTATAGCTGTTTAATTTGAACGTCTTATACGAAAAACACAACGATAGCGGAAGTCTTAAATACCTATTAAAAAGTATTTATAAAGGTAATTTACCCATATATTATTTATTTTATGGCCTGAATCCCCCTTGCATTGAGGGGAGGCCCGTGCCCAGCAGTGGGACGTTAAAAGGGCTAAATTGTTATTATTATTAAAGGTAATTTAGCACAGTTGGATTCAGCCGACTCTACCACAGACAAGAGGGTCACATCTGGACGTCTATACTCTATGGCCTGACGTCTTCATCCTCAACAATAGCCGTCGTTAACTCAGCGCACGGTTATTGCTAATTGTTAACTAAATATACCATAATTTTCACATTTAACGTCTGCTTAACGTCAGTCGAACGGTCGTTAAGTTTTGTTATGTAATGTTTAATTGGACTGTTAAAAAAATATTTTGGCTATGATTGAATGATTTTTAAGTTACTTAAAAATACAATAAGAACGTGATTTATTTGAATTCAAACGTAAGACAAGCACAATATTAATACAAGACTGTCACAATATGACATTTCTCTATTCAAAATTGTAGTTCGTCTTTTGGCCACTGGGCCAATGTGTAGTTTAGTTGTGATTTGAAAACAGAATAGAGCAGAATAGGCATGTGATTAGCAGATTGCATAGACAAACCAGCATAATGTTTTTTTTAATATACACTAGGTATGTAGGCTACACCATGCAGCCTGCATGCTTCATTATCTGTGTGTCATGCCAGCGACAATTAATGCGAAACGCATGATAAAAAGGCGCGAAATATGCATAGTAAATTAATTATTCCAACATTGATATCGAACAAAACATGCTTTATGTTGGAATAATAAAGACTTGTCTTCATTAGGAAACCGTTTTTATAGGATTTTTCCATAAATGGATATAGAAGATTATAAAGGCATTATGACCTGTCAGGGGATGTGTTTTTTTATGAAAGTTATCAAGATACCAGTTAGGTCAAATAATTAAAATGAACTATTGAAGTATGGAATTAACGCTTCCAACATTATCTGCAAAAACGAACTAACTTCCTTGGCAAAAACGTAGAATAGGTAAGATGTCAACTTTTTATCAACTTACGCTATAAAGAGAGATATGTTTCAGGATAATAACTAAGGTAGGGTTTACTATATTATATAACCATAAAATGATCTAGCCTGGTAATTTATAAGTCAATTAAGTTAAGTTTAACAAACGAATTCTAATTATAAATTTGAAAAATGACAGCTGCGTAGATAATCCGAATTTCGAAATGCTTGGGATTGGGTCGCCGCGCGCTTCACCTCGCCGCAGCGTGCGCTGCCGCAGATAATGTCTCCCAACAACCCAACGCACGCTAAGTCCATTATCTAAAAATCTCACAAGCACTCGTTTTACGTCTTTATCTAAAGAGTTTTTATTTTTATAACAACACCACATTGTTTGCCCGCTAATCCCTACATCCTCGGTTTGTTGGCGGATGCCAAACGGTAGCTGTTACATGACATACCGCTCTATCTTATCGTGCCCACTTTACAACATATGTTCACTAAACGCTTAATGGAATTATTATAATTCAAACATTTTCCCTAAAATCCGCGCTTACGCAAACGCCGGCGCGCACAACAGCGTGTGATGTTTTTTCTTTACTTTTTTAAATATAATAATATTAATTTGTACCAATGAACCGTGAATATAATGAAGGAACAATGGAAGCGTCTATGGCATCACTCGGTCGCCCGCCCGGCTAATTTCGCGCCCTTTCACCTGTCAATCACACGTCACGACTGCGAGAAAACTGGTATTAGCGTTAAACGTAAACGTGCATACGGCTATTTAAATTGCGTTTTATTACACGAAATAAGATTCGAGCCCTGTGATTTAGTTAGCGGACGATAAGGAAATAAATGAAATTAGCTGTGAAAGTGCGCGGCCATTAAAGTTTTCACGCGTGTATCTGTCAAAGTGACGTTTCGCTTGGCGCGCGAGCAGCCGCGTTCGGCTCGACGGCACAGGTATTTCGCGCGGATTTAATTCTAAAAAGAGATAAACAACTAGGCTGAAACAACTATGTTGACAATATGGCTTAATGCCGGACGCTTTGACTGACGAATGGCATTTCAGAACGTGTGGAGCACTTTATAAACGCACAGTTAACAAAACCATAAATACTTATTTTTTTCCGTAATGGTATCATCGCGTGACGGCATGCAATACGTTCTCAATTCAAATGCAAGGTTTTTGCAAGATTTACTTAATTTAGTTTAAAGTTTTTCGTTCGTATTTTCCATTAGGCGCATTAGAATCGTTTTTAAATTAATGTTATAATTTATTTCCGGTAAAATGCTGAGTTATTAAACAGCAGAAACATAGCTGTTCCTTTTTATCTTACTTTGAAATAGTATGCTATGATAATCGAAGTGCTTTTAGCTTTATTTAAAAAAAAGTTAATCAACGTAGTATTTAATATAGTCATTGAACTTTAAATAGGTAGTAATTAAAAACATTGCGTTACCTAGGTATATTTCACTTCTTCTTATCATATGGTTAGTGGCCAACCTGGTGTCAGAGTTGTTCAAGTCGCCCGAAGGCCTCTGACAAGGCTTAGCGACTGCTGCCTAAATGACAACCGGGACCGACTTTTTACGTGCCCCCGGAGCACGGTGACGCTCAGTTCAAATGCTACTAAAATGACCATCTCTGACTGACCTTGCCCAGTGTTGCTTAACCTCCGATCGTTTACCAGCGCCTCATTTCACTAGAATTATTATACTTACACACTTAAAGTTAATAAAGTCTAAGCAGTTAAAATAACAGAACACTGTCTTTGTTTAATAAGGTGCCTATTACCGTGCGTTTCCACTGCACAAAAACAAGTTGACACAACATATTGCTGTCTCTATGTTTTTGCTGTCATTAAATAGAGACAACAATATGTTCTGACAACATGTTATTGCGCAGTGGAAACGCACGGTTATAAATACCTCGTATCTAATTCCCTGAAAATAACCTTTGCCCAACCACATTATGGCGTATATTTTTTGTCTTTCATACACCAAAGCCGTCGATTCCACTTATTCGGTATGTAATCATAAAATTACAATAAGTATTTGCCTTCTGTTTTCGCTAGCGTGCGAGAATTAACGGTTTTCCATATTCATTAAAATAATGATTAATGTTTATCATTTGTTAAAATTAATAATAATATATTGGTTATGCTTTTAAAGTTGTTGTTACGAGAAATATTTTCACACGGATATAATAAGAATGTGAATAAGTTATACTAAGTTATTCATTATTAGTAGTTCTTATATAAAAGGAAATGTAATGTGTATAAATAAGAATTGTTAGCTCTTGTTAGCTTGGTAGCTCTATTTTACGCTTTTTACGTTTACTATTGGATTTTTTATTAACTTTCAATTTAGTTAAGTACCTATTTACTTCATGCAATAAATAATCATGCCCTCTCATAAATAGGTCTATCTACACGACGCGTCAGGTTCCATCTGCGGTAGGTCCTGCCGCCAGAGAAGAAGATGCAGTTTTGACGTTTAATGTATGGAACATCTGTCAAAAACAGCGTCTTAAGATCGATCTCAACTTTGAGATGCGTTTATTAATACGGGCCTAAGGTACAGTTATTGGCCACATTTTTTTACGTTGAGCATTGGTGTTTATTGGCATCACCCTGTGTGTCCCGTGACGTCATGGCGGTAGTGGCCGAGTGGTGGCCGAGTGGTGGCCGATGTAACATGTGTCACAACACGTCCACCGCGATATGTCAACATCGCGCTAAAAGGACTTGCTTGTAGGTACATGATAGTGATAAAAAATAATGTTATGTCAAAATATATGGTTTGGTTAATTCCATTGCTTTTTTTAAAGTTGTTTGAAACTGCTGATTTAAATAAAAAACAGCGATTTGTTTAAGGTTTCTAACTTTTTATGGTACCGTACCTCAAAAAGGAAGCGGAACCCTTAGGTAAAGGGAAGGCGGGTTTAGCTTACGGCTCTCTCACTCATCGTACAAAACGCAGCGCAGCTATAATACCTAGCTACCGATCTTCTGTGAGAGGGTGGTACTACCCCGGTCGAGCCAGCTCGTATGAGCTGCAGTCAATTGGCTACAGCTTGGCTCTACCACTATTAAAATCTATAACAAATGCAGGAACATCATGACTCTGTTGAGGCGCTTATAACCAGCTGCAATCAATGATTGGTAAACGATCGGAGGTTAAGCAACGCTTGGCAAGGTCAGTCAGAGATGGGTGACCACTTAGTGGCATTTGAACTGAGCGTCCCGTGCTTCGGAAGACACGTTAAAAGTCGGTCCCGGTTGTAATCTAGGCAGTCGTTAAGCCTTGTCAGAGGCCTTCGGGCGGCTTGAACAACTCCACTGAGAAAAAAATTACTACAACAAAATGGTTTCTGTAATTCCTAGTAGTGTTTTCAATATTTTTTACTAAACTTTTGTATTAACAGCAAATGTTTTATGTAATGTCTCACATTTATAAAACATTTGCTGTAAATACAAAGCATTTAGTAAAACATACTAAAAATACTACTAGGAACTACAAAAACCATTTTGTTGTCGTAATTTTTTTTCTCAGTGTCTGACACCAGGGGGTTACTCCGAAATACGTCGCTGACGGATCGTCCGAAGTACGGATTAGATTTACGATCAAAACAATGTCAAATCGTAGAGAAAAACGAAAGAAGAAATGTCAAATCACGACAATCCGTCAGCCGAAACGTTAGGTTCGTATTTCGGAGTAGGCCAGCAGGTTATGGCCAACCATAGGTAACAATAAGAAGGTGTAATAGTTACACAAATTAAACAAGAGTAAGTTTAATTTGTGTAACTAAGTACGGAACCAAAACACATTACGCAACGACGCATCACATTACTAGACATATTTGTGGTACAATTAAACTTTCAACACTTGGAAATAGTTTAAATGGTTTATATTACTGGGCATCGCCGCCCACCTGTGGACCCACGATCTCTCTATCCCAATAAATCCGTCAGAACCAAACATTTGTAAATTCACCAAAGATATTACCGAAAAGAGGGAGACACGTGACTGTACTACTAAAGTCAATGGACACAGTACTAGTCGATCGCGGAAAATAACGTTGAAAACATGTCAGTATTGCCAATACAGCTCATCTTGTAATTAATACCTTCTTATGTATTTTATAAGGGAATTGAAAAATTGTGAGTGTAATAACAGCCCCCCCTAGACAAGTGGCATGAACGCTAATCGAATAGAATAGAATAGACTTCACAATGTATGGAAATGTCAAACGTCGCTAAGTATGTAGATCAACAACAAGTTGCTATGTAGATCACGTGACTTATGTCATTTCCATACATGAAGCGTAGCGATTTAAAGGAACGCTTGTAGACGTCAGCCACTTGTCTAGCCCTTCTGATGTGTAAATTTAGCTACATTTACTGCGCTGAGCACAAGTTTAGTGATTGTGATGTAAGAATGTGCCATATCTACAAAAATAGTACATCAATGTAATTCACACGAATAAATTAAAAATAGATTTACGTTATGTGGTGTTTGAGCGCATTATAAATCGACGGAATTCGAACGTCGCATGTACGGAAGTGATGATTCCATAGACATGTGTCACTCCAACCGGCATCATAACCAAACGCAGGCTATAAACCAACCGCTGAAAAAAACATTTACGTCGAAAATAGAATTCAAATTCCCGCGCTTAATTGCGGCCGCGCCAATGAGAGACCGGTAGGGGGGAAAGAGAAAATGTTATTTCGAGAAGGGGATGGCGCTAGCGTGCGTGAGGTCCCGCCCACCTGACAATATGGCGGACATGTTGATTGGCGGGTGGCCCCCGCGGCCCGCCCACGGCGGAAAACGGAAGGCGGCGAGGAAATCGGGGGCGGCGGGAAAAACGACGCTACCTTCTTTTACATCGTGGTTTATAATGGTGGCATAATTAAATGCAATTTAAATGTGTTTTTGTAAAAACGGGAATGTTAATGGTAATATCTATTTGCTTTAAAATAGAATAGATTACACTTAGTTTGAAAGTTAATTAAATTAAATGATAATAATTAATCGTGCTAAGAGCAGTCGTAGCCGATTGGTTAAGCACGCGTCTTGCGGGCTTAAGGTCATGGGTTCAAACCCTGGCTCACACCTCTAGATTTTTCGAAATCTATGTGTGAATCATAACTTTAATATGATTATCACTTGCTTACGGTGAAGGAAAACATCGTGAGGAAACCTGCATGTCTTTAGACATGTGAAATCTATCAACCCGCACTGGGCCAGCGTGGTGGATTATGACCTGAATCCCCCTCGCATTGAGGGGAGGCCCGTGCCCAGCAGTGGGACGCTAAAAGGGCTAAATTATTATTATTTATTATATAATTAATCGTGCTAATTTCTTAAATAATCTTTGATAAGTCATCAATCAATGGTTGGGTCATTCTAAAGCCTGGGGTACACGAGGAGGGTAAACGGTAGAGATAACATAGCTTACTCTATCCAGTATTCTACCGATGTTGACTCTACCGTTTACTCTATCTCGGTAACCCAGGCTTACCTACGGATAGTGATGGGATGTTCTCGAGAACATTCTCACCCTCGGAAACTTACTCGTGAGAATTTTCGAGAATTTATCTTCTGAAGCAAGCAAACTTGGCATAAACCTCATTAAACATGCAAGTATGGTGGTTTTAATTGTTTTTAAGATTGAAAGTTAGGATAACGTCACCACCTGTCACGTTGGGTTCTGACTATCTAGTGAAACGTGGGCTTTGAGTTGGTTAATACCTCCACAATGTGGTGGTGTATGGCCACTCAAGCCTCTGACTACCCCCGAACGGGGATAAACGTCGTGACGTTACATTACATTACATAACGTCACCCAAAATATAAAATTCTCAAAAATTCTCACGAGTAAGTTTCCGGGTAAGTTTCCGAGGGTGAGAATGTTCTCGAGAACATCCCATCACTACCTACGGATAAAAAGATGCGTAATAGTTAGTAGGCATAGGTAGTCTAATTACATAGGTTCAATCACCCTAACATCCAAATATATTTAAACAAGACTAGGTAGGTTACCTAGGTACCTACTAGGAACATAACTAGATAGTTAGGTAACTATAGGTAGATAAAAGCTGCAGTTTTAATGCATTTTAATTTGTAAACAACTGAAATGTAATTTTCCAAGATTATAAAATAAAATGTAGGGCCTAGCTAAAGGGTTAAAGTTAAAAGTGCAACAAAATAGACTTGAATAAACTAAACTATAATATCGCCAGACCACACCAACTGTATGGTCCTAAACCAAGCAACGCTTGGACTATGGCTACCATATAATGGACTGGGGCGATCCCAGTGACACCCAGACCAGGGCAAATTAGGAATAGGCTGTTTCCAAAATTTGCCTCTAGCGGGAACCAAACCAAACCCACTAGATCGTGGAACCTCCATATATGAGCTGCAATCAATTGGCTATGCAGCTTGGGTCTACCACCGATACGATATAAAATATTGCCGACAATATGCCGACTGCCAATTATGTACGTTTGACAATGAAGAATTCGCGTATATACCTAATAATAGAGACCAGATCGCCAGGGCAAGTGGTTTCATCTCATAAACATAATAAGATGTAACTTCACGACTTTTATCCCCAGTCGGGGGTAGTCAGAGGCTTGAATACACCACCACATTGTGGAGGTATTAACCAACTCAAAGCCCACGTTTCACCAGATAGTCAGAACCCAACGTGGCAGGTGGTGAACCTTGTCGCCGTGTATACAGGAACTGACTATTACCTAATCCCGAGGGATAGGTAGGTTTCCTCACGATGTTTTCCCTCACCGTCATAATAAGAACTTATAAATTCCTTGCATCATCTACAATCGTTTCTATAAATTTTTGACGGGCCCGTTAGCGTGGTTGGCGCGGAGGCGCCTTTCACGCTGCAGGTCGTAGGTTCGATTCCTACCCGGGACATGCATTTGTGTGCATGAACATGTCTGTATGTCCGGAGTCTGGGTGTATATGTATATTAAGTATGTATTTACAAATAAAAAAGTAGTATATGTAGTAATATCAGTTATCTGGTTTCCATAGTACAAGCTCTGCTTAGTTTGGGATCAGGTAGCCGTGTGTACAAAAATGTCCCAGGATATTATAATAAATCACTACGCTTCATCTATGGAAATGACATAAGTCACGTGATCTACTTATCGACTTATTTTCATACATATATCCGTATAGGTACATCCGTAGCGATTTGTAGAATAGAAACGCTAGCCGAAGCCACTTGGCTAGAGGCCAGAGGTTTCGCAATTGGGCCTCAGGGCCCTGTAAAACTGTAACTGTAAGATACACACTGAAATTAACCGTTTCAGCAACGCTTCAGAGTTGCGCTGATCGCCCTCGGTAGTCGATGACCCCACGATGCCACAACTGTGACGTCACAACATACCTCCCACACGGGTTTAACGAACGCCCCGGAGGAAAATTAGCATATTTTATGTTACAAGGTTGTACCTATTATTTTATTTAGCAGATGGTACCTTCTATCATCGCAATCACTAAACTTGTACCCAACAGTACATGCGGAAAAATTGTGATATCTATTATCGCACTCGCAATGCGACAATTGCAATACGAAAGGCATTGCTCGCATGTTGCCCTCCTGAAGGTGAGTGGGACAGAGGAAAAAGAGAGCGAAGGAGGTTGGCCTTCCGGCTATCTCATGGTACGTAACGCAGCTGTAATAGCTCCTTTACGCCGATCTTCTGTACTAACCCAGTCGAGCCAGCCTATACATGAACTGTAGTCAATTGGCTACAGCTTGGCTCTTCCACCAATAGGTAGATACTCGAAATTGACGCAGGCCACGGGCAAATAAAATTTAAAATTCCGCCAACGTAAGCAAAAAGAATGTATTAATTTACACAAACATACATCATCCCGGAGCCTCGTCAGCCGTTGCAACCTGTTTGTGAAACCGGCTGCGCGCGCGCCGGCCGCCGCACTCACTGTCGCCGAACGCCTGCCGCAATAGTTACTGCAATTTATAGGTATATAATATTGCAATTGATGATGGTGATAAATTAGAATCAAGCAACCATCTATAGTCGAATTGCTTATCAGATGCAGTAAACTGACAGCTGAAAACGTCACTGTTTTATGAATTTGGATCTTATTTGTTCTATTTATATCGAAAAGTGGCATTAGCACCTGTCAATTTATTCCGTCTGATTAGCAATTCGACTACAGGCTCTATGGGCAATTTATCTATAACTGTATATGGGTCTATAGAACAAAAGGCAAGAGGCCATGGCTCTATGGAACAAAAATCTAGAGGCCTGACTAGATTTTTTTATGTTACAAAGGTGGCATAGCGTACGGCTTGCCTGATGTTAAGCAGTTACCGTAGCTATGCTGCTTGCAATACCAAAGGCATCGCTTGCACGTTGCAGACCTGAAAGGGTATGGGATATAGGAAGAGGAAGGAGGGTTGGGCTTCCGGCTCAGTGGAACTTTACACCGATCTTCTGTGAGAGGGTGGTACTACACTGGTTGAGTCAGCCCGTAGCTGCAATCAATTGGCTACAGCTTGGCTCTACCACCTACAAAGTCAAAGTCAAAAGTATTTTTTTATTCATGTAAGCTTATAGCATTTATGAATCGTTAAAAACAATATTTTAGCGTTACCACCGGTTCGTAATGTTGCTTCCATTGAGAAGAGCCGGCAAGAAACTCAATGGTTACTCTTAGGGCTATATCACACCTGGCGACGGGTTTGGCGACCGTCGCCAAGTAGAGTCCTGTCATATTTCGACATAATTCAATACGAATTATTCGCGACGGTAGCCAGCGACGTCGCCGGCCACGTATCCAAACAATTGGTATTACCTGTCAAATTCAATATAAATTCGTTGGCGACGGTGGCTGGCGACGCGCTTGGCGTCCCGGTGAGATAGAGCCCTTAGGTAATAGAAAAATAATAATTGTATACATTTTAAAACAGCAACGCTATGTGAGCAGGCAGGCAAATGTAATAATATTGTAATATGTATATTGTAATGTAAGTGCCAAGGTGCATTTAGGGCCTCCGCAGATTAGCTACTTTTATCATCGGCGACCGGCGATTTTGTGACGTATCGATGCTGCGTCGTGTTTCTTCGAGCGCGAACGAGCGAGACGCAGCATCAAAATCGCCGATCGCCGATGCTAAAAGTAGCTACTCTGCGGAGGCCCTTATAAATAAGGCTTACGATCATAGAGATTTTAATTAGAAGAGACGTTCTTAGTAGATATCTCTATGAAACAACGCGTGGTCATTTTCCCGGGACGCGTGGCATCTATCTACCGGTAAATAGCTGAACTACTCGCTTCGTTTTATGTCGATGTTAGTACTCGGCCGACCACTCGGCCTAGTTGCTTAGACCCAGTCCCCTTAGTAATTGGTCCATGCCTACGATAGACCATAGGACCTTGGCCACATACCATAGGGTCAATACCTACAGCTGTCAATATGCTAATAAAGTGACACGTGTTAACAAGTAGATGTTATCAGCCACGCTATGGAATGACGGTGTGGGCAAAGGTTAATTAAGGTGAAACACCGTAGAGATATGGGGTCTATGGGGACTTGTAAACAACGTGACAGATATATAGGGATGAATTATATTTACTGACAAATTGTACCGAATGGTTGTTTGGGGATTTCCCAAATCATGTATAGTCGAAATACTATTATTAAACAGAGTTGCAAAAAAACAGGAAATATGAAATGAAAACTGTTTAAAACGTGTTTAAATCATTGATTTAAATCAGAAGGATTAAATCACCGTGTTTAAAACATGTTTTAAATGATTAAACCATGTTTTAAACACTGTTTCAAACGAGGTGATTTTTTCGTAACAACCCTGTTATTAAAGCAACGCCTTTAAAACGCTCATACAACTGACTTTTATTCATAAACGACCGATTGACCGCATCGGGTGGTTGCGGGTTCGATTCCCGCCAGTGGCATATTACGGAAACGGCCTTTTCGTAATTTGTCCTGGTCTGGGTGTCGCTGGGGTCGCCCCCAGACCACTGTAAGGTACCCATAGTACAAGCTATGCTTAGTTTGGGACCATACAGTTGGTGTGTAAGTCTGACATCTAAACTTGATGACTCATCTTTTTCATGATCGTAACCAATAATAATAATAATAATATCCTGGGACATTTTTTTTTTACACACGGCTACCTGATCCCAAACTAAGCAGAGCTTGTACTATGGAAACCAGATAACTGATATTACTACATATACTATTTTTTTGTTTGTAAATAAATACTTAATATACATATACACCCAGACTCGGGACATACAGACATGTTCATGCACACAAATGCATGTCCCGGGTAGGAATCGAACCTACGACCTGCTGCGTGAAAGGCGCCACCGCGCCAACCACGCTAATGGGCCCGTCCAACCCAACAACACATAGCATGAGCAACACACAGCCAGCTGCAATCACTGATCAGGAAACGATCGGAGGTTAAGCAACGCTTGGCAAGGTCAAGCAGAGATGGGTGACCATTTACTGGCATTTGAACTGAGCGTCTTCGAGCTTCAGAGGGCACTTAAAAAGTCGGTACCGGATGTCATCTAGGCAGCAGTTGTTAAGCCTTGTCAGAGGCCTTCGGGCGGCTTGAAAAACTGACACCAGGATGGCCACTAACCATACGATAAGAAGAAGCAACACAGATATTCTTTACCAACCTTCTTTGCATATATATATATATATATATATATATATATATATATATATATATATATATAACGTCACGACTTTTATCCCCATTCGGGGGTAGTCAGAGGCTTGAGTGCCATACACCACCACATTGTGGAGGTATTAAGCCAACTCAAAGCCCACGTTTCACCAGATAGTCAGAACCCAACGTGACAGGTGGTGAACCTTGTCGCCGTGTATACAGGAACAGACTATTACCTAATCCCGAGGGATACGTAGGTTTCCTCACGATGTTTTCCCTCACCGTTAGCGAACTGTAAATTATGCACATAGATGAAAATTCATCCATTGGTGCATGCCCCACCGGGGATCGAACCTGGGACCTTCTGATTGAGCCCAACGTGTTCGCCCCTAGGCCACAGTCGCTACCACCATAATAAGCACCAATGGCTTCTAAATTGCCTTCGCGTTCACCTTTTGTAACATTTTCACTTCGAACATAATACGATCTAAAGTGTATTGCGAACTTACAACAATATAAACAAAACATTATCAGTGAGAGCGCTGCCAGCCACATGTCCGCCACCTACTGCGCGCGCGCAGAAGGTCGCCGATAAATCAAACCGTTTCGCTCTATTTTGACAGATAAACGACGCCATGTTGGAACGGAGGCGCGGGAGTCGCTTGTGTGGTCCCACACTCTCAAACTCTCAACTATGATAGTTTTTTTTTTTTTTTAATTAAATAAGGCGGCAATCTAGATTACGGCATGTCTGGTGATAAGTGGTTACTGTAGCCTATAGATGCTTGCAATAACAAAGGCATCGCTCACACGTTGCCAACGTAAAGGAGAGTGGGACTGAGGGAAGGGAATGAAAGGGGATTGCGTATAATAAACTCTATACTACCTAGGCATAAATAGAAATACTCACTTTTGTACATAGTTCTTCAGTACATAGTTAATGGACCGGGAGCCCAGCGTGCAATTCGTGGATTTGAACGAGCGCCGTCCAAACCTAGTAGATTCGGTAGATGACATGATAGGAAGAATACATTGTTCTAGATGTTTCCACTTTCAGCGGTGGGGGAAGCGTATACATGTTTTTTTTTTTTTTTTTTAAAGCATTTACATAAAAATACTCAAGCGTGTCAGATATTGATACTTTTCATGCTCCAAAATGAAAAATTAAAAAAAAATATACTCGAGCGCGCCAGATTTTGTAAGCATCTATAGGCTACGGTAACTGCTTAAAATCAGGCGGGCCGTACACTTTTTTGCCACCGAAGTCCAATATTAAAAAAAAAAATCTTAGTGGGTGAAAAAGTGAAACTTCCAGATGCTCCTATTTCTTAGACTGACGATCAAATTAGCAAAAATGACACTTTTGACACTTCTTAGCTAGTAATGAATCTGACGAGT
Organism: Drymonia ruficornis; assembly: GCA_947859195.1. NCBI lineage: Eukaryota > Metazoa > Arthropoda > Insecta > Lepidoptera > Notodontidae > Drymonia > Drymonia ruficornis. The sequence continues at coordinate 1,627,653 of OX401923.1, forward strand.
TCGAGTATTTTAAGATGGTCTATATTTTTTTTTTGTTCCCCTGAGCGAACCCACCAATATTAAGGGCTCATATTTTTATGAGGTTCTTATCAATATGTAAGCTATCTCCCTTATCTTAATCTGACGCGCTCGTTTAAATCCAGAAAGTCCTTCTACGGCTCCCCATCCATAAGTATATTCTACGACAATCCTGTTTTCAAGAACCACATTTCTAAGGGCCTCCGCAAACTAGCTACTTTTAGCATCGGCGTTCGGCGATTTTGATGCTGCGTCTCGCTCGTTCGCCCTCGAAGAAACGCGACGCAGCATCAATACGTCACAAAATCGCCGGTCGCCGATGCTAAAAGTAGCTAGTCTGCGGAGGCCCTAAGTCAATCGTTTTGTGTTGTAGAGGCACGTTTTTGGGTGGTCCGATGAAAAAATTCAAGTGCTGAAAAACCCTCCTGTGTTGTCCACAATTGGAGTGTCTGTAGGGATCATAATAAGTGTTTTTTTTAGCCAAACTAGCCAAAAGTGGAAGTCAAAATATGTTCATTTAGGGCCTCCGGAGACTAGCTACTTTTAGCATCGGCGACCGGCGATTTTGTGACGTATCGATGCTGCGTCGCGTTTCTTCGAGCGCGAACGAGCGAGACGCAGCATCAAAATCGCCGATCGCCGATGCTAAAAGTAGCAAGTCTGCGGTGGGTCTTATGTATAGCATTCATGAATTAACATCAATATTTTAATGTTACCACCGGTTCGTAATGGTTGCTTCCGTAGAGAAGAGCCGGCAAGAAACTCAATGGTTACTCTTTTCAATAGAAAAATAAAAGTTGTGTACATTTTTATAACAGCAACGCAATGTGAGCAGGCAGCATTATTGCAACTAGAAAATACAGTAATTAAATTTTATTAAGGGCCTCCGCAGACTAGCTACTTTTAGCATCGGCGACCGGCGATTTTGTGACGTATCGATGCTGCGTCGCGTTTCTTCGAGCGCGAACGAGCGAGACGCAGCATCAAAATCGCCGATCGCCGATGCTAAAAGTTGCAAGTTTGCGAAGGCCCTTATATATAGCATTCATGAGTTAACATAAATATTTTAGCGTTACCACCGGTTCGTAATGGTTGCTTCCGTAGAGAAGAGCCGGCAAGAAACTCAATGGTTACTCTTTTCAATAGAAAAATAAAAGTTGTGTACATTTTTATAACAGCAACGCAATGTGAGCAGGCAGCATTATTGCAACTAGAAAATACAGTCATTAAATTTTATTAAATCAGATTTATAGACTCGGCTTGTGGATGCGGTCAATACTAACGTTATTATACGGTCGCCTGCAAGTGTTAGGTAACACGTCCAACATAAACTGAGCTCTCTTTATTATTGACACCCGTAATTACAAGAGCTCAGCGTATGTTGGAATGTCACCAAAGAAACAACAAGGTTGGTCCGTAAAATATACTGAGCAATCAGAAACCAAGCATTACGAATAATTTCCGTAATGATGGTAAAGCCAAAGATGTAGCCTTGACTGCAGCTCATATACGGGCTTGCACGACGGGGTAGTACCACACTCACAGAAGATCAGCGTAAAGAAGCTATTACACGCAGCTGCGTTGCGTACCTCTTTTTATTACAATTTCTTTGGTTGCGTACGATGAGCGTGAGAGCCGGAAACCCAACTCCGTTCCCCTGTCTCTGGTCCCACTTCCCTTCGGGTTGGCAACGTGCGAGCGATGCCGTTGGTATTGAAGCATCTATAGGCTACGGTAATTTCTTAACATCAGGTGGGCTGTACGCTTATTGGCCACCCTAGTCACATAAGAAAGTGGATATGTGTAACTGTCTCCGCAATTACGCAATGGATACCATCATCTGGTAATTAATATCTCAATCAGAGATTAAATTATGAAAGTAGATAAGTACTTACTGAAACCGGAAATAGGTCCCTTTCACTGTTCACTTGTTAACATTATACCTATACGGTACTAGCTTTTGCCCGCGACTTCGTTCGCGCAGAATTCAAAATCGAACTTCCATACAAACTTTCATCCCCTATTTAACGCCCTTAGGGGTGGAATTACGAAAACCCCTTTCTTAGTGAATACCTACAATTCACAAAGAGCAGACCTTCCAAATTTCATGTCTCTAGGATCTGCGGTTTAGGCTGTGCGTCGATATCTAAGGGCCTCCGCAGACTTGCTACTTTTAGCATCGGCGATCGGCGATTTTGATGCGGCGTCTCGCTCGTTCGCGCTCGAAGAAACGCGACGTAGCATCGATACGTCACAAAATCGCCGGTCGCCGATGCTAAAAGTAGCAAGTCTGCGGAGGCCCTAATATATCAGTCAGTCAGGACTTTAAATATTATAGTATGTATAGGGTTTTGAATTATCCAGTTCTCGCTGAGGCGCTCATAGCCAGCTGCAATCACCGATCGGTAAACGATCAGAGGTTAAGCAACGCTTGGCAAGGTCAGTCAGTGATGGGTGACCATTTAGTGTCATTTGAACCGAGCATCTCCGTGCTTCCGAGGACACGTAAAACGTCGTCGGTCCCGGTTGTTGTTAGGCAGCAGTCGTTAAGCCTTGTCAGAGGCCTTCGGGCGGCTTGAACAACTCTGACACCAGGTTGGCCACTAACCATACGATAAGAAGAAGTATGATCCAGTTTCTTCAAAGGGTCTTTATTGGTCGTGTCCTTATGATTTTGGTATGTAACGTGCTACATCTCTCTCCACGGGGCTTACCACCTCTTATCGCGATTCAATTATAGGAACGTTTTAACCATGGACCAGTTACTAAGGGGACTGGCCCTAAGCAAGTCGGCCGAGTGGTCGGCCTAGTACTAAAATCGACATAAAACGAAGCGAGTAGTTCAACTATTTACCGGTGAATAGTAAAATGAAAATGAAAAAACAATGACCACGTTTTGTTTCATACAAATATCTAATAAGGGCACCTCTTTCTTTAGTTTACTCTGTGGTTTTAACGTTTCAGCGACTTTTTGTGCAATGACGTACCTTATTGTCATGACAATAAGAAACGTCATTGCACAAAAAGTCGCTGAAACGTTAAAACAATACTGCTATAAGAGGTGGTGGTAGGGCCCCTGTTCTCAAGATAGGGTTATGTAATTATAAACTTAACTATAGATGTGCCCGCGACTTCATACGTTTGGGATTTTACAAAAAAAATATTGGTTACTCTTGCTAAAATAAAAGTAGCCTTGGTTACTCCTTATAACATCGGCTATCTGCCAGGTAAGTGCCGTCAAAATTGGTCCAGCCGTTTCGGAGATTTGTCGGAAAAAAGAGACAGACAAAATTAAAAAAAATAGTTTTTTGTTAGTACCGTATATACTTTCATGTGCGTTTATTAAAAAGCTGTTATTTTGTCATTACAAACAGACACTTCAATATTATTTATTTGTATACTGGGTGAAATCGAAATCGTCGGCAATATTTTAACCAGTGATTCTACACATGATTCAGAATATTTAGGGAATATTAATCAACAAATCAATTCATAAAAAAATATTACTCAGGTGAGGTATAACAGTTAAATGGTTTGCTTATTTGCTTACCCGAGCAATCTTTTTTTATCAAATGATTTTTTTATTTGTTTTCCTAAAATATTTTGAATCATGTGTAGAATTATTGGTTAAATTATTGCCCACGATTTCGATTTCACCCAGTAGATCTGTAACTAGTCCAAAAAAGTAAGTAAGTACCCAGTTTACACATTCTTACATCATTAACTTTTATAATCTGAAGCATTATATAACAATTTTAATCTGAACATCAATTTTTAAACAACATCCGAGTGAAAGAATTTTGTTGCACTTTTTAAAACAATAAAATGGTTGTGAACTGGTGTGCAAAGATAATTCCAAGAAAGAGGGAGATGTGCCCATCCAAAATAGTTTGTCTTACTAAACGGAGTCCATGGACACAGTACGACTCAGTCGTTCGCGAAGCATAATGGAAACATATCGGTATTGCGAATACGGCTCATCTTCTGGTGAATAATACGCATCAAAATGCCTTTTAAGTTGATTGCCGAATTGCGAGTGCGATAAATGTGTGAATTTCGCTGCATGTAGTGGTGCGCTGAGCACAAGTCTGGTGATTGCAATGTAAGGAGGTGCCATATCTGCTAAAATACTACATCAATGCTGGTGTAGGTAATAAGAACGTTATTAATATTCCGCTGTATATTTAACAGAATGAAGTTGATAATCTCGACTTTCTGATTTTATTATAAGATATTTGAAAAGGTAAGGTACCTACTAGGTATACCTACGTCCTGGTTAAGGCTGCCATGTCCTATTTTAAAATATCCGGCCTAAGTTTCCCATTCAGTCAGATATTTCTTTAAAAAAGACACTACCTAATTCTGCCTGGCCGCCATCGTAACCAAGATTCGCAACCAGTTGCGATAATGGAATTAATATTCTTTATCTGCAACTAGTTGAGAATTTTTGTTCTGTATTCGCTTACCTTAAAGTGTCGGTTATATGCTAAGGGCCGAGTTCGCCAGCAAAACGGGTCGTTAAAACGGTAATCGATTGTTTGTTGTACTGGTAACAGTCGTTTAGTGCTCTGACAGTCCGTTTGTTGATGAACTCGGACCTAATTGACCATTGACGAAAAGCGTAACAAAATCCGGACCGGCTGGATTCCTATATATTTAACCGGATCTAAAATCCGGACGAATGGTAACCGTAGTTAGTAATGGTCGCAAATGCAACTTCTCCTGATTACGTATTTTTTCAAAATACCAGCGATTAATAAATCAATATCGCGCAATATTTGTTTTTCTAATATCTAATATTACCTAAATTTTTTCAATCATACTAGTCATGATGAGACGCCTTATATGAGACGTAAAACCTGAACATAGGAATCCGATTCATCTTAAAAATAATTACCCACATACCACAATCTAATAATACTATCATACACTTTCTATTACCTGCGTCAAAAAAATAAGCACATACACTCGAAAATAAAACAAAATTGTTTTAATAACCTCTCCTTGTTAAACCCGAATAGTACAATCGGTCCGTACCTATAAACCCAACACTATTACTTTCAGTAACTAACTTCGTTATACATTGCTGGTTTGGCACTAACTTGCATATTAAAACTTTGTATCGAAACGGCAATGTATAGTGTTGGAAGCGATAATTCGGTTTTAGAATGTGAAATAGCAGGTGTCATAATACGGTCACCCTATCACTGAATGGAAAGGCATCTTATGCATTTCGCCAAGTATAAAACGGTCGTGGGGATCTGAGATTGCACCAGTCAATACTAAGAAGTCGACAACAGCATCTAAACTATCCAACATGATCGCTTTTGTAAGTTTTTATAACATATTTTTTATATAATTTAAATAGTGACATAACGGTTCGATTAAAAACTCGGAAGTGGCTGGCTGAATAGAGTGTGACCTTATTTGAGAAAAAAAAACTGAAGTTGAAATGCCCGCGTAATTTTTAGTCAAATCAATGACTTTTTTATTTTAAATTCAAAAATAGAGCCTGGCCTAGAGTTGTAAAAAAATAATGTTTATGTTAATTATTTTCTCACGCTCCGTATACAACCAAATGTATAATTTTGTCATAACATTAGTGATGGTCAGTGTTATAAAAGTCGTGTTATATCATAATATTTATTGCTCTCTCCAACACGGAGGTCTAGTGAAAGGTTTTATGTTCTATTTCGTTCTCTGTAACTTTAATGTTCACATAAAGTTCTAATTAGTTGTTGGAATGACCGGAAATGAGGTTACATTATGGGATTAAAAGTCAATAAAATATCAATTTATGTCGAAGAATTTAAAAATGGAGCATGTGTTTATATTTAAAAAAACTTAACATCATGTAACGTAGACCAATACACATCCCACCAACCGCCTCATGAGAGCGACAGAAAAGGAAATTAAATAGCACTTGCCTGCAAAGGAAAATTTCCGGGACCGACTTTTTACGTGCCCTCCGAAGCACGGAGACGCTGAGTTCAAATGCCAATAAATGGTCACCCATCTCTGCCTGACCTTGCCAAGCGTTGCTTTACCTTCGATAGTTTACCGATCAGTGGTTGCAGCTGGCTATAAGCGCCTCATGGTGTTGGTCTGAAATTTATAATTTATTCCTCTTCCAGAAAACAACAGCCCTCCTCCTCCTGGTGGCCCTCGCGACCGCCCGACCCTCTGAAGAATGGGAGCCCGAAGGCCACTCGCACACGGAGCACACGAAGCCGTACCACGTGACTGTGGTGAAGAAGATCGGCGTCCCTGTCCCACACCCGGTCGCCGTCTCCGTCCCGCAGTACATCAAGGTCCCGATACCGCACCCCTACCCCGTGCACGTCACGGTGGAGCAGCCGATACACGTCCCTGTGTACAAGGTAAGAAAACAAATGTTGACACCCTGGACATCCCAAATACTCTTAAACCTTTGTGTGCTCACGGGGAACCTCAGACTCTAGTTAGTTGTGTCTCCCGCTTGGAGGGTAGTGGATAATCGTCTTCCAACGCCTCTTATACTTTCTTTTGATTAAATTCGTGCGGGTTCCAAGATAACTTAGCTTTTCCCCGGGACTCGTCGAGGGTCAAACCTTGGCGACATCGTTGGACACCATTGTTGATCCTGGCTTACAGGATAACAATGGTGGGAGTGTGTGGCGGGCCCAGTTCCCTATTGTCGCCTGTAGCAACGCTAGCAGCTGATCTTAATTCGTTCCTTCTTCTTACTGTATGATAGCCAACTTGATGTCAGTTATGCAAGTCGAAGGCTCTGAAATGTCTTAACGACTGCTGTCTAGATGACTACAATCGGGACCGATTTTTTATGTGCCCCCCGAATCATGCTTAGTTCGAAATGCCACTAAATGCTCACCTATCCCAGGAACTCTTCCAATTATGAACAGACCTCTCGCGGAATTAACCTTGGGTGTGTGGGATTCTTACCCATTAAAACCTCAATAGCCGTCTTCAGCATGTCAGGAGGGTTTCGTGATCTCCAAACGCACCGAAGAACCAAGAACCTAAGTCTAAAATCCAGACCAATTTAGACTCATTTAGAAAACTCAACCACAAAATCCAAAAAGGCAGCATGTGTGTCTCTTTGCACTAAATTATTTTGGACATTTTTATGACTCGTTTATTAAATTAACGTTAATTACCAGTTAGCATAGTCAATTACGCACGCAATACACAATATTAATGTCATGTTAATGTCGAATAACTATCGCATCTCGTGTAATGGACGATTAATTGCATATAAGTACTTACTACGTAATAGTGCCCCCCTTCCTGGCCTAGAGGAGACTCTGTTTATCCTGATAACTAAATTTTGCACTTTTGATCGCCCAAAGGTTAAATTTCAAAAATGCCTTATAATTACACTTTTGTTCCAGCAATCTCCATAATGTCTTCGCCAATGCGTCTTTATTGGCATACTCATAGAGCTTTTTTATATTTTTATAATAGCTGTTTACGTCCTACTCCGGAGCAAAGGGCTCCCCTTTACTTCCCCACAAATTTAGGTCTTGGGGTCCTGCCATGATGTTTCCGCAAAGGTGTTCAACTCATCTCGCCATCTCTTCCTTTGTCGACTCAATAGCACACTTTCTATCACCTCTGTCATATTTAAACCACTGGAAGTTTATTTTTAGGAAATATGTATCAATCATATGCATAGTTTGAGTCTGTTCAACCAATCTTTAACCAGTTAAACTCAGTGGCTACTCTTTCTAAAACAACCAGTTTTCTCGCGCCAAATTAGCCAGGTTGATCGTCTTACAAGTGGGTTAGAACTAGTAGAATTGTTTTAATAGCATATCATGAGGTCTGGAAACTTTCTCAGCTCAGCAAACCTCACGAACACCATTACATTTAACCACAACCCAGAGAATTACTGCAATCATTTTAAGTCCAGAATTAAAGTAAGATTACATAACGAGTATTGTGTCTATACGTTTTTGCCACTTATAGTGACATAAGCCATTCATGTCGCTGATACAATTTATTATGTAATGCACTCGGCCAGAACGAAAGTAAAAGTGATGGTCAGCGGAGCGTGAGCTAAAAAGAATACGATTCCCGCGCGTTTGTGACAGTTAGCTGTCATAATGACGTGGCGTCCTGTTGAGGCATAGTTTATTTTTTTTTCATGTGTTAAGGCGTCTACCCTCTACCACTTGGGAAACTTCATGTAGAGAAAGAGTTGTTGCTTTCCTCATTAGCTCTTGCTTCTACTAAAGATTCTTTTTTCATAGTTTTTTTCCCGATATTTTTAAGCAGTGATCACTCTCCTCAATACAGGCTTTATCCTGTCCTATAGGTCATGGGTAATTTAAAAAAAAACATTAAGTAAATGGCACTTGTGTCATACAAAATACAAAAAAATCGTGACGGGTTTCAAGACAATCTAGCTTTGTCCCGAGACTTGCCTGGCTTACAGAAGTAACAGAAAACGTGTAGCGATCTTTTAAAATTTTCAAAGAAACTTAGATTGGACACTCATATCTCATTTCTTCACAGGTCGTACCCCAGATAGTGGAGAAACCAGTGCCGTACACCGTGGAGAAGCCCGTGCCCTATGAAGTCGAGAAGCCCTACCCCGTCGAGGTGGAGAAAAGGGTCGAGGTGCCCATCCCTAAGCCCTACCCCGTCCACGTTCCCGTCTACAAACATATCTACCACCACAAGGGTGGTAAGCACTAAAAAATACCTCTAAGTATGTGTGCGTAGGGTTATGTGCTGCCAGTGATAAAAATGGCAAATATTTTTTTTTTATATAATAGAGAAAACCCCCTTTTAGTCTACTCAATGTGGAACCTGATGTACTGAAGGAAGTCTTTGCAGGCCTATATCCAGCAGTGGACTTCTTTCGGCTATTCTCTTCTTGTAAAAAAGTAGATGGATAAAACAGTCAAATTCAGCTTTGGAAATTCTTTCAGTTTTAGCTGACTGAAAAACAGGAGTTTATTCCTGTGTGTCAGCCGTTTTACATATAGCGTTACGCACATATACAAGTACATTATATAGCTTATTATATAAGCCCTGGGTTGCCAGTCTGTAAATACAATTCGTAGATCTAGCGGAGATGTAATTCCGTTAGCGTTGACTACTCTGTGTGATATTTATTGTGTGTACAATACTGTTGTTTGGTTGTGCTGTTGTTTGCAATCGTTGTTGACTATTGTGTAATTGTTGTTGATTAATATTAGTTTTTAAGTGTAAAAAAATACAAAAGATTTTATAAAGATACCTATTTCTTGTCTTTTTATTGTCATTCCTAACAAATGAGACTCTACCAGACTCTATTGATGACCCCTTGGCGCAGTAGTTCGAGGGCAGGCCGCTTGGCTCACTGTATCGGGTGGTTGTGGGTTCGATTCCCGACAGAGGCGAATTTTAGAAACGGCCTTTTCGTTATTTGCCCTTGTCTGGCTGTCACTGGGATCGCCCCCAGTCCATTGTACCGTACCCATAGTTCAAGCTTTGCTTAGTTTCGGACAATACAGTTGGTGTGTTTTTCTGAGTACTAATACAGTAGAGTCGACGTAAAAAACATAATTGTTAGGTTCTCACGTGCCCGACTCCTGTAAAATTATAAAGACTACATTTTTACGCTAACGCTAACGACTATGGGCGTAAAACTCTTGGTAGAGCTGTGAGCTACAGATTACGAACATAAACGTTTTAACAAAATACATTACACCTATTGACTGCTCATATATGGGCTGGTTCGGTAGTAACACACACCAAATGTATGGTCCCAAACTAAGCAACGCTTGTACTATGGTTACCAGACAATGGACTCGGTGATCCCAGTGACACCCAGACAAGGGAAAATTACGAAAGGCTATCTCCAAAGAGGACGGTGAGGGAAAACAACCTACCTATCCCTCGGGATTAGGTAATAGTCAGTTCCTGTATACACGGCGACAAGGTTCACCACCTGTCACGTTGGGTTCTGACTATCTGGTGAAACGTGGGCTACGAGTTGGTTAATACCTCCACAATGTGGTGGTGTATGGCCACTCAAGCCTCTGACTACCCCCGAATGGGGATAAAAGTCGTGACGTTACATTACATTTTTATCTCCAAAATTTGCAATTGACAGGAATCGAACCCGATACAATGAGCCGAGCGGAGTACGCTCAAACCACTACTGCGCCAACTGGTCGTCTTTTATTTCACTTTGAAAGTCTATGAAAGTCATAATATCGATACCTACAACTTCCGATGCTCTCGATTACAGGTTCCGATTAATTACAAGTAACAATGTCGTATCGATTCGCGAATCGAATCCCGATAACATCTCGATCAAACTCAACTTTCACTCGACGGTCAAGGCGTCCGGTCGTTGACTTGTTTCGATGTGTTTCATATACATTGCTTCATTTGTAGTATATCTTGATAATCAAGCTCCATGTTCTGCGGTAATGGATGTAAAATTCAAATTGATTCATTGGTTTATGATTGTTTGTTTTGATCATTATGTCGATACGCTTGAGTTGGTTTTTGTTAACGAGAGTGCATTTTTGCTCTTAATTTATGAAGAAAGTATGCAGATAAATACGTAATAACCTACCTAATGGGTTGGACAGAGACATTTTAAGCAGCTTACCAGATTTGGATCATTCAACTTTTACCAAAAATACCTACAATATAATACCTTTATGTATACCTGTTTCTTTGTTCCGGCTAATCTCCGAAACGGCTGGACCAATTTTAACAGGACTTTCACTGGCAGATAGCTGACATTATAAAGAGTAACTTAGGCTACTTTTATTTTAGCAAACATTAACAAAAAATAATTAAATTCAACGCGTACGAAGTCGCGGGCACAGCTAGTAAATAACCTACTTTCATCCGAATATGTCCTAAGCAGTGAAATAGCAACTGATTTACATAAACATAGAAAACCGCAGGTAGTTAATGCATCTAACACTTATCCTAGATTACATATTGCAGTGAAAGTGCGGTAATTATGTGAAAGCAAACGCCATCAGTTCCCGTGTTACGGCTACCAATTCCACCATTACCTCATGGCTTTATTATAGTTATTGCATTTTAACTTCTTGGAGTAAAAGAACATAACTTGCTATTTTTTTTTTATACTTGGCCATTTTCATTTTTTTAATTAATCCTTCTTACTGCGTTTACAAAAAAAATTTTTGAAAGTGTAGAAGCGACTGGCTAGCTAAAAAAATAAAATAGTGAAATGCCTTATAAATATTAACTATTTAAAAATAATATAATGCTTCTTTATTTGAATTTCTTCCGAGTATTTGTTTGCAGTCTTATATTTTTTTCGAGGTGAAATTATTAAATATTTCCTTCGAAATAATTACTTTGTTTTTTTATCATCCTTATACAGCATTGAGTGACTATAAGCTGTTAATAATAAGCTGTTATTTTTCCGCTGTGTATTACAAGGCTGTACAAGAGCTCTATATCATCAAGCCGCATCTTTTATGGGGTAAACAAGGCGGAGAAAGCGAACACTACTCTGCGTGTTCGATTTGAATGTACACTGAACATCTAGTGATGTACCAAATAATCGATTGATTACATCGATTATTAGTATCGATTAATCGAATAATCAGTCTTAATTTATTTCTCATTAATGAATTAAAGTGTGCAACCAGGTACATTCAATAAAACTGACATTTTGTTAATTTTAGTAGAACTGACAACATTATTACAATTAGTAAAGTACCTACTTACTTACATATTTTGACTGTTATACTGTTAAGCAGTTAAATTGTCTGTCTCTACTTTGTCTCGTAAATTTTACTTAAAGAATACCCATTTCATAAAGAGACTCTACGTTCAGTAGGTACCTTATTTTAATTAAAACGCCTATACTATAAACGTCTATAGGTACTATACTATAAAAATAATCGAATATCGAATGCTATAGACTCTATAGCATTCGATATTCGATAATTTTTATCGATACCAGCCCGCTACATCCCTACCGCGGTATCGATTAGGCGCCCCCGCTGCGCGTGACTCACTTTTATGTCGTTCTCACGTGTAGTTTTATTTGTGTTGCCATGTAAAAATACTCCTACGTCCCATAAACTGTAGTGTTATATGAGAAAATGCGAATATTTTATAATAAATTAATAATGTTATGCATAATCGTGGAAATGGAACATCTGATGCGGATCTGCAAGGATCAAGCAACATCTCTTTCAAGGAAACTAATAATAAATAAATAGCGCGAGACTTACACACCGACTGTATGATCCCAAACCGTACAATGGACTGGGGTCGATCCTAGCGACACCCAAAACAGGGGCCTTATCACGACCTCTTATCGCGATTCAATTCTAGGAACGTTTTAACGTTTCAGCGACTTTTTGTCCAATGACGTACCTTATTGTCATGACAAAAAGAAACGTCATTGCACAAAAAGTCGCTGAAACGTTAAAACAATACTGCTATAAGAGGTGGTGGTAGGGCCCCAGAGCCAATAACAAAAAGGCCGTTTCCAAAATTTGCCTGAAGCGGGAGTCAAACCCACAACCACCCGATTCAGTGAGCCAAGTCGCCTACGCTTAAACCACTGCGCCAAGCGGTCGTCAAAAGGCAGCAGGATATTTTCTCTTGTAATTTTAATATGGAAATGTGCAAAGCTTATGTTTACCAGAGGATACTCGTCAATTCCAAAAATGATCCTTAATCCACGTGTGAACAAAAATCTAGATACCCTGTCCACTTGCTGAATGAAAGAGAAAGAATTAAGGATAGCCGTGGTCCGTGTTCATGTGCCATTTGGCCCTAAAAGACCTACACGGACCACGGCTATCCTCTAGATGAGAATATTTTCTTGTTTCATACTTTTTAGAGCGCGTTTTTTCCGTAGTCAGGTTTTAGTTTTTAAACTTACTTTTTATTTAATTATTTTGGAGTTATAGGTAACAAAATATATATTTTTAAAATGTGCTCATCAAGCTCTTTCATTTGATACCCCACACGGTTTCATTAAAAAATGTTTTTTTTTTAGTTCATGACATTATGTCCTCTAGAGGGCGCCATATACAATTTTATGTGACGTCACATAGCCTATAACCAGCGCGCCTTTAAGCCGCTTCTGACGATACCTCATTTGTCAAATTATGAGTAGTTTGGAAGTTAGGTGGGAACAGATGCACATACATACATACATACATACATACATACATACATACATACATACATACATACATACATACATACATACATACATACATACATACCGGTCAAAATCATAACCCTCCGCCGTAGTCGGGTAATAACCGCGTCACCGCTGCAAAGCGATTGGTTCCGCTTGTCCGCCGCAAGAGGCGCTGCAGGCGCTCGGTCCTTTTTTAAATTTGGGATCCGTAGTTCAAATCATTCTTTAACAGACAGTATTTTAAGAATTTTAATTGCTATACGAAATTAATTGCCATAGTTATTTAAAAATAATAGCTCATTTTGGTATTGGTCTAACGATGCGGGTCGAAATGGGGTATAATGGACCCATTTTGAGTCGAATGCGGCACCCGTTCTAATGCCCTGTCCTTTTCACATTTAGATAGAATGAGTGAACTAGCACCATTGATTCCATTGGCTAAAAGAAGAAGGAAGTAGCTTTCCGTTCGTCTGCTTTCTCCAATGAGTACCTAAGCCGATTACAGATTATAGAAGAAGATAGAAATACATTGTGTATTATCTCCTGCGCAGATAGCTAGTCTTTTTTTTATAGGACTGCGGTGGCAATAAAGCGTACGGCCCGCCTGATGTTGAGCAGTTACCGTAGCCTATAGATGCTTACAATACCAAAGGCATTGCTCGCACATTGCCGACCTGAAGGGGATTGGGATGGAAGGAGGGGGAGGGGGGGTGGGCTTACGACTCTCTCACTCATCGAACGAAACGCAGCTGTAATAGCTGCTTTACGCCGATCTTCTATGAGATAGTGGTACTACCCAGGTCGACCCAGCCCCTATGTGAGCTGTAGTCAATTAATTACAGCTTAGTTAGGATATCTTGCTAATGTATTACTTATCTATACCTATTATCGTGGACGGACGACTGGTGAAGGTTGCGGGAATCCGCTGGACGCGGGCAGCGCAAGACCGGTCATTGTGGCGAACTTTGAGAGAGGCATATGTCCAGCAGTGGACGTCTTTCGGCTGAGATGATGATGATACTACCGTAGTTATTATCTATTTCCATAGATAACAGTTAATGTTAATCCCAAAACATAACACTAAGCAAGGTTCACACTTGCCCCAACATGTGACGGTGGGGTCGCGTCCGCTGCGCGCGCGCACCTGCCAGCCCCCGGGGGGCCGCCCGGCCTCCTTTCATACCGACGGATTAATGCCACGTTTTCTTTGCCTTTTTTATTTAAAAAAAAGTAAAAAAAGCTGGCCGATAACTCGGTATGATGTAAAAGGTTATATATAAATGATGCAGGTATGTGGAAAGGGTCATGGGTTCAATCTGGTTCGGAGATGGATGGGTAACACTCGATATTTATTTTTTATAAGTGCAATGTTTATCTTACATTGATGGTAGAGCCAAGCTATAGCCAATTGACTGCAGTTGACGGGCTGGCTCGACCGGGGTAGTACCACCCTCTCACAGAAGATCGGCGTAAAGCAGCTATTACAGATGCGTTTCATACAATAAGTGAAACAGCCGGAAGATCAACCCCCCTCCTTCCCTCCCTCCGTCTCACATCCCTTCAGGTCGGCAACGTGCGAGCAATGCCAAGGGCATTGCAAGCATCTATAGGCTACGGTAACTGCTTTACATCAGGCGGGCCGTATATATAAGCTTTTTAAGCTTTGCCACCTGTCCTATAAAATCATACATACATAACTCATGCCTGTATCCCACGGGTGTAGGCAGAGACATGCTACTATCCTGACACAGCTATTTTGTTCATCCTCTTTGAATTGCTAAATTGAATTGCCAACAATAGGTAATAAGTATCTGCTAGGCTATTCTGTACCGACAAACTCACTTCGCACGCGTGAATTTGCAGGTGATATGTCAAATTTTGTATTGAAATTTGACATTTCACTAGAAAATTCACGCGTGCGAAGTGAAATTGTCGTTACAGAATAGCCTAGCTGAAGGGTTAGACAAGTGACTGACGTCTACAAATTCGCTACGCTTCATCTCTGGAAATGACATAAGTGGCGTGATCTCAAGCGTGATCTTCATAGCAACTTGTTGTTGATTTACATAGCGACGTTTGACATTTCCATACATTGTGAAGTTTGTTCTTTTCTATTCGATTAGCGTTCATGCCACTTGGCTAGCCCCTCTGGTCCGCTGAGAGCGTCGGTCGCTAATTTCCATACAAGACCGTCAAAGTATGACATTTCTCTATTCAAAAATTTAGCTCCTCTTTTAGCCACCGGGATAAGTTTGTGGCATTGCAGGTCAAGGTTAGCGATCCAAATTTATTAAACAAGCCGACGATAGAGCTCTGGCGTACGTATCCGATATCCGTAATAGCCTCTACAAACTTCGATAAACCTGTCGATCGCGATCTGAAAAATGCCCGCACCAAACTAATGGTTTTCCAGAATCAGCCAACGATACATCAAATAAAGTGGCCACACATCAATCTTTACCGCCAACACTCTCGCTGTATAAACACATTAATACAACAATAATTGCGGTAATCTCAAAATTTAATAGCATAACAAACAAAAGCGTGCATCGTCTGCGAACGCATCCGAATCCGAACTTCGGAACGCAGCGCAAACTAAACAAACCATCAATTTCTCTGACGAAAAATATTACGTTACACATTACCCGTCCCTAATCCGATGCTATACAGTTTAAAATTACGCAAAATTATCGGTTTGCGTTACGGTAATGTGCTTTTGTCTGATCGTAAACATCTGGGGATTCGCGCGCGAAATCTGGATAATTTCGCGCGCTCCGACAACAAACATGGCGGCCGGACGCATACTACAGCTAAACGTATGTGTCGAAATATGCAATTAATTACGTCATTTCGGCCATTAGATTAAGAAATAATGCACGATAGTGTGTCGGTTATAATATCATCAAATCGCTGAGCAGCAAGTCTAATCATAAACCAACTAATCAACAATTAATTAGATATATCGGTTACTAAGCTGTCCCCACGACTTCGAGCACGTGGAATTTTCGGCTGTTCCTTTGGGTTTTCTTTATTCCTAAACCAGCCCAGTATTGAAGCGAACAGACCAAAAAAAAAATCTAATCGTTCGAGCTATTTTCCAGATTTTGCGAGACCAACGCGCGGCAATTAATTTTTAGAATGTAAATGAAGAAAGAAATATATACAATATGGAAGAAGACATCGAAGATAAACGAACAAATAAGATTCTAGTATAAAATGAATGTTATTATTTTTCTATATTCACTAGGAACACTGAACATCATCAAGCATGTGTTAAAGTACCATTAACGTCAACCCTTTGCGTGCCGCTGACCGGTGCGGTGGCAACGAATGCAAATCGCACGCCATCGCCTCAATCGCCGCGCCTTCAACCCCGCCCAGTCGCAGGGTTGGCTGCCCGCAGATTGATGTCGCAATAGTAGGGTTAACTGCCGGGTTTTGAGGTTGTTGAACGTGTTTTTTATGGGGATCGAATTATGGTTTAAGGTTTTTTTAGATTGATTAGGTATTGAAGGGTAACCTTTAGTCTGTAGATATGTACGTAGCTGTCTCCTTTATGTACCTTTAGACATGTTTTAATTTACATCTGTCCTGGAGAAACCCCACCAAGGGTCAAACCTCGGCGTTTTCGTTGGACACTTGAGGATCCTGGCTTACAGGAGTACTTAGTACAAGATAAGTATCCTTATGAATCATAAGTTATGATGTCTCAGGGTAGATAACTATTCTACTAAATTACCAAGCCAACTAGACACTCGATTATAAATATCAAATGATAATAAGTTAATGATTCCGCGGTTCTTCCACCACGTAGTGGAAGCTACTGCCACAAGAGTGCCCAGGCATTGGCCCAGGCTTACTACGTTGTGGACGGACCGCAGAATCATTGACTTATTATCAAGTGTCAAATGCATGTCGGAAACATTAAAAAGAACGTGATTATCTTTAGATTAAGTAGTTACCTACCTATGTTAGTTTGTTATTTTTAAGATTTTTAATACATGATGTATTTTTACATTTTAATTAATAGGTAAAACCCACACACAAGTCAAAAATCTAACCACAATATCCAATATTCTATCACCTTTAAACAAACAAACTAAGCGAGTTGACATTCCACAGCCGGAACACTCCTGCGCAGATAACACATCTTATGCCTAATCGAACAAACCGATCAGAACAGCCAATAACAAACTTACAATATACTCTTATCCAATCAATTTTCAACTCTACCACTAGAAGTTAAATTGCAATGTAGCTACGACTAACTGCATTGCTATGTTTGTTGTGATACAAACTTCTGACTACCCTCATTTATCAATTTGTCGATGAAATTTCAACTCTACGCATTTGAGTTACGGTTTTTCAAGATTGTGATTAATGGTAAAGTTATATTGGTTGAGGTGAAACACTCGGCATACCTCTTTGACGATGGTACGTCTCAATTCCTGGGAATTTATCTCTCATCATAACTGGGAATGTTTTAGTTTGTTAATTTTGATTTGGGTATGACTGTACCTAAAGCCACACCAATTTATTTGTTCAGGTGGCCAAAACTGGAACTATTGTTGTCAATATGAAAATACAATTGTTTTCGAGTTTTGTGAAGACAGTAGCGACACCGTTAACGGATCAGATAACTTGGTAGCAACGCAGATTTTATTTAACACTTCGTACATTTCTGCCCTGGTCTTCCATGATCTTTGGAGGCGATACCATTAACAACACCCAGACCTAGTCAAATTAAGATAAAATGAACTGACAATGTAAATACCGATTAGATCACACTAGCTTGATTAATAGATCATTAAACATACAGTCTCCCGACGCCATAAATTCTTGAAAGTCTAATAAAAAATCGCCATTTTCCATCACTATGTCAATCCCGTTATTAAAGTTGTCGACACACTCGGCGTTTTAATTCAGCTGTCAAAGTTAGTGGCTCACCATAGACAAGCATTAGTCAAACTGTCAGAGTGCCACGCTCAACTGTCAATTAGTCATTCGGGAACACTCGGACGGAGATCAGTAGTTCTGGAAAAAATCCTGGTTTTAACGAGTTGCGATTGAGGGGAGATGGTTCCGCACATTTAAATTAAAGTCTGGCAGATATTGAACCTCTATCTCTAAAGTTAAATTTTAAATATGGATGAACAAATGGGATAGCAACCTGTTTACCAATTTTTATACCAATAGGGGTAAATAGTCAATCAAAACATTGGCTAAAGAAGGGTATATTTCGCCAATGTTTGGTTTAAATCCAGTAGGTACTTTTACCACATTTTCCTAATACAGAGCGCTTCATCGTATCTCCAAGTTTTGGCCTGAGTCGACGGCATGTGCCTGAGAGCTTGAAATTAAAACATAAATATTTTAATAAAATAATGTTAGTGAATTAATTAGTCAGGAATCAATGCCACGAAAGCAAGCTTCACTAAAGCTAGTCAGCACTTGAAAACTTAGATAAAATCAAGTACGTATGTAGACATCAAATAAAGTATGACCATAAAGTTGGTTCTTAATCTTCCCACAATCACGGAACCCCAAAACAAACCCATCGAGGACACAAACGCATTGTGACATCAAACATCACGATATTTGATTTTGACAAACTGCGCTACCGCTGACGCTCCGTCAAAATCGATAGCAAACTCGCAGATTTAAACATAATTAATCGATGTCCGCTAAGCGAATTACCTCCGACAATCGTTTATCAGAAAAAAACGTGAAAAAAAGAATAAAGAGTGGCACGGCAGACAACAATGGCGGCATTTGAATTGAATCCTCTAAAGTTTTGTTTGAACATCTAACGTTTTTGGGTGGATGTAGATAAATTAAATCAATTTGCATGTGTTTGTTGTGTTGGTTTATTTCAGGAGAGATTTAAGAGTTGAGGATATTTGGGTGAAAGGACATGGCTGGGCAGTGATGGCATAACCTTGCTGAACAGTCTACGCTCAAACCACTAGACCAAGCAGTCGTCTAAATATCTTTCGTGTCTAAATATGTTGCGTAGTATTTAAATAGGTATCTTACGTATCTAAGTATCTTCCGCAACTAAATATCTTGTGTACCTACGTACCTATCTTCTATATCTCTATATCATCTGTGTCCTAATTTTCATCCGGAATAATCAACCTGACGAAAAGAGATATCAATACGAGCTATTAAACAAAAAGTCCGCATAAAAAAATTCGAATTAACAAGTAATTTTTCACAACTGAAACTTTACATTCTTACACATTATTTATGACTGATTTAAACAGTAGTTAATACGTTTTTAATGGACCCTTTACAATTCGGAAACAATGATGCATTTAATAGTATGTTATATTATTACTTTTATAAGACAAGTAGCCAATTAAAGAGAATAATGGCGTTGGACGCAGGTATTGCAGGTGCGACGCGAAGTGCGCACGCGCAGCGCTAAATTACGCACACAAGTAAAGATGCAGTGCAAATTACACACTCATATAAGGGTACAATGTAAATTAAAGACATTATGTGCGTACGTGGGTACAGTTAGGTCATCTTTCATAATGCAAGACTGAGCTTCGAGGGCTTAAATTAAAGCAATTATTACTCAGCTCAGCGTGTAATTAAGAAGGTAGATTTAATGGGGAATAAATTGCTAAGTATTTCTAAAATGTATCGTATGACTGTTGAATTTCGCTGATAATAATTTATTTTATTTGCTGACCATGTTTTTTTAGCTTGAAATTAATTTTGAAGACTCTTTAAACTTATAAAAGATTGTATCTTGTCTTTTGTCATTAACTAAACCAGCATCGATTAGTGTATCATTTTCATGGTGAACCTTCGATAAATATCAACAGTGTGACTTCCCTCCGAAATTAAGTCGGCCATGTTTAAATTTTAAAAGGGCGCGGTTGCGTTCTGAAATACACATCAATTTGTCAACGGGAGGCGTTCCGAACACAGATAATTGGTAGTGAACAGCTGATAAAAACTTTTGTTTATTTTAAATTAAACGCACACCCAACGCGGTCATTAACGTGTTTTCTAAACTTTAAAGAAACTTGAGACAACTGACAAGCTTCAACGATTTAAGTATAGGTGCAAAACAGAGCATATTAATTTTATTTACCTAGATGACTTTTTCAACTATAGTTCTTCGAATACGATGTGATATTATTAACTATTAATAGTATTGCTTATACAGCCTCCCCATATATATTTTTATCATGAGCCGTCTTTGTGAGATGTCGTGGATATCCAGATGTTTCAGAAGGTTTATGTCTACTTTGTGGCCACATTTATTTTAGATTTTTTAAATTAGGCAGCGGCTATCAGGGCGACATCTAAGCCGCACGACCAGCAGTAAATTACGAGTGAACTGGAGCGACGCTCCTCATTGTATGCAGATCATCGGACGTCTCTCAGCCACACGCCGCATTTGCATCAACTTTCGGTACAAGATATTTGCAAATAAGCCGCCATTCCCCATCCGCCATGCTACCAACCTAATTATAATACCGCGTAAACATTCTTTATTTTAAAAAAATACTTAGGCGACGGCAATATATTGCAAAATGCCGCGAATGAAAGTGGTAAGTCTTTATCTATGGATTTATCGAAAGCAGGTGGATCTAACATGAAAGTACGGTGGACCTTGGACTCGCTATCGGATATCATTTTGAATTATAGAAACAATGGGTCTGGCGGCCATTGTTCAAATCACAATGCATCGCTCATTACTCAGCCGCTCGTTAGCTCACCAACCGCCGCGAAACACTAACTTTATCAGGCGCACGTCAAAATATCTGGTGATCTTATAATGTGGTGAGAGTGCCATTTACGGGCATCTTTTACTAGTAAATAATAATATTATTAATAACAATAAATATCGCCAGACTTACACACCAACTGTATGATCCCAAACTAAAGCAAAGCTCGTCGTATGAGTACCGTACAATGGACTGGTGATAACCCCGGTGACACCCAGACCAGAGCAAATTACGAAAAGGCAGCTTCCGAAATTTCCTTCTAGCGGGAATCGAACTCGCAACCATCTGATGCAGGTGAGGTCTACAGGTTGCATTTCAAACAACATGTATCGAGTAGGAAGTATTACGATTTCGAGAAGTCTACCAGAGAAATACCAGATACCAGATACCACAGCGACTGTAGCCTAGGGGTGAACAGGTTGGGCTAGCAATTGGAA
Source organism: Drymonia ruficornis (assembly GCA_947859195.1). Taxonomy (NCBI): domain Eukaryota; kingdom Metazoa; phylum Arthropoda; class Insecta; order Lepidoptera; family Notodontidae; genus Drymonia; species Drymonia ruficornis. The sequence continues at coordinate 1,649,009 of OX401923.1, forward strand.
GGTCCCAGGTTCGATCCCCGGTGGGGCATGCACCAATGGATGAATTTTCATCTATGTGCATAATTTACAGTTCGCTGACGGTGAGGGAAAACATCGTGAGGAAACCTACCTATCCCTCGGGATTAGGTAATAGTCAGTTCCTGTATACACGGCGACAAGGTTCACCACCTGTCACGTTGGGTTCTGACTATCAGGTGAAACGTGGGCTTTGAGTTGGTTAATACCTCCACAATGTGGTGGTGTATGGCCACTCAAAAACCTCTGACTACCCCCGAATGGGGATAAAAGTCGTGACGTTACATTTTTTTTTTACCAGAGAAATGTGCACAATTTTATTCCTCTCGTAAGAACATATTCAGAAAACATAAATTCACATTACATAATTAGTTAGTTACTTAGGTACCTACCTACTTATTGGTAAACAGTAGAGCTTGATACCAATACGGACTATTCGACAATTCTAGGTTATTTTCAAAGAAATTACTTGCAAATACTATTTTTGTTGCGTAAAATGTATTGCCCACATGTAGGTGTTCTCACCCTACACCTCTTTCGGACACAATCGACCAAAAATAAGAACAAAATAAACAAGACATGACTCCTGAACGCGATCCAGAAGCCAGATGCGTATCGACGCGCCAAAAAGCACAATTCAAATCGAATCTCCGAATGATATGACGTTTCCCGCGTTCCTTTTTCGAAAATGCCCGCGAATTGTCAACCTTCGCATAGACAACGAGCGCATTTGAATACCGCCAATTTGAATATAAAGGTCGGCATTCACGTGTCGCCACCATACATCAACCGGGAAAGCTTTAAGTCTTTCGAGCGCTTTTCGGACACAAATAAGCGTCTGATGTTCGACAGGAGGCGTATAATACGGTCGGATTTAGTTCGGCCGAGTTACCGGCCACTATTTATGAGACGCACGTGATGAAAGCGCGTTTACTTTGGCGGCTATTTCGCGAACGGGGTGCGAATGTTTTAACTGCGCTGACTCGTCTCAACCTCGTTCCGTCGGCGCTTATGTAAATGACGCCTTCAAATCCAGCATTAAGATAATCATTTAAAATATTTATGGCGTGTAAACGTCGATATTAAGCGGGTAGACACCCACGACAGCGGGCCGTATCGTCCGCGGCCATATTTCATTTGGCCACAATTACAACCATTAAACGGGGCGCAAGTCTTTGATATGTGTTTTTTTATTTATTGTAGCAAACTTATTAGGCCGCTGTGGCATTAATGATGACAGATGAGGCGGGGTATCGCGCTTAATGCGCCGTCTCTGTGAGGATCAGTTTAGTCGTTGATAGCTAAAAAAAGTTAGGTAAATTATTTCTTATTGGAGCAGTCTCTAGCTAGGCGGTCACAGAAATGTACAAAGCAGTCAGCCATTGATGTTTTATTTTAGCGGATATGTTACCTCCTAACATTGCAATCACTAGACATGTTGTCAGCGCACTCGCAATTTCGACAATCCTTAAATGCTTTTTGATGCGTGTTATGCAACAGAAGATGAGCCGTATTGGCAATACCGACATGTTTTCAACATTATTTTCCGAGAACGACTGAGTCGTACTGTGTCCATGGACTCTGTTTAGTAGGACACGTCTCCCTCTTTCTTGGTAATGTCTTTGTTGCAGCAATTTATACCCGTACATAATCAGTAGGACTGCCGTGTAACTAATTAGTTTACGACCGGTTACCGCAAATGGCAAAGATATTAAGTATTTAAAAGACGTAATTGAAAACTATATTTAATAGCGTTTTATCGCGACGGTTTGTTGTTACGTTTTATTAATGGTCCGTAGTAATCTGCATAACTTAAACTATTTCACGGTTAAAGAAACGTCACGGAACGAAACGTAACGTTAAAGGAACGACTCCTATTGTTAGTGATAGACAAATGTTCAACATTAACTGCCCAAATTTAATTATCAACTCATTATTCTACAGACCCCTTCTGCAACTATTCTTGGAAACTTGGTGTTGGGCTATTTGTATTCTTTTCTAAGTGTTTGGTAGATTATGTTTGCATTTGTCGACGAATTATTTGAAACTAACTTTTGCCCGCGACTTCGTCCGCGCATAATTTATCCCACGGGAACATACTATCGGGATAAATCGTAGCGTATGTACTATTCCAGACTGTAATCTATCTCTGTGCCAAATTTCATCAAAATCCGTACAGTAGTTTTTGCGTAAAAGAGTAACAAACATGCATCCATCCATCCATCCAAACTTTCACTTTATAATATTATTATAGTGGGATTTCAATTAAGTGTAATGGTATTATCAATAAAGAGGGAGACATGCGACTGTCCAAATAGTATGTCCTACTAAACGGAGTCCGTGGACACAGTACGACTCAGTCGCTCGCAGAAAATAATGTTGAAATCATGTCGATATTGCCAGTACGGCTCATCTTCTGGTGAATAATGCCTTCTCATGTATTTAATAAGTCAATTGTAGAATTGGGAGTGCGATAACAGATGTGTGAATTTCGCTGCATGTAGTGGTGCGCTGGGTAGGTACAAGTTTGTGATTGCTATGTTAGAAGTTACCATATCTGCTAAACTAATAACATCAATGGTTTCGATCGTAATAAACTGATAAGTACTTAATTAGATATTAAGTTATTCTTAGCATTAATCCACAAAATGTATTATTTATGCACTTTAACAACTACCTAACTGACTAATAAAGATGTTTTATAAATGTCGACATTATTAAAAAGTCCGGTATTAACTAAAGCTAGTTTAATCATTATCACTCACTATAGGAAGATAAAAGTTGACAGTAAAAAAGGTAAAAAGTTAGAGAACTCCATGACATGTCTAACACTTGCGTGTGCGCAACTAAGTAATGGTAATTTCAGTTAATTAACTTTTGGAAAAATAATGAAATATACTTCACGAGTTTTATCCCCATTAGGGGATAGTCAGAGGCTTGAGTGGCCATACACCACCACATTGTGGAGGTATTAAGCCAACTCAAAACCCACGATTCACCAAGTCAGAACCCAACGTGACAGGTGGTAGTGATGAACTTTTGGAAACTGATAGTTAAATTATTTACCTATAATAATAATCACGAAATTGAGTTACCTGAGGTAAGTAGCCTATAGGTACTAGGTAAGTACCGTCCTAGTAATGAATTAAAAACCGAACAACAATGAAATAAGTTGAATAGACTGAACGAGTCATTTAAAAGAGAGTCCGATTACACAAGTCATAGACAAATTAGCGCAGATCGAATCTATCCGAATTTGAATAGCGAACGCGCCGAACGGAAACACGTTGTTTTTACCGCGTTTTAATTTAATTTGAATTCGGAATGTCGTTGCGCGGCCGGCACCCCGCCGCGCTTACAAATGGCGTCCATACATCAAGCCGATGATATCTCTTTCAACTTTTGAATCCACCTCGCCGTGGCCAGCGAATTAATAAATTGTATACGTAGAAAAAATTAACCCCACAACGTGAAATATTATAAGGCGAACAAGTTAAAATTACCAATACATAATTTATTGAAACTAGAAGCTTGGTCACGGGCTTAGGCATGTTAACCGTAGGTACCTATAAAAAGGTTAAAAGAAGTTATAATAGACCTAACATTATTTTTCTATAACCATCAATTTTATAACAGGCCAATGAGGATGAAATCGTGACTAATTTGTGGTCAATTTATTCACTTTTACATCGCATCACGGTCAGTTATTTTAAATTTTGTGAGCTGTGGTGTGGAGCCGTAGCTACCTACCTACTTACTTAATTGTTTGATTTTTCTCGATAATTGGTCTCCTTAAGGCCGTAAGATCAATAACATTGTACCTCAACCCAGGGGCGCCGGCTTTTAAACAATCCCGTGGGTGCTCATGATGAAAAGAACAGACAAGCAGTACGACAAAAAGGTGATACATTTTTTAAAGGTAGGGAAAATAAGTGTTTTTTTTTTAATCCATATTGTAATGATTTTAATAATAATTTTTGGTTGTAATTTTTCTAACTCTAACTTGGAATACCAAAAAACCTTGAAAATAATCTTACTTAAAATCCAGCGTTTTAATTTGAATTTAAACAAAGAATAATCTTTGAGTTGGTAAAAAAAACAACAAGGTATTACACATAAGTAGGTACCTACCGTCTGTGGTCTTGTGGGTAATAGTAGGGATATCACAAATTAGATTACATTTCTTGTTAATAGGTACTTTTGTACTTCCTAATACCAACCTACAGAACTAAATACTTATAATAACATCCTTGCTTAGATTAATAGGTAATGCCGTGAGCCGTGAGGACAAAATCATATTTTTTCTCAATGTGCCTACTTGTTTTTTGTCAGCAACATAATTCCCCAAAGCATGATTACATAATAATGTTTTAGGCGTTCCATAAATTGAAGCTATTTGAAATATTGTAGAAAACTAAACTGTCCGTAACCCAAATTGTTCTGTTGATATACAAAACTCAAGAAGTTGAATTAAATTATATTATGGGCCATGGAGCTTAAAGACATTGACTTATTACAAAATTCTTGTTTGCGTACAAAATTTTATGAACGCATCCATAACATAACGTCACACTGACAATGACTGTCAAAAATCAAATCGAAGTTGTCAATGTCAGCTTGTCAGTTGTCAAAACGAAAGTAGGAGGAGGTGGATCCTCGAATCGAAAATTAATTCAATCCCCACCACGGAGACCAGCTTTCACCATGGTAGATGACTCCCACCATCTCAGTTCCACCGTGCGATGCCGGGAACGTCGGCTTCTAGTTAACATAACTGTACTTTTGACAGGGCACCGCGATGTTCGCTCGAGTGACTTTTTATCCCACACTTCTGTACAATGTGGTGATGGAGAAGGTCACCAGCAGACGGTGGTACGACAGGATGGATGATACAGTGATCCTGGGCGCGCTGCCTTTCCAGGGAATGACGAAACAGGTACAGTTTTCTAGGTTACTTGGTCACTATAAAAATCTGTGTCATATCGGTTGATATCCATTTTGCCGACTTTTATGAATTAAATGATAAGTTCTGGAGTGTTTTTTGGACTTCAGCATGTACCCCTGACCTTTTCTAACCTAGGGGCCTCCTATTACACATGTTTACATTGATATATTTGTTTGACTGTTTAGTTATATCTGTGTCAATATTTGATGTGTACAGTACACATCAAATATTAGGCATGATTTAAATTAAGTATGTAAGAATGTTGGGATAATGGTCTCTCTGCCAAAGCAAATAAGAACACTATAATATTGCTTTTTAATTTATAAGTAGTTTTAATTTTTATAATTTAACAAATTATTTTTTGTGCCGTCCTACCTATCTACTAATTCATACTTAATGGGATTTTGCTCCATCAAAAATTAAGCAATATTATTATAGGTATATGGTACCTAAACAAGAAAACAAATACATTAGTACAGTTTGCTAATTAACTATAATATCATCACCTAATTTATTTGTGGCTATAATTGAACTTTGTTAATTACTTTTACATTAGTTAAACTTTTTCTATATGTGTTAAAATTTAAAAATTTTATTTTCTTTGTCCGGGGGCTTTTTGGCCTGGCCCGCAATCTCCCTCTGACATAGGGGTCAGAGTCTTTATTATCTTTTTCTAGAATAAATTTTAGTACAGTTTTTTATTGAAATAATAACAATATTACATGTAAATGTAATATAACAATATTCCAGTTGAAGGAAGAGGAGAACATAAAAGGTGTGGTGTCTATGAACGAGACATACGAACTGAAGATCTTCTCAAATGACGCTGAGGTGAGTTCATGCGATACAAATAAATTAATTTATTTGTAATGTAATGTAATGTAAATGTAACGTCACGACTTTTATCCCCATTCGCGGGTAAAAGTGGTGGTGGATGATGGATTGTGAAGGTATTAACCAACTCAAAGCCCACGTTTCACCTGATAGTCAGAACCCAACGAGACAGGTGGTGAACCTTGTCGCCGTGTATACAGGAACTGACTATTACCTAATCCCGCGTGATAGGTAGGTTTGTAAAGTTGAGATTGATCTTAAGATGCTGTTTTTGGCAGATGATCCATACATTAAACGTCAAAACTACATCTTAAGATCTATCTCAACTTTGAGATGTATTTATTAATACGATCCTAGGTTGTGTAGTCCAGACAGTTAATTTGAATGATAATCTTTTCCATTTATACTGCTTCCTAATTTTACTTAATGGCTAAACTTTTGCCAAAGAAGATACAAGGATATATAAAAGAAAAACGATATTTTCAAACTGATGATTGAAATGTACACATATTACATACAATTAAGTCTATTATAAAATTATACTATAATATGTAGAATATTTTACTGCAAGTGGGATATAATACAGAGTTGATAACTCTTCTGACTTCTCTACTTCATATGTTATGATAGTGTCTAGTTAAATATAAATAGCCATTATTGATTGCTAGTTTGACGCTATTGTGGTGTCGCTATTGTGCTCAAAATCATCTGACCCGCAGTTCATCTGTGTTTATCTCGCGCATGTTAAAGCACCTTTTATCATGCTAAGTGCGACAGATGTCTGTCTTAAGATTAATAATATAATACTGAGTGAAATCGAAATCGTGGGCAATATTTTAAACGGTGATTCTACACACGATTCAAAATATTTAGGGAATATTAATCAACAAATCAATAGATAAAAATTTATTACCCAGGTAAGGTATAACAGTTAAATGGTTTGCTTATTTGCTTACCCGAGCAATATTTTTTTATCAATAGATTTTTTTATTTGTTTTCCCAAAATATTCAGAATCATGTGTTGAGTCATATTTTAAAATATTGCCCACGATTTCGATTTCACCTTGTATAAGCCCTTCTAACACTCCTGGACGCGAGCCTCCCCTCAATGCGAGAGGGATTCGGGCCAAAATCCACCACGCTGGCCCAGCGAGGGTTTGTGGATTTCACATGTCTTTCTAAAGCGCGAGGAGCTCCTGAGCAGTCAGTTTCGACGTCGGAATGCATAAACATGATGAGCAGGCAGTCTAATAGCGACACTGTGCAACATTGCAGCAATTAGGTCATTAAAAAAAAAAACTTTGTTTTTTATGTATTTTAAAACTTTATCTCAAATTATAACGATTTTCGATACTAAAAACTCTTTTTATTGCATTGGCAATGTTGCATAGCGTCGCTATTAGCCCGCCAGATGGCTCGGGCGCAGCTCGGGGCTTGTGCACGCACCCATTAAGATATCATACTGTCAGTGTCATTCCTACCTGCTACCTGCCGGCTACCTGATCCCAAACTAAGCAGAGCTTTTACTATGGAAACCAGATTACTGATATAACTACATATACTACTTTTTGTTTGTAAATACATACTTAATATACAAAATTACAGCCAGACGCGGGACATACAGACATGTTCATGCACACAAATGCATGTCCCGGGTAGGAATCGAACCTACGACCTGCAGCGTGATAGGCGGAATCTTACCAACCACGCCAACGGGCCCATTAAATCGGGTCAGGTTATGAATCTATAATTTGGAGCATTACCAAAATTTCAACCCATACATCACTTTGTTAATATCACATGGTTAGTAGTAAGTAATGTGCCCACCCCCGTTGCAGAAGTGGCGTGAAGCCGGCGTGGAGTTCCTCCAGCTGGCGACAACTGACATCTTCGAAGCTCCCGACCAGGACAAGTTGTATGAGGGGGTCACATTCATCAACAGGTAAATGATTGAATGCAGTTAAACAGTTACATGTTAGGGCCGGGCTCCATTAGCGCGTTGCGTTGCGTCGTCGCAAGATTTTGTACTGGCTTCGTCTCTCGCCCGTTGACCCTTTGATCCGTTGCGACGACGCAGCGCAGCGCACTAGTGGAGCCGTGCTCTTACTGAGATCTCGTCATGTCAGTCAGGGCATCGATTGCGAAACTACTGAGACTCTAGACAAGTGACTGTCGTCTACAAGCGTTCCTTCAAATCGCTACGCTTCATGTATGGAAATGACATAAGTCACGTGATCTACATAGCAACTTTTAATGTCATTTCCATACATTGTGAAGTCTATTCTATTCGATTAGCGTTCATGCCACTTGTCTAGGGGGGCTGGTCTCTCAACATTACAGGAACTTGTCGACCGGCAAGAATTTATGATTTATAACTACGAGTACGAATAACTGTTTCTGTACGAGATCGAATCAGAAAGATGAGATACGTAGACATACCATGATCACCGACATAGTCGTGCGACTTAGTAGGTCAAAGTGGCAGTGGGCGGGGCAGATAGCCCGAAGAACTGATGGCCGATAGGGCAGAAACGTTCTTGAGTGACCACGTACCGGAAGACAGCGTGGGTAGGCCCGACAGAGTAAAGACTAAAGAAAGAGGTGCCCTTATTAGATATTTGTATGAAACAAAACGTGGTCATTGTTTTCTCATTTTTAACCGACTTCAAAAAAGGAGGAGGTTTTATGTTCGGCTGTATGTATGTTTTTTTTTTTTTTTTTTTTTTTTTTACTATTTACCGGTAAATAGTTGAACTACTCGCTTCGTTTTATGTCGATGTTAGTACTAGGCCGACCACTCGGCCGACTTGCTTAGGGCCAGTCCCCTTAGTAACTGGTCCATGGTAGGCCCCCATTAAGTGGACCGACCTAGTGAAGGTCGCGGGAAACCGCTGGATGCAAGTGGCACAGGACCGGTCGTTGTGGAAAACCTTTGGGGAGACCTATCCAACAGTGGACGACTTTTAGCTAACATGACGATGATGGTGTTATTTATTCGGTGGTTTGGTGTAGGTTCCTGCCGGTTGGATGCAAGCTGCGCGGGCTGCCGGCGCAGGGCGGGGGCGGGGGGGGCGTGGGGGGCGGCTCGGTGTACGTGCACTGCAAGGCGGGCCGCACGCGCAGCGCGACCCTCGTCGGCTGCTACCTCATGATGGTGAGAACCTAATACGTAAAAACCTAAGGGTCCGTTCACACAGAACCGGCTCGGAGCGGAGAAGGCATTTTTATCGCGTTTAAATCAGAGTTTTGTGTCATTGAAATAAGGTTGATTTTTGTTAGTCTGGCGATAGTGGCGATATAGATTTATTTAATCCAATTGTTGTTGACTATGCTGCGCTCCGATTGTAAAGTAGTGTTAAACTATTTGTAAGAAAATTGTATTTTTTATGTGACTACCAAACAAGCGTACGGCCTAACTGACGTTAGACAGTTACCGTAACCTATAGATGCTTGCAATAACAAGGACATCGCTCACACATATGCCAACCTGAAGGGGAGAGGAAGGATGTTAGGCTTCCGGCTCGCTCACTAGGGTCGCTCGATCTTCTGTGAGAGGGTGGTACTACCCCGGGATGTCTGTTATACTGCCAATTTTTTTTCCAGAAAAACGGATGGTCTCCCGAAGAAGCAGTCCGCTACATGAAGTCCAAGAGACAGCATGTATTACTCCACACCAAGCAATGGGAGGCGCTCGACATATTCCACCGGACGCATGTACGGACGTAACCATGCAATAGTTAATTTTAGTTAGTCTCGTAATAGCAATGATAGCCGATCGGTTAAGCACGCGGCTTGCGGGCTAAAGTCCAGGGGTTCAAACCCCGGCTCGAACTGGGTTTTGCGAAATCCATGTGCGCATATAACTTTAATTATCACTTGCGGCGAAGGAAAACATTATCAAAACTGTAAAAATTCGAAAATCTAGAAAAAAAATATCGAAAAATATGTGAAATCCACCTGAATCCCCCTCGCATTGGGGGGAGGCCCGTGCCCAGGATTGGGACGTTAAAAGGGCTAATATTATTATTCGGACACCAAGGTGTTCACGGGTAAAACCCCATCGGAATAGGCTCAAACCCCCGGAAACCCCTTTAGACTGCACATTGGGAATTTCAGAGTGATCTTCGCTAAACTACTTTGAAACGTCTAACGGCCGAATACTCGTACGCAACTCAAATTTGCTGCTTACCTTTGACGTGCCTAACAAAAATGACAGATAACGAATCTTAAACTGCTAAGTGGGACTTTATTTGACTGGTCTTTGAGTATTCGGCCGTTACCGCCGAGTACTCGAAAGTAACTCAAATTTGAGAGCTGCTTAACTTTGACGCGCTATACGAAAAATTATAGATAACGACGTCACAAACTGCCAAGTGGGACTTTAATATTTGAGTAGCCTTTGAGTATTCGGCCGTTAGTCAAGTAATTTATCGTATGATGATATTTTTGTGTGAATTGCGTTAATTATTAGACACGTTTAATGTAGATAAATAATAGCTGTATTATTGTAATTTCAGAGTGATTTTCGCCAAACTACTTTGAAACGTCTAACGGCCGAATACTCGTACGCAACTCAAATTTGCTGCTTAACTTTGACGTGCCTCACAAAAATGACAGATAGCGACGTCTTAAACTGCTAAGTGGGACTCAAATATTTGTCTGGTCTTTGAGTATTCGGCCGTTACCGCCGAGTACTCGAAAGTAACTCAAATTTGAGAGCTGCTTAACTTTGACGCGCTATACGAAAAATTACAGATAACGACGTCGCAAACTGCTAAGTGGGACTTTAATACTGCCGCACAATTTATAAACGCAGTAAGTACAACTAACTGCTTTGGTACTTACTGCGTTTATAAATTGTGCGGCAGAATATGTGAGTAGCCTTTGAGTATTCTGCCGTTAGTCAACTAATTTATCGTATGATGATATTGTTGTGTGAATTGCGTTAATTATTAGACACGTTTAATGTAGATAAATAATAGCTGTATTATTGTAATTTTATTAATTGCGGTAATGCATTACATAATTAATTTATTATATTTTTTATTTAAGTACCATGAACTATCCTGTACTTTTCTTTCGTCAGAATATATTTTTTATTTTGTTAGGCATAATACCTTTACTATTATCGGAAATAGGTAATGCAATACCTACTCACAAAATGGAGTCTTCCTGTTTTTTTTATTTATTGTTGACATATAAGACCGCTTGACGCAGTGGTTCGAGCGTTGGCCGCTCGGCTCACTGCATCGGGTGGTTACTGGTTCGATTCCCGCCATTGACAAATTTTGGAAACGGCCTTTTCGTAATTTGCCCTGGTCTGGTTATCACTGGGATCGCGCCCAGTCTATTGTACGGTACCCAAAGTAGCTTTTGCTTAGTTTGGGACCATACAGTTGCGTTTGTCTGGCGATATTTATTAATCAATGACAATGTACAGTGTATATTATTAAATTAAATAAATATATTTTTAAATTATTACTTAACTTTTATTGTTGAAGAATTGTCATCAACTTCGAAAACCTTGGAAAAAACTAAGACGTGTAAATTAAAAAAATAAATTGCAACTATTATTTTATTAACAATAAATTATATCAAGGACCACTCTGGTGCCATTACATCACATACATTATAACTAAGTCGCAGAGAAACAATTAATAACAAATAATACTTCAATAATCAAATTTAGGACAACCAATTAAGTACCTAGTACACATTCTGACCACTCTGCAATTTCAGAAATAAACGACCATCAAACATTCTCCGATTGCAGAGTTGCAGAGATTTAGTACAACTTGCCTAACAAAATTTTATTTCTATATTGGCAAGCGCAGACAGTAATTTTAATGTTAAAACTAAATTTGACGACACTGCGGCGGAACTTAGTTCAATCTTCATTCAAATTTCTTTACTTAACAGAAATATTGACTTCAGGAGGCAAATGGCAACCGGCCGATTATGTACCTTTCTGTCAAAATTATCATTACCAATAATTTTACAGATTATAGTTCAAACACTTTCGCATTTATATTTGAGGTACATAACAGGCCCGTTAGTAATGGCTGATCTACACGACGACAGTACACAAGTAAATACAGTAGCCTCTATCCCAGTCCTCGTGTAACTCTGCAAGCTTGCAAGGCAAAGGTGTCTGGAAAAGATTGCCAATGTGACTATAGCCATTTGTATACTGTCTTCATGTAAACCATGCATAACAGCCTATCCTGAATGTCATATTTGACAGTCTACGCCTTCTGTCTGTCAGACTTGACAGCCCAGAGTTGTCTGAACGCTTGCGCTAGGCCGACGTCGTGGGTGATGATGTAGAAAAGGCCGCCGAGGGTCGCGATGGAGAGAAGGTACACGAAGCCGATGGCAATTTTTGGGATGATGGGACCGAAAATGCTGGCGCGCACGTAGTCTACGGCGACCGCTTCCAAACCCCTGCAATCAATAGATAGGTGTAAACTATAACAAGTAGGTAATGGAAATTAACTTAATAGGAGTTGAATTTTCAAAATCGCCGAAAAATATCTTCTCTATTTGTAAAAAGAGTACTATTTTTATGTCTCTAGCTTCAGAAAAATAAGAACCTCGTACAAACTCTCACCCCCTTTTTTACACCGTTGGGGATTGAATTTTCAAAATCGCCGAAAAGTAACTGCTTTATTTGTAAAAAGAGTACCTACTAATTTTTATGTGTCTAGCTTCAGAAAAATGAGAACCCCGTACAAACGTTCACCCCCTATTTTACACCCTTGGGGGTTGAATTTTCAAAAACAAACATATTATTTGTTTCTAATGAGTAGCCTAAATATTCATTTCTCCACTCTAAACATTATGACAGTGGTAAGGCGACGTGAATTGGTACTAGATGCCTCGCCCGAGCACTCATATTTTGAGATTATGTCTATGCGTTCCAACATCAAAGCTGAGTGCTCGGGCGAGGCACGCGCATGATGTAGACGCAGCTAGAGAAAGGACCGGAGGAAGGATTTTGAATACATATTCATGGATCGTTGGTACCAGGATGGCTGGTTAGCCAAAACGACCTGCATTAATGCCTAAGTTGCAGATACAATCTACTAAAAATATGAAAAAAAAAAAAATGTAACGTCACGACTTTCATCCCCATTCGGCGGTAGTCAGAGGCTTGAGTGGCCATACACCACCACATTGTGGAGGTATTAACCAACTCAAAGCCCACGTTTCACCAGATAGTCAGAACCCAACGTGACAGGTGGTGATCCTTGTCGCCGTGTATACAGGAACTGACTATTACCTACCTAATCCCGAGGGATAGGTACCGAGACCAAGTCACTCAAGCTCAAGCTGTCGTCCTACTGCACGGTCTATCAGGCTGAACTCTTGGCCATATGCAGAGCCACTAAATATGCGTTGGAGTGTGGGAGCACCAGTCTCGCTATCATCAGCGACTCGCGTTCGGCACTCGAGACAGTGGTCAACGCGCTCTCCCATCACCCGCTCGCCGCCTAAGCGAGGAGCAACATCGCTCGCTGCAGACTCCAAAACAAGGAAGTCTCCTTGTTTTGGATAAAAGCACATGCGGGCCTGGCGGGTAATGAGAGAGCTGACGAGCTGGCTAAACAAGCAGCGCTGCACAGTAAGACCAAACCTACGTACGACAAATGTCCGGTTTCATTCGTCAAGCGACAAATCCGTTTGGAGTCGCTCGACGAATGGAATCGTAGGTACAAGACTGGCACCACTGCATCTACGACGAAAATATTTTTCCCTGACCTTCTGGTAGCGTACAGGACAATTAAACAGATCGTGCCCACTGCCGTGCTCACACAGGTTCTAACAGGGCACGGTGGGTTCTCAGAGTACTTGAACCGCTTCAAGTGCAAAGAGGACCCATCGTGTATCTGCGAGCCTGGTGTGAGCGAGACAGTGGAGCACATCTTGCTTCATTGCCCTGTGTTCGCTCGCCAAAGACTAGATATAGAATTGTCTTTAGACACAGATTTTAACTTAGGGAATTTGTGTAAGCTTGTCATGGACAAGGATAAGCGTGACGCCCTACTAAGTTATTGCACGGAGGTAGCAACCAGTGTGATTAATAGGAATAAGACCGATGCAGATAGGGGTTAGCTGTCAGCTTACTACTGTCGTAGTAAGCACCGACTAGCAACCCTAACCACACTGCGCTATTAATCACACCGGCTGACTGATCTGTGCAATAAATAGTAGGGAAATTTCTGTTTTAACTTTATCGTATTTCTTATGTATGACTCCACCTATCCTTGTCCATTTGTTGTTTTAATTTGTTGTTTTATTTTTAGATTTATTTTTAGAATTGACAAGTTTACAATTTATGTATTTTAACTGCTTCTTTTAATTATGTAAATAAAAAATCTGTGTTTTTAAATTATTGAAATAAAAAGACTGCGAAAAAATTATTTTACACATTAATATTAAGTAAATAAAGTCTCTGGCCCCCACACCAGAGGGAGATCGCGGGCCGGGCCAAAAAGCAAAAAAAAAAAAAAAAAAAAGAGGGATAGGTAGGTTTCCCCACTATGTTTTCCCTCACCGTTAGCGAACTGAAAATTATGCACATAGATGAAAATTCATCCATTGGTGCATGCCCCACCGGGGATCGAACATGAGACCTTCTGATTGCTAGCCCAACCTGTTCACCCCTACAGTCGCTTATAACTACGCTGGTCTACTAAAGTATCTACTGACAAACGCGTGCACCTATTTCCTGGGCTTCCTCATGTTCCGCCAGATTCTCCAGAAGGCGCGGCAGAGGCCGATGTCGTTGAACACCAGGTAGAACAGCCCGCCCAGCATCGTCGCGGACAGCGAGTACACCGAGTACATCGCGATCTTGGGTACCAGGGGACCAAACACTAACACGCGGATGTACTCCACCACTATTGCTTCTAGACCCCTGGGGGGGAGGAAGGGAGGTTGGGTGGGGTTGTGGAGGATAAGGACTAGGATCTAGTTGCTAGGTTTTAATGTCAGAATCAGGGCAAATGGGGTTGTGATGCAGGCTCAGAATTTGTATAACCTAGGCAAAAGCTGTTGTAATCTTCCATGACTAACATGTTTAAGCCAACTCTGAGGGCATTCATTTCTTACGTACGAAAATTGTTTGACGTTTAGATTCGACGACGATGGAGACGTCAAACAGTTTTCGTTCGTAAGAAATGTCGGAATCAATGAGGAAATACGCGAATTTCGTCCGAAATTTCGTTTTCGTTTGTAAAAGAGTAGGCTCTGATGTCATCTAATCACTGACATGCTTATAATAAATATTACTGTCATGGCAATGAAGTTAGTTTAGTTGGCATACCAACAGAATTAGTACCAAATGATCTAAGACGGAAATAGAAACCGCACTGATTCAGCAAAGTAAATAAGGCAGTTTCACATCTAACTCTGCAAGGTACAGAAGTTTCGCAGGGTGGCGCCACATTGGCATGAAAGTTGTAGTGACACTGACAGATAACAAGAGACAGTCCTAACAGCGACATCTGGCGAAATGTTTTGCCCTCATTTCAGAAAAACTCTGCAATTTCGGAAATTACAGCAAATAACTCACCAGAAGCTATGGGCTGTGATGAGGATGGCCAGGAGAGAATCGAACAGCTTGTTCGGCAGGAGCAGTCCGAGAGGCACGAGGGGGATGAGCGCCGCCGACACGCCCCTCTCAATCACCCACAGCTTGGAGTGGTCGTGAGGCTTCTCGTCGGACAGGCGCACGCGCGATGTGCGGAATGATCGTATCTGAACAATTGTTTCAATAATAAATCAATCACTCGAACATAGAAGAAGGTGGTAGAGCCAAGCTGTAGCCAATTGACTGCAGCTCATAAACGGGCTGGCTCGACCGGAGTAGTACCACCCTCTCACAGAAGACCGGCGTAAAGCAGCTATTACAGCTGCGTTTCGTACGATGAGTGAGAGAGCCGTAAGCCCACCCCCCCTCCCCCTCCCTCCATCCCACTCCCCTTCAGGTCGGCAATGTGCGAGCAATACCTTTGGTATTGTAAGCATCTATAGGCTACGGTAACTGCTTAACATCAGGCGGGCCGTACGCTTTTTTGCCACCGCAGAACTATAAAAAAAAATAAAAAAAATACTCCACCAAGCCAACTAGGAACCAAATGTGACGTCACCGGCACAAAAAAGCGGTGGCGGGTGTGCGAGCGGTATGCGGGCGGGGAAGCCGCATTCCATCCGAGTTCCTAGTTGGCTTGGTAAAGTAGTAGAACTCTTTTGGTATTGGTAATAGAGACAAGCTGTAGCCGATTGACTGCAGCTCATAAATGGGCTAGCTGGACCAGTGGCCCGATTCACGTAACCAAAACCATAACGATGTCTCAGCGATATAGTCGTTGATAGCCTTTTCATAATACGAAGAGGCTATCAACGACTATATCGCTGAGACATTGTTACGCTTTTGGTTACGTGAATCGGGCTACTGGGTAGTACCACGCTCTCACGAAATATTGGCGTATAGTAGTTATTACAGCTGTGTTTCATACGATGAGTGAGAAAGCCGGAAGCCCAACACCCCGTTTCCCCTCCCTCTGTCCCACTCCATTTCAGGTTAGCAACGAGCTAGTGATACCTTTGGTATTGCAAGCATCAAATGGCTATGGTAACTGCTTAACATCAGGCGGGCAATCACAGAGACTCAGCTCAATTCGCAAAAACTTCAATGGATGCATCTACAAAATGCTAGACCCATGCAATCAGTTTTGACGTTGGAACTCATAGACCTAATATCATAACCAATGGCTTGGGCACAGCTGCTCAGGGCATATGTACGCACCCAATGAAGAAGAAAACTAAAAGCATTTCTGCTGAGGGTGTCCCATTTGTTTGAACCAAAACAAACATTCTGACATTTCTGACAACTTCTTGGCGCAGTGATTTGAGTGTAGGCCACTCAGCTCACTGCATCCTGTGGTAGCAGGTTTGATTCGGGTTTTGCTCACGATTGCAGGTATAAAGATGAAACTTACAGAATTGAGGATGGGTGTGCTCTTGGCCTCCTTCAGAGCTATGGATCGGACCGGCAGAGTGCTGGCCACTGAGCGCTGAGTCAGCGAGGGCTGAGTCGCCAGTTTCATCACTTGCTGGGTAAACACACTGCTTGTGCATCCTGTAAAAAACATACAAATACAATAGAAAGATATGCATGCTAAACACTAATATTTTTTTAAAAGCAATCAATATTGTTTACTTTTTTATATGCTGGGTAAGAGGATATCTCGGATAAAAATAACAAAATCTGAAAAGATAATGTCAAATAAAGGTGATAGCAATGAGAGAATGGTCATTCATTAGAATGTAATAGAATAGGTATTCAGCCCTCTAAGCCAAGCTACATTATTATGAACAGTTGGAAAACTAACATCAAATAATTGTTGCGATATGAGCAAACATGTCCTATGTGTCTACGTAAATATAAATAAAGTAAATTACAGTTTCAAGTAAGGAAAGCAAGACAAAACAACAACTATTATGTAATATCAATTATTTATGTTTAGAAAATCTTGGTTTTACCTGGCGTACGAAGAAACATAGAAAAGGCCATTTTTCGGTCACTAATACAAGTGGTTAGGTAACAAATAAATAAATTTATCGAAATAAAAAATATCAGCGTGAAACTGAAGTTTCGAAATTCGAGAAACGTCAAGACGTATCGATAAAAAAACTAAAAATCGTAATTCGTAAATGTCAAAAATTGTGCTTACGTCTGAGCTTAGTGGACAGTTCTTTCATAAACAATACTTATTCATAAATACTCATTTCATAAATATGTGGGTTAGGAATTAGGAGGATAGGAGGTTATGAATTATGAATAATTTTCCACAAAATTATCACTTTTTCTGATGTAAATTACTATTGTTTTCAAAAACCGGAAAGTTGATTGTGGTAGAAATTACTATCTTTTGTTAGCAACATCAAAAAACCGGAATGACAGACAAAAAAAGAATGACAGGAAAAACAAGATCTTTTTTAATCTGTGGATAAGAAAGAATGACAATTCATTTTGCTGGCTGATCTTTCGCTGAATTTTGTTTGGCTTTTACTTGAGAAACAGAAATAAATACTCCTATTTCAACAATACAAACAATTTACAATACGAAATGGCTACAACACTGGAAGACAAATCCATCTGGGAGGACGGAGAAGAGGCGCTAAGTGAGGAAGTTCTCCGCATGCCGACAGACGAAATCATAAGCCGTACAAGACTGCTAGACAATGAAATTAAAATCATGAAAAGCGAGGTGATGAGGATCTCCCACGAGCTGCAGGCACAGAACGATAAGATAAAGGAGAACACCGAAAAAATCAAAGTGAATAAGACGTTACCATACCTCGTTTCGAATGTCATCGAGCTGTTGGATGTGGATCCTCAGGAAGAGGAGGAAGATGGTGCTGTAGTGGACCTAGACTCGCAGCGGAAGGGCAAATGCGCGGTGATTAAAACCTCCACTCGTCAAACCTACTTTTTACCAGTCATTGGTCTCGTAGATGCTGACAAACTGAAGCCTGGTGACTTGGTCGGTGTGAACAAAGACTCCTACTTGATCTTGGAGACGTTGCCGGCTGAGTACGACGCTAGAGTGAAGGCTATGGAGGTGGACGAGAGGCCCACTGAACAGTATTCCGATATTGGTGGTCTGGATAAACAGATTCAGGTGAGATAATAATCTATGTATATATTGTTATTTTTTTAATATGAATAAGATGGTGAAACATGCGGTCTGCCTGATGTTAAGCAGTTATAGTAGCCTATAGATGCTTGCTATGTTAAAGGCATCGCCCATTGCCAACCTGTAAAGCTCTGGATTCCTCCAATAGCAGTGCCGTCATATACCGGCCGTAATATAGCAGTAAATTACGTCTCTAGAACATTGGCTATGTAAACAACGGTGTCAAACACCGCTCTCTAGGAAACCGCTCAATTTAGTTTACATAGCCAACGTTCTAGTAATGTCATTCATCGCTATATTACGGCCACTATCGGAGGAAACCAAAAAAACCATATAAGGAAACCATAGCTTAAGGGAGTGGGACAGAGGGAGGAGTGGAGGAGATTGGTTTTCCTGCTCTGACACTGCTGCAATAGTTACTTTATGCTGATTACTTTTTAAAATATTGATATTGAATGAAGATGGATCACAATTCATTTTATTACAGGAGCTAATAGAAGCAGTGGTCCTGCCAATGACCCACAAGGAGAAATTCGTGAACCTCGGCATCCACCCACCTAAGGGAGTCCTCCTGTACGGCCCCCCCGGCACCGGCAAGACGTTGCTGGCTAGGGCTTGTGCTGCACAGACTAAGTCCACGTTCCTGAAGCTGGCTGGACCACAACTGGTGCAGATGTTTATTGGTATGATCCTTGGAAGTTAATCACTACGGTTTTATATCCCTGTAAATATAATAGTCTTAAGCATGGGGTCACCGGTGGTAAGCGCCAGCGCAACCAGTCGCTCCGCCAACAAAATATGTAGATCACTGTATGGAGAGTATTTCACCTGCTGTCTGCTTGGTAGCACAACCAATTCGGTGTCGGCTATCGAATCACCCGCTGGTTGCGCAACCATGGTTGCCTCGTGCGATATGGCACTAAGAGTTGAAGTGAATGTTTTTATTTTCCAAATTCATTTATGAAATTCGTTTTATGGTGGTCTGAAATTCACAATTTGAATTTGATTTGTCATGTTGCCTGTCCTGGCTGATTATCAGATATTTCAGTTTCGGAATTTTCTTATTAAAAAGTTTTTTTTTTTCTCGAAATTTAGTAATAGTTCACCGAGTTATAATTAATTGTAATTCCGAAATTTTATTTCTACCTCCAAACATCCATTATTCCTTGCTTTAAAACAGGTGACGGTGCGAAACTCGTCCGCGACGCCTTCGCCCTCGCCAAGGAGAAGGCCCCAGCTATAATCTTCATTGACGAGCTTGATGCCATCGGTACCAAGCGTTTCGACTCCGAGAAGGCTGGTGACCGTGAGGTCCAGAGAACTATGTTGGAACTGCTCAACCAGCTGGACGGATTCAGTTCTACTGCTGATATCAAGGTTAGATACTCATTAGACGAGTACGTTGGCTATATTATAGCATAAGTATAGCTAAGTATGGTTTCAATCGCAAGTTCCAAACTAAGTTATAATATGACAGAGTATGAACAAGCTACCTCCATACATACAATATACCATACCAAAAAAAAAGGTCTAGAATGAGAAAAGACAATGGACTCTGCACTATCCTAGTAACACCTGGAACTAGATTTTTTTTTATGGGACTGCAGTGGCAAAATAGCGTACGGTCCGCCTGATGTTACGCAGTTACCGTAACCTATAGATGCTTGCAATACCAAATGATGATATGATGATATAGCCAATAGATGATTGCATTGCTCGCACATTGCCGACCTGAAGGGGCGTGGAATGGAGGGAGGGGAAGGGGGAGGGGGGGTTAGGCCTTCGGCTCTCACTCATCGTACGAAACGCAGCTGTATTACCTGCTCTACGCCGATCTTCCGTGAGAGGGTGGTACTACTCCGGTCGAGGCACCCCGTATATAAGCTGCAGTCTATTGGCTCCGGCTTGGCTCTACCACCTTTAAATATTTTTTTTCTGTTCACGTAAAAATCTAGATTAAAATAATGTTTGTCCCTAGGTGATAGCCGCAACCAACAGAGTGGATATCCTGGATCCGGCCCTCCTACGATCAGGTCGTCTGGACAGGAAGATTGAGTTCCCCCACCCCAATGAGGAGGCCAGGGCCAGGATTATGCAGATCCATTCCAGGTATATCAACATACGTAACAATAAAACAAACCTTTACTACACCACCAAGCCAATTAGGAACCTGTCAAATGTGACGTCACCCGTACAAAAAGCTGGTGGCGGTGTGGCGGGAAGCCGTATTCCATCAGAGTTCCTAGTTGGCTTGGTGGAGAAGTACATCTTACCTTCAAAATTAAAAAAATATGAAAACAAAATTACTCCAAGAGACAGTATTGTGTTTTATAAAAGGAACACCTAAACAAACACCAACGCCATCTATACCTAAACATTTTTTACACCTTGCAACACTTCCACAGAAAAATGAACGTATGCCCCGACGTGAACTTTGAGGAATTGTCTCGCTCCACGGACGATTTCAACGGCGCCCAGTGCAAGGCGGTGTGCGTAGAGGCCGGCATGATAGCCCTGCGGCGCTCCGCCACCGCCGTCACCCACGAGGACTTCATGGACGCCATACTGGAAGTACAGGCCAAGAAGAAGGCCAATCTCAGCTATTATGCTTAAAATGTAACATTTTATTTGTAAGAAATTTATCAATAAACTTTAGGTAAAATTGCGTTCTTTGTGAAATAATATTGATAAAGATAAAACCCCTTCCTTCTGATCGTTCGTAAGTAACCCGAACTTGAAGAAAACCCTATCAATAGACGAGCTTGAATAGAAACTGGGAAAGGAGCATGCTTGGGTTAGGGAAATGCTTACGGCCCGGCCACGACTTCGCGCGACGGCGACGGGCGGCAGTTTTTTGCTAAAATGTTGCATCGCTGCTGCCCGTCGCAGTCGCCCGAAGTCGTGGGCAGGCTGCTAAGTTTTCTACTTATCCCATTGCGCATAGTCGTGCGTAAGCATAAATAAGTGTTGCCAGAGTTATAAATTAGAACAAAAAGGTTTTTATGAACGAAACAATAACATGAAACTTTTGTAGTACCTAATTAATTCAAAGAGAATGTAATGTATAATTAATTAGTAACAAACCAAAGAAATGCCTGGAACAAAGGAAAAACCAAGCCTGTTTATTATAATATTATCAAACTGTTTCTTGAAAGTATAGACTTTTAAATAAAACTCCAAAAAGTAAATAATGAACGCATCGCAACGTCAAAAATAAATCGCGCCGCGCGTGCGTGTGCTAAATTTGAAACATAGAAATGAATTTGTCAAAATTTTAGTTCCTGAAAATTTGTTGTAAACAAAAATTAGAAAATTATAAAAATAGAAATGTGAAATTTTGAGTGTTTACGGATAATATCTTTGTCTGAACAGTAACATCGATATCCTGCCTTGAGTCGTGAGTACTTAACCTATGTTATTGCAAAAATACGACGGTCTGCTAAAAACTAATTATTGTGGCTATTTGCCGCATTAAGCTATCGATTTGTGAATGTTTTTACATTATGCGGTGTTCATGTGTGTAGCTTGAAGCTTCCTTGATCGCTTGCGGTATATATTTCGTGCATATTGTAACTACAAATAATTGGCTATTTCTGCTGTCGAAAAAATATTTTTAAACCCTACTCCGATTATTTATACAATTGTTTTCTTCAGTAAAATATTACTCATACCTATATGAATCTTATAAGAACTGTTTCCCAATTAACACTTCATGAGGAAAGCTTAAATTTATATAAAACCTCTTCTAAATTTTAATATATTTATTTGTATCTACCTACATTGTTATTTTATAATAATTATTTGACACTGGTTCTAGGACATAAATGCCTTGGTTAAAGGCTCATAAGGCCAGCTGCACATCATCAGAAACCTTCTACCAGAAATATTATTGATATCCTTATGTGGATTACATAAAATTTATGTCAGAAAGTTTCTGATGATGTGTGGTCGGCCTTAGTCTCTGTATTTTTTTTTTAATAATGGCCTCTTTCCATTGAGTGTATTATTAACTTTATTTTTGTTTCCTCGTTACGGCAAGAGCCATGGAATTGGAAGACTACTGTGAGCCTCGTATTAAGCTAGTATCAGACGATATACCCACAGTACACACAATATGCAACCACAACCGTCCACGCATCAGGTTCAAACTGTGTAGATTATCCTTATTTATTTATTTATTCTTCCATTTATTATGTAAAATCCAAAAATATACTTAACAACTTGGTAACACTTTACTACTGGATTGGACTGGATGGATTTAAATTCTATTTGCCTTAAGCCTAACTAGACAAGGGGCCATCCATTAATTACGTCACACGTAAAGGGGGGGGGGGAGGGGGTCGACGAAATGTGACATTGTGTAACAAGGGGGTGGGAGGGGTCCTAAGTTTTGTGACGTCACATTTAAATATCTAATATATCCAAGTATTAAAACCGAAAATTGATTCTAACGAAAAATTTCTGATAATTATAAAAAATATGTGACGTCACACAGGGAGGGGGGGGTCTCGCAAATGTGACCAGCTGTGACAAGGGGGGAGGGGTCTAAAAATCATGAAATTCGTGTGACGTAATGAATGGATGGCCCTCAACAAGGCAAGCCATTTAAAGGCTTAATGATTGCTAGGTATGGTTCATAATTAATAAAAATATCTGCCATATTTATTTTTAACTCAATATACCTAAAAAAGGTTTACTAACTAAATTAATTTTAAACTTTTTGATTGATACACTACAGTTGTGGAAACCAGTTGCTAAATGTTAAAGGTATATTTTTGGATTCCAATTTCTTTATCTCTTGCACATTTATATATGTAATTCTAATTATTAGATTTTATAAATATTATTTTATGTACTTACTTTTATCATAGACAGTTATAAACTCTGCCTTTTATCAGTCTATTACTGGCTTATAGTACGTTTTTTATACTTGTCCTATTTGGTTAGCAAAGATGGCGTCCAGCAGGGCGATTGCGTAACTGTTTTATCAATGTTTCAATTGGTTTCGTTCATCCTGTGTCAATTATATACGAAACCAATTGAAACATTAACAAAAAGTTACGCAATCGCCCCGCTGGACGCCATCTTTGCTTACCAAATAGGACAAGTATAAAAAACGTACTATAGCTTATGTTACCTGCATTTAAATAATTACGCCTACATCACTAATTCATTGCACTTTCATTCAGGCCTGTTCAGATAGTGGTTTTAATTTGTCGCTACTAGCAATGCATCTGTTAAAGAAAGAAAGAAAAACTTTATTACGGTAAGCAAAAAAAAAAAGTAACTTAACAGATTGTGCTCACCGCAAACGGACCCAATTCAGCATGTGCTAGTTGACAAGAACCAGCGCTAGTCTTCCATTGGGCCCGTTTGGCGACTTCACGGGCGCAAACCTTTAAAACAACTTAATACTAAAGGTTATTATTATAACTACTGGTAGCTCTATTGACAAAAGGGACCAGAGGACTTACCACGACCTCTTATCGCGATTCAATTATAGGAACGTTTTAACGTTTCAGCGACTTTTTGTGCAATGACGTACCTTATTGTCATGACAATAAGAAACGGTGGTGGTAGGGTCCCAGTTTCCGTACACGTCGCAACTTATATTCGACTGTATTTCCGTCTTCATACAGTAGCATTTAGGCGCGTACTAGTTGCATCGCAGTCGCGTAGCTTATGAATATCTTCGCGGGAGCCTTACCTACTTACCCTACCTTAATATTTACTACCACTGCCACAGTGTGAAGCCATTGACTTAACACTGCAAGTGCAACTTCGGAAACTCGAACTCGAAGTCGAAACAAGCCTCTAAAATAATGACCTATGATTGAACTCGAATAAAGAGACTCAATTCGACTTCGAGTAGACATCGAGTCAAGTCGAATCGGTTCTACTCAAAGAGAGTAAAAAAAACCGTTTTAAGTTACAAAAAAGTATTCCAAAATAAATAAATAATGAGACAAACACGAGTTACATCATAATTTACAAGGGAATTTTTACTATACACGCTCAAAACTACAGTAGCGGCACGCTATGATGGCCGGTTTGACATGTGGGGGGCGGAAGAAAATGAACCTTATTATAACGGAATAAGACTGGCCGTTTAAAAAAATAAGAATGTCAATAAATGAATGCGAAAATGATTCTTATTCCGTTATAATAAGGTTCATCCTTTCCCCCTCCCACATGTCAAGCCGGCCTTCGTAGTGTGCCGCTAATATAGAACTTTTTTGTTATAACACCGTTACTGACTACTGTCTATCAATGATCTAGTTCAAGAGTCGATCGAAATATGATGAAATGTCGTAGCTATCAAAACTCGTAGTAGTCACCAAAACAGTCCATATTTTATGTAAGTCAACTCGTCATCGTAAATCCAATAAATTGCTATTCCAATTCTAAGCAAACCAATCCAACATTGCTTACGGTCAGGAAATTTGACTGCTTCACGTCCCCACCCATCTAATCGCGTAATTTGTCAAATCGTGCCCACTCATGCAAAAATCCTATAGCCTTTGACGATTTCGCATGGTTAATGGGCATGCTGCCATTGAACACAATTCACAAGAGTCACTTCACTAGTTCAATAGTTATCGCTACAGCCAGCAGCGCAGCGTTTTAAATTAGGGACCGGTTTCGCAATGGTGTATTGTTAAAAGACTCGATGCCCTGTGGTATGGTCTTCTATGGGTCCTGCCCACAGAGTAAAGACTAAAGAAAGAGGTGCCCTTATTAGATATACATATGTATGAAAAAAACGTGGTCATTGTTTTTTCATTTTCATTGTTCTATCTACCGGTAAATAGTTGAACTACTCGCTTCGTTTTATGTCGATGTTAGTACTAGGCCGACCACTCGGCCGAGTTGCTTAGGGCCAGTCCCCTTAGTAATTGGTCCATGGGTCCTGCCCGTAGGTACAACGCTGCAGTCCCAGTAGCACCTAGACCGGTACAAATTAGGGGCGTCCATAAATTACGTGAGGCATTTAACGGGGTGAAGGGGTCGAGCCAAATCTCACGTGGGGGAGAGGGGAGGGTCACTGCAAATCTCACGTAAATTTTTTTACCGCAAGAATCAGTGTAAAATTGCAAGAAAACTGGGTTAAATTAAACAAAACATGTTTCTCCTCTAGAAAATGGATTTGAAACATCTCACGTGAGATTAAAGGGGGAGGGAGGAGGACGAGCAAAATCTGACGACATCTCACCAAGGGGGGAGGGAGGGGGTCGAAAAATCCTCAAAAATCACCTCACGTAATTTATGGACGCCCCCTTACGTACGCCACATCAAGCGGACCTACATAGAACCTAAAAAAAAGAAGTACTACACCACCAATCCAACTAGACACTCGGGTATAAATATCAAATGATAATAAGCCAATGATACCGCGGTCCGTCCACATCGTAGTGAGCCTGGGCCAATGCCTGGGTACTCTTGTGGCAGTAGCTCCCACTACGTGGTGGAAGGACCGCGGAATCATTGACTTATTATCATTTGATATTTATACCCGAGTGTCTAGTTGGCTTGGTAGAGTAGTACCTGCGACGATTTCCTTCACAAACAAAAAAAAAACTTCGCAACTTAAAAAACCTTGATAGAGACATAAAAAGCGTACTTCAGTCGCGAATTTACTTGCGATACGTATTATCATACCTAAGCAATCGGGTACTAAAACTTTTTGGTGGATACCTACCTTATGGTTTTCACGCGAATTCTGTACCAGGTACCAAAGATGTATTAAACGTTTAGATAGGCCTTACCGCGCTTATTTTTTACACACCACGTGGTGTGTAAACGGTGCAGAAAACAAACCAATTTCAACGGCTGTAACTCGAGTCAAAACTTTCAAGTCTTGATAAGTCGTTATCTGTAATTTTTGTACGTAACGTCACGACTTTTATCCCCATTCGGGGGTAGTCAGAAGCTTGAGTGGCCATACACCACCACATTGGGGAGGTAACCAACTCAAAGCCCACGTTTCACCAGATAGTCAGAACCCAACGTGACAGGTGGTGAACCTTGTTGCCGTGTATACAGGAACTGCATATTACCTAATCCCGAGGGATAGGTAGGTTTCCTCACGATGTTTTCCCTCACCGTCAGCGAACTGTAAATTATGCACATAGATTAAAATTCATCCATTGGTGCATGCCCCACCGGGGATCGAACCTGGGACCTTCTGATTGCTAGCCCAACCTGTTCACCCCTAGGCTACAGTCGCTTTTAGTCGTAATTTTTGTATGACGATGTTTTCAAATTTGAGTTGCGTTTAAGTATTCGGCGGTAAGGCATACTAAATTTATTGTCAGAGGTCCCTTAAATTTAGAAGTCCTTGGTAAAATATACTCTCTGAACATAGTTAGACCCTATCCCTCGGGATTAGGTAGTAGTCAGTTCCTGTATACACGGCGACAAGG
Organism: Drymonia ruficornis; assembly: GCA_947859195.1. NCBI lineage: Eukaryota > Metazoa > Arthropoda > Insecta > Lepidoptera > Notodontidae > Drymonia > Drymonia ruficornis. Next base: position 1,675,933 of record OX401923.1, read on the forward strand.
TTCACCACCTGTCACGTTGGGTTCCGACTATCTGGTGAAACTTGGGCTTCGCGTTGACTTAATACCTCCACCATGTGGTAGTGTATGGCCACTCAAGCCTCTGACTACCCCCGAATGGGGATAAAAGTCGTGACTTATATTGTATATTTTTTTCGTAGTTAGTATAGGAATCATTATCCGATTCTTTTAAAGTGGACTTGGCCGTGTTATTACCAAATTAATCGATTAATAATGAAGTAACTAGGACAACGCACCCCTATCGAACAATCCCGTATAAAAACCATAGAAAAATATCGCATAATCGTGCCATAATGAACCATTGCAACGAATCGCAACCACTATCATTAACCCATAACAAACCGAGTCGGACTCAGTCGGCCGCCGTCCTCCGCCCGTGACAGACGTGTCGCTCACAATACCGTTTATTTACATCGCTACTTGTGACTCATGCGAGTCTGAACAAATTTAAATGGGAAAAGTTTTTGTGTGAGTAGTCACTCCAATTTACGATTTCGACACCGTGAATGTGGTTTCGGCACTTTTTTGCGCAAATAATTGCAATGTGCATGTGTGATTGTGATTCAGCACGTGGTGGGGTACCTAATTGTCGGAGATCTTGGCCGCGCACTGCCGTAATTATTTCTACTGGGTTAAATCGAAATCGTGGGCAATATTTTAAACGGTGATTCTACACATGATTCAGAATATTTAGGGAATATTAATCAACAAATCAATTGATAAAAATTTATTACCCAGGTAAGGTATAACAGTTAAATGGTTTGCTTATTTGCTTACCCGAGCAATATTTTTTTTTTTATCAATAGATTTTTTATTTGTTTTCTCTAAATATTCTGAATCATGTGTTGAGTCATATTTTAAAATATTGCCCACGATTTCGTTTTCACCCTGTATAAGTTAGTTTCCTTGGGAGAGATACAAGCGTCTAGTACGTAAGTAGGTAATCCTTGGTGCCAAAACCTTGAATTGTTTGCGATCTCATAGTAATTAACGACGGAGGACCGCTTGGCGCAGTGGTTTGAGCATAGGCCATTCGGCCCATTGCATCAGGTGGTTGCGAGTTCGATTCCCGCCTAAGGTAAATTTTGGAAATGGCCGTTACGTAATTTACCTTGGTCTAGGTGTCACTGGAATCGCCCCCCAGTCCATTGTATGGTAGCTATAATTTTTTACTTATTTATTATAAATTTACTACAAAATGGATCAATTGTAACTGTATTTGGTGCCCTAAAAGTGACAGAATCTCCCTATCGAATTATGACGTCGAATACAAATGAGGGGCCATCCATAAATTACGTTTCACGTAAAGGGGGGAGGGGGTCGACGAAATGTGACATCGTGTGACATCCCACCCCCTGGGGGGGGGCCCTAAGTTTTGTGATGTCACATTTAAAAATCTAATATATCTAAGTATTAAAACCGACATTTGAATTGTTAACGAAAAATTTTGAAAATTTCTGAAAATTGCAAAAAATATGTGACGTCATACAGGGAGGGGGGGAGTCTCGCAAATGTGACCAGCTGTGACAAGGGGGGGGAGGGGTCTAAAAATCATGAAATTCGTGTGACGTAATTTATGGATGGCCCCTGATAGGTCATACGCTAAACTCAGATGATCATATTCCTATCTGTGAGCTCATCTCTATCTGACTTTACAGTCAAATTTTAAAAAAATACGCGCACTACTCTTTCCCGATTCGCAGACAAACGTAACCTCTTATCAGAAATGACTAAGAAAACAAATTCCAGCTTAAAATATTGATGAAGACACGCGTCTTGTTACAGAACTAAAACAAATTGTGAATTTAATCAAACTATGTTGCCATAAAACTGCCGCTGGCAAGTCGCCCATTAATGCATTTAGGTTAGCTAACACTTGTGGAGAAATATTTAAATTGTTAAGGGGGCGTCCATAAATTACGTGAGGAGATTTTTGAGATTTTTCGACCCCCCCTCCACCCTTGGTGAGATTTCGTGAGATTTGGTCGACCCCCCCTACCCCTCTAATCTCACGTGAGATTTTTCAAAAGCTATATTCTAGATGGAAAACATGTTTTACTTAATTTAACCCAGTTTTCTTGCAATTTTATACTGTTTCTTACGGTAAAAAAAATTACGTGAGATTTGCCGAGACCCCCCCTCTCCCCCATGTGAGATTTGGTGAGATTTTGCTCGACCCCCTCCCCCCCTAAATGCCTCACGTAATTTATGGACGCCCCCTAATGGAAAAGAATGAGGTTTATAAAAGAGCTTTAAAAATATTTGACCCCAATCGTTTGACGAAGGTATAACGAAAGTATTGTTACCACCTGTCGCAATCATAAATGCAATTGCAGAATATTCTTGCATTCGTTGCCCGTCGAAACAGAAAACCATAAAAAAAAAAACATTTCGCCAGACTTACACACCAACTGTATGGTCCCAAACTAAGCAACGCTTATAATATCATTACCGTACAAGGGACTGGGGGCGATCCCACCGTCCAGGGCAAATTACGAAAAGGCCGTTTTCAAAAATTTGCCTCTAACGGGAATCGAACCCGCAACCACCCGATACAGTGTGCCGAGCGGTCGTCGTCATAATTTATCCGTACTCTGAATATTTTCCTTGAGACTCGACAGCTAAATCAATTATGGCCGCGTACGGGCATTTAACCCAGATAATTTATGCGAAAATACACAAGAATAGCCCAGTACGTGCAGGCCATGACTGTGTCTCTACCTACTGCACTGGGCACTGGGCACGCGTATAATATTAATAATAATAATATACTGGGACATTTTTTACGCACGGCTACCTGATCCCAAACTAAGCAGAGCTTGTACTATGGAAACCAGATAACTGATATTACTACATATATAATACATACTTAATATACATATACACCCAGACTCGGGACATACAGACATGTTCATGCACACAAACGCATGTCCCGGGTAGGAATCGAACCTACGACCTGCAGCGTGAAAGGCGCCACCGCGCCAACCACGCTAACGGGCCCGTAAGTGGTAGTACACTTCCCCTAAATTCATAGAAAGTTATGCAGTGCAGTTCATAGTATCGACTTGCAGTGGAATTACAAATCACATTTGTTCCTAAAAATGCTTTTCAAAACCATTGTAAACTGGCTGAAATCTCTATGAATTTGGGCGTTTTTCCTTCATCCATCACGCAAATTGGTCAGTCAACTTGTCACTCACAGGGGCCATCCATTAATTACGTCACACGAATTTCATGATTTTTAGACCCCTCCCCCCCTTATCACAGCTGGTAACATTTGCGAGACCCCCCCCCCCTCCCTATGTGACATCACATATTTTTTATAATTTTCAGAAATTTTCAAAAATTTTCGTTAAAAATTCAAATTTCGGTTTTATTACTTAGACATATTAGATTTTTAAATGTGACGTCACAAAACTTAGGACCCCTCCCACCCCCTTGTCACACAATGTCACATTTCGTCGACCCCTCTCCCCCCTCTTTACGTGTGACGTAATTAATGGATGGCCCCACAGAGATCGTTGTGAAAACTGCATCTTTAACCGCATCGAGTAGAATTGTCGCACTTCGAGTTATTGCTCAAATAGAAAAGATAGTTCCCTCCAAAATCTGCGACTCAGTTCGACCTGTCTCGAGTTTAGCCCTTCTTCTTTTCTAAGGGGCCATCCATAAATTACGTCACACGAAACGGAGGGAGGGGGTCGAAGAAATGTGACATTGTGTAACAAGGGGGTGGGAGGGGTCCTAAGTTTTGTGACGTCACATTTAAAAATCTAATATATCTAAGTATTAAAAACGAAATTTTAATTTTTAACGAAAATTTCTGAAAAATTCTTAATATTTTAAAAATATGTGACGTCACACAGGGAGGTGGGGAGTCTCGCAAATGTGACCAGTTGTGACAAAGGGAGGGAGGGGTCTAAAAATCATGAAATTCGTGTGGCGTAATTTATGGATGGCCCCTAAGCTCTCTGCCCCAGATCAATGATTGGTATCTGCAAGCGCGCCGGAAACCTTCATAAATTCATAAATCTATGTTCTATGCCAGCTGCTACAACTTTGCAAGAATCCAAATCTATCATCCTGTGGAATGAGGGTACATAGCCTTATCCGCTACCGCTTATGCCAAAATGGTTAGGGTGAGTAACGGTGATTCATTGTGGAGCGGAGCGGTATGTGCCGATCTTTGTGGCGCTTCTATTTTTGGTAAAACAGCTGATCTTGAAAATGCAGCTTTAAATAATAGTGATGAATGTACTTCTTTTGTTTGCATACATATCCTGTCTTGAAGTTAGTGGGGGAGGGCGTATTTTTGTTGCTACTCTGAGGGACACTTGCACCATCCATCTTAAACACGTTTAAGCTTTAATCATATCCAGCATATTTCGGTGCAAGAAACGTGCCTGAGGCCCTACTCTTTTACAAACGAAAACGAAATTTCGAACGAAATTCACGTATTTCCTACTACGTTTCTCATTGATTCCGACATTTCTTACGAACGAAAATTGTTTGACGTTTAGATTCGATGACGATGAAGTCGTAAAACAATTTTCTTTCGTAAGAAATGTCGGAATCAATGAGAAACGTAGTAGGAAATACGCGAATTTAGTCCGAAATTTCGTTTTCGTTTGTAAAAGAGTAGGGCCTCAGATATAAGTAAAAAACGCCGTTCGATTAAAACTTAAACACATTTAAGATGGATGGTGCAAGTGGCCCTTATTGTGCGTAACTTGGTAACAATTTCAAAGGTCTACTAGATTATTAGGCAGCACCTATCTCCTACATTTTTTAATTAATTACAGTGTCCCTACCACCACCTCTTATAGCAGCTAGCAGTATTGTTTTAACGTTTCAGCGATTTTTTGTGCAATGACGTTTCTTATTGTCATGACAATAAGGTACGTCATTGCACAAAAAGTCGCTGAAACGTTAAAACGTTCCTATAATTGAATCGCGATAAGAGGTCGTGGTAAGCCCCAGGTCTCTTTCTTGTGCTTTACCTACGAAAATCTTCTCATAAAACACTATGGCCACTTTAGCCAGAAATCGCACCCACTGATCCAAATACAAAGGTGTCCCTCTTCCGGTCATGAACCCGCACCCTCGCGGAAGGGTGGCTCCCTCCGACATGTGGCCATAAGGCGGTGATCGATACCCCGGAGCACGTTGCCTAGGTTACACTTTTACCCTCAGATTTTGTGGGTGTCGTCACGGTGGATGACTGGCTTTTGTTTTTTTTTTCAACCTGCATAAGTGTTTGCTGCACCATAAACAAAAAGCTACAAAGGAGTAATGATTAAACCATAAATTTATAGAAAGTTAGGGGCCATCCATAAATTACGTCACACGAGGGGGTCGACGAAATGTGACATTGTGTGAAAAGGGGGGGAGATGTCCTAAGTTAAGTGACGTCACATTTAAAAATCTAATATATCCAAGTATTAAGACCGAAATTTGAACAGTAAACGATTTTTTTTGAAAATTTCTGAAAATTGAAAAGAATATGTGACGTCACACAGGGAGGGGGGGAGTCTCGCTAATGTGACCAGCTGTGACAAGGGGGGGAGGGGTCTAAAAATCATGAAATTCGTGTGACGTAATTAATGGATGGCCCCTTATGATGGATTGACATTGGAATTACAAATCACTTTTGTTCCTAGAAATCCTTTGTAAAAGCATTGCAAATTGGCTAAAAATCGCTTTAATTTCGGCGGTAAAATTTCTCCATAAACTCTAATTTATATATCCTAACTAAAGGGTTAAATTTGAGAAAAATCCTTTGAAACCAAGAGGAACTAACTGTACATGCCTTATTAGGTTTTGCATTTTTGGACTTAATTTTCTTAAATTCTTTACATTTAACATTGAAGTTATTACAGCAACTTCCAAATATGCTTAGCGCCTTAATTACCTATTCGAAACGGACTTCGAACTAAGCCTATAGATCAGACACAAGATCTTCCTCATAAAATTTAAATCAAACGTTCATTTAAATTTCACATACCGCTAACCCAAAACTTCGATGGTAAACTACACATAAGTCTCAAAGTTTATGGGACATCTTCAGTTCTAGAGAAGGCAGTAACAAGTAGTGATATTCCCACACAGGGGCGGATTAAGGCATTTTGAGGCCCCTAGCCAATGCAAGTCCCATGGCCCCTCTTCTTACGTTACAGTTATCGAAACTTTAATATTAATATGTCGGTCCTAACTTTTTCTTTCAATTTCTGGGTTTCTTTTGGTAACAATCCATAGATGCCTACTTATCGTAGTGGTTATGAGCTAAATGTTACATGAGTCGTGGAAGGGGTACATCAAAATACGGTCTGTCAAACAACTTGAACCAATGAGAATGGCCTCCGCGCATTGAAAGCAGCTGTAATTGGTCGACGATGTTATTCTGCATAGCCCCTCACCCCGTTTTGATCTGTAGAACTCCAGTCCAGTTGCTGTCTTTGGTCCAAAGTTCCAAACACATTGGATCTATGGATAATCCGCCCCTGTTCCCACATTTGAATTTAAATTTAAAGTTAAACCAACCAAAGCTAGCTGTCATCAACTAGGTAAACAGTGCTCGCGTGTCTCGGAAACCGTTCCCATATCTTGGCGGTCTGCCCTCAGCTTGTCATAAATGCGCCCGATATGGCGGTGTCGAAACGGGACCGTCTGTTGTGCATACGAATTCATTAATTACGTAAATATGTCGCCTAGGGTGTGCTTTTCTAGGGTTGTTAGATGGGAAAAGTAACCAAAGCAGGATACAACTTTTGACTATATTCCAGAAAATATCTAAGTTCACATTCACAGACATTCACATATTGGTTGTAGGTTTTCAACCCCCTTATAAGTATGTTACTAAGTTTGCCCTGCGTGCGCGCAGCTCAATTTTCCTTAGAGTTTGAATTTCTTATGTCATAATTATGTGTCTATCAATCACATCATCAGCTTTTTCATTGAACCACTTTTTTTGTAAAATGACTGTTTGTTGCCAAAATAAAAAGAATAAAATAACTTTTTTGTGAGGCACCAAGTTAATCAAATATACTTAGGTATAAGTTTGGCTTTGTAGAATTTATTGTTGGGTATTTTGAGATTATTGAAATTGTTGTTTTATACATTTATAATGATTCAACATGGTAAAAGAACAATATTTATGTATTCTATAAACCTCTCTTCATTTTCTTACCAGCGTTTATTCACTGAGGCAACCCTACAGTTCAATAGACTATAACTTTTTTATTTCACTTTTATACCCGCGCCACAAATAGGGACGCCTCGGCCGCTGATTAGAATGTATGATTAACTTTTTTTGACGGGTCAATGGTCTTGATTTCGCAACTTGGTTGGTTTATATAGTTTATTACTTACTTATTGTCCTTGTCCTGTGTTGATCCCGGTAAGAATAAGCTCATGATCTTCTTACGTATGGTTAGTGGCCAACCTGGTATCAGTGGCCAAGATGGTGGAGCCGCTCGGATGCCGTGGAGCCGCCCGGATTCATAATGACAGAGAAATTTAATAAAAATATTGCGAAAAGTTACGTAATGTGGGCGACCCTTACGGCAGCGAGCGACTATCAAGCTGTCTTATAAAAGGAAAGTTTCTCGTGTAAATGACCTTAATCCGTTTTCTCTTCATACTTTATTTTATGCATTCATTATTCATGAATTCGTATTCGTATCGTCAGATCAAAAATTAAGTTAATAATATTTTTACATATTTGAAATGAGAATTGAACACTAAATCTAGACTTGCAACGAATAGTATATTCGGCCATACGCCGAATACCGAATATTCGGCGAGCTTCCTGGCCGAATAGCCGAATATTCGGCAAAAATATTCGGCCGGGGTGTGGAAGGAAGGGAAGGAAGTAGTCTTTATTCAGAGCGTCTTTTCCCTGAAGCTGGGATGGTCTACGAGAAAAAGGAGTACTTACTTGAGTAACTACTTGAGTTACTTAAGTAACTACTTGGCGAAAATGCACAAAAATTGGTCTTCCTGCATTATAATCTATTGCTTCTAAATTTTGTTTTCGATAATTCGAATGCATAGACAATGACATTTATTTCATTGGTTTTTTTTTGTATAATTTTGTATTAAAGCAGTTGATTATAAACCTGTGACTTTAATGATTAGGTATAAGAGATTTTTGTAAATATATACATATTTTTAACCTACATTATCCCACTGCTGGGCAAAGGTCTCTCCCAATATACTGTACATATCTCTATTAGACGCCGCTTCCATCCATCCCTCCAGAGAAATATAAAAATAAATCAATATTTTCTGTCATTGTACCATTTATCTCAATAAAACAATCTATTCTTAAGTATTCGGTATTCGGCCGATCAGTATAAAAGTAGCCGAATAGGCCGAATACCGAATAGTAACCGAATATTCGTTGCAAGTCTACTAAAAACCCTTTTGCAATACTTCCCTTATCTTACCTATAACTCTGTATAAATGGACTATTTAAGAATTCCTTCCTTATTCATCTTTAATTACGATGAATTGTGCAAAATCCGTTGTACTTTTTAAATTTTGTTTTTATATTTGTTTTTCGTAAAGTTTCATTGTTTCATATTTACCTATTACCTTATTTCTACGTCCAACCATGACAATCGCAGTTCAATCGATCAGTGCGAAATCGGTTAATGAGTTCAGACAATTTGCCACTACGTTCTTTCTGCTTTACATATATTAGTTTCTTAATCCTTCTTTATCTTTACCTCGTCTAATACCCCGCTATCTACAGTATTAGGTCATTGCTAAACAGCTTACGTCATTAGCCTAATAACTGCTAACTAACACGCGAAGACGATACAAGCAATATAACCGTGTCAGTCTAGGGTTTATAGGTCATAAAAAACCTTGTAACTGACGCTTTAAAGTGAAACGTTCTTTGAAACTTTTCCAATTGTTATAAAATCGTTAGGCAAAAGAAGTTGAATTAGGTACTTAAGTTTTCGTTTATTGATGTTAGAACGAGGTTCTTGGTGGTACCAAGGTGTAAAGAAATACAAAATACGGTGGAAATAAAGAAGTTCTAAATTGTTTTTAAGTGTCAAACGAAGGAGTCCTCATACTTTTGGCAGGATCATCCACTAATTTATCGAAGACTGGCGTCTTCGATAATAAACTAAACTTAGACGAAAAAGTAATCGTCATCTGTCTTATCACAAGTACATAATTAACGACAGCTTGGCGCAATGGTTCGAGGTTGCGGGTTTGATTCCCGCCAGAGGCAAATTTCGGAAACTGCCTTTGCGTAGTTTGCCCTGGTGTGGGTGTCACTGGGATCGCCCCCAGTCCATTGTACGGTACCCATAATATAGTGCACTAGCTGTTGCCCGCGGCTTCGCCCGCGTGGTTGTCGGTTATCGCGACCAAAAGTAATCATGAAAGTTTGATCCCGTTCCCGCAACCCAGTTTTATTTCGATTACTCCTAAGATATTCGCTTAAATTATATGGTGTAAAAGAGTAAAATAATGTGCATGAAATGCTTAAAGCCTCGAACTTATTTAAAATGATAAGGATTAATACCGTATTTGTGTAAATAGCTTACCAATTACCGTTTTATAATTGCCCATTTTTTAAAGTATTAAAATGGATATAGTGTGTTATCCTTAAGAGATAGACATATGCCATCGCGGACTTTTCTGTAGACCTATGTAAGATACACAATTCCACCATACATCATTTTGTTATATCTCAAAGGGTTTTCGTTGAAAGCTCCCAGACGGTTTATATTTTTCCGACAACCCCAACAAATACAACGTCACGACTTTTATCCCCATTCGGGGGTAGTCAGAGGTTTGAGTGGCCATCCACCACCACATTGTGGAGGTATAAAGCCAACTCAAAGCCCACGTTTCACCAGATAGTCAGAACCCAACGTGACAGGTGGTGAACCTTGTCGCCGTGTATACAGGAACTGACTATTACCTAATCCCGAGGGATAGGTAGGTTTCCTCACGATGTTTTCCCTCACCGTCAGCGAACTGTAAATTATGCACATAGATGAAAATTCATCCATCGGTGCATGCCCCACCGGGGATCGAACCTGGGACCTTCTGATTGCTAGCCCAACCTGTTCACCCCTAGGCTACAGTCGCTATCAACCCCAACCCCAACAAATATCATTATATTTTAGCCAATGTATACAAGACTTGACAAATTATATACTAAAACCTTCCTCGAGAACCACTCTATCCATTGGTGAAAAGGGCCGGTCGCCTTCGTGAATTGCAAGAAATTTAAGTCTGGCGATATAATGATTTATTAATTCTGGTACATGTGTATTATTAGTGTTCTTCTACTATCGATTGCTACCACACTTGAACTAGGTTCTTAGAACCTTGGGTATTATTTTTAAACAATTGCTAGTGACCTGGGGCTTACCACAAGCTCTTATTGCGATTCAATTATAGGAACGTTTTAACGACGTTTTAATGACGTTTCTTATTGTCATGACAATAAGGTACGTCTTTGCACAAAAAGTCGCTGAAACGTTAATACGTTCCTGTAATTGAATCGCAATAAGAGCTTGTGGTAAGCCCCCTGTGCTACTTGTAGTATCGTGTGACCTTTTCGCTGCGAACAAAACTACGTCGACCACCTGTTTCCTCAGCCTATAGCAACTAGGTCGTGAGGCTAAACGATTAAATTGATAGCTTTAACAGATACTCCGATTTCGATGGGGGTGGACACCTGACAGAATAAATAAATATCGCCAGACAAACACCAGCTGTATGGTCCCAAACTAAGCAACGCTTGTACTATGGGTACCGTACAATGGACTGGGGGCGATCCCAGTGACACCCAGACCAGGGCCATTTACGAATTGGCCGTTTCCGAAATTTGCCCCTGGCGGGATTCGAACTCGCAACCATCCGATGCAGTGAGCAGAGCGGCCTACGCTCTAACCACTGCGCCAGGCGGTCGACATATAGATGAGGGTCAAATAGAATGGGACAGAACTAAAAATAAGACCCTTGACAGGTGCCTCTTTCTGTCTTATAGCCTACCCTTTCTGTTGGGCTTAGTGCCTCGACCAAATCAGGGCGCCTACTCGCTTACAAACGAAAACGATATTGCGGAAGAAATTCGCGTATTTCCTTTTACGAATTTTTTGACGTCTTCGTCGTCGTCGAATCTAAACGTTAAACAATTTTCGTTCGTAAGAAATGTCGGAATCAATGAGAAACATAGTAGGAAATACGCGAATTTCGTCCGCAATATCGTTTTCGTTTGTAAGCGAGTAGGCCCCCTGTCCCCGAATTTTACTAGTCCACATCAAAATTCTATAATATTATGACACACATTTCGTCGCACAACAAAGTATTACATATTCAACTCGTGCGCCGACAATACCATATATGGGTTCACAATCGCACCATTGATTGACCATATGCTCGGTAGCTTGCATGGTATGGTTGCGATGTTAGACCGTCCTATGTGCCTAGATTTAGTGCTAAGATCGTATGGCGTAGAATTATTTGTTTGGATTTAATTAGATTTGCATGGCTACATTAGTGTCTGCAGTTTAGTATTTAATGTTGTTCTACTTATAAAATAAATATAAAGTTAAAATAGGCCACTAGCTCACTCTATAAGCTGTGGATGCTTTATTTATTTGGTAGGCATGGATGTATTAACTCAGGATGCGCATCGCATGATCTTCCCCTCTAGCTTTTTTTTATAGGTACTAGACCAAAAATCTCTGACACGTATATAAAAACTGTTTTCGAAATCGATTTGATCAGAGTAAGTATCGTTTTCGCGGTGTAAGGTGCTCCGTGAAAAATGCCGAATTGTCCCATTAAACATGTGCAAAGAAATTACAAAAAATAGTAATATACAAAAAGATGGGGTAACATTTCATATGTAAGTATTTTTGATGTAATTAATGTAATTTTTCTATTAAATTCATTAAAATATTAAATGTCATAAGAATCGAAAACATTATCGATACAATTAATCGAGTACGAATTAATCGAATAGTCTACTGTGACCATAGACGAATCTTTTCTATCCTGGCAACTGTATTTTTTATTTGTCAAATAATTGTCAAGTATTTGAACTTTGTAAACAAACGGATAAATACTGAATTACGCGGTGATAAACCAGTCGCAGGACGTTAAAAACGATTTACAATGAATAAATCATTAGTAATTCAACAAGAGAGGTGATTCACAAAGTTTACAGGCGGTGTCTCGCGGAATTTGAGGTGCAAAATATTTTGTCAGAACTCGACCATGTTTACCAAAGAACCGCTGATATTATAGGTATATAAGCAGTTTATTTTACAGTTTTTAAGTTAAATAATGTGTTTATTGTATACAAAGGCAGGCTCAAAGCTTCAGTTTACAGGTTTTTCAGTAAATATACATTGATCGCTTAGAGGTACATTCGATTGAACACACTTGATACTTGGTATTATTTTTATGTGTTGCTTTCATCTCGACCAATACATAAACTAAGGTTGCTTTATTTTTCTATGTTTGCTTGTCAGTTAACATCGTTACTTAATTACTAAATAAACAAATAATCTTAAAGCATTAAAGAAATTATCTTTTATTGAATTATTTTATTTTTCAGGTACCGTTAGAAGAATAGTCGAAAATTGCTCTTTACGATGACATTAATCGATTAATAATAAATCTTCAAGATGACAGCAATGCTGTGGAGACTGATGATGATGAGTTGATGAGGCAGCGGCAGGCCCACGCCAATATATGGATTTATCAGGAGTGGAATATTTAGACCAAGATTAAAATAAAAAAAATAATTAAAAAACGCAGTAGCTATGATATGTTTGTTTTATTTTCCTAAAATACAAAAAAAAATAACTAACTCATGTTGAAACAAAAACACCCACTATCGAAACAATTCAGATAAATACGATCTCGATAAATTCTTGATCTTGATAAACGGAATCGAACCTGACACTGCTCCGGGTCCATATGACCCAGAAGCAGGCAGCGTCTGCTACTGAGGCGATGAATCACATATGGCATAAATATATGTATAACAAATATTATCTTATTGACCAACATCAAAGAAAACTTAAAAGTGCTTGCGCTTTCATTATGAATAATAAATAATATGGAAAATAATAAATCAAGTATCAAAATTATTCAGACGCATTAGTGAATGTTGCAAGAATGATTTTTAATATAAACTTTTTGATTTGAACAGTGTTGTAGTAGTGTTTATTTATGATTGCAGACCGGTATCGATAAAAATATAATATATATAGTGTATAATAAACCTTGGGAGAGGCCTATGTCCAACAGTGGACGTCTTTTGGCTGAAATGATGATGATGATGACATTAATATAATAATACCTATTACGTTTATACGTACCTACCTAACAAAAGATATCAGCCAGGCCAGTGGCAGCAGATGGCGCTGGTCGAGTGGGAGTGGGGGGGATGAAACAGCTTATTTGGGAACATTAGGTACTTATTTTTTAGATAATCTCATTTTCAAGGAACTGAATTGGGATGTACCCGGAATCATCTTGTTTCCGTTGAATATTTACGCCTCGTGAGTTACTCATTATTTCTTGTTCAGCTGTTTCAGTAGAGATAATTCAGTATAATTCAGTAGATTATAATGACAGCTATAAATGTAATAATGAGTATATGAAACTATCGATATAGCTAATTAGAAATATCGATAGTGGTATTCACCCTATTACACCGATGGTCCTACGGTAGTAAAATTTTGTATGTTGACGTATTAGATCTTTTAGTGTGCGTAAAATATACTAGTGTTGCACATTTCTTTACGTGTGCGTTTATAATGACACAAAATGTTTTGAGTAAGTGTGCGTCAATTTTAATGTAGTGGTTACCTCCCCTCCCCCAAGAATTGACAGAACATTTTGTTCGTTGAATTATGCGTGTTGCGAGTCCATTTTGTTACTTTGTTCAAGTTGGTAGGGGACATTGTTTTTTTCTCTTTGAGATATTTATTATTATTATAAACACACGGTCGTATTCACAAACGATATTTGTCTTGTAAAGAAACCACAATATATAAAGTTTGACATTTCTCAATGCGTTTGAATGCACTTTGGGAGCTCGTAGTAATGTTTGTGCATACCCGGCCCTACTTTAGAATATGATTATATGATATCATTTATGATTAAATCATGGTTCTTAGATTTCTTAATTTTATCCACTTTCATGATTCACTATCTACTAGCTTTTTTCTAAATAACTATTGAATCCAATAATCAGTTAGCCTTTGATTAAATCAATTTTAAACCGCTGTTTACAAATATTTCTGTCACCGGCCTTCGCCTCTCACTCGGTGGCACGTATGTTGGCCGATGCGTGCAAATGTGGAGATCGCTTCTTGCTTTACACACACATTTTGTGCACACATCCCACATTTACACACAACAGTCACACCTTACTCCCCTCTCAATTCCAGTCCACATGTATCACCAGACAACTCGGATCCGTCTACATCAGGCCTTCAGACAGAGGATAAGGGAGACAGCATGAGAAAAAATGACGACGAACAACCGAAAGAGAAGGAAAATGAGGGGTCCATCACAGACTGGCTCTCTGGTGGACCCATCGGCGCCAAGGGAGCCGTGCTGGTCTTCAGATCATGCGTCCTAGCCTCGCGGACACCATCTATGGAATCTACGACCAAAACCATAGGCAATAACACAGGGACAGCGATGTTATTGAATAAAGCTAAGAATATGGCAAGGAGACTGGTAGCAGAGCCGCATTCCTTCAGCATGAGGCCTAAGAATATAATGCACGATGTTATGGAGACCTTCGGGAATAGCACTAAGTTCAGCGGCCAGGCGTACGTTGTGAGGCATGTGAGTGAAGCGGATGTGCCCGAGGCGGTAGAGGAGCAGGGTCATGATCTATTGGAGCATAAGAGGGATATAGATGATGTACTGAATGATCTGAGCAAGATAACGCTGAAAAAACATCTCAATATCGAGAATACGACTGCTAATATTAAGGTGACTGATGGACCCCCGCCTGCGCCGCCGCCTACTAAGGGTAAGATAACTAAATAAGTAACCTACCTGTTTACACATCGGGCTTTAGAAAGAGATATCACTTTTACATAGCGTCGTCTCTGTCATTCATAGATGATGTTACATAAATCCGAAGTCAGCCGATTATCTTACTAAAGCTCGATGTATTAATGTAACTGACGGGCCCGTTAGCGTGGTTGACGTGGAGGCGCCTTTCACGCTGCAGGTCGTAGGTTCGATTCCTACCCGGGACATGCATTTGTGTGCATGAACATGTCTGTATGTCCCGAGTCTGGGTGTATATGTATATTAAGTATGTATTTACAAATTAAAAAGTAGTATATGTAGTAATATCAGTTATCTGATTTCCATAGTACAAGCTCTGTTTAGTTTGGGATCAGGTAGCCGTGTGTAAAAAATGCCCCAGGATATTATTATTATTAACTAGCGAGTAGTGTACTGATGGCCAAAGGGTGACAAATTGTCTAAATTGGGTGACGGGTCTGGGGATCTAAGTGTAATAATATGGGTATTCAAATCAAGGGTTCCAGTGGAAGCTCTATTTGCCAGCAGGTACAGTCGTGTCTAACGAAGATGCCGAGGCTTGACCCTTGGCAAGGTCCGGAGATAGAGTTAATGATTTTGGTCTTGGATGGCGACCTCTACCGGAAGACGCAACGTTGGTAGGTTCCTTGAGGTAGACCAACGACCTAGTGAAGGTCGCGGGAAACCTCTGAATGCGGGTAGCACCAGATCGGTCTTTGTGGAAAAACTTGGGGGAATCCTATGTCCAACAGTGGACGTCTTTTGGCTGACATGATAATGATGATGGGTGTTAAATATTTGATCAGTCTTTTAGGTTTTGATTGTGGATGGATCTCATTATTATAGTCTATCAAAGTCAAATTTGTCTGTAGTGGATAATAAGAACAACAAGAAGGCGAAGGGTAAACACAAGCGGAAGAACGGGCCGGCGGCGCGGGCGCAGTCCCCGTCGATGGACAGCGACGACTCCGAGCACTTGCTGGTCAAGTCAGTCGAGAGCGTCAAGGTAACATTTCCATATCTTCCACTTCTTCTTATAGTATGGTTAGTGGGCAACCTGGTGTCAGAGTTGTTGAAGCCGAAGGCCCCTGACAAGGCTTAACGACTGCTGCCTAGATGACAACAACCGTATTCCGCTTGGTGCAGTCGTTTGAGCGTTGCCCGCTCAGCTCACTGCTTCGGGTGGTGGCGGGAACTGCCTTTTCGTAATTTTCCCTGGTCTGGGTCTCACTAGGATCGCCCCCAGTCCATTGTACGGTAGCCATAGAACAAGACTTGCTTATTTTGGGACTATACAGTTGGTGTGTGTAAAGGTGGGAGTTCGATCAACTCGGCAAGACAGCAGACGTCAGTCGGTCCATAGAAATTGAATGCCGTCTGCCGTCGCGGCACATGTCATCGCCACAATTTCTATGGACCGACCGACGTCTGCTGTCTTGCCGCGTTGTTCGAACTCCCACCTTTAGTCTATTTATTATCATAAGTTCGCAATCAATGACGGACTCAAAGAGTTGAAGTGTCCGTAGGTGCTGGAGAGCAGTCACATGCCAGCTCGCCTCCTGAAGATCACGTACAAGCTGGTGAACACGGAGACGAAGCTGCTGCACCGGCTGCTGCAAGCGCATGGGCTGCAGGAGGCCTGCCCCGAGTACAAGGACTTCAACCTGATGTGGTCCGGACTCCATCCGAAGCCAGATGTGCTGCGGGCGCTGTCGCCGTATCAGAGAGTCAACCATTTCCCAAGGTAATACATTACAATACCAATTTTAGGGGCCCATCGATTGAGCGGCAAGTCACCACTTGCCAACGATATAGGTATATATTTTTTTTCTTTTTTTTTTTTCTAGCTTTTGCCCGCGACTTCGTCCGCTTTATCTTTAAAATCCCACAGGAACCTAACATTTTGCCGGGATAAAAAGTAGTATATGTGCTATTCCAGACTATAATCTATAACCTATCTACATACTATAATCTACTACAATCTATCTCTGTGCCAAATTTCATCCAGATCCGTTCAGCCGTTCTGGCGTGATTGAGTAACAAACATCCATTCATCCATCTTAACATTTATAATATTAGTGGGATTTACTTATTCAAAATCCACATTACATTAATTAATCATCTGCCCAACTGCTTAGCAGTTTGTCGGCAGTTTAGCGGTATATCGGCAGCTTAGCAGTTTGTCGGCAGCTTAGCGGTTTGTCGGCAGCTTATTAGCATTAGTTTTCGTATTAGCTTATATTCGTTTTAAACTTGCACCTGCTGGGGTCAAGCTGCTGTATGAGTCTCATCATCTGCAGCGGTTGACCCCAGCAGGTGCCTTACAGAACATGAAACTTATCTCTAGGGGCCTCTACGTGTTAGACCCATGTCTCCACGCAAGCTGGAAGGCGTGGCTTGGCATGCTACAACAAAATTTATTATTAAAAAAAATTAAGCTCTGATATAAGTCTGTCTCTAGTTTGACTACGGAACCCCACATGTCCAAAGTACATGCTTAAGGCCCCGCTTCCCGGCCGAGCGTTTTAGCCGTCTGGATTGGTCGAGAGCGCACTAACCCCGCCCACTTTTGTTGCGAAAATATCGGAAATTATTAATTGTGACGTCAAAAACGATTGCATCACAAAATCCAACAATAATTTTTTAGGTATTATCTTACTCCATCTTTAGGTTGAAGATGGAGGTTCAATAAATACTGTGATATTTTTATTTTTACCCCTCTCGTCTAAGAGGAGATAGCCTCCAACCCTGCCTCGTTAGGTGCCTGTAGCGTCTTAACACCAGACCATTTCTAGGTCGTACGAGCTGACGCGCAAAGACAAGCTGTTCAAGAACATAGAGAAGATGCAGTACTTCCGCGGTCTGAAGCAGTTCGACTTCATCCCCACCACCTTCCTGATGCCGGCCGAGTTCAAGGAGCTGTGCTCCACCCACTACCGGACCAAGGGGCCCTGGATCGTGAAGCCGGCCGCCTCCAGCCGCGGCAGGGGCATCTACATCGTCAATACTGTGAGTATACTACATACATACATACATATAATCTCGCCTTTTTCCCGGAGGGGTAGGCAGAGACCACTTCTGTCCACTTGCTACGATTTATACACCTTTGTTTCGCTTCGTCCACTTTCATTATTCCCTTCATACATGCTCTTCGGTTTAGGGTACTCTTGACCTGGCCTTTTTTCAAGACGTCCCTGATTTGGTCTCGAGTCGTCTCGATTTAGTCTTTGGTCTGTGAGTTTACTCAGTATACTAATCGCGGTCATACTCTAAAACACCCTGTAAATATCCATTACGTCACAGGGCCGTAATACGCGGACTAAAAAAATATATTATGGAAACGTTTTAAATGGTATTTTCACGGTTCTGGGTATGAGCCCTTTGTAGTTTCCAATGCTATCTCAACTTATCAAAGTTATGACTTTTATTGAGGTTTATTTGCTGCTGTGTGACGTCATGAACCTGCCATTTAAGTAGTCATTTTTATTTGCTACTAGCTTTTGGCAGCGACTTCGTCCGCGCATAATTTTAAAAAAAAGTACGCTATTTGCTATTCCAGACTATAATATATCTCTGTGCCAAATTTCATCCAGATCCGTACAGCCGTTCTGGCGTGATTGAGTAACAAACATCCATCCATCCATCCATCTAAACTTTCACATTTATAATATTAGTGGGATTTTATAAAGAAAGAAACACATAAAAGAAATATTATTTTTTTGGATTTAATAAACATCACAAAATAACCTGAGATGGTTAGCAGAAACCTGTTAAAATACCTATTCCACTTTGCAGCCGGAACAGATACCAAAAGGCGAGAACGTGGTCGTCGCGAAGTACATAGACAAGCCTCTCCTGATTGGCGGTCACAAGTGCGACCTGCGTCTGTACGTGTGCGTGACCTCCATCGACCCGCTGCTGATATACCTGTACGAAGAGGGCTTGGTACGATTCGCGACGGTGAAGTACGATAAGACGAACAAAAACCTGTGGAATCCATGCATGCATCTCTGTAATTACAGCATCAATAAGTACCACACGGATTATATCAAGTGAGTATTCATAAATAATTGAAATAAAATACTTTTTTTTTCTTAGTTTTTGCGTCGTTTTGCGCATATGCCAGTGTCAAGTAAAATATAATAATTTCAATTTTTTGCTGCGTCAAGCACAGGAAGACCTTTGGTTAGGCCTAAAATACCCCCCCCCCCCCCAAACCCTATGCGTAAAGTGGCGGATACTTTACTGACAAATTAGTAGACTCTTTGGAGGAACCCGAAAATCATGTTTTACCACTTTTGTTCCAATTGCCCACACTCACGCACATCTATGAACATATAATGGTTAATATTCCACCAACATTACACATTATAATACAAGGAAACACAAGTTTTGGAAATTAAAACAAAAATGACAACATCACTTTTCCACTTCCCGCCAAAAAGTCAATACTTTTTTTCACATTTGAAAATGGAGCCATAATGCCGCCATTAAGGGCTACCGTAGACATGCCACTTTTAGCATCGGCGATCGGCGATTTTGATGCTGCGTCTCGCTCGTTCACGCTCGAAGAAACGCGACGCAGCATCGATACAGTTGCAAGATCGTCGGTCGCCGATGCAAAAAGTAGCATGTCTGCAGGGCTCTAATACACTTCTCATTAAAAAAAATAATCTAAATAGTAATGCAAGTACTAATCAGGCATTTAAATAAAAAAATATATTGATATCATTAAAAAAATACGCCATTAAATAGCTGGCAGTTTAGTCTACACAATGGTGTACCACAATTCCAAATTTAAATTTAAATTTTACAATTTTCAGCCAATAAATGAATGTAGGTGTTTCGATTTTTTTGATGAGAAGTGTATAATTATTACTAGTGCCGCCATATTAATTTTAAAAAAATATAGCACACATTGTCACAAATAGTCACATTTTAAGACTCTCCCCTCCCTAGATGTCACATAATTTTCGAATTCACCAAAAAACAATTAAACCTTATGTTTATACAGATAGACTTGGAAATATTTAAAAGTTTTTCTTTAACAGTAATTTCGAGGTTTAAAATGTAATGTAATGTAACGTCACGACTTTTATCCCCGTTCGGGGGTAGTCAGAGGCTTGAGTGGCCATACACCACCACATTGTGGAGGTATTAACCAAGTCAAAGCCCACGTTTCACTAGATATTAGGAACCCAACGTGACAGGTGGTGAACCTTGTTGCCGTGTATACAGGAACTGACTATTACCTAATCCCGAGGGATAGGCAGGTTTCCTCACGATGTTTCGAGTTTTAATACTAGGTTTTCAATGTTACATCACGAAACATAGGACCTCCACCCCATGTCACACAATGTCACACTTCGTCGACCCCCCCTTTACCTGTGACGTAATTTACCTATGGCCTGTTGTCCATCAGATGCGACGACCCGAACGCGGGCAACATCGGTCACAAGTGGACGCTGTCGGCGCTGCTGCGGCACCTGCGCAAGCAGGGCCGCAACACGACCGCGCTGATGGCCGCGGTGGAGGACCTGGTGGTCAAGTCCATCCTGTCCTCCGCGCAGACCATCACCGCGGCCGCCAGGGTCTTCGTGCCCAACTTCTTCAACTGCTTCGGTGAGACACGCCTTAACAATGAATACAAAAACCGATTTAAAAAAAATCCTGGAGCACTAAAAAGCCTGAAATAATATGTGAAAGAAAGAAAGAAAGAAAGAAAGAAAACATTTATTTGGCACAGCACAAAAAGACACAGTACAGTTTAAATAAAACAAACAAGAAAGTTAGAAACAGAAAAAAATGAAAAAAGAAAAAAAAAAAACACAACAGAAGAAGTCGAGTGTGTCTCACGGCTGGACCAAATGGGTTCCCAGATCAGCCTAATGCCAGGCATAAGCTTGGCGCTGATTTTCATCTGGGACCCGAGTGCCTAACGGATGTCAAGCAGAAGAAATAAAATAATAAAAAGATATTTCTATTATCACCTCTGCCTTCGGGAAATTCAGGCGTGATGGTGTGTTGTCGACTATTTGGAGTTAGTAGTAATTACTTTTAGTAGGTAGTCTTGGCATATTAAGATTGGCATCATTTTCTCGATGGGGTAGGCAGAGGTGGTAATAGATATGTGCGAATAACGATTATTACTTGCTTACGGTGAAGAAAAACATCGTGAGAAAACCTGAATGTGCTGGAAAATTTAACAAATTTCCCGCACAGGGACAGCATGGTGGATTATGGCCTGAATCCCCCTCGCATTAAAGGGAGGCCTGTGCCCAGGAGTGGGACGTTAAAAGGGCTAATATGTGGTTAATACGATACGATAACACAGTGTTTTTTTGCAGAGTTGTTCGGCTATGATATCCTTATAGACGACATGTTGAAGCCGTGGCTGTTGGAAATCAATCTCTCGCCCAGGTAATACGCATTTTGTATAGTACATTTTTTTATACTTGTCCTATTTGGTAAGCAAAGATGGCGTCCAGCGGGGCGATTGCGTAACTTTCTGTCAATTTTTCAATTGGTTTCGTATATAATTGACACAGGATGAACGAAACCAATTGAAACATTGACAAAAAGGTTACGCAATCGCCCCGCTGGACGCTATCTTTGCTTACCAAATAGGACAAGTATAAAAAAACGTACTATAGTTACAAAAGGTTCATGCAATTCCAAGTTTCTGAAGCTAAAATCTCTTTCCAAAATACATTATCCGTGTTGCACTATTTAAGCATCTACATATCAGCTACGGTATACAGGATGTTTCAATGGGTTTGGATGGGTATCGGGAATATAATGGAGATCCGTAACGAATTTAGATCTCGACATCGATTTATTAATACGGGTCTAAATTTATTAGAGACAAACTATAGCCAATGGGGTTCCGTAACGAATTTAGTTGAGAATGCAGATTTATAGAGCTAAGAAATCCATAACATACAGTGCAAACATTTTTGGTCAACGACAAAAATTGGCGAAGTTATGACCAAATTACTAGCGAAGTCCGCGCGCGGATGCTGTGTCGTCACGAGGCTCACTCGCGCTTTGTAGTGAATGGCGGCGCGGGCACAGCGCGCCTTCAAGCCGATCGACCGTGTGACGTC
This sequence comes from Drymonia ruficornis, assembly GCA_947859195.1. Taxonomy (NCBI): domain Eukaryota; kingdom Metazoa; phylum Arthropoda; class Insecta; order Lepidoptera; family Notodontidae; genus Drymonia; species Drymonia ruficornis. Next base: position 1,698,123 of record OX401923.1, read on the forward strand.
ACACGCACATGCCGCACATAATATAAAATGTGTTATAAAATCGCAACGGATGGAACGATTTCGATGATTTCAAAATTATATTGATGTAAAACCTTAGTGTTAACTATAGTGTTGGTTTTGTGTTGATTTGTCGACCTCGAAATGATCTACATTATACAATAAAATATGAGGATTATTGTGGTAAGCATGTGGTCAGTACTGTTTATTGTTAAACAATTATAGAGAGGGACCCACCACTCACCCTCGGAATAGTCAACCTCCAAAATTATAAACCAAATGAATTGATCGATAATAGAAGAGGCCCACAAGACCTAACTCCCTGTCAGTCGAGAGTATGTCTTGTTGGCCTCTTCTATTATCGATCAATTCATTTGGTTTATAATTTTGGAGGTTGACAAATCCGAGGGTGAGTGGTGGGTCCATGGACCAATTACTAAGGGGACTGGCCCTAACCAACTCGGCCGAGTGGTCGGCCTAGTACTAAACTCGACATAAAACGAAGCGAGTAGTTCAACTATTTACCGGTAGATAGAACAAGGAAAATGAAAAAACAATGACTACGTTTTTTTTCATACATATATCTAATAAGGGCACCTCTTTCTTTAGTCTTTACTCTGTGGGTGGGTCCCTCTCTATAATTGTTTAACAATGGACTTCCGCAAAGTTACGCCTGGTTCCATCAATTAACTGTTTACTGTATATAGCCTGGCGTGCGAGAGCCCGCTGGACGCGCGCGTGAAGTCTGCGCTGCTGGCCGACACGCTGACGCTGGTGGGGCTGCCCGCCGTGCCCATGGCCAAGGCGGACGTGGCCGCGCACAACAACTCGCTGCGCATGCGCATCGGCGCCGTGAGCATCACCACACACACACATACATAATACATAACTATAGTCATGTGCCTGATGGGAATTCCCTTCGGGTCGAAATGATAATTTTCCATACAAACTTTCATCCCCTATTTTAGGGATGAAATTTCAGCAATAGTTCCTTTCTTAGTTCTCACTTAAATAACACATGGAACTCCCGTGCAAAATGTCATGCTTTTAGACCCACCGGTTGGTAACGCGGCTTCCATTGAGAAGAGACGACAATAAACTCAATGGTTACTCTTTTCTATAGAAAAAAAAAGTGTACATTTTTAAAACATCAACGCAATGTGATCAGACGACATACGATAGTGTTTACTCTTATAGTGCCGGCGCGTGCACTCGGCTGAGAACGTGATGGTGCGCGGCAAGAATACGAGCGCCAGCACGGCTGCTGCGGCTGCGGCTGCCAGCAGCGGGCCGCTGAGCGCGCTGACGGGTGAAGAGCTGCGGCTGGTGCGGGCTGTGCGGGCGCAGTACGCGCGCCGCGGCGGCTTTGTGCGCATCTTCCCCTCGCAGAACTCCTGGCAGAAGTACTCGCAGTACCTCGGTAACTACACCACACTCTCTACACACACGTACTAGCACCGCCACACACGCGCTCACTCACTCGCACTATCACACACGCACCCCCGCTCGTACCATCATACACACACACCCTCGCTCGCACCATACACACACACACCCTCGCTTGCACCAACACACACACACACACAATGACACCCTCACTCGCACCATCACACACACACACACACACACACACACCCTCGCTCGCACCATCAAACACGTGACACTCGTTTTAAATAATGTGACAAAAAATGTACAGAGTGACTGCGAAATCGTTATCAATATTTTGAACTATACATAGGATTTAAATTGCTTATTCATCACACCAATTCGAAAAACGTCAATTGACTTTCAAGGCTAGCGGGAGCAAAATTATATTTTGCTCCCACGGGAGTTTTTGTTTCTCCTTCCTGATTGGTCAGCGTTCGTGCTTCTGAATTGAATGTGAAAAAAAATCGAACGCTTAATGTATGAAGAAGTTACTGGCCGGTTAGGATTACGCGGCAACCAAAGACAATGTAATGGTGCTGAAAAAAATTGTCATGTACATTTTTCTTTTAATTTCTTTTGTCTCGGTTTAGTAAGTTTAAGTTATTGCAAATAATAATGAAAAATGAGTTCGAGTAATGATGTGATGATATATTATTTGTTTGGATTCAAGTAGGTAGAGGTAGCGGTAGGTAGCTTTTTATTTTTCTCATAGGTAGTGATGAAAAATAGTATGTATCATTCGGGGCCAAAATATTTTGTCCTCGTGCGGCGTATATTGAATTCCTCGCAAAGCTCAGGATTCTACATTAGAATCCTTCGCTTTCCTCTGAATTCAAAATAACGCCCTCGCGGAACAAAATATATCACTTTGGCCCCATATAACACAAATAACTATTGAAACAGTCAATTAATGATTGATTATGATGATGATAGTGTGTTATATCCTCAGACCCGGTGAGCGGTATCCCGATCTGCTCAACTTCCCTAAACAACAACATCCCGTACCAAGTGGTGCAGCACAACTACAACCTGCTGGTGCACTCCCACGTGCTGCCGCACTTCCAGCACGCCACCGTCGCCACCAGCCTCACCGACACACCGCAGAGGTATGCCGCGCCGTTAAAGCTCTGGTTTCTTCGGAAAGCGGTACCGACATATAGCGGTGAATGACGCCACTAGAACGTTGGCTATGTAAACAACGGTGTCAAACACCGCTCTCTAGGAAACCGCTCAATTTAGTTTACATAGCCGACGTTCTAGTGACGACATTCACCGCTATATTACGTTTTGTTTTGTCAAGTTTTTGTTTTTTTTATTTTTATCTTTTACAATTTTTTTTTTTTTTTTTTTCGAAATTTGGTGAAAACTTTCCTTTGTATGTCCCAAATACACTGTATTTTTTTTGATTTAAAATATTTATTTTTTCACCTTATTTTGACTTAATTATCGAAAAAACACCCTCATTTTCGATAGAAAAATCACCCGTCAAAATATCAGCTTTTTTAAGAAAGTTGGTGGGCTTTTTGTTCGTTGAAATCTCTACTTTCTGATGGTATAAAAAATATAGACATGACCAGTGCTTTTAGCTTCGAAAATGGTAAAAAGTGAAAAATCACACCCATCCACTTCCCGACCTCACGTCGCCCGTAAATGATTATTCCTTTAATTTTTGTTCCATTCTCTTCCTTTTCCAATGGATTTCATCCTACTATTAGATTTTTTCACTTTTAAGCTAAAAGCACTGGTCTACGTGTTCCAAATGACGTCACAACAACGGCGCGCGAAGTTCGCTAGTAATTTGGTCACAGCTTCTTCAATTTTTGTCGTAGACCAAAAATTTTTGCACTGTATGTTATGGATTTCTTAGCTCTATAAATCTGCGTTCTCAAGTAAATTCGTTACGGAACTCCATTGCAAGAACTATAACAGTGTGTGTGTATTCGTGGTTAGGTTGAAGCGTTACGAGGCGGTGAGTATCACATGCAACGCGCCGGCCGTGTGCCTCGCGGACGCGGCGCCGCCGCAGCACGACACGCGCCGCGCCAAGGAGCTGGTCAAGCGGCAGCTGCTCGACGGACTCAAGCTCACGTCAGTACACTTCCTCTTATCCCCTCCCCCTCCCGCCTTCCCCCTTCCTTCCTCCCTTCTTTCCATTCGCTCCCTGGTACCTGGTGTCAGAGTTGTTCAAGCCGCCCGAAGGCCGATAAGGCTTAAGGCCCCGCTTCCCGGCCGAGCGTTTTCGCCGTCTGGATTGGTCGAGAGCGCACTTACCCCGCCCACTTTTTTTGCGAAAATATCGAAAATCATTAATTGTGACATGAAAAACTTGCATCACCAAAATCGAACTAATTTTTTTTTAGGTAATATCTTTCTCTATCTTCTGGTGAAATAAAATTAGAAATTCCAAGCCTTTTGGAAGAAGATACAAATTTAAATTTGAAAGCTGCTACATTTTGGTATTTTTTTCACATAGTAAATGAGCATGTAGCACTTTTTTTTCTGCTTAAAATTTAAAGATGAGGGTTCTATAAATACGGTGATATTTTTTTCTAAATTTTTACTCCACTCGTCTAAGAGGAGATAGCCTCCAAACATGCCTCGTTAGGTGCCTGTACAGTCTTAACGACTGCTGCCTACATTGTCGCCCTAAGTTTGCCGTATGTCATTACTTCCCAGAATGCTTTCCTTATTAACGACACTATCGAATGGAATCGAAATCAACTGGTATGATTCCTGGCTAGGAATATTGATTTTTCAAAAATCCAATGATGCAGTTTTAGTTTTCATCAAAATCGGGCCCGAGACTCCTTTGAGTACTTTTCGCTATACCCCCATCGTTTCTGATTTGACCATGCACGCCCTTTTGAAAAATTCACCCTGTATACGATCTTTGTATACAGGGTGAAATCTTGAACACACCAAATTGAATATGAACTGCTACACAATTAATTTATACAATGATTTTTTTAAAGTGTCCTGTTTTCTCTAGTCTGGGCGAGTCTCGCCGCGCGTTCGGTCTGTTCCTGACGCACGTGCTGAAGCGCGTGTCGTCGCCAGCCAACGAGCTGGGCGCTGCGCACGCGGCGCTGGTGCTGCGCTTCCTGCGCCGCGCGTCCGCCACGCTGCGCATGCCTTACAATGTAAAGGTGACGGACTACTAGCATGCGCACACGCATCACGCATCACGCCACACGCTTACATCTGACAACGCACACGCTGGCCCGCCATTCAAAGCCAATTTTTTTTTTAATTAATTTTTTTTCTTAGCTCTGCAACCGTATTGGAACGAAACAAGTTATTAAAGAAACAAAATTTTTTACCAATTTTTTGTTAATTAAACTTTTGAATTTATTTATTATTTAATGATTATTTATATTATATATTTAATGACGATTCTGAAACAGGCCTTTAGTAAAGTATAAGTGTTGGCCAACATTGGCCGGAACTGGCGACTAGACTGGCCAAATATAAGCCAATTCCCGCGCTGGGCCAGCGTGTGTACGCCTGGCATGAGTATACATTTAAGCATTAGAGTTCGCATCTAATATTTGGCTCTGGGTATGGACAAAGGGCTTATACATGTGTTTTAAAAGTAAAAAATAATGTAAGTAAAGGGTGTGTGTTCTGCAAAAATAGTATTTCATACCTTACGAATATACAGGATGTTTCAAGAGCGCGAAATAATACTTGGGGGAGTATCGGGAATAGAATTAGATTTGAAATTCGAACACTTATTTTTCGTGCCAATTTTGAAATGCTATGTAAAATGTTCATAAACTGTTTCTTGAATATTAGTGATTGCTACTCCAAAATGTAGTTTACACTGTATTCTGGGCAATTTGATGTGTTCTAAAGCTGCAACACGAAAGTTGTCACTAATATTCGAAAGCCTATAACTCAAAAACTATTATAGATACGTATAATCTGTCTTCACTAATCATCTACATATCATCTACCCTATATGTAGTTTAATTATTATTGCGTACTTTTGAAAAACTCTGTATAAAATATTATTTCAGACTTTTTTCATTCACCCTGTATTATCATGCTGCATGCGCTCTGTATTTGTAACAAAGTAATGATAATCACTATGCATAATATGTATACATTACGGCTTATATCCTTATCCTACAGCCTGTTGTATGTCCCACTAGGTACTAGACAAAGCTACTTGTCTTAGCTTGTCGCGGCCACCTTTTACAAAATTTTTTAAGGTAACCAACGTGTTTCCAATAGGTATACAGGGTGTTAGGTATGACGAAGGATTTAAAAAAAATGTTAATCGGTATTGTCATTCCAAATATGTAAAAATAAAATTACCTTAATTTTTGACATACTTAATTATCCAATAAAATACGAATATGCATTAATAAAATGTAGTATGAAGGAAAAATGGGCTAAGGTCATTCACACGAGTAAATTCGATTCGATAAGACAGCTCATAGTCGCTCGGTTAGGGTGGCCAACTTTGCGAAATTTTTGCATCATTTTGTTAAGTTACCTCTGTAATCTGTCATTTAGTAGTGTGTTTTTTTCATTCATATTTTTTTTAGTTATTGTTTAGTTCGTTTTTTAGTAACCTGTAAGCATGTATTATCATGGGCTTGAATACGTCTCTCGTCTAACCTAACACCCTGTATAATATTAATTAATTGCCCCCTACACGGCCCGTCACCTCAGCGCGAGGTGATTCAGACCTGGTAACTGTTCCAGCGTAGGTGGCAACTGGCTCGCCACACCACCCTCTCACAGAAGAACGGCGTAAAGTAGCTATTACTCCCCCCCTCCCCCTTGATCCCACTCCCCTTCAGGTCGGAAACGTGCGAGCAAAGCTTATGATATTGCATGCTATTTTATTATATGGTATTGGCTAGGGTAACTGCTTAACATCAGGCGGGCGGGCTTGTTTGCCACCTTAGTCACTTAAAAAAACTACATAATTCAGTACAGGTGGCAGCCTTAGTGGGCGCCGAGTCGCTTAACCATTGAACTGCTACTGTAGCGTTTTGCTATTCTCTTGCCAGCTCTCTCTCTCTATTGCCTCTGATTGGTCAGATGATTCTGACCGACCAATCAGAGTGTCCGTCAGAATAGCAAAACACCGCAGTCGCAGTGCAATGGCTACGCGACTCGGCGCCGGTGGCCAGCAAGCCCGTCGTGTGCTATGCCGAGTGCGATGGTACCGATTAATTCTGGAGCTTGCCCGTAGGGCCCGCCGGCGAAGATGTGCGACAAGGACAGGTGCGCGGTGATCGCGAAGCAACTCAACGACTTCCTGTACATGTACTACCGCGAGACGGACCTGTATACCGACAGCGAGGACAGGGCCGGCTGCGTCTCCAACATACACTTCGCGCAGTTCCTGTACTCGGCCAGGTGAGACGGACCTGTACACCGACAGAGGACAGGGCCGGCTGCGTGTCCAACATACACTTCGCGCAGTTCCTGTACTCGGCCAGGTGAGACGGACCTGTACACCGACAGAGGACAGGGCCGGCTGCGTCTCCAACATACACTTCGCGCAGTTCCTGTACTCGGCCAGGTGAGACGGACCTGTACACCGACAGAGGACAGGGCCGGCTGCGTCTCCAACATACACTTCGCGCAGTTCCTGTACTCGGCCAGGTGAGACGGACCTGTACACCGACAGAGGACAGGGCCGGCTGCGTCTCCAACATACACTTCGCGCAGTTCCTGTACTCGGCCAGGTGAGACGGACCTGTACACCGACAGAGGACAGGGCCGGCTGCGTCTCCAACATACACTTCGCGCAGTTCCTGTACTCGGCCAGGTGAGACGGACCTGTACACCGACAGAGGACAGGGCCGGCTGCGTCTCCAACATACACTTCGCGCAGTTCCTGTACTCGGCCAGGTGAGACGGACCTGTACACCGACAGAGGACAGGGCCGGCTGCGTCTCCAACATACACTTCGCGCAGTTCCTGTACTCGGCCAGGTGAGACGGACCTGTACACCGACAGAGGACAGGGCCGGCTGCGTCTCCAACATACACTTCGCGCAGTTCCTGTACTCGGCCAGGTGAGACGGACCTGTACACCGACAGAGGACAGGGCCGGCTGCGTCTCCAACATACACTTCGCGCAGTTCCTGTACTCGGCCAGGTGAGACGGACCTGTACACCGACAGAGGACAGGGCCGGCTGCGTCTCCAACATACACTTCGCGCAGTTCCTGTACTCGGCCAGGTGAGACGGACCTGTACACCGACAGAGGACAGGGCCGGCTGCGTCTCCAACATACACTTCGCGCAGTTCCTGTACTCGGCCAGGTGAGACGGACCTGTACACCGACAGAGGACAGGGCCGGCTGCGTCTCCAACATACACTTCGCGCAGTTCCTGTACTCGGCCAGGTGAGACGGACCTGTACACCGACAGAGGACAGGGCCGGCTGCGTCTCCAACATACACTTCGCGCAGTTCCTGTACTCGGCCAGGTGAGACGGACCTGTACACCGACAGAGGACAGGGCCGGCTGCGTCTCCAACATACACTTCGCGCAGTTCCTGTACTCGGCCAGGTGAGACGGACCTGTACACCGACAGAGGACAGGGCCGGCTGCGTCTCCAACATACACTTCGCGCAGTTCCTGTACTCGGCCAGGTGAGACGGACCTGTACACCGACAGAGGACAGGGCCGGCTGCGTCTCCAACATACACTTCGCGCAGTTCCTGTACTCGGCCAGGTGAGACGGACCTGTACACCGACAGAGGACAGGGCCGGCTGCGTCTCCAACATACACTTCGCGCAGTTCCTGTACTCGGCCAGGTGAGACGGACCTGTACACCGACAGAGGACAGGGCCGGCTGCGTCTCCAACATACACTTCGCGCAGTTCCTGTACTCGGCCAGGTGAGACGGACCTGTACACCGACAGAGGACAGGGCCGGCTGCGTCTCCAACATACACTTCGCGCAGTTCCTGTACTCGGCCAGGTGAGACGGACCTGTACACCGACAGAGGACAGGGCCGGCTGCGTCTCCAACATACACTTCGCGCAGTTCCTGTACTCGGCCAGGTGAGACGGACCTGTACACCGACAGAGGACAGGGCCGGCTGCGTCTCCAACATACACTTCGCGCAGTTCCTGTACTCGGCCAGGTGAGACGGACCTGTACACCGACAGAGGACAGGGCCGGCTGCGTCTCCAACATACACTTCGCGCAGTTCCTGTACTCGGCCAGGTGAGACGGACCTGTACACCGACAGAGGACAGGGCCGGCTGCGTCTCCAACATACACTTCGCGCAGTTCCTGTACTCGGCCAGGTGAGACGGACCTGTACACCGACAGAGGACAGGGCCGGCTGCGTCTCCAACATACACTTCGCGCAGTTCCTGTACTCGGCCAGGTGAGACGGACCTGTACACCGACAGAGGACAGGGCCGGCTGCGTGTCCAACATACACTTCGCGCAGTTCCTGTACTCGGCCAGGTGAGACGGACCTGTACACCGACAGAGGACAGGGCCGGCTGCGTCTCCAACATACACTTCGCGCAGTTCCTGTACTCGGCCAGGTGAGACGGACCTGTACACCGACAGAGGACAGGGCCGGCTGCGTCTCCAACATACACTTCGCGCAGTTCCTGTACTCGGCCAGGTGAGACGGACCTGTACACCGACAGAGGACAGGGCCGGCTGCGTCTCCAACATACACTTCGCGCAGTTCCTGTACTCGGCCAGGTGAGACGGACCTGTACACCGACAGAGGACAGGGCCGGCTGCGTCTCCAACATACACTTCGCGCAGTTCCTGTACTCGGCCAGGTGAGACGGACCTGTACACCGACAGAGGACAGGGCCGGCTGCGTCTCCAACATACACTTCGCGCAGTTCCTGTACTCGGCCAGGTGAGACGGACCTGTACACCGACAGAGGACAGGGCCGGCTGCGTCTCCAACATACACTTCGCGCAGTTCCTGTACTCGGCCAGGTGAGACGGACCTGTACACCGACAGAGGACAGGGCCGGCTGCGTCTCCAACATACACTTCGCGCAGTTCCTGTACTCGGCCAGGTGAGACGGACCTGTACACCGACAGAGGACAGGGCCGGCTGCGTCTCCAACATACACTTTTACTCCCAATGTCAATAAATGTAGAATAAAATAGCTTCGCCTCGAGGATTGAATATGAAAATGATATATGAATGGGTTTCCGTAACGAATTTAGTTGAGAATGCAGATTTATAGAGCTAAGAAATCCATAACATACAGTGCAAAAATTTTTGGTCTACGACAAAAATTGATGAAGTTATGACCAAATTGCTAGTTAAGTTCGCGCGCAGTTATTGTGACGTCATTTGGGTCACGCGCGCTTTGTAAAGAACGGCGGCGCGAGTACAGCGCGCCTTCAATCCGACGGCCCCGTGTGACGTCACACATGCCGCACATTAAATAAAATGTGTTAAAAAATCACAACGGATGTACCGATTTCGATGATTTCAAAATTATATTGATAAGAAAGCTAAACTATTTAACTACTGGGTGAAATCGAAATCGTGGGCATTATGTTAAACGGTGATTCTACACATGATTCAGAATATTTAGGGAATATTAATCAACAAATCAATTGATAAAAAAATATTACCCAGGTAAGGTATAACAGTTAAATGGTTTGCTTATATGCTTACCTCAGCAATATTTTTTTATCAATAGAGGTTTTTTATTTGTTTTCCCAAAATATTCTGAATCATGTGTTGAATCATATTTTAAAATATTGCCCACGATTTCGATTTCACCTGTATAGTGTTGGTTATGAGTTGATTTGTTAAACTAGTATTGATTCTCATTGTTCTCTAGCGAGGCTGACCTGGAAGACGTGCTGCTGCTCCAGCTGAAGATGGAGAACTTCCAGACGACGTTCCTGGGCGACTCCCGCAACCAGTTCTGCGTGGACCTGCCCCCGGCGCGGCTGTGCGTGGAGCCGCCCGCCAGACACACGCTGCTCAAGCACCTCGCCTGCCTCGCGCCCAGCAACATGCGGAAGTATAGGTACCACTGTGCAAAAAAAAAAACCGCCCGGAACTGAAATGTTAGGGAATATTTCCGGCCGCAACTGAAACTCGTCTTTGAATTTTTGCCTGTTTCTGAAACTCCCATTTTAATCTGTGACCGTTATAAAAAATAATAAAAAAATATATATATAAATATAACGTCACGACTTTTATCCCCATTCGAGGGTAGTCAGAGGCTTGAGTGGCCATACACCACCACATTGTGGAGATATTAACCAACTCAAAGCCCACGTTTCACCAGATAGTCAGAACCCAACGTGACAGGTGGTGAACCTTGGCGCCGTGTATACAGGAACTGACTATTACCTAATCCCGAGGGATAGGTAGGTTTCCTCACGATGTTTTCCCTCACCGTCAAGGAACTGTAAATTATGCACATAGATGAAAATTCGTCCATTGGTGCATGCCCCACCGGGGATCAAACCTGGGACCTTCTGATTGCTAGCCCAACCTGTTCACCCCTATGCTACAGTCTTTTATAGGTGTGGTCCAAGAAATTTCAATTTCTGGCCAATACTATACCTTTTTGCAATTTCCGGCCGTTATTGTAACTACTATTGTAGCTATTTCCGGCCGGGACTCAAATGTTAGGGACTATTTCCGGCCGCAACTGAAACTGGCGTTTTAATTTTCGCCCGTTACTGAAACTTTTGGGCTGTGGCTGAAACTTCTATTTAAATTTCCGGCTATTACTAGATCTTACGTTAACATTTCCAGCCGTTATATAAACTTGCGTGGCTATTTCCGGCCGTGATCGAAACTTCTGTCGCTTTTTCCGGCCATTACTCAAACTTCCGTTTTGACTTCCGGCCACAAATGAAACTTCCATTTTATTCTCCACCGTTGTAGGAACCTCTTTTTTATGCTGAATTGGGTCCGTTTGCGGCGAGCATAATCGATAATTTTGTTCTTTTTTATATTGATTATTTATATTTTGCTAGTCCCAATAAAAATTGTCTTTCTTGTTTTCTTTCAATATCCGGCCGTGACTCAAACTCCCGTTTCAACATTTTTAACATTTTTCTCCAGGCCGACCGACTCCCAAAGCCGTTCAGAGACCGAAGATACCATCACCTCGGACGCTGAACACCCTGCCTTTACCAGCTCCGACATCGTACTTAAGGAATCCATGAAAGAGGAGAAGCCTCTCACACAAGCACTCAAATACGCCAGGTCATAGCAGCCCTGTGAGAACACCCTTTAACTCGCGCGTTACTTATAGTAGAGCCCAAGTATATGACCACAGACCAATAAGCCAAAGACGCATAGCCAGGCATCAAATAATATTTAAAAAAATGTATTCATGTAGGCCATCCATTAATTACGTCACACGAATTTGATGATTTTTTGACCCCTCCCCTCACTTGTCACAGCTGGTCACATTTGTGAGACTCCCCCCTCCCTAGTGTGACGTCACATATTTGTTACAATTTTCGGAAATTTTCAATTTTTTTCCTTTAAGTTCAAATTACGGTTTTAATACTTAGATATATTAGATTCTTAAATGTGACGTCACGAAACTTAGGACCCCTCCCACCCCCTTGTCACACTATGTCACATTTCGTCGACCCCCTCCCCCTCTTTACGTGTGACGTAATTAATGGATGGCCCCGTAACCTAGATATAGCATGTATAAATAGACAAAAAACAATATTTTAGCGTTACCACCGGTTCGTAATGTTGCTTCCATTGAGCAACAAGAAACTCAAGGCAAGAATCCTTGCCTAACATACGCATTACCACTGCATAATGTCACCAGCAGAACAACGCTAAAACAAGACTTGAATTATGTCGCTCTCGCTCTCACTTTTTCGTAGTTCATAGGGGAGAATGAGACAATCGATATTTTCAACATTTTGTCTTGTCAATGACGTTTTATAGACGGAAATGACGGTCTAGGTTTGGTCATTGGTGAACCAATGCAAATTCCCCTTCTTACCCGATGTCAACTTCTGACGATTGCATTTGTTACGATAGTGGATTTAAGCGTCTTTTCTTATTGGTCCGTGTTCGTGATAGACAATAGCCGATTGTAAGCATCTATAGGCTACGGTAACTGCTTAACATCAGGCGGGCCGTACGCTTTTTTGCCATGCAGTCCTATAAAAAAAAAGCCATAAGTGCGAGTGGAAGCGCGATATCGACAAATATTATAATAAGACGAATTTTCGCGTGTAGTGCCTCAAAATCTTTGGTATAGTACAAATAGTTAAATGGAATTGGTCTTAACATAGTTAGCTAGTTGATCTCGTTGGAAACATAGTCTGGGACAAAAATTATAATTAAACACTTAATAATAATAATTTAGCCCTTTTAACGTCCCACTGCTGGGCACGGGCCTCCCCTCAATGCGAGGGCGATTCAGGCCATAATCTACCACGCTGGCCCAGTGCGGGTTGGTGGATTTCACATGTCTAAAGACATGCAGGTTTCCTCACGATGTTTTCCTTCACCGTATTAAACACTTATCAGAAAAAAAACATACCTTCAGATATGAAATAAAAATAAATAAATACGTAGTTGAACTCGTTGGAAACATTTTATTGTCTGGGACAAATAATATATTTAACAATACCAGAAAAAAACATACCATCAAATATTATAAAATAAATAAATAAAAAATGTAAAAATGTAACGTTACGCCTTTTATCCCCGTTCGGGGGTAGTCAGAGGCTTGAGTGGCCATACACCACCACATTGTGGAAGTATTAACCAACTCAAAGCCCACGTTTCACTAGACAGTCAGAACCCAACGTGACAGGTGGTGAACCGTGTCGCCGTGTATACAGGAACTGACTATTACCTAATCCCGAGGGATAGGTAGGTTTCCTCACGATGTTTTCCCTCACCGTCAGCGAACTGTAAATTATGCACATAGATGAAAATTCATCCATTGGTGCATGCCCCACCGGGGATAAATAAATAACAAAATACTATTGGCGTAATGAGGATGCACTTAATGCACTTCTGCTTACCCCTTCGAAGAATGCAGGCGTGGTGAATAACTATACTTTCGCCCTTTATACAGGGTGAATTTGAAATCATGGGCATCCTTTTAAACTATGCCTCTAGACATGCTTGTAGACAAAGCCTCTTGGCTAGGGAAGCTGCACAGATGGCTAGCCCTTGAGATTGGCCGTGGCCGAAATTCGGTCAGGAGGACTAGTATTCAAATAAGCCTTGAATGTGACCTATGATAAAATTGTCATTAGTTAGGTTCGCTTTGAATTTTTCACCATTAGCTAGATGTGATAATTAATTAATTGAAAATTATTTATAGTAATGTGAATCTCTGCATGATGCCTTTGACTGACCGCTCAGACGACTGTCGCATGAATGACGTAGGATTTATTATACATTTTTATAGAGTGGATACTTATGTAAAAAAATGTATAAAAAATGCCATAATGATTGAATTACATTTTGGGAAGTAACCTTCGTATCTATAGTACGTTTTTTTATACTTGTCCAATTTGGTAAGCAAAGATGGCGTCCAGCGGGGCGATTGCGTAACTTTTTTGTCAATGTTTCAATTGGTTTCGTTCATGCTGTTTCAATTATATACGAAACCAATTGAAACATTGACAAAAAAGTTACGCAATCGGCCCGCTGGACGCCATCTTTGCTTACCAAATAGGACAAGTATAAAAAAACGTACTATATAGGCAAGTCATTTCTTATTCTTGAGTAAATTCTAATCACAAAACCTATCTCATAGTATGACAATGTTCTATAGAGAATCTGTCACAACGGGATTGTCACAGGTTTAATGCTTAGATTTTACGAATAAGTAAATACTTGTTTTAGATACGGGTGTAAGTGTCTATTTCATATATACGATAGTCGCCGGGCGGTCGATAGCTATGAAGCCGCGCGTTATCTTATGTACAACCCCCCTGTCTATAAACAAGTCAATTACTTATTCTTTAGTAACTTTTTATCAAAAGCCCGAGGGCCTACTCTTTTACAAACGAAAACGAAATTTCGCTACTACTACGTTTCTTATTCATTTCGAAATTTTTTACGAACGAAAATTGTTTGACGCTTAGATTCGACGACGACGATGATGTAAAACAATTTTCGTAAGAAATATCGGAATGAATGAGGCTCTCTGGTTCGGTTTGACCATGGACCAATTACTAAGGGGACTGGCCCTAAGCAACTCGGCCGAGTGGTCGGCCTAGTACTAACATCGACATAAACCGAAACGAGTAGTTCAACTATTTACCGTTAGATAGAACAATGAAAATGAAAAAACAATGACCACGTTTTTTTTTCATACATATATCTAATAACGGCACCTCTTTCTTTAGTCTTTACTCTGTGGGTTTGACAGTCCCGTTTAGACAGATTTCCTATAGAATATTGACAAGTTGCGTTTAGGTCAGACGTCCCCAAACTTTTTTGTCGCATAGGTCGACCCCTCGGGGTCGATATAGACCACTTTGGGTATCATTGGGTCTAAACCCACGTTCATATACTATGTCTTTGCTTAGAATTTACTTGAGAGCTTGTCTAATCCCGTTTTGAAAGATCCTCCGTACAATATGACAATATTCTATAGAGACTCCGGCAAATTGGGATTGCTAACAGGTTTTTTGATTAGAATTTACTTAAGAATAAGTAATGACTTGTCTATAGATACGGGTGTTAGTAATCCTTATATTTTGTAGTGTTATGTGCTGGTTTCCTCCAAAAGCGGTGCCGTGATATAACAGCCGCACTAGAACATTGGCTACGTAAACAAACCGTTGTTTACGTAGCCAATGTTCTAGTGCGGCCGTTATATGACGGCGCCGCTATTGGAGGAACCCATAGCTTTAGTGATCTGACAACCGATGCTAGTCGACGTGGTCACATAGGATAAAGCCACCAAAGTTATGAGTATTTATTTCGTAGAAAAAAAATTGTTTTATTTTTAAAGATGATTTTTCTTTACTCCTTTGACTATAGTCATTTTAGTTTCGTATAAGTGGTGCTGATTATGTTAGTAAACGACAAAGCTTGATTAAACTATTGCCATCCTTCTCATGATCTTAACGTATGAGCGAGACAAATACTTTTAGATATGTCAAATTTAGTTCGTATTTTAGCCAACATAATAAGCACCAATATAGGATTTCATGTTTTCTTACCGTCCACTGCGTGATTCTATTTTATTTGTGAATCTCATAGAATTCAATATTTAAAGTATTATTAGTTCATAAGAGAGCAGTGTTTAGTTTGTTAAAAATTGCACATTTGCATTTTATTTCAAAATTATTCATAAACTAGAAAAAAATGTAAAATGAATTTTAAAAATGATAAATGTGGAGACGTAAGCTGAATTCGATTGTAGAAATAAATTAAATACTGATCTCCTTTTTAGTTATGAATTTAAATAGGTACATAATTTATTATTTTGTATGTTAGGCAGTCGCCTGCACGTGTATGGTAACATTCCCAACATAGGCTGAGCCCTTTATTATTCTTGTTGAAAGTGTTATTATAGCTGTGCAGGCGATTGTTACATGTTGTTTGCAGCTCAGCTGATGTTAGGTTTTTAAAATTATTATTTCAATTACAGACTTGTTACATATTTAAGTTGAAATGGATTATAATAACGATATTGTATTTTTTATTAGCATTAGAAGGAGCCATTTGTCATTTTATGCATTTTTAATTATTATTCTTTTATATCAATCTGACTTGTCATGGAACAAGTGGATGCTTTCGCTTGTGTGCAAAGTGTGGGAATTTGGCAAAGTTTTAATCTCATATTGTGAAAATATATTTTGAATATGCTAAATAAAAGATATAAAAAAAAATGGATTTTAATTTTTACACCTACCTATTCTTATGTCAAAAAGATGCTAGGCTCTACTAGTAGTCTACAACGATATTTAACACGCATCTTCAAATGGAATATCTTTGACCTCTATCCGAGAATAACGGTTAAGTGTACGTAAACAAGTGTGTGAGTCAGTACTCACAAGACCGACACGCCCTGAGAGTTCCGTACAATCTTATAATCAGTTGCCTAAATAGTAATTTTCATGTTTCTATTAGCTTCAGAAAATAATTGGGACCCCCCATACAAATGTGCACTCCCTAAACACCCTTTAGGAGGGAAATTTTCGAAGACGCCGAAATTAGGTATTTTTTATTTGCAATGAAAAACCTAAATGCCAATTTACATGTTTCTTACATCAGAAATATGGGACCTCCATATATATATATTATGGGGGGACGGGGTCGAGCAAAATCTCACGTGGGGGAGTGGGGGGTCTCGGCAAATCTCACGTATTTTTTACCGCAAGATAGTGTAACATTGCAAGAAAACTGGGTAAAATTAAGTAAAACATGTTTCTCCTATATAATATAGCTTATGAAAAATGTCACGTGAGATTGAGATTAGAGGGGGAGGGAGGGGGTCGAGCAAAATCTCACCAAGGGGGAGGGGGGACGAAAAATCTCAAAAATCACCTCACGTAATTTATAGACGCCCCCTTTGCTATGCTCTTCTATTGTTAAAATGTTATGTTTGTAAAACCAGTGGTTTAGGCTATGCACGTCTTGACAGACTGACAACAAAGAAAGTGATCCAATATGGGTTCCGTTTTTTCCTTTTAAGGTACGGAACCGCAAAAAAGTCTACAGTTCATGGCCCCCACCAAATCCTACCATATGAAATTAGGATAGAAATAATAACACAAAAAATATAGTAAAAATATTTATTCAGTTCATTCGTGGTATCTCCTGCACAAGCGTAAAAGGCCCTACGCGGGGTATCTTGAGAATTCTCCACAAGAGGAGCACAGAGGATCTTCAGTCAGTTCTTCAACCAGGCACCCAATATCTGCCGAACATGAGACACATATTAATATATTATATCAAAAGGGGTATCATTGCTGCGAAGACGTTAGTCGTAGATTTGAACGAAGATATGTTAACGCATACAGAACATTTCTGGTCAATCTCATGCCGAATGTTTAGAGATCAAATAACGCCCATGGGCCAGTTATAACCGCAAAAGTAATTCGCAAATACGTGCAACGTTGTAATGTTCATAACGTTATGCACTTTGATATATCTAAGGCTCGAGTTCGTGACTCGGCAACGGACGCTCGCAAACGATTCTCCTTCAATTCAGCCGTACTTACGATTTGTTAATTTCGCATTCCTGTGTCTTCTGTCGTTGTCGCCTAACGTATACGGCGTACGCACGCATCGCCGCCGAAACGCTCGTCATCGTGCCGCTAATAACTATCTGAAAGACTCGCACGCACTTTCTGTGTGGAAAGTAGCCGCTCGGCATCGTTAGGTACATGTAGAATCACAGAGCAGACGGGGTCGTCCCACGCCACGTGCGCTTGCGCAGTGTACCGGTGTGTGCAGGCCCGGATCTAGGTGGGGCGAGCCGGGGCATCCGCCCCGGGCGGCAGTTTTAGGTGACGCCAAAATCATAATATAGTATGATTAAAAATAAAAATCGTGCTCCACAAAACGCAGATTTGTGAGTTTTTTTAAGTAATTTATCCCAAACGCTGGAGAGAGGCGCCACTATCAAGTTTCTGCCCCGGTTCGAGAAAATCGTTATATATTTGTGAGTTTTTTAAAGTAATTTATCTCAAACGCTGGAGAGGGGCGCTACTATTAAGTTTCTGCCCCGGTTCGAACAGATCGTAGATCCGGGGCTGGGTGTGTGTGCTCTGTAATCCCGTGCTGGCCGCGGCCGGTCGGCCGGGGTGCGTTCGGTCTGACGGGACGTGAGCCGCAGTTTTAAAGCGATTTTACTCTTACTCTGTTTTAGTTCGTGAACGGGGTTTTAAACGTATCATTACGGGTTTATGATCGTACAATTGTTTTGTAGACGTATTATTCGCAAAGGTGAACGCACCCCGAGGGGTCTGCCTGCATGCAATTTTTTTTAATGACCGACGTTATATACGTCTGTCTATAGATAATAAAACCACATGAACAGCGGCACCGCAACCAGGGCGAAGCAGTATTCGAAGCTAAGGGTACTCAAATCGTCATGCAAGATTTCGTTTAGTGCCGAAAGTAGTAAAAGTAAAATGTCCTTCCAAGTCGTTTAATCTAGAAAGTAAATATACAACTTAGATGTACCTTATAATGTAGTCTTATCATTAAGCGCAATCGATCATTTGTATTTATGTATTTATATAAATCTAATTACGAGTTTATTACAACGAATTCATCGTGACGTCATTCTGCGGGTGAAATGAAACCGTTCCGTCAGTATTTCTCTCATTTATTACAATCATAAAAAGCGATTCACATAATTCTATTCACTCCAAATTGGACTTACAACTAGGCGCACGGCGCCGACGAGCGCCGACGAGCGCCGACGAGCGCCGACGAGGGCCGACGAGGGCCGCCGAGTGTCGGCGACAGATCGCGACGCCCGCGGGAAGACGGCCGTACGGTACGGTTTGTTCGTGACACGTGGCTATAACTACGGGCTAATACTAGTCGTCGGGCGGCGGCTAGTGGCGGCTAGTAGCGGCGAGGCAAGCCCGCCGGCTCCCTACGCACAACACAACGCAACGCTCACACCCGCACCCCGCGCCCCGCGCCGTCACGTCTTAGTGCATAGTGATGGCCGCGCGTCCTTCGGCCTGGCTACTCCGCGACTATTAATCGAACCGTTTCGTTAACGTCAGTGTTGCCAGATTGGGAGGAATCCCCTTTCGAATGGAGGGACAACGGTCACGAGACACTTTCGTATATCCGTCTAACTTTTTACGGCTCGCTATAACTATCTCGTGGCTCCTTTCGAGTTAGGTGAACTTTAAGTTACCGCCCTCTAATTTGAAAGACGTCTACACCTGAGTGTAAAAAAAAAAACT
This sequence comes from Drymonia ruficornis, assembly GCA_947859195.1. Taxonomy (NCBI): domain Eukaryota; kingdom Metazoa; phylum Arthropoda; class Insecta; order Lepidoptera; family Notodontidae; genus Drymonia; species Drymonia ruficornis. Next base: position 1,717,430 of record OX401923.1, read on the forward strand.
AAGGTCTTCCCAAAGATTTTGGGAGAACGATGACCATCTGGCAACACTGATAGATCACTATAGGCTAAGAGGCGTCCATCGGCTGTCTACGGGCGGGCGTGTCTCGTCAACATTGATATTAGAAGGAAAATTGCATCACCTCGCATCATCGGTCCAATATGATTTAGCTGCATAGAAAGCATTTGGTGTCGTTTAAATCATGTTCGTTATGACCGTATTTAATTCCGCAGTTCCGTAATTGAATCGTTTATTCCGAATGTGCCCGACTACACCGTTAGTCGATCCGTCAACTTACAAGGAGTAAAGAAGATTACGAGCAACGTACAAACATTATTAAGGTCATGTTAACAAATGCAAGTTGAAATCTGTAGTTTGTCTAATAAATCCTAAGTCCACGGTACATTTGAATATAAAATAAAAATAGCATTAGAAACAGTATTACAAGTGTAAAAGACATTTGGAAATAGACAATGATGCATTTGTTCATACACAAATTAAACTTAACTAAACATATTATTATTGTCTTAACATATGGATGTTTTAAAATGGAAATATTGTTTGATCAGAATTGGCCTCAACAAGGGTGTAATTAGAATATTTTTAGATCAACCACCAAATTCATAGAAAGTTATGACACTTACACTGGCATTACAAATCACTTTTGTTGTTACAAATGTTCTGTAAAACCTTTGTAAACAGGCGAAAATTCTCTATAAATTTGGAGGTTAGTGTATAGTTATAATTTGTCGTTTACTCCTTGTAAGCTGTTGGAAGAGAGGAATACGGATGGTGATCGTACCGTCCCATGGGCGCGTAGTGCTGTGCGTACGGGTCCCTGTCATAGCCACCGGGGCCGCCCGCTCCGCCACGCCTGTAATGTACAACCACCATTAAACCATTTAAATAAATAAATATAACGTCACGACTTATATCCCCATTCGGGGGGTAGTCAGAGGCTTGAGTGGCCATACACCACCACATTGTGGAGGTATTAAGCCAACTCAAAGCCCACGTTTCACCAGATAGTCAGAACCCAACGTGACAGGTGGTGAACCTTGTCGCCGTGTATACAGGAACTGACTATTACCTAATCCCGAGGGATAGGTAGGTTTCCTCACGATGTTTTCCCTCACCGTTAGCGAACTGTAAATTATGCACATAGATGAAAATTCATCCATTAGTGCATGCCCCACCGGGGATCGAACCTGGGACCTTCTGATTGAGCCCAACGTGTTCGCCCCTAGGCTACAGTCGCTATTAAACCATTTATAACCATTAAACCATTTGACGGGCCCGTTAGCGTGGTTGGCGCGGAGGCGCCTTTCACGCTGCAGGTCGTAGGTCTGATTCCTACCCGGGATATGCATTTGTGTGCATGAACATGTCTGTATGTCCGGAGTCTGGGTGTATATGTATATTAAGTATGTATTTACAAATAAATAAGTAGTATATGTAGTAATATCAGTTATCTGGTTTCCATAGTACAAGCTCTGCTTAGTTTGGGATCAGGTAACCGTGTGTACAAAAATGTCCCAGGATATTATTATTATTATTTATAAGACAAGTTCTTATATCAGATTAGTAGGCCCTCATAGCCTCAAGTCTAACAGATGTCCATTGCAAAACCACTTATGGTATGGTTAATGGTCAACCGGTGTCAGAGTTGTTCAAGCCGCCCGAAGGCCTCTGACAGAGCTTAACGACTGCTGCCTAGATTACAACTGTGACTGACTTTTTACGTGCCCTCCAAAGCATGGAGTTCCTCAGTTCAAATGCGACTAAAATGTTTTTAATGCATAAAACAGCTACATTTCAGCATATGAGGTTACTTTACAAGGCGATTGTAAATGTGTTAATACCGAACATAATTCATGAAGATTATTTCTGTAAACAATCTACCTATTTGATATCCACAGATACTATTATGTAGTGTTAACATCAGCATGTTAAATCCTATTGACACCACAGATTTCATATGTATGATTGACAGTGACTAACAAAGCTTCAGCATGAGTAGCACAGCTGATCATGACAAGACAAAATGCGAGATAAATCTATTTGTCTTACTCTCTTTAAGAAAGAGAGAGAGTTACTTGGTGTGACATAACGCGTGACAAGTCTTATCTCGGCATGTATGCTAGCTCCACAGGGGCTGAATATTGCAATCCACAAATCAAGGTCAAAATCTTGTGGAAAGATTGATGAGTGTTTCCAGTTATCAGTTTATTATCATTGTTTGTATATCTCACAACATCAATCACATGATTTCTCAGGCTTGCTGCATGAAATCATGTACAGAGCCAGCCGAGTGACACCTTGGTATGCATATTCAATTATTAAGTCTTCCTGACAGAATTCCATCACAGCGGCAAGTCTCAATGGAGGCTAACCATCTGCACAGGAGATTGTATGGTCAACAAGTGTGTGTGCCACATGTGTACCCTATCCTTCCTTTAATAGACTGATGGAATGGCAATTGGACACGTCCGGAGAGAGATCAGACCAGCATATAACAAGTAGGGTAACTCACATGGGGGATCTCCTGCTGAACATGTCTCCGTTGGGCATGGGAGCGGCGCGGGGCGGCGCCGCGCGCTCGTAGGGCTGCGCCATGGGGCCGGGCCCCGCGCGCAGCGGCGCCCGCCGGTCCATCAGGTCGCGTTCATCGGGGTAAAGCGGCGCGCGGCGGTCGTCAGCGTGCGCGTGCGCATGCCCGTACATGGGCGGCAGCTCGTCGTAGCGCCGCTCCTCGTACATGGGCGCGGCGTACGGGTCGCGCGCGCCGCGGTCCATGAGCGCGAAGCCGCGCCGGTCCTCGCCGCCGTAGCCGTTGTAGCGGTCGTCGTAGGCCGGCGGCGGCGCGCGCTCGCCGCGGTCGTAGCCCATCGGCGGCGGCGCGGCGGGCGGCGGGCCGCGCGCGTGCGGCGGCCGGTCCCGCGAGTAGGGCGCCGCGCGGCCGGGCCCGCCACCGCGCCGCTCGATGCCGCCGCGCATGCCGCCGCCGCCGCGCATGCCACCACCACGCATGCCCCCGCCGCCGCCACCGCGGGCCCCGCGCTCCTTGATGCGGCCGCGCTCCACCGAGATGACGCCGCCGTTGAAGGTCGTGTTGTTGAGCCCGCGGATCGCCGCCGCCGCCTGGTCCTCGGTCTGCATGTGCACGAAGCCGCACCGGTTCATTATGTCGCACTCGGTGACGACGCCGAAGCGCTCGAACAGCTTGCGGAGCTCCTCCGGCTTGGAGCCCTGCGGCAGGCTGCCGACGAACACCTTTGTTTGCTGGAACGAAAGCATGTTTCTCGAGTTCGGGTCGAGCTTGTTGTGTTATTGTTTGATTTGTAGCTTCAGCTTTCACTTACCGGCACCATTGTCTTTTAAAAAACTCCACTATATTTTATTTTTATACAATAACCACTACCGCTACTTTTGCGCAACGCGAATTAAACACCGCCAAACAAAATGGCGGCGGATCCGAATCAGTGCTGCAAACTCTTTTTGACGATAGCGCGCTGAATTATACTAATATTTGCATGTTTTTAAAATATATAAGCTAAAATATTTAAATTTAGAATAAAAAAAATAAAAACATTACTGATAAAAAGTACCTAGTCATGAAATTTATCTACTTGTGCTGCGTTCCATTCACCGTAACTTTTGCTATTTTCGTCCACAAAAACTGTTATAAACTATAATAATGATCACTTTCAGTACAAGTTGGTGCGGAACGAGATTTGTGATCGAAAAAATCGTGAAATAAAATTATTTTTATAAAAAAAAAAACCGACTTCAAAAAACCTGGATCACTAAAAAGCCTGAAATAATATTTCTATTACCACCTCTGCCTACCCCTTTGGGAAAACCAGACGTGATGGTGTGTTATCGAGTATTTGGAGTCGGTGCCAATCTTGGTATGCCAAGTATACCTACTATAAAAGTAAGAAGATAGATTGGCACCGACTCCAAATACTCGATAACACACCATCACGTCTGGTTTTCCCAAAGGGGTAGGCAGAGGTGGTAATAGAAATATTATTTCAGGCTTTTTAGTGATCCAGGTTTTTTGAAGTCGGTTTTTTTTTTTATAAAAATAATTTTATTTCACGATTTTTAGTGGCGCCATACCAATGAACATTTTGGCATATTGAACCGTATGAAGTAAGCCCAACAAAAGGTAACTGCTGTAAATCTTTGAGGAATTCCCTCGACTGTCTATGGTCTCCATCATTAGACCTGTAATGGCACTTATAACCCATATGGGTGCAAAGTTCTCTCCAATACAAATTAATCAAGCCCAAACACCAGGTAATTGCTGTAAATCGTTGAGGAGTTCTCTCGACTGTCCTTTGACTCCATCATCAGACCCCTAATGACAGTCACAACCCATCTAGGTGTAAAGTTCTCATCAATACTAATTAATCAAGCCCAAACACAAGGTAGCTACTGTAAAACGTTGAGGAGTTCCCTTGACTGTCCCTCGTCTTCATCATCAGTCCCCTAATGACAGTCACAACCCATCTAGGTGTAAAGTTCTCATCAATACTAATTAATCAAGCCCAAACACAAGGTAGCTGCTGTAAAACGTTGAGGAGTTCCCTTGACTGTCCCTCGTCTTCATCATCAGTCCCCTAATGACAGTCAGAACCCATCTAGGTGTAAAGTTCTCATCAATACTAATTAATCAAGCCCAAACACAAGGTAGCTACTGTAAAACGTTGAGGAGTTCCCTTGACTGTCCCTCGTCTTCATCATCAGATCCCTAATGACAGTCACAACCCATCTAGGTGTAAAGCTCTCATCAATAGAAATGAATTAAGTCCAAACACAAGGTAGCTACTGTAAAACGTTAAGGAGTTCCCTTGACTGTCCTTTGTCTTCATCATCAGACCCATAATGACAGTCACAACCCATCTAGGTGTAAAGTTCTCATCAATACAAATTAATCAAGCCCAAACACCAGGTAATTGCTGTAAATCGTTGAGGAGTTCCCTCGACTGTCTTTCGGCTCCATCATCAGATCGACTCCAGACCTTCATAAAATAGTAGTGCTTTAAAATACTTAATGAAAAAAATTACAAACGCACTAGTCGCCCCTACGATTTTCGAAGGTTCCCCTCGATTTCTCTGGGATGCCATCATCAGATCCTGGTTTCCTTATCATGGTACCACCCCCGGAAAATCTCCTTTCCAACAAAAAAAGAATCATCAAAATCGGTTCATAAACGACGAAGTTATCCGCGAACACACATAAAAAAAAAAAATATATATACGGTCGAATTGAGAAACCTCCTCCTTTTTTGAAGTCGGTTTAAAAATAACGAAATTAACAAAATTAACAGTGAATGGAACGCACCATTGATGAAAATTTCGTTCCTCTTTTGACCCACAAGCCAAATATGCTTGTGCCACAACCTATTTCTATGAATATAAAGCCAATTTTTTTTGTAGCATTTTGTAGTTTGTTGACGGTGTCTTTATTTAGTCGAAATTTTCGCCCACAACACCAAGAGTTTGAACAGAGCATGCAAACAGAGACTCGTATTGGCAATTGGCATTACTGGAAAATATGTCACATGAAGTTAGCTGTAAATTTTATTGTAGTAACGCGATAATTTTTTTCTCAAATTTTCCTACATTTTGATATTCCAAAGTCACGTTTTTGTTTTGTGTTGTGTTGTTATTATTACTTGTGTGTTGTTGATGTTTTTAATTTGCCACTTGACTGGCGAAATACCTATTAAACTAGGTGGCTCATTTAAGTACTTTAGGTTGAGTATTTTTTGGACGATGATGAAGCCCAAAAAGGGCTACATGTGACGCCAAAGGCGCTTAGTTGGCAACACTGATGCGAATTTCGCTGACCGGAAACTGAATACGATCGAAACCTTGACATCGCGCGTTACAAACGCGCTTTCCTATTGGTCGACAATGAACCTGAACGTCAAAACGGTATTTTGTTATTTGACACCATTTTGACACTCACTTCTTCGTAATGATTGGCTGAAATTCAAGGAGAGGTGTACCAACCAACTAATAAAAATAATACAAAAAAGTGCGTTCGTAAATACGATTTAATGTTTTATCAATATTTTGTTATACATTAATTATATTGTAAGTAAATTGTATGTTAGAACGTTTTATCATAAAAAAAAATAGTTTTTATGAAATATAACAGAAAAGTAATTAGTATAGGTACTTATATCATTTATCATTGTCTTTTTATAAATACCAAAAATCACTCCATTAGTATAGGTACGTACTGAACTACGTAGATACACATGAGTTAAGGCTAACCTTGTTGGCCAAACTTTAGCAGAAATTTTTGGCAGACCTGCCTTCATTCCACTTAAAAACGAAAGCAGAATTTCCTTACCAACTACCTGCTAGGCCAGTACTACTAGTTAGTTAACCAATACCCTAGCTTACCAACATGAAGGAATAGAACTACCCTCATCCTCTAGAAATATTCAAGTTATCATGTACTTTATGTCAGCTTAAACTGTCCAAATACAACGACACATTTTGGACAGTTTTCATTAATTTCGACACTTGGTAATTAATTACTATCCTCACAAAGTCAGAGAGCTCATATTTCGGCTCCATGGCGCCGCACTTGCAATCGCAGTTGAAAATATCCGATATCCTAGCTTGTATTTTATCTGAATCGTTGTGGTAAATCATTTTGGGTGTTATCTTCTTCGTCTTCTTGTATAAATTATTGGCTGCGATCGTTAAGTTGTATGTTAACATGTCGTTGTTTCTCTTGAATTCATTTCGCGTCACGCGACCTAGTAGATAGCCTGAAAATAAAATAAAATTAATGAAGCATTTTCTTACAAACCACTTACAGAAAAGTATAACCGTAGGCGATACAAAGCCAAAAAGGCCTTCAAATGTTTGATAGTCAATCAAATAGTCAATTGCACTGCTCAATTGCTCAACCATATCTATTCTGTGGCAGTGGGTAAGAAGTGTTCAGTGACATAGGTAGTAGAAAATAATATTGTTGTTATAGTCGCACATCCCTATTTTTGTATGCCTGCTATGCATGCCACTTCACTAGTGTTGGCTTGGCGCCTAAATTTGAGTTTGTTTAAAATTGCATTTTCATTATCTACTAATTATAGATAACTAATTAGTGACACATTTTCTGATATGTTTATGTAGCTACTTACTTGAAACTTAATACTTGACAAGCTCAAAGTCCCCGTACCTACCCCGTCTGTCTGAGGGCTTTAGGGTCCACCAAAAGGACACCGACAGAAAACGAGTAGAATGATATATAAAATAGCAAAGCAACAAAACTTCCATCTCTTGGCTATAGTTTATCACAATTTTGAAAGGTGCTACTATAATAAGTTAGGTACCTACCCACCTTATCAATCTTGGGAGTCCTATCTTAAAACCATTTTTAAAGAAACTACATCTCTGTAGTTAAGTCCAGATATAAATAACAAAAATGTTGTAGAAATATTTCAACAACTAAGAGCACAATTAATTAGTACATTACGCAAGATAATTACCGCCACACAATCATTAACACAATTCTAAAACCTATTGACATTCTCCGTTTGTTAGTAAATAAACGACATACCTCCAAACATGAAGAGTAGTCCGATCATCAGTACTAATATCGCGAACAGTCGCTTGGTGACGTGCGGCGCGGGGCTCCCGAAGGCCCGGTGGTCAATCCCCATAATTTACCAGAAAACCCACTAACCAGCCACTCTTACCCGCCGCACGGAATGGTTATAATTCGTCGGTCGCCGACGGCCGTGATTCCTTTCTATTTATAGATAACTCCGGTGTTGTCTGTCTGCGGTGAATGACTGTCCGTCACTGGCTTGTAACATTTTGTGAATGATTTTTCGCATTTCCCTTTTCTATGACGCCACCATCACGCCTGGGCGGATCTGTTAACAATGGTCCATTGAGATATCACTGGTCTTTATTATTATCTTCGTGAATTTTTAAATTATCATCATCATTTCAGCCAAAAGATGTCTACTGTTGGACATAGGCCTCCCCGATGGTTTTCCACAATAACCGGTCCTGTGCCACTTGGATCCAGCGGTTTGCCGCGACCTTCACTAGGTCGTCGGTTTACCTTGTGCCTACCCCTACGAATCCTAAATTCTTTGCGGTCGACAGGTGGCCATCTATTAGCAGTCCTCTGGCCGATATGCCGATCGCCAATTTGCGATTTACAATGAACAATTCAAAGATAATATTTTAGAGACCAGTTGGTTTCGCAATGGACAATTATTATTGTAAAGGAATCCGAGGCCCTGTATTCCCAGGGTTAGCTAGGTAGAAGAGTCTATGGGATTTGGTCCTAATGTAATAAGGCGATCCTATTGCCATGATACCGGAGACATTCCCTCCATTACTCAATGACGCGACATTGATATAATATGTATATCGTGATAAACACGACTATATCACAATTTACAAGGGAAATATGACTAGACACGTGTTCAAAACGAGTTTAACTTTTACACCGTGAATGCCCCCTATTAGCCCAGGGTCATCAGAATTCCATTGAATTATAAGCACTGACCCTACCCAATATTAACCCATTTACTCAACGCTGCCGTCTCGTAATGGGTTAATTTATTAGACACAAATATATTTGGCACTTTCTGAGGTGAACGATGTATTATAATTTAAAACGGCACCTGTTTTAGTCTGTACAGGCGAGATTCAACAAAATTATCACATAAAATGTGAGCTGCCTTGACCAGAATAGAAAATCAAAGTAGGAATGTAGAATGATACCACCATGGATTTGTGTAATCATTTATTGTAAAACAATCTTATAAAATATACCTATCTAATATCTAAAATGTTTTAATTTGAAATGTAACTAATTTTACGGAGTTACATGTAATTAATATATTCGGTGGTAGCCCTGAATAGCCGGGATGTTGCTATAAAATATTTGAAACTTAAGGTAATATAATGCATTGAATTCCGCCAAATTAGTTGCATTTCAATTATGTATGTATTCGCGCAAAATAATAAACCATTTAAGTAGAAAATCCAAATAATATTAATTACAGCTTTATCATTATTATTGAATGATTATTCAAACGAGTATTCTTAGAAACTCAAATCAAAGAAATTAGATTGAAATTCGTGACGAGTGGTGAAACAGGTAAGACGGAACATAAAAGTGAAAATGGAAAGTTGAGAATCAAATGGGTGCATCTACAACAGCCCAAGCGCTCAGTTTTGACGTCGGTACGAGTGCTCGAACAAAGCATGCGAGGTATCTATACGCACCATATCAGTCATGTAGTAAGTAGTCAGGTGGGAAATATAATTATTTGTACTGGAAATAATCTCTAATAATTAAGACTTAAAACATAATTAAACTGTTTTTTTGGAGATCCAGTCATCCATAGACTTATTTTAATTTTGAAAGTATTTGGTGGAAGCATAATACAAGTAATTTTTTTTTAATAACAATCAAGAATATTCTCATGGGACCTGCAGGGCTATTACGTACGTAGTTGACAACTGGCGTCGGTTGTACACCGAACTTTGAACGTAAATTAGAATGACATAACATTGGTATTACGTATTTCGGTGAATGGATATCAAGGTACAGTGAGTTTAGGTTAGGTTAGCCCTGCAAAAAATACGTTCACCGGCACCGCTATCGGAGGAAACTAAAGCTTTACAAAACGATACGTCTACGTCTACGAGTCGTGTGTAGAAATCTGCACGTCTCGTACTCGTTGCGTCTTGACACGCTTACGAGACTACTACGCTTACGCCCCGTGTGCGAAGGGCCTTAATGTTTCCATTCGAGTGGGTAGTAAAGCGCTGGTTTCCTCCAAAAGCGGTGCCGTCATATAACGGTCGCACTAGAATATTGGCTATTGTAAACTATGGCGCGGTTTCCTAGAGAGCGGTATTGGACACCGTTTTTTACATAGCCAATGTTCTAGTGCGGCCGTTATATGACGGCACCGCTTTTGGAGGAAACCAAGGCTTTAGTGCACAGCGGGCGTGGGCCCCATGTTGAAGAGCATCTTGAGGTCCTCGATGGTCAGCTTGGAGGCGTTTGTGTTGCGGGCGCCAGTCAGAACGTTCTCCGCAAGCTCCAACTTCGCCTCTTGCAGTTTTCGGATTGTCTGCTCGACCGTGTCTGTACACATGAATCTGTGGGACAAATACAGACGGTTCTTGAATAAAACGCTATGTATTTTTAATCCTCTTGACAAGTTAGACTAAAATATTACTGATATTCGCTTTGTAAGTTTTATGGTGGTAGAGCCAAGTTGTAGCCAATTGTTTGATACAGGTACAGTTAACAATCGTTTAGTGTTGTATGTAACCGACCCGTTAATGTATTAGCCCAGCGTTTCCCAACTGATGGAGCTCGACCCGGTACAGGGCCATCAAAAAAAATACCGGGTCGCTAACCAAGCAGCTAATCAAGCAATAACTTTTTAAATGCCTTTTGTCATCTACACTAATATTATAAAGAGAAAAGATTTGTATGTATGTTTGTAATGAGTAAACTCAAAAACTACTGGACCGATTACAAAAATTCTTTCACCATTAGAATGCTACATTATCCCTGAGTAACATAGGCTATATTTTTGGGATCCGGGATATCCGGGATACGAGATCCGGGATATCCGGGCTACGGGATTCAGCAACCGGGATCCTGCTGGCCTACTCCGAAATACGAACCTAACGTTTCGGCTGACGGATTGTCGTGATTTGACATTTCTTCTTTCGTTTTTCTCTACGATTTGACATTGTTTTGATCGTAAATCGAATCCGTACTTCGGACGATCCGTCAGCGACGTATTTCGGAGTAACCCCCCTGGATCCGGTATCCGGTAAAAACGGGAAACGGGATCCGGGATTCGGGGTCCGGGATCAGAGATCCTTTTTTTTAATTTAAATTCTACGCGGACGAAGATGCGGCGAAAAGCTAGTAATCTATAAATGTGAAGCTGGATTTTCGATACCTACTAATTTAGCTTTAAAATTAATATACTAGAAACCGACTTGAAGTGGAATCAGACCTCAGTCAGGATAAAACTTTAATCATTTGCGGTGACCTTGGATTTTTTGCAGTAAGAAAATTACTGGGTCATGGCAGAACAATGTTTGGGAAGCACTGTATTAGCCGAAAGATGTTCACAGCTGGACAAAGGCCTGCCCTAAAGGTTTTCCACAACAATCTCACAAAATCATCAAAATGCTACTGCTACTTATTTTTAAACAGAATAACACTTCTCCCTGCATTTCATACGACCCGCTAATTGTTTCAGCATGGCATGTACGAAACTACTAATAGATTTAGTTTAAACTGCGCCCACGCACGCACCTGCGTTTGCACGTACCCGACGTAGATCATTTAAGATAAATAACTTGCATACGAATTTGGTACACCATCAAATAAATATATTATGATATGCTATTTAAACTAGTGATCCTTCATTATAGTCCCATGTGAAGGCTCCGACACCACTGGGGAGAGGTCAGAGGGCCTACTCTTTTACAAACGAAAACGAAATTTTGGACGAAAATCGCGTATTTCCTACTACGTTTCTCATCAATGAGAAACGTAGTAGGAAATACGCGAATTTCGTCCGAAATTTGGTTTTCGTTTGTAAAAGAGTAGGGCCTCAGGCGCGGGACCGACGGCTTTGAGTTATTATTTTAAAATAAAAAAATATTGTGTTTAAATTATGTCGATACGACTTTCACATTGACATGAGTTTAACATCCCTTTCGAAAATTTGTTAGATTTTCTAAGACAGGTTTCCTCACGATGTTATCCTTCACCGTAAAAGTTTCAAAAAGTTTTCCTAAAGCTAGATAATTATGTGTTGTGCCCGAGTGTGTGAACACGAACAGCAACGCAACAAAAAATATATTTATTAGAAAATTTTAAAACTGTGTAACTTCAAAACTACTTGATCAAATTGGACGAAACAAAAACGTATGGTCTAAGATACACTGAAGAGCGACCTTCACCGATCGACCTACCGGATTCACCCTGGATTTTATCAAATAAAATATGTGTTTGAACATATACCAATAGGGTTGCCATAAATAATATAGTCAAGGATAAAAAATAAAATATTAAGCAAAAAGCTAAAAGCATACACGGCTTCGTAACGCGCAGCTGTTGAACTGCATCCTCTATCGCATGAAATAGGACTCGGATGCGCAATGCTTCTCTGTCAATCAATTTTTCAATTTCATTTTTTAATTTCAAACCCCGGCTACCGTTATTCTTGACTAGATTTTCGCAAGCAACACTATACACTGTATTCACAATAAAATTGCCTTCATTTCGATATAATTTTCATTTGGCAAGCAAGTCGGTGAAAATTGTTAAAATAATGGTTTTTATAATTTTAATTAATCATAGCCATGACCATATTTTTTACGGCAACCCTATTGGTATATGTTCAGAAACATATTTTATTTGATAAAATCTAGGGTTGCTCCGGTTATTCGATGGATGAAGGTCGTCCTTAAGCGTATCTCGTACTAGTATGTCTTTCTAGTCATATTAGCACCACATTGTTTGTTTCAAGCGATTTAACGGCTCATGCATATTATCTATTTCCGAGTACAATAGAATGTAATGCAGATGTAATAAAGCTGTCGGGCGGGCCGCGTGCCGCGTGCCTGAAGATGATCGCAATACTTGGCAGCGGTCCGACGCAGATTTCCTTCACAATGACTTTCAGAATACCGACGTATGACGCAGCGGTGACTACGCTTTCGGGTGACGAGAGATTTGAGGAAATGTTAGAGGAAAGAGAATAGGAAAATTGTGATGACGTCATTTAAAACTGTCGTATGAATAAATGCATCTCAAAGTTGAGATCGATTGTAAGACGCCGTTTTTGACAGATGTTCCATACATTAAACGTCAAAACTGCATCTTAAGATCGATCTCAACTTTGAGATGCATTTATTAATATGAGCCTGCATCACATAATTTCTGTGCGACGAAGCTGTGGTCGAGATTACTACCATATTTCTAGCAAATAAATATCATTTCATTTCATTTATCATTTTATTTCATTTCATTTCATTTCATTGCTAGTAGTTTTCTAATGTGGCTAAGTTGGCGAACAAGCGTACGGCCCGCCAAAGGCTTCGCTCGCACGTTGCCGATCTGAAGGGGAGTGAGTGGGACAGAGAGAGGGGAAGGGGGGTAGGATTTCTGGCTCCCACACTCATCGTACGAAACGCAGCTGTAATAGCAACTTTACGCCGATCTGCTGTGAGAAGGTGGCACTACCCCGGTAAGCCTTGGAGAAGGACATAGACTACTTTTTGTGGCGAAAATAAAACTTGAAGGGATGAAATAGGGGGATGAAAGTTTTCTCATGTTTTTTATTTATTTCATTAGCATGGTGATAGATAGATGAAGCTAAGAGAAAAAATAGGCTACTCGAAGAACAATTTCTATGCAGACGAAGACGCGGGCGCGGCTATTAAATTATTAAAAGCTTGGCTACCCTATTGGACCGGACGTGAAAGAATTCAAATGTACACGACTCATTTAAGAAACAATGTTTCGTCCATAATTTAATAGTGTTGACATACACTTCCTCGATGACGTGTAAGGTCACTTGTGGAAGGAAATTATTACGAAAAAATAATATAACAACATGTAACGAATGTTAGGCGTTTCGTCCACGGTGCTACTCAAAAGAAACGGAACTGTTCCTAGACAAGTGGCATGAACGCTAATCGAATAGAACAGAATAGACTTCACAATGTATGGAAATGTCAAACGTCGCTATGTAGATCAACAACAAGTTGCTATGTAGATCACGTGGCTTATGTCATTTCCATACATGAAGCGTAGCGATTTGAAGGAACGCTTGTAGACGTCAGCCACTTGTCTAGCCCTTACACACCAACGGTCTGGTCCCAAACTAAACAACGCTTGTGCTGGCTACCGTGCAATGAACTGGGGGCGATCTAAGTGACACCTAGACCAGGAGCAAATTACGAAAAGGCCGTTTCCGTAATTTCCCTCTAACGGAAATCCAACCTACACCTTCTGTGAGAAGACGTTGACGATTCTGACAATCTTCTGTGAGGGGGTAGTACTACCCCAGTCGATCCAGCTGCTATATGAGCTGCAGTCAATTTAAAGTTTAGGGCCTTCGTTGTCAGTTAGTGTGTAATTAATAATGATATATATTTTTTAATTTTGTTCTGTGACAGCAGGTCATGTTTAACCTGTAGGTCAGTAACATACCTGTATATGTGGACGGGTTTCTTCTAGCCGACCCTGTAGATCCGGTCCTGCGCCTGCTCTTCCAGCTGCGGGTTCCAGTGCGGGTCCAGCAGCAGCAGGTCAGTAACATACCTGTATATGTGGACGGGTTTCTTCTGGCCGACCCTGTAGATCCGGTCCTGCGCCTGCTCTTCCAGCTGCGGGTTCCAGTGCGGGTCCAGCAGCAGCAGCAGGTCAGTACATAACTGTATATGTGGACGGGTTTCTTCTGGCCGACCCTGTAGATGCGGTCCTGGGCCTGCTCTTCCAGCTGCGGGTTCCAGTGCGGGTCCAGCAGCAGCAGGTGGTCAGTAACATACCTGTATATGTGGACGGGTTTCTTCTGGCCGACCCTGTAGATGCGGTCCTGCGCCTGCTCTTCCAGCTGCGGGTTCCAGTGCGGGTCCAGCAGCAGCAGGTCAGTAACATAGCAAGTCCAAGGAAGGAAGACCTTCCATTGTCAAGAGACGGCACTACAGTGGGCCAGCAAGAGTCCGCCAAATGGTTGGCGGACACTTTCTTCCCGGGAGACCTGGAGACGGAGGACAACTTAGACCACCAGCGGACGAGAGCCCTAGCAAACCGTGTGAATGACCGTGTCGAGGGCGAAGTCCATGACCGGCCATTCACAGTGGAGGAGCTCAGAGCCGCGGCGGAAAGTTTCAATCCGAAGAAGGCACCCGGGGGAGATGGCCTCACCGCTGACATATGTTGCCAGGTGATCAACAAGGATCCGGACCTTCACCTGGCAATCGCGAACAAGTGCCTCGAGATGGGTCTCTTCCCGGAACAATGGAAGGAAGCAGTGGTGGTCGCTCTGCGAAAGCCTGGTAAAACTGACTACACCAGCCCGAAGTCGTATCGGCCCATCGGCCTCTTGCCGGTCATGGGGAAGATTTTCGAGAAGATGGTTGTCAATAGGCTCAAGTGGCACCTGATTCCTAGGCTCAGTCTACGCCAGTATGGCTTCATGCCCCAACGGAGCACCGAGGACTCCCTCTATGACCTGATACAGTACATACGCGGCAAACTACTTCAGCGAAAGATCGTGACCGTGGTATCGCTGGACATAGAGGGAGCCTTCGACAGCGCCTGGTGGCCGGCCATAAGGGTGAGACTGGCCGAAGAAGAGTGCCCGGTCAACCTCCGACGAGTCGTCGACAGCTACCTGCAGGACCGCAAGGTCCGCGTCAGGTACGCTGGTGAGGAGTACACAAAGGGCACTCAAAAAGGGTGCGTACAGGGGTCTATCGGCGGACCGATTCTCTGGAATCTCCTCCTTGACCCGCTGCTGAAAGGACTCGAAACGCGAGGGCAATACGTACAGGCTTTCGCAGACGACGTAGTGCTTGTTTTCGACGGCGAAACGGCACTGGACATACAGAGGCAAGCCAATCCCACTCTCGCCTATGTGCGGGATTGGGGTGTCAGGAATAAGCTGAAGTTCGCACCTCACAAAACGAGCGCGATGGTTGTGACTAAGAAGCTTATTTATGACACCCCTCTGCTGACCATGGGCGGGATTGATATTGGCATGACCGATGATATTAAGATCTTGGGGCTCACCATCGACCATAAGTTGACATTCAACGCCCATACTGCAAACATATGCAGAAAGGCGTTGAATGTCTACAAAATGTTGGCAAAGGCCGCCAAAACTAGCTGGGGCCTCCACCCGGAAGTCATCCGGGTGATTTACACCGCCACTGTTGAGCCCATCATCCTGTATGCCGCCAGTGCCTGGTCGCCGTCGACAAACAAGATAACTACTCAGAAGCAGCTGAACACTGTCCAGAGAGGCTTTGCACAAAAGATGTGCAAAGCCTACAAAACGGTGTCCCTGAACGCATCTCTCGCCCTGACCGGGCTACTGCCCCTCGACATTCGCATACGCGAAGCGGCCTCCCTTTACAAGGCCAAGAGGGGAGTACCTCGGCCAGAGCTGAAAGACGTCGAAGTTGAGAGCAGACTGGCGTACACGAGTACTCCGCATCCGGCGAAACATATGGACCTCAAGTTCGTAAGCCTGATGGACCAGCGAGACGTGACCACCAACGTATGCAGCGCAGTTCGAATATACACGGACGGCAGTAAGATCGAGGGCAAGGTCGGAGCTTCACTATCCATATGGAATAGTGAAACCGAGACCAAGTCACTCAAGCTCAAGCTGTCGTCCTACTGCACGGTCTATCAGGCTGAACTCTTGGCCATATGCAGAGCCACTAAATATGCGTTGGAGTGTGGGAGCACCAGTCTCGCTATCATCAGCGACTCGCGTTCGGCACTCGAGACAGTGGTCAACGCGCTCTCCCATCACCCGCTCGCCGCCGAGGCGAGGAGCAACATCGCTCGCTGCAGACTCCAAAACAAGGAAGTCTCCTTGTTTTGGATAAAAGCACATGCGGGCTTGGCGGGTAATGAGAGAGCTGACGAGCTGGCTAAACAAGCAGCGCTGCACAGTAAGACCAAACCTACGTACGACAAATGTCCGGTTTCATACGTCAAGCGACAAATCCGTTTGGAGTCGCTCGACGAATGGAATCGTAGGTACAAGACTGGCACCACTGCATCTACGACGAAAATATTTTTCCCTGACCTTCTGGTAGCGTACAGGACAATTAAACAGATCGTGCCCACTGCCGTGCTCACACAGGTTCTAACAGGGCACGGTGGGTTCTCAGAGTACTTGAACCGCTTCAAGTGCAAAGAGGACCCATCGTGTATCTGCGAGCCTGGTGTGAGCGAGACAGTGGAGCACATCTTGCTTCATTGCCCTGTGTTCGCTCGCCAAAGACTTAATGCAGAATTGTCTTTAGACACAGATTTTAACCTAGGGAATTTGTGTAAGCTTGTCATGGACAAGGATAAGCGTGACGCCCTACTAAGTTATTGCACGGAGGTAGCAACCAGTGTGATTAATAGGAATAAGACCGATGCAGATAGGGGTTAGCTGTCAGCTTACTACTGTCGTAGTAAGCACCGACTAGCAACCCTAACCACACTGCGCTATTAATCACACCGGCTGACTGATCTGTGCAATAAATAGTAGGGAAATTTCTGTTTTAACTTTATCGTATTTTTTATGTATGACTCCACCTATCCTTGTCCATTTGTTGTTTTAATTTGTAATTTTATTGTTTTATTGTTATTTTATTGCTATTTTCTAATTGACAAGTTTACTTCTGATGTATATTTTAACTGCTTTTTAAACCATGTAAATAAAAAATCTGTGTACCATATTTTATCATTGAAATAAAAAGACTGAGAAAAAATTATTTTACACACTAATACTAAGTAAATAAAGTCTCTGGCCCCCACACCAGAGGGAGATCGCGGGCCGGGCCAAAAAGCGCCCGGACTAAAAAAAAAAAAAAAAAAAAAAAAAAAAAAAAAAAAAAAAAAAAAAAAAAAAAAAAAACATACCTGTATATGTGGACGGGTTTCTTCTGGCCGACCCTGTAGATCCTGTCCTGCGCCTGCTCTTCCAGCTGCGGGTTCCAGTGCGGGTCCAGCAGCAGCAGGTGGTCAGTAACATACCTGTATATGTGGACGGGTTTCTTCTGGCCGACCCTGTAGATGCGATCCTGCGCCTGCTCTTCCAGCTGCGGGTTCCAGTGCGGGTCCAGCAGCAGCAGGTCAGTAACATACCTGTATATGTGGACGGGTTTCTTCTGGCCGACCCTGTAGATCCTGTCCTGCGCCTGCTCTTCCAGCTGCGGGTTCCAGTGCGGGTCCAGCAGCAGCAGGTGGTCAGTAACATACCTGTATATGTGGACGGGTTTCTTCTGGCCGACCCTGTAGATCCGGTCCTGCGCTTGCTCTTCCAGCTGCGGGTTCCAGTGCGGGTCTAGCAGCAGCAGGTCAGTAACATACCTGTATATGTGGACGGGTTTCTTCTGGCCGACCCTGTAGATCCTGTCCTGCGCCTGCTCTTCCAGCTGCGGGTTCCAGTGCGGGTCCAGCAGCAGCAGGTGGTCAGTAACATACCTGTATATGTGGACGGGTTTCTTCTGGCCGACCCTGTAGATCCGGTCCTGCGCTTGCTCTTCCAGCTGCGGGTTCCAGTGCGGGTCTAGCAGCAGCAGGTCAGTAACATACCTGTATATGTGGACGGGTTTCTTCTGGCCGACCCTGTAGATCCTGTCCTGCGCCTGCTCTTCCAGCTGCGGGTTCCAGTGCGGGTCCAGCAGCAGCAGGTGGTCAGTAACATACCTGTATATGTGGACGGGTTTCTTCTGGCCGACCCTGTAGATCCGGTCCTGCGCTTGCTCTTCCAGCTGCGGGTTCCAGTGCGGGTCTAGCAGCAGCAGGTGGTTCGCGCCGCACAGGTTCAGTCCCACGCCGCCGGCGCACAGCGACAGCAACATTACCTGTTAACATTACATTATTATAAATCGACTTTTGACAACAGAATAAACGCAAAAAAAGTTTAGATCACTATAATGCTTGATTGGCGGATGATGTCATCCATCCCTTAAATTTTGTATCACTAAATATACTAATGGAGACCTGTAACGAATTTAGTTGAGAATGCAGATTTATAGAGCTAAAACGTCCATTACACCATCCCATTTTTAAACCGACTTCAAAAAAGGAGGAGGTTTCTCAATTCGACCGTATATATTTTATTTTTTATGTGTGTTCGCGGATAACTTCGTCGTTTATGAGCCGATTTTGATGATTCTTTTTTTGTTGGAAAGGAGATATTCCAGGGGTGGTACCATGATAAGGAAACCAAGATCTGATGATGGCATCCCAGAGAAAACGAGGGGAGCCTTCGAAAATCGTAGGGGCGACTAGTGCGTTTGTAATTTTTTTCATTAAGTATTTTAAAGCACTACTATTTTATGAAGGTCTGGAGTCGATCTGATGATGGAGCCGAAAGACAGTCGAGGGAACTCCTCAACGATTTACAGCAATTACCTGGTGTTTGGGCTTGATTAATTTGTATTGATGAGAACTTTTCAGTACACTAAGTGAGCTCGTATGCTGAAATTGGATGGTGTAATGGCAGTTAGACAGCTAGTCATCCAATTTAGAGCGATCGTATGGGCTCTGCCGCTCTAGCTCATCTAGCTAGCTAATTAGACAACCAGATTGGATGGTGTAATTACGTTTAGCGTGACTGTGCAAGGTCAGTCTGTCGGTGCGCGTTCGAACGAGAGGATGTATCTGTCGTGAAATCACAATGACGCAACCGCAGACTAAAGAGAAAGAAGTTCTACTTCTATTGATTGTAATAGAACTATATAAGGTCATGCTATTTTTATGGGATAAAAACATAAACATTATAAAAACAAAGACATGAGAAATTATGTTTTTTTTTTAATCATCATTATTGAAGTCGACACTAATGCTAAATAAATATCAACTTTCTGGTGTTTTGATAGCGCAATTTTTTTTAGGCAAGAATGTAAGCGCTCTTCGGAAGGTGCGGGTCTGACGACGATCACTCCCAAAATGAAGAAGTGAAACTAATTAGCTAGCTAGTTAGTGTAGTTTAATCAAGACGCTCTTTTTACTACATCGCTCATCTCAGACTGCAGCCCTAATTTAGCGTACTGCAAATTGGATGATGTAATGGGGGTTTAAGAAACCCATAACATATTGTGCAAACCTTTTTTGGTCTACGACAAAAATTTACGTAGTTGTGGCCAAATTACTAGCAAAGTTCCTGCGCGCTTGTTGTGACATGAATAAAAAAAAAAGATTTGATTAGAGCGTTTCTACAAATCGTTACGCTTCAATTGACGGGCCTGTTAGCGTGGTTGGCGCGGAGGCGCCTTTCACGCTGCAGGTCGTAGGTTCGATTCCTACCCGGGACATGCATATGTGTGCATGAACATGTCTGTATGTCCCGAGTCTGAGTGTATATGTATATTAAGTATGTATTTACAAATAAAAAAGTAGTATATGTAGTAATATCAGTTATCTGGTTTCCATAGTACAAGCTCTGCTTTGTTTGGGATCAGGTAGCCGTGTGTAAAAAATGTCCCAGGATATTATTATTATTATTATTATGTTTCTCTATTTTGTCCACTCGGGCTAAACCCGGACCTTTGGAAGGCTTGCGTGGGGACATGGGTCCAACACGTAGAGGCCCCTAGAGATATTATATTATATATTATTATTATATGGTAGTTAATATGTGACCTTGACGTCGGTGCGCGGGTCGTTGAGCGCGGCGATGAGCGGCGGGCGCGCGGGCACGGGCACTGCGCCGCTCAGCGTCACGCTGCGCACGCGCCGCCGCGCCAGCTCGCGCTCCACCAGCTTCAGGACCGACGTCCACTGCGACACCACCACCGCCTTGTCGTCTACACACAACACACCACACCACCACAACGCGACTTAATAACGACAGACGCAAAAAACAGGGTTGTTACGAAAACATCATCTTGTTTTAAACACCATTTTTAAAACATGTTTTAAACATTAAAAAAATATGATCTTTTCCCTCGTGTTTTAAATCAATGTTTTAAACAATGATTTAAACACGTTTTAAACAGTTTTAATTTTAAATTTCCTGTTTTTTTGCAACTCTGTAAAAAATACATCTAAAATATTACACTTCCTGTATTGGGGACACCTTTATTTTTAAATTTTAGTATTTGCTATTGTAGCGACAACAGAAATACACATTCTGTGAAAATTTCAACTCTCTACCTATTATGGTTCGTGAGATACTGGCCGCTGACAGACGGAAGGACGGACAGCGGAGGCTTAGTAATGGGATTCCGTTGGCACCCTTCGCGTACGGAACCCTAAAAAATATCGGCAGCCGAGCAGGGGCTAACGCGCTACTATGTAACATGGCCAATTCAATTCATTTTTCTAATTTTCTAGCAGAATCCTTAACAATTCCCCTGAATTTCTGTAAAATAGTCGCGAATTCGTGACCATTTCACGGACATTTTGCCAAGTTTATATAGATTTATAGCCAGTCTACAAAGTGGTCGGTAAAGCCAGTGTAAGTCAATCATAACTTTCTATAAATTTGGTGGGAATTTCGTTATTTTCTTACCCTTATTTTTCAGGACGTTCTCCTGGAGGCAGTCCATGACGGCTTGTATCTTGGAGGAGTGGTTGTCGAGGTTGAACACGGGGTTGTTGGGCGACAGCACGGAGCGGATGGCCTCCGCCGCGGTCGTGCCCTCCGGCTCCGGACCCTCCCCTTCCTCCTCCTCCGCGGGGTTCACACTCTGCTCGTGAAAAGGAGAGGTCCGATAACATGACACCAGTGCGGTAAAAAGCGGCAGTTTAGACTATGCCCACAAATAGCGACACGGAAAAACTATCGAATACTTTGAAGTATCGATACTTTTATGAGTACAATACTAGAAAGTATCGATACTTCTTATAGTATCGATACTTTCTATCCGATATCGTGTCGCTACCCACAACGCGTACGCGCCTTCGCCAGACTTGGTAGAAAAAGATGAACAGCTATATATTTTGAGTTATATAGCGTTAAGCGAAGCGAAGCGACTGTAGCCTAGGGGTGAACAGGTTGGGCTAACAATCAGAAGGTCCCAGGTTCGATCCCCGGTGGGGCATGCACCAATGGATGAATTTTCATCTATGTGCATAATTTACAGTTCGCTGACGGTGAGGGAAAACATCGTGAGGAAACCTACCTATCCCTCGGGATTAGGTAATAGTCAGTTCCTGTATACACGGCGACAAGGTTCACCACCTGTCACGTTGGGTTCTGACTATCTAGTGAAACGTGGGCTTTGAGTTGGTTAATACCTCCACAATGTGGTGGTGTATGGCCACTCAAGCCTCTGACTACCCCCGAACGGGGATAAAAGTCGTGACGTTACATTTTTTTTTTTTTATATAGCGTTATTAGCTAAACACTCATTGACCCGCGCGCATGTACAGCGATGTCAGGCAACCTTGCATTCATTTTGACAAAATTAAGCTGGCTAAACAGGTAAAACTACCCAAAACATCACCACAATTCTTAAATTTACTATTTACTAGTTGTCCGTGTAACTGGCCTATGGCCGTTCGGCCTACATAAATAAATAAATAAATAAATGATGATAACTCATTCTCCCCCCTTCCCTAGTGCCCTCCCCTCCCTACTGGCGCCTGGTCGTACCTTCCTCCCGACGCGGGACTCCTCCAGCGACAGCTTGTTGAGCTCCGCCAGCAGGTCCTTGCCCGCGGCGTCCTCCTCCACTTCCCCCGCGCCCTCCTCGTCCAGCATGGCGGCGATCAGTCCGCAGTGGCAGCACACCTGCCGCAGCCGCAGCAGGAGTACTAAAATCTCGTGGGACTTCACTGGCTGCGCTCCTGTTGTGGGCAAACAGATGTTAGAACTCAACTCGCGTCAGAAATAGCCCTGGATCGGGATCCAGGGCTATTTATTTATTTTATTCAGGTCCCGACCTGAATCAATAGCGAAAGGGGGAGTGCCAGGAGGGCACATAAATCAGGCTATCATACTTAAAGTCGACTGTTAGTATTATAACTTTCGCTCGTATATACCTATCGGAATGGGCGTTTACGAAATTTTCCTTTGGTGGGAATCGAACCCGCGACCAACCGATGCAATGAGCCGAGCGGCCTACGCTCAAAGCACACCAAGCGATCGTCAAAGTAAGCGCAGTAAAAATAGTGTCACAATTTTTTTTTATAAAAAATTCGACATATTTTTTTGATAACTAAAACATTGAATTTATTTTAAAATATAAAGTAATATTTAATTTAATATAATACTAATATTTAAAACTACATTTTTTTTTGTTTAAATCGGAGCTGGCAACACAGGTAGTGTACCTTGTAACGCGATCATCTTCTTGTGCATCTTGGCGTACTCGGTGTCTCTGCCGGGGCGGGGCGCGGTGAAGGCTCCGTCCGCGTTCTTCTCGGCGCGCTGGTGCAGGAACTGCGCGAACAGCGTCTTCGAGAACACCAACACCTGCACATTACACATATAGATGGCGACAGGTTCGGAAGTCCTTTTTCTAGTGACGTGACAAAACGTACCAGTAGTTTTATCGATTTTTTTGTTTGCAACGTAACTAAATAAGATTAAAATTAATAATTAAACATTTTATAATAATATTTTATTCATAATTTACTCACAGGGTAATTATAATAATTGTTTTTCCGTTCAATGTCACAATTTTTTTATACTTTTCTGGCTAGTTGTCGTGTTTGGGAATAAATTATTGGTTTTTCTGTTTTAATACGTGACTTCCTAGTCACGTATTAAAACAGACGACACACGTATTAAAATGGCAGCGACCAAAGCCATTTTAATACACCGCAACAAAGAACAATGTGAGCGAGATCGAAATCGATAACTATCGATAGCGATAGTGCATACTCGTGCAGCGTGGCGGCTAGGGTCGCGCGGTGCATGCGCGGGTATGGGGGGGGGGGGTGTTACCTCGCCCGCGCCTCAGCTCATACCCCGAAGGACTTCCGAACCTGTCGCTTACTATACATTCATACACACTAGATATTTCATCACACACAATCGAGGCGCCGTGGCTTAGTTGGTTAAAGCGCCTGTCTAGTAAACAGGAGATCACGAGTTCGAATCTCGTCGGGGCCTGCAGTTGGAATATCTTTTTTTTATGTTTTTTATATTTTTATCATAAATTTTACACAATATTTAATTCGAATTACTTTATTTTTTATTTTTGCAAAAATGTCTTCTTCAATTTCATTGAAATTATTCCTCAAATATTTTTTTAAATGAAAAATGAAATGTAACGTCACGACTTTTATCCCCATTCGGAGGTAGTCAGAGGCTTGAGTGGCCATACAACACCACATTGTGGAGGTATTAAGCCTACTCAAAGCCCACGTTTCACCAGATAGTCAGAACCCAACATGACAGGTGGTGAACCTTGTCGCCGTGTATACAGGAACTGACTATTACCTAATCCCGAGAGATAGGTAGGTTTCCTCACGATGTTTTCCCTCACCGTCAGCGAACTTTAAATTATATAAATTAAATAATTATATTATAATTACATTAATTATTATATTATTACATATTTTTTAGAACCAAAAAATATCAAGGATTAATGTTTAAACCAATCATTACATTTTTTTGATTTCGTAAATGAATGCCATAGCAAAATGTGCAAAGAAATCAAGATAATTATACCGGCGCTACAAACCTGTAATGAACAATTTAATAACATACATTTTTATTTTATGACTAGCCGATTCGACATATATAGCAATAGCTCCAATAGCTTCGCTCGAAGTCAGGAGAGCATTTGGCAAATGAGGATCTGTAATGCATTTAGTTGAGAATGCGGATTTATAGAGCTAAGTATACAGTTCAAGAATTTTTGCTCTACGACAAAAATTGACGAAGTTATGACCAAATTTCTAGCGGAGTTCGCGCACGGTTGCTGTGACGTCACTTGAGCCACGCGCGCTAAGTAGTGAATAGCGGTGCGGGCTGGCGCGGGCCGGCGCGGGCCGGCGCGGGTACAACGCGCTTTCAAGCCGATCCGGCCGTGTGACGTCACACGTGCCGGCCGCACATAATATAAAATGTGTTATAAAATCGCAACGGATGGACCGATTTCGATGATTTCAAAATTATATTGATGAGAAAGCTTAGTGTTAACTATAGCGTTGGTTTAGAGTTGATTTGTCGACTTCGAAATGATCCTCATTGTAACAATAGTAAAAAATAACTATGCATCATCAGTATCATTTCAGACTACCAAAACAACCTTTGTACGTTTTTTTTATAGCACTGCGGTGGCAAAAAAGCGTACGGCCCGCCTGATGTTAAGCAGTTACTACAGTAACTGCTTAGCATCTTAACCTATAGATGCTTGAAATACCAAAGGCATTACTCGCACATTGCCGACCTGAAGGAGAGTGGAATGGAGGGAGGGGAAGTAGGGGGGTTTAGGCTTTCGGCTCTCTCACTCATCGTACGAAACGCAGCTGTAATAGCTGCTGTACGCCGATCTTCTATGAGAGGGTGGTACTACCCCGGTCGAACCAGCCCGTATATGAGCTGCAGTCGATTGACTACAGCTTGGCTCTACCTTACAGACGTATTGAACTTGTGTGGTTCAGTCTTGTATAGCTATGTCTTCACCAGTGCGCTTTCATGTTCATCTTGCGTCTTCAACTTTCAATTCATCTCGCGTCAAGCGCGTGCAATATTGATTGCCTTAAGACGCATGCAGCTTAGTGTCTACACCTGTGCGCCCTGGTCGGTCGTCAAGATGAACAAGTGTAGCTATTTGTGCAGAATATTTAGTATTAACCGCAAGGCAAAAACTCAAGATAAAGAGTATCTGGATAAACGATGTTTTGAAGACACGAAACAAAAGAAAACATTCATCATTTCAATGTTTTAACTTCATCTTCCGCCATTTTGTATGTAAAGCGCACGGAATGTTGCACGCGAACCCACCGGTGGCGGATCAGCGTGCGCTGTTTTAGAGCTAGAATAGCGCACGCGTTATTGCATGCGCTATGGTTCTTCATGCATGCGTCAGACGAAAGCGCAAGATGAACATGAAAGCGCACTGGTGAAGACACAGCTCATGCTCACCTTCTGGTACACATTCATCTCGGGCTTGGTGAGCGTGACGTGCTGCTCGTGCTTGGTGCGCGCGGGCAGGCAGTCGAGCTGCCCGCGCTGCTGCAGCTGCAGCTTGGTGCGCCGCAGCAGGATGGACCGCATCACAGTGCTCAGCCGCTCCTGCCCGCCGAGACTCTTGTTGTCTATCCACTTCTTCCACATCTGCGGGAATGTAAATGTAAAATGTAACGTCACGACTTTTATCCCCATTCGGGGGTAGTCAGAGGCTTGAGTGGCCATACACCACCACATTGTGGATGTATTAACCAACTCAAAGCCCACGTTTCACCTGATAGTCAGAACCCAACGTGACAGGTGGTGAACCTTGTCGCGGTGTATACAGGAACTGACTATTACCTAATCCCGAGGGATAGGTAGGTTTCCTCACGATGTTTTCCCTCACCGTCAGCGAACTGTAAATTATGCACATAGATGAACGGGAAACACGCTCTATAGCTCGGGTGACGTCATCAATACCCGTAGTATCGTGATACAGAAATATCTTGTTAAGTCGAAAGCAGAGTTGGGCAAAATTTAATTGCGATTAATTAATTGCTACTTGCATGTGGTGTCACAATTAACAATTAATTTTGATTTGTTCGTCAATCGCGAACAAATCACAATTAATTGTTAATTGTGACATCACATGCAATTAGCAATTAATTATTTGCAATTAAATTTTGCCTAACTCTGGTTGAAAGTTAAAAAAATCAAGTCAGCAGATCTCGAAGTACTTACTATGCTCTGCCAAGCCAACTAGACACTCGGATGGAATGCGCTTCCCCGCCCGCATACTGCCCGCACACCCGCCACTGCCTGCGGGGAAGCCGCCCGCACCACCCATCGCATTGTGCGGGTGACGTCACATTTGACAGGTTCCTAGTTGGCTTGGTGGAGTAGTAGGGTCAATGTGTCGTGTAAGTCGTGTAGCACTCACCGTGAGGTCATCGAAGGGCGAACACCTAAGGAACTTGAGAAGCGCGAAGAGGTCGAGGTCCTTGTTCTGCACGGGCGTGCCCGTCAGGCACCAGCGGCGGCGCGCGCGCAGCGCACTCACCGCGGCGGACGTGGCCGACTTGTGGTTGCGCACGATGTGAGCTTCGTCCAGGATCGCGCGCTTCCACTGCACGCGCATCAGCACGCCGTTCTGACGACACCAACTCACTCCATTAACATTCAACATTTATCTTATTTATAACTTGGCTAGCAGACGTGGGAGAAAAGACCGCGAAGCTAAAGTGGGAGTGGGCCGGCCATGTGGCCCGTATGAACCCGCAAAGGTGGGCAACATCAATTGGATTCCCGATGGAGGCCGCCGACAAAGAGGTCGACCAAGGACGAGATGGCGAGATGATTTGACCACCTTTGCGGGAACATCGTGGCAGGAAATGGCTCAAAACAGAGATATGTGGAAAGGTAAAGGGGAGGCCTTTGCCCAGGAGCGGAACTTATAACGGTTATTAATAATAATAAAAAATAAAAAAACTTGTAATCATCATCATCTGCTATCTGCGGTCGGCGCAGTATGTCATATTCTTCCCTTCATCGCGCGTTGCTGTCATACATATTTAATTTATTCTTGGAATACGAACGACATAATATGGAAAGTTATGGAAATATGCACAATAGAAGAGATATACCTTGCAAAGTACACGCATATATAATATTTCAATGTAATTAAAGTACTTGGGTAGTATAAATAAAATAGAATAATGTTACAATATTTTCGGTTGGAATTTTGGATGAGAATTTCATTTCATAGTGTAAAGGTGTGTGCTCATCATTCAATAGTGGGTATTTTAAAGCCAGTGTATACATGGTGTGCTAGCTCTCTGGCAACTGTGGCGCCATTGTGGCGTTTTGCTATACTGATCGACCCTCTGATTGGTCGGTTGATTCCATGGACCAATTACTAAGGGGACTGGGTCTAAGCAACTCAGCCGAGTGGTCGGCCGAGTACTAACATCGACATAAAACGAAGCGAGTAGTTCAGCTATTTACCGGTAGATAGATGCCACGCATCCCGGGAAAATGACCACGCGTTGTTTCATAGAGATATCTACTGAGAACGTCTCTAATTAAAATCTCTATGGTTGATTCTGACCGACCAATCAGAGGCCGATCAGCCCTCACTTAAGGCTCACTTAAGGATCACTTAAGGCTCTGAAGTTGTGCTCAACGCGCTTACAGCTGTAATGTTACCTTCTCCCTGTCCCGCTGCAATATATTATATGTGGTGACGACGAGGTCGTAGGACGCGAGGCGGTGCGGCTGCTGCGCGCGCGCCGCGCCGTGGTGCAGACACACGCTGAGCGCGTGCGGCGCGCAGTGCTTGCCCACCTCGCCGCCCCACTGCTGCATCAGCGACGCCGGACACACCACCAGCGTGCCGCCCGACACCACTACCAACCATCAACTTTTACTATAGGTATACCGCAAGCGCTGTACCGCGCCTTACGTACGCGAGCGGCGAGACGGGGGCGCTCATCGCTCTCGCCATCCCACTCCCTCACCCGTAATCACTCTCGCCGTCCCACCTCCCACCTCCCCGCGCATACCTAAGGCGCGGCACAGCGGTTGCGGTAGTAGAATAAGATCCGTATTAATAAATGTATTTCAAAGTTGAGGTCGATCTTAAGATGCAGTTTTGACGTTTAATGTATGGAACATCTGTCAGAAACAGCATCTCAAGTTCGATCTCGATCTTGAGATCGATTTATTAATACGGGCCTAAATTTACTAGTGGTAGTGGTAGCCAAACTGTAGCCAATGGGGTTCCGTAACGAATTTTGTTGATAATGCATATGTACAAAACTAAGAAATCCATAACATACAGTACAAACAAGTTTGACGGGCCCGTTAGCGTGGTTGGTGCGGAGGCGCCTTTCACGCTGCAGGTCGTAGGTTCGATTCCTACCCGAGACATGCATTTGTGTGCATGAACATGTCTGTATGTCCGGAGTCTGGGTGTATATGTATATTAAGTATGTATTTACAAATAAAAAAGTAGTATATGTAGTAATATCAGTTATCTGGTTTCCATAGTACAAGCTCTGCTTAGTTTGGGATCAGGTAACCGTGTGTACAAAAATGTCCCAGGATATTATTAAACATTTTTTTTCTACGACAAAAATTGACGAAGTTATGACCAAATTACTAGTGAAGTTTTTTAATGTCTGCATAAGGTTTTTAGGGACAGAAAAATGGGAAAATCTGCCTGGCAAATTGGAAAATACGAGGAAAACAGAATGTTATTTTTATTCTACGACATTTTTGTATGAACTTACAACCAGAACTTTCACAAATTCACTGAAATCGGGAGGAGGACAATGTCTCTCGGGTCAGCTAGTTGAAAATAAAAAGGTAAAGGGTACTCACGCCTGCCTTTCGGGGGGTTCTCGTCATCATCATCGTCGTCCTCGTCATCGATGCGTCTCTCCTTGTCACTCACCATCAGCGCGATCATGGTGATGGTCTTGCCGAGACCCATATCATCAGCTGACCGAGACAAACAAATAAACGTTACAAATCAGAGCACCTCAACTCTTAACCTAACGAGATCGATAAGAAGACGCAATGAATAATTGATTATATTGTCTTCATACATTAGGTGATATACAGGGTGTTAGGCAAGACGAGGGACATATCGAAAGAAGGTATTTAGTATTCGATTCTTATTCCAAATATAAAAAAAATATTAATATTTAAGACCTAATTATCGAACAAAATACGAATTAATGAAAAATGCAAGAATTAAATGAAGTATGAAGGGAAAGCGGATTAAGGTCATTTACTCTCGCTAACGTCAGGGTGGCCCACGTCGTGAAACTTTTGACAATATTTATATTCAGTTTTCTTTGTCATTTATTGATGTATTATTTCATATTTTTATAGTTACGCATAAGCATGAATTATCATGGACTTGAATACGTCCCTCGTCTTACCTTACACCCTGTATAGATACACAAGTATTGTCTAAATTTGAGACTCTAAAAGTAGATGGCTCGCTATCGTGTCTTTATGCTCTCCAGCTCGTCCCTGAGCAAGTCCTGGAACAGATTGAATCTGTATAAAGTAGATACCGAGTATGCCGGCGCGCGGGCGCTGCGTCTCGCGCCACTGCAGCCAGGCGAGCGCGTGCAGCTGGTGCGGCATGAGCTTGCTGCTGATGCCGGCCGGCGCCGCCGCCAGCTCGCTCTCCGCGGGCCTGGACTCCAGCGACTGGTATAAGTCTCGGAGACGGTCCATGATCATGTTCCTCTCCGCCATGTGGGTCGCCATCGCTAGGGAATGGTATGATCCGATCAGGAATCAGTTGCCGGAGAATGCAGCATTGGTGAGGGCGGCAATACATATCTACTATTGGAAAGTGTGGGTTCAAACCAAAATGTTGACTTTATCATAAGTATCATAAGTATATGTTATAAAAAAGATATAATGAAACCTTTTACTAACAATGAACAACCACTTAAAAAACTGAAAACACGAGATAGATGCGATGAATATTGCCGGGAGCAAAGTCAAACCCCCTTATTCATAGAGATGTTGGCCAGTTTGCAATGGTTTTGAAAAACATTTTAAGGAACAAATGTGATTTGTAATTCCACTGCAGGTCGATCATAACTTTCTATGAATAAGGGGAAAAGCGTTTATTTTGTTTAGGCCTACGGGGGCACTTACAAATTGTCATTTTACATTTTCCCCCCTTAAATTAAGCATTAGAATTACCTCAAAACATTGCTCAAAAATTTGCTATATATTACGTATAAACTTTTGAATTAAAGATATTTCTGTAAGAAATATGGTAAAGTTTGGTATTAAATGGTAATTACGCATAGACTACCCTTTTAAAGTAACACGATTCGAGTTCTTCTGAAATACTTCTCAGTTCAAACCGCTAATTACTATAAAAAGAAGACTAGTCATTAGTGTGGCACTTACCCCGCTTGCCGAACATCCTGGGCTGCACCGCATTGCTGGCCTTCTGTATATCGTCCCACGAGAGCCCCTTCTTGTCCGGGTCGAACCCATCCCTGGCTACGTCCAGGGGTGTTGGGTTATCTGCGTAAATTAATCAGGGATGGGTTAGTCCTCACAAAGGACTTCTTCTTCTTCTTATGGTATGGTATGGTAATAGCCATCCTGGTGTCAGAGTTGTTCAAGCCGCCCGAAGATCGTATTACGATCATTACATTACATGGAACATTCTCAGTATGACCATTTTAAGTGGACCTTCGGTGTCAACCTTTTTTTATTGACACCGAAGGTCAGCATAAAACGGTCCGACTGAGAATGGGCCACATTTATTATGATTATAAAAATATTTTTGGCGTTTTTGGTCGTCTGTTCGAGAGAAATGTAATTTGTTGCGATACATTTACTTAATTTTGTCAAAAAAATTAACACATATTAATACGTTCTGAGGGCAGGATTGGACCTAGGCATTTGATAAGGGGGCGTCCATAAATTACGTGAGGCATTTAGGAGAGGGGGGAGGGGGGAGGGGTCGAGCAAAATCTCAAAAATCACCTCACGTAATTTATGGGCGCCCCCTAAGTGGCATTTTTAGTATGTCAAAGTGTATGTGCGGTGTTTATACCTGGTTCGACGACCATGCCGGCGACCTTGTCCCCCTGGCGGCGCACCTCCTGCTCGAGTTTTGTGAGCCTCTCGATGAGCTTGCCGCCCCCGTCCGGGAGCGTGTCCACGTCCATCTCCTCCAACAGGTACTGCACACGGACGGGAGCCTTTTATACCTAGCGTGAATTAACACTGACGGTCTTAAGGACCTAATAGCTAAGGACGGTCTTAAGGACCATTCTTATGACCCTTTGAAATAAAACTATGTTTAATAACAATAAAGATTTTATTATGTTTGGTTTTTGCATGATTTTTTTAAGTCTTAAAGCGATGGGTTCCTAGGAATCATATATCAGCCGCACTAGAACATTGGCTATGTCAAAAACGGTGTCCAAACCGGTTTCTAGGAAACCGCGCCATAGTTTACTAATGCGGTCGTTATATGACGGCACCGTTTTGGAGGAACCCAGCGCTTAACTGGCTAATATATCAATGAGAATCCGTAACGAATTTAGTTGAGAATGCTGATTTATAGAGCTAAGAAATCCGTTACATATAGCGCAAAACATTTTGTTTTACGACAAAAAATTACGACGTTATGACCAAATTACTAGCGCGGTGCACGTGCGGTTTTTGTGACGACACATGGGCCACGCTTTGTAGTGAATAGCGGCGCGGGTAAAGCGCGCCTTCAAGCCGATCGGCCATGTGACGTCACACGTGCAGCACGCACATTATATAAAATGTGTTATAAAATAGAAACGGATGGACCGACTTCGATGATTTCAAAATTATATTGATAGATTATTTGCTTTGTGTTTACTGTGTTGGTTTTGAGTTGATTTGTCGACCTAGTAATGATTCCCATTGTAACGATTACCCTAATATTACCGAGGTTCTCCTTTAAGGAGCTACACTTACCTTCTTCTTTTAACTAGCCACACTTACCCTAATATTCTTGAGGTCTTCCTTCAACGCCTCGAGCTTGTTGAGCTCGTTCTCGCGCACGTGTTTCTTGACGTACACCACCTGGTTGGGGTAACTCGGCGGCACCAAGTATTGCCGGATGCTCTCCGACATCGGCTTCATGGGTGGATCTTCATTTTTGGGCTTCGGCGACTTCTTCGCCTTCGGAGACTTTTCTGGTTTCACCTGTTGGTTGAATTAAGTCTAGCTTGTGTGATTGACTAAACGTAGGAGTTCGATCAACGCGGCAAGACAGCAGACGACAGTCGGTCCATAGAAATTAAAATGCCGTCTGCCGTCGCGGCACATGTCATCGCCACAATTTCTATGAGACCGACTGACGTCTGCTCTCTTTCCGCGTTTATCGATCTCCCACTTTCAGACCGACTGACGTCTGCTGTCTGCCGCTTGCAACGAACTCCTACCTTAAAGCTCGGGATACACGACGACACTTGACAATAATATACTCAGTGTATACATCGAGTGTCTGCGTGTGTACTCCACTGCGACACCTTGTTATAGGTGTAGTGGCGGTGTCGCTACACTGAGATACACTGAGTGTCAAGTGACGTCGTGTATCCCAAGCATTAGGAATACAAAAAGTGTCTTTCTGTTATACCAGTAACTATAAAGGCGCTCATAGCCAGGCAATCACTGATCGGTAAAAGATTGGAGGTTAAGCACCGCTTGGCAAGGTCAGTCAGAGATGGGTGACCGTTTAGTCATATCTGAACTGAGAGCCTTCGTGCTTTGGAGGGCACGGAAAATGTCGGTCCCAGTTGTTACCTAGGCAACAGTCGTTAAGCCTTGTCAGAGGGCTTCGGGCGGCTTGAACAATTTTGACCAGATTGGCCACTAACCATACGATAAGAAGAACTATAAAGTATGATATGGTAAAGCTAGGTGCAGCTAGCCACTGTCAGTGACTAGCTACTGCGTATTTTAACAGTATAAAATAAGAGGTGTGTTCAGAAATGCCATCAATATGTAATGATAACCGACTATTAAATATATGTGAAGGCATTATTCACCAGAAGATGAGCTGTATTGGCAATACCGACATATTTTCAACATTATTTTCCGCGAACGACTGATTTATACTGTGTCCATTGTTCCCGTTTAGCACATACTATTGTCTTCCTCTTTCTTGGTAATGTCTTTGGGGCATATGGAATTCCACCCAAAATTTATTTAACATTAGGTTTAAGCGACATTACATTATCCAATTTGCAGAGCGCTAAACTAATGCTGCAGTGCGAGACTGTACTAGATTTGGATCACTAACACTAACTGCCTTAAGGTCAACGCTCATCTAACGCCTCCGCACCCGACCAGCACTGCCTCGCCGCTCAGCGTCCACTAACTGAACCGGAAATAAGTTTACCACGCGCTGACCGCGCGGCGTTCACTCGTTGACCCCGCGCGGTCCACTGGGCGATCACGTGACGTTTATGGTGTAAAAGCAGCGTCCGCCCGCGGACCACCAGGCGCCAACGAGTGGACGCCGAGCGGCGAGGCGGTGCTGGTCGGGTGCGGAGGCGTTAGGTGAGCGTTGACCTTTACCATCCAATTTTAGCACACTAGCTCGCCTAGCGCTCTGCAATTTGGATAATGTAAGGCTCGCTTTAGTCCTATTCATCGTCCCAGCATACTACATAAAGTGCTGCTTCAGAACAACAAGCATTACTATGAGGACTCTAACCCTTATAGCATAAAACAATAACTATTTCGGTGCCTCGTAATCTTATACGCGGTTAGTAACTTACCGGTTTCGGACTTTTTGGAGTTCTCGGCATGATGACGTGTTAATTTAATTCACTTTATAAGCATTTAGGAAACTATTAAAACACTATAACTAACAATAATTTAAAGCATATGCACGTTTTGATATTATAAAACTTTTTACTTCATTACTGCCTACAACAAATACGTCGTTAACAGATTCGAAACGTTTTAAAACTACCCTCAAATTGTGGAATGAAATGAGTAAACATGTTATTGATGACAGAAATACCCGCATTTTTTTATCAGTTTTGTTAAAATCTTAGTTAAAGAATGTACCTGTAGATATGACAAGCGCGTACATCCGTAAGGGACAAAAGATGTATAATCCTGCTAAATTACGCTTAACCATAATGTCTATGGAACGTGATCTGACGTATACTACTTCTAAATTTGGTTGGGTGATGCTTTGTTTGGCTCATCCTGGACCAAAGACCTACTAAAAGTTTATGCCCAACAAACTTAGAGCGATACGCAGAAAGTGACAAAAGATAGTACGTCTATCTCTTTCACTCTTAGGATATCGGGCGTAAGCATGTCTCGCTCAAGCACGGTATTATTATTACCGTGTCATCTCTATTGATGCCAAGGATCTTTTAATAGAGGATAGACAAGTTGAGTTTTTGGTTAAGAAGAAATTCAACTTTATTCTGCTGCCTTAAGGTCTATTATACCTAGACAATTCGTAGACAGAAAAACGAGCCGAGCGAGAGGCCCTAGTTGGGACCGTGTCCCTCTCATTTCGAGTTGCCATGCCAAAATAATATTATCGTTGGGTAGTGATTGTTAGTTTTTAAATCAAGCAAATAAATTAATTTATTATATATCGTGACTATTGTTTTATCATATTAACAATAGTCACGATAAATACTAAATTGATTTATTTGCTTGATTTAAAACTAACAATCACTACCCAACGATAATATTATTTTGGCATGGCAACTAGAAATGAGAGGGACACGGTCCCAACTGGGGCCTCTCGCTCGGCTCGTTTTTTGTGCAGTAGTGAACGGTCCAGTATGTATTTACGTTCGTGATTGATGCTTTCTGTGTGGTTAAAATAAATGTAGCCGAAAGGCGGCTACTCACGATGCAATTTCGTATTCAATCCGTCGATTCAATTTGTTGAAATAATAGTAGGACTAGAAGACAGTAGGCGTCAATTTGCCTCCTCACCGCGCAATCTGTCAAATCAACTCAAGTTGAATCAACGGATTGAATACGAAATTGCATGGAGTAGTCGCTTTAAGTTGCGTATTTTATCTTATCTCAGCTATCTGCCAGCGAGTTTCGTTAAAATCGGTTCAGCCGTTTAGGAGATAAGCCGGCACAAACTAACAAAAATTGGAAAAATTGTGTAAGTATTTAGCTGTTTATTTAGGTGGACCGACGACCTGGTGAAGGTCGCGGGAATCCGCTGGATGCGGGCAGCGCAAGACCGGTCATTGTGGCGAACCTTGGGGGAGGCCTATGTCCAGCAGTGGACGTCTTTCGGCTGAGATGATGATGATGATGATTTAGCTGTTTGGTATTTTGACACTTCGTCACTTTGGAATGTTTTTATTCAGGCCAGTTTTTGTTAATAAAATAAATACCTACTCAAAACTTAAAATTTAAATGAATTATGGTCGAATTTCAACCACTCGGCGACCACTATACTAGCGGCACGCTATGATGGCCGTTTTGACATGTGGAGGGGGGAGAGGATCAACCTTATTATAACGGAATAAGATTCATTTTCGCATTAATTTTTTGACATTCATAAATTTTAAAACTGTCATTTTGTTCCGTTATAATAAGGTTCATTTTCTCTCCCCCCCCCCCAACATGACAAACCGGCCATCGTAAAATGCCGCTACTGGAGTTATAGTCTGATTTTTAATTAGACGAAGCCAACTGACAGCTGAAAATGTCACTGCTCTATGAATTTGAACCTTATTTGTTCTATTTATATTGAAAAGTGACATAAGCACCTGTCAGCCCACTTCGTCTAATTAAAAATCAGACTATAGTATAGATGTGCCTTGCATCGGTTTTATTCTGGCAGCGCGCAACGTACAACCAATCCATTGTTTCGGCTGTACATTGCGCGGTGAGTCAGGTAAGGTCA
Organism: Drymonia ruficornis; assembly: GCA_947859195.1. Lineage (NCBI taxonomy): Eukaryota > Metazoa > Arthropoda > Insecta > Lepidoptera > Notodontidae > Drymonia > Drymonia ruficornis. Next base: position 1,753,733 of record OX401923.1, read on the forward strand.
GGTGAGTGAGTAGTAAATGCAGCTCACCTCATCTTCATCGTCGCTGCTCAACGCAATAATCTCTGGCTTCGTATCGATAATCTTGACGTCATCATCATAATTTATAAAGTTCTCTTTACTCGTCACAATATTTGCCTTTGGCTCATCTATTATTATACATTCGTCATTATTCCCCGAGTTGAGGTTATTGATTGATTTGTTGGTGATATCTCGGAGTGGGCTCGAGAACGGTGAGCAGGTTAGTCTCGTGGACTCCAAGTCTTCCACTGTGGCTGGAGGCTCAGTGACTCCAGGGTTTGGGAGGTCACTTCCGCTGAGGCCAGACTTACGATGACTCTAAAACGGGAAGAAAAACCTTTAGAACTCAAAATAATTTATTCATCTATTCATCATTTATTCATTCCAGACCAGGGCAAATTACGAAAAGGCAGTTTCCGAAATTGCCGGTGAGGGAAAACATCGTGAGGAAACCTACCTATCCCTCGGGATTAGGTAATAGTCAGTTCCTGTATACACGGCGACAAGGTTTACCACCTGTCACGTTGGGTTCTGACGATCTGGTGAAACGTGCGCTTTGAGTTGGCTTAATACCTCCACAATGTGGTGGTATGGCCACTCAAGCCTCTGACTACCCCCCGAATGGGGATAAAAGTCGTGACGTTATATTTATTTATTTTATTTATATTTATATACTAATTTATGCACTCACATCATCAGACTCTATAAAATCTGACTCATCACTATCATTGTCCTTGGGTATCACGCCCATGATACTCATCCGCGTAGCTCTGGACATCACCATGTGGTCATCACCCTCGTCGTCATCACCTTCGTCATCACCCTCGTCGTCATCATTCGAGTCATCATCAGTCCCATAGACTGCACTTTCGTCTATATGAACAGTTTCGTCATTTTGTTTCGTCTTAGGTGAGCGTTTTTTAACTGCACATTCGTCATTTTCGGCAGTTTCATCGTTACGATTCTTAGATGCATCCTTTCTTACTGCACTTTCGTCAATTTCAGCAGTTTCGTCATTGCTGTTCTTGGATGCGTTTTTGTTGATTTCATTTTCGTCGTCAGAACTTTCGTGATTACTACTGTCACTCTCTAAAAATTAAAATAATATGAATATTTATAAAATAATGTTGGGTAAAGTAAAAGTAGTTGACTGTTTTTTTTTGTGGCATGTAGAATCTGACCAAAGCGATTTAAACCTATCATTTGTCATTTGTCACAAGAATCATAGCGTATATTTGCTTCTGACGAAAGTGAAGGTATTCCCATCCCAGTAAATTTCAGACATGACCTTTTCGTAATTTGACCTAGTCTGGGTATCACTGTGGATAGGGAGCCCAGCGTGCACTTCGTGGATTTACTCGAGCGTCGTCCAAACCTAGTAGATTCGGTAGATGAGATGATAGGAAGAATACATTGTTCTAGATGTTTCCACTTTCAGCGGTGGGGGAAGCGTCTACATGACAATTTCAATTTTTTTTTATAAAAAGCAATGACATGGAAATACTCAAACGTGTCAGATATTGATACTTTTCATGCTCCAACATGATAAATTGAAAAAAAAAAATTACTCGAGCACGCCAGATGTTGTAAGCATCTATAGGCTACGGTAACTGCTTAAAATCAGGCGGGCTGTACGCTTTTTTGCCACTGCAGTCCTATAAAAAAATAAATATCTGAGGGGTGAAAAAGTGAAACCTCCAGATGCTCCCATTTCTTAGACTGACAATCAAATTAGCAAAATTGACACTTTTGACACTTCTTAGCTAGTAATGCATCCCCCTTATCTTAATGTGACGAGTTCAAGTATTTTAAGATGGCCTATTATTATATTTTGGTTCCCCTGAGCGTACCCACCAATATTAAGGGCTCATACTGGTTGAAGGTTCTTATCGATATGTAAGCTATCTCTCTTATCTTAATCTGACGTGCTCAAGTAAATCCAGAAAATCCTTCTACGGCTCCCCATCTACTGGGAATGCCCCTAGTCCATTATACGGTACCCATAGTACAAACATTACTTCGTAGGGTACATACAGTTGCTGTGTTAGTTTGGCGTACGTTTTTGCATAGTTCTGAATTAAATTGTTTATTTCCTTTCGGCCTACGGGCCACTTACAAATTGTCATTTTTAATTTTTACTTAATTCTACCGCCAGATCGGAAACGAGACCTCGACTGAGAAGATCCGGCAACTTGCTTAGTTTAGTACAATGTGCTTTGGTCATACCTTCTTCATCTTCCATATCGCTACCATCTTCATCATTACCATCACTGTCATTGCCGTTCCTCACACCATCAGTCTTCAACGGCGTGTCTTTCATGCACAACAGCTTCTTATGCTTATCGTGTTCTATGATGATGGAGTTCTCCGTGTCGGAATCCAGGAGCATCATGCGTTTCTTGGTTTTACGTCCAATTATGGATTCATTGGCTGAAATAGACTTTTGTCGGAGTGGTGGTCGTCTTTTTGGTACAATCTCTGGTGATACTGGCTCTGTAAGAATGTTGCAATCTATTTTTAATGGACAATATGCTTGGCTAGCTTTCCTATAGTACTTTCTTTGCCATTCATCTCAATTTAAGGCCATTTCGGGCTAAAAAGGGTAGCATCACCATTGTTTTTTGGTTCCTCTGTTGTTTTTAAAAACTGTTTTAAATGGTTTTGTGTGGAGAATATTATTAGAAAGTGTTTTAAACACAGTTTTTTTTATGGTCTTTATAAATAATAATGTGTTTAATGCAGTTTTAATATCTAAAGGATGATGATACACTTACCATCTTCTGAAGAACTGAGGACCAGTTTATTAGATGACTCCGATTGTCTTCTGATGCTGCCACTTCTACTGGCATCTACGTTGAATGGTTAATGAAATAATGAATTGATGGCAATGATCACGGGCCCGTTAGCGTGGTTGGCGCAGAGGCGCCTTTCACGCTGCAGGTCGTAGGTTCGATTCCTACCCGGGACATGCATTTGTGTGCATGAACATGTCTGTATGTCCCGAGTCTGAGTGTATATGTATGTTAAGTATGTATTTACAAATAAAAAAGTAGTATATGTAGTAATATCAGTTATCTGGTTTCCATAGTACAAGTTCTGCTTAGTTTGGGATCAGGTAACCATGTGTACAAAAAATGTCCCAGGATATTATTATATTATACAACAATGAGTTATAAATGGTAGAATGAAAAATCTAATTGAGTTTAATTACGTGAAATATCATGTGTGATACAGAGACTTAAATAATATCTAAGAAACATAAGACCAATTGTAATTTAAGCCACGGGAGATAGTTAAATCTCCCATAGTAGTCCATATAAATCAACTTACCATCGTCACTACTTGAAATAAGATGGTTTTTGGTAGCACTCTCACTGGCCACTGATTTTATTATGTTTTGTGGCTCAATCTGCTCATTTTCAGTCTCATCTAACAATAAAAAAGTTAAATTTAAAGATAACAATTTTGGAAAATATAATTAAGTGTTGTAGGAAGGTACTTAGTCCACTAGCAGCTGCTATATGTTGTTGAAAAGGACATTGAAAATCAAAACATTTATACTGGTATGGAGTTCTTTGACCAATGTAATTGATTTGAGTTTAGTGTTTATATCTCTTGTATCATCAAAAAGTAATTAGAGGTGGATATAGAATAACTATAGTTGATGAACCTACCATCTGTTATCATAGATTCGTCTGTTTCAGCCACAAAAACCGTGTGGTTTTTCTTCTTCGATAATACTGGAGATTCGTCGCAACTATTATCAATAATTTCTGTTTCAGAATCACTGTCCGCCACTGCCTCGTCACGGTATTCAAAGAAAGAATCCTCCATTATACTCGTAAGGTAAATAATAACTTGTTTTACAATAAAATAATTTTCAAAACATGAAAATAATCCCACATTTGTAATCAAAACAGTTTTTGAAAGTGATTAGTCGTTGTCACGTTTAGTTCCATTTGGATAACCCATGCTTTGAGTATATTTAATTACCTAAATAATTATGAGATTTACATGCAAAAGAAATATTCACGTTGTTGATTTGTAATAAATTTTAAGTTTTCAGGAAAACCTAAATAAATATCGATTTTGATTTTAGATAGACCTACGTAAAGAAGAATAAAACGCAAATGTCAAAATTTTGTAGTCTACATTTTATTCCAGAAGCGATCTTCTCCTATACCTACAAATTTAGCATTTGGTTAAATTGTTTATTCGCTATCACTTTCTTATTTGGTACATAACCTCAACAGAATTGGTATGCTCAACTTATACGATTTTATTCACTGAAACTTTTGTTTTGAAATGAGAACGTCGTAGGGGGAACGCTTACTTTTCTCTTTATTTTCTTTAAAATCTGAATTTACTACAATTAAGTTTTAAATTCTGTTTTTGTAATTTAAAGGCTGATTTAGATATAATACCAAGATGACCGAAGTTCAGTTACAAGAGTTCAAATTGGACCCTGACTCAGAGCTAAGGTTTGAGGTGGAATCGAAAAACGAAAAAGTTGTTTTAGAGGTAAGTGAGTTTATTTCTTTACATAACAGGTCGATAGGCTATTTCAATAACATATGTCGATCAAGTTAGCAGTACTTATGAATATAATTTCTGAAGTTTTTTGCCTAAAAATGCTTGACATACATTCCCATACTATTTACACCATAAGCCTTTGTTCTTGAGGGAAAGCCATATGCCATAAGAAATCTATCTGGTTGTTCATTTCTACTCGCAATCACAAATTCAGAACAAATGTAAAAAATCCTTAATTTTGGAACTTCATTATAAAAACCTGTGTTGATTCCAAACTATGAAATATGGTAAACTTTTTTCAGTGGATGGTGGATGATGGTGATGAATAAGAACATCAAACATATGGCTACCTTAATCAATTTCAATTCCATAATGTTTCCAGGTCAAAAGTGGGTATGCGGAGTTGTTTGGCACGGAGCTGGTGAAAGGGAAGCCGTATGAGTTCCACACGGGGGCCAAGGTGGCGGTGTTCACGTGGCACGGATGCACGGTGGAGCTCCGGGGCAGGACGGAGGTCAGCTACGTCGCCAAAGAAACACCTATGGTGAGTGTATAGCCATACATTGTGGTCAACACAGCAGGATTTTTCAACCCTGAATAATAATGTTTTAATTTGTCTCTGAAACTGGCTCTAAGTGCAATATCGCACGAGGCAACCATGGTTGCGCCACCAGCGGGTGATTCGATAGCCGACACTGGATTGGTTGCGCTACCAAACGGACACCAGGTGCGATACCCTCCATACAGCTCTATACAATTTGTTGGTGGAGCGACTGGTTGGGCTACCACCAGTGTCCTCGTGTGATTTAGCACTAAGTACTCAAACTTGCGGTGTGCTAAAGTTGGCTGAGATCTGAAAATTGGCAGGTAATCTACAATAATAAGTGCATCTTATGTGTATTATGTGGAGTTGAGGGTTTAGATATTAAATTGAACTGAATAACATGTTCTCTCTCACAGAAAAATATAAATTAAAATACTATCCACCAAATTTATAGAGATTTTGGCTAGTTTACAATAATTTTACAAAGCATTTCTAGGAACAAAAGTGAGTTGTAAAGCCAGTGTAAGTTCATCATAACTTTCTATGAATTTGGAGGTATTCCTCAGGCCTAAATTGGATGTCTATGTGTAATGCAAAGCATTGTATAAAGGTTGAACATAATGATGTGGCCAACATTGGCCTGGGTAAATGCAGACATTTTTGGAACATTTTTTTTTTATCGGACAGGTGGCAAACAAGTGTACTGCCCGCCTGATGTTAAGCAGTTACCGTAGCCTTTAGATGCTTGCAATACCAAAGGCATTGCTCGTACATTGCCAACCTGAAGGGGAATGTAACATAGGGAGGGAGATTTGGACTTCGGCTCTCTCACTCATCGTACGAAACGCATCTGTAATAGCTACATCACGCCGATCTTCAATGAGAGGGTGGTACTACCCCAGTCGACAACCGGTTTGATCAGGGAAACTTTCTCCACTTTTGAATTCCTACTAAATCTTAAGTTTGTTTCCAGGTGGTGTACCTCAATGTTCACGCAGCTCTTGAGCAACAGAGAGTGGCAGCCGAACAGGAGAACACGCGGGGCCCTGTCGCCATGGTCGTGGGCCCCGGCGACGTTGGCAAGTCGACCCTGACCAGGATCCTCCTCAACTATGCAGTAAGGATGGGACGGCGGCCAATATATGTAGACTTGGACGTGGGGCAGGGCCATATCAGTGTGCCGGGGACAGTTGGTTAGTTCATCATCATCATCATCATCATTTCAGCCAAAAGACGTCCTCTGTTGGACATAGGCCTCCCCCAAGGTTATCCACAATGACCGGTCCTGTGCTGCTTGCATCCAGCGGTTTCCCGCGACCTTCACTAGGTCGACGGTCCACCTTGTGGGAGGCCTAGCCACGTTGCGTCTTCCGGTACGTAGTCGCCACTCAAGAACCTTTCTGCCTCATTAGCTATCAGTTCGGGCTATGTGCCCCGCCCACTGTCACTTCAGCTTACTAATTCGCAGGGCTATGTCGGTGACCGTGGTTTGTGTACGTATCTCCTCATTCCTGATTCGATTTCTTAGTTGGTTAGTTACTTTTGTTGAATAATAAATATTGCCAGACTAACACACCAACTGTATGATCCCAAACTAAGCAATGATACTATGATGCTCGATAGGTACTGTACAAGGGACTCACGGTAGATTACAACGGATCTTGTAATACCATGAACCTAATACTAAAGAAGGACTGGCTCTAAGCAACTCGGCCGCGTTGCTTAGACATCGCACAACTCGGCCGCTGACGTCATCACAGTAGGCGTGGCTTAAGTCAGTGTGCTGTTGGCGTTCGTTCTGTGCAGACGTCTTGCCAAAGTTCGCATCCCATATATAATTCTATTCGACACTAGATGGCGTCCCTTTGTAAGTCATTTTTCATCATCCTACACTTAGTGACATCTAGTGCAAAAAGTTAAACTACGTACTAACATCGACATAAAACGAAGCAAGTAGTTCTGCTATTTATCGGTAGATAGATGCCACGCATTTCTTAACATCCACCACCCGCGCAAATTTCCACGCGTTTTTTCATAGATATATCTACTAAGAACACCTCTTTCTTTAGTATTTACTCTATGTGTAATACAATGATGCAATATTTCTTTTTACGGCGAGGGCGCAAATTTCGTTGGCCGGGGTAAAAATATACAAGTCGTCGTCAAAATTCTTATAATTTTTCTTGTATTTCCAGGAGCTCTTCTAGTGGAAAGGCCCGCGTCAATAGAGGAAGGGTTCAGCCAGCAGGCGCCGCTCGTGTACCACTTCGGGCACAGCTCGCCCGGCGAGAACCTAGAACTCTACAACACTATAGTGGGCAAACTAGCTGAGGTCATTGCTGAGCGGTGCGAGAATAATAAGAAAGGTCAGTTAAATATAGCTTTGCGGATACGTTCATAACATCTCAAGGCAAAGAAAACAGAATAATATTACTAATTTAAGGAGATCCTTAGTCAAGTTATGGTTGTGATATGAACATAATAAATGTTTCGTTGGCCAACTTCACAAGACATTATTTTTCCCTTTGAGAACTTGGCCTACTCGAGACTAGTGGGTAAAGTCCTTAAACTCGTTCAATGAACTTATGAGTCATTGATGTATTATTTTAGCAGATATCGTACCTCCTAACATGACAATCACTATAGTCTGATTTTTAATTAGACGAAGCCAACTGACAGCTGAAAATGTCGAATTTGAACCTTATTTGTTCTATTTATATTGAAAAGTGACATAAGAACCTGTCAGCCCACTGCCCCTGGGCTTGTTCAGTACGGGAACATAAGAAAAAGTAGGCGACTCAACACAATAGATTTATTGGACTAATTTACAATAATAATTAAATTAGGCACAAGTAGTTCTAAATTGGAGGCAATCTAATGGCGAGTGGGCCCCGCCTAGCGGGGTTGATCCAGCTGCGTGCGTGGAAGGGGTATGTAGGGTCGGTGGCCGTGTAAGCTTTAGGCTCTCCGCACGCGCATATTTTCGTAGTAAAGTTGAGGCGCCAACAACTTCGTCTAATTAAAAATCAGACTATAGACTGGTGCTCAGTGTACAAATCTGTTATCGCAATCAACTTATAGGCATTTTATTCGATGCGTATTATGGCCGGCGCACAGTGAGGACGGCATGGCATGGCATTTTAATTTTTATAAATCGAATTTAATACTTATCCGATCGGCAATATCGACATGTTCCCAACATTATTTTCTGCGAACGACTGAGTCGTACTGTGTCCATGGACTCCGTTTAGTAGGACATACTATTTAGGATGTACATATAATGTTGTTGACAGCGTCGACGTCTGGCGTGATCATCAACACGTGCGGTTGGATCAAGAACGCGGGATACAAAGTGCTGACGCACGCGGCGCAGGCTTTCGAGGTGAGAGAAAGAGACAGGACGACACACACACTTTTGTTTATTGTGTTATTTTTTAATACAGGGTGTAAGTGACAGCCCTCCACATACTGACAGGATAAATTCAGGACCTTATTTTGAATCATATTCCGCTTGAAATTTTCTCCGGAAATTGTCATTTTTTAATCTTTGTTTTCAGTTACATATAACGTCACGACTTTTATCCCCATTCGGGGGGTAATCAGAGGCTTGAGTGGCCATACACCACCACATTGTGGAGGTATTAAGCCAACTCAAAGCCCACGTTTCACTAGATAGTCAGATCCCAACGTGACAGGTGGTGAACCTTGTCGCGGTGTATACAGGAACTGACTATTACCTAATCCCGAGGGATAGGTAGGTTTCCTCACGATGTTTTCCCTCACCGTTAGCGAACTGTAAATTATGCACATAGATGAAAATTCATCCATTGGTGCATGCCCCACCGGGGATCGAACCTGGGCCCTTGTGATTGAGCCCAACGTGTTCGCCCCTAGGCTACAGTCGCTTTTTTTTCAGTTACAATTACTTTATTTCAATGTACAATTACATTATCGGTACGCAGCATTCCATTTTTGTAAATAAAACAGCTAAAATTTTAAATACCAGCAATGTATGTTGAACTCCTCTTAAGAAAAACGCGTGAATCACGTGGTAAGAGCGCGTTCGACGGCAAGCATTGACCCTGTGGCGGGGAGGGCGGTCGTTTGCTACGTGCGTTTTGCCACGGTAACGATACATTGCGTATAAGCTAATAAAACAAACCGATTTTATTGGGGTACCATTAAGTTTCTGAACTAATTTTATGTACCGATCATCTTAGCATGATATACTGAAGTCAGCCCATCAGTATGTGGAGGGCTGTCAATTACACCCTGTATTCACGATTTGTTGAATAAGCAAGATAAGGTGACTTGCAAGCAATCGACAGGTTAAGCGCTGTGAATCGGTTGTTCTCTTTAAGTCAAGGACGGTTAATTCAATTTGGTGTCATTGGTGATTGGGTAAATTTTATGGAGTTTGATAAAGAGATCTGTGGGGCTAATAATGACACTATGCAACGTTGCAGCAATTCTGCAAAAGCAATTAGTTTTTCTGACCCTCCAGTAGAATCCGCAAAATTTCCGTAAAACGGTCTCGAATGGCGTACAATGGGTGACTATTTTACAGAATTTTAGCAGAATTGCCGTTAGGATTGAGAACTTCTATGATCGGCTACTTTTTTCCTGTCGTAGTCCAGCCAGGCCCGCGGAACGGCAGTAGCTTCTTATGTAACATTATCTCTTTCTGTTGTAGGTGGATGTGATATTAGTTCTAGACAACGAGAGGCTATACAACGAGCTGAAAAGAGACATGCCCAAGTTTGTCAAAGTCGTGTACTTACCTAAGAGTGGAGGGGTGAGTAACATCTACCTAGCTCATCTCCCAGTGCCATATGGCTTCCATACGCAACGTCAACGAACTTCACACGTTACGTACTGCTCCACCAAGCCAACGAGGCACTCTGGTATAAATATCAAATAATAATACTGCCACAGCAGTGCCCAGGCATTGGCCCAGGCTCACTACGTTGCGGACCGCGGAATCATTGAATCATTATCATTTGATATTTATACCCGAGTGTCTAGTTAGCTTGGTGGCGTAGTACTGAAAGACTACCCCAAAATTTATAGAAACTGATGATGGACTTAAGCTTTTATTACAAAAGACTTATGTTTCTAGAAATGCTTTGTGAAACCATTGTGAAACCATTGTGGCTAAAAGTCTGTATAAATTAGGCGACTAATGTCGAATGTACAGTCAGCAACATAAGTCGCGGAATATTCTCAAATTTTGAAAATCGGTAGTAGTCTTCATTTTATAAACGTCGTTGAACATTTTCAAAAACATTAGCAACATGAGCGTGAAACATGAAATCTGATTTGATGCAAAAAATATATCAAATGTAATGAAAAAGTTATTGCAAAAACTGCGAATGTTGAGCGAGTTATGTTGGTGATGTTACTACACGTGGTGGTCAGGTGGTGGAGCGGTCGTCGTCGCAGCGCGCGGAGTCGCGCGACGCGCGCATCCGCGAGTACTTCTACGGCAAGCGCACGCCCTACTACCCGCACTCCTTCGACGTCAAGTTCACCGACCTCAAGATATACAAGGTACTGTAGATATAGCATCATTTTTTAAAGTATATCGAGAAGTTAGTTCTTTCTCTAAAAATATGACTCACTCAAATTAATTACTATTTTTCCAGTGTCAGTGTGATCAACAAACACAAATGAAAAAAGATACAAATTTTAAAAAGATTAATACGGCGCACTCGACGCGATGATTTGCTTATTTCTCGCTCGGATAAAGTAGATACAAAAATAGTAAAAAAAAAACCAGAATAATTCATGGAAATGATTTATTTTGGTTCTAGTACTGATATAGAAGAAATAAAATTAGTTGCGAACTTTAAAAGAAAATATTATACAGGACAATTTTATCAGGTACTAATTACTATACAGACTAAAGTGAAATTGTTTAGAAGTGTGTTTGTAGACAATAATATGTAACTACTTATCCGTTTGTGACAATGGGAATAATTACTAGATCGACAAATCAACACTATAGTTAACACTAAGCGTTCTTATATCAATATATTTAGAAAACATCGAAATCGGTCCAGCCGTTACGATTTTATAACACGTTTTATATAATGTGCGGCCTGCGCGTGTGACGAGACGTCACACGGCCGATTGGCTTGAAGGCGCGCTGTACCCGCGCCGCCATTCACTACAAAGCGTATGAATCCATGACCAAAGTGGCGTCACAACAACCGCGCGCGAACTTCGCTACTTCGCACTTAGGTCATTACTTCGTCAATTTTTGTCGTAAAACAAACATTTTTGCACTGTATGCTATGGATTTCTTAGCTCAAAAATCTGCATTCTCAACGAAATTCGTTATTGAAACCCATTGTTCCCCCTGTCGCAGGTGGGGGCTCCGTCGCTGCCGGACTCGTGCATGCCGCTGGGCATGCGCGCGGAAGACGCGCTGACGAAGCTGGTGGGCGTGTGGGGCTCCCCCGCGCTGCACCACCGCCTGCTGGCCGTGTCCTTTGCCGCCGGGCCCGACGACCACGTGCTGCACTCCAACCTCGCCGGCTTCGTCTGCGTGTCAGTATACTACTCTACTATTTGACGGGCCCGTTGGCGTGGTTGGCGTGATGGCGCCTTTAACGCTGCAGGTCGTAGGTTCGATTCCTACCCGGGACATGCATTTGTGTGCATGAACATGTCTGTATGTCCCGAGTCTGGGTGTATATGTATATTAAGTATGTATTTACAAATAAAAAGTAGTATATGTAGTAATATCAGTTATCTGGTTTCCATAGTACATGCTCTGCTTAGTTTGGGATCAGGTAGCCGTGTGTACAAAATGTCCCTGGATATTATTATTACTATACTATACTATGGACTATGGACCAGCCAGGGAGAACCAGCAACCAGGGAGAACTTCCGTGCGTTCAGGGACTTTTGCCATACCTATTATTGGAATCAAGTTTAACCAGCTCACGAGTTTAGGTCCAAATAGTCAAATTACTGTCCATGGTGCGTTACTACTGGCCTTCCACTAGTTGTAACAGTCTTATTTCTGGCTACCAGCCTATACTGTTATTTTTGTCTCCCGCTTTGCTACGCAGGGAAGTGGATGGTCTTCTTCCAACTCCTATCCTGTCTTTTGATTAAATTCGTGCGTGTTCCAAGACAACTTAGTTTTTCCCCGGGACTCGTCGAGGGTCAAACCTTGGCGTCATCGTTGGTGGACACTGTCGATCCTGGCTTACAGGAGTAACAGTGGTGGGAGTGTGTGACGGGCTTATACTATACTATAGTATACTAACAAGCTGGTGGGCGTGTGGGGCTCCCCGCGCTGCACCACCGCTGACTTCTAGCTGTAAGTTCTCCAATAAATACTACTACACCAAGCCAACTAGGCGCTCCCCGCCCGCCTTGTGCGGGTGACGTCACATGTTACAGGCTCCTAGTTGGCTTGGTGGTGTAGTGAATAGATAAATAAATAAAATTTAATAACTCGTCCCCAGTACCGCGGTGGATATGGAGCGGCAGACGCTGACGATCCTGTCTCCGCAGCCGCGGCCGCTGCCCAACACCGTGCTGCTGCTCTCCGAGCTGCAGTACATGGACAACCACTAGCACCCCCCACCACACCACACTCCCCCCTGTGGAACTGTCGAATCGTGATGTGATACGATCCGAGGTGGATCTCAGAGACTGTATATAATATTTAATGTAGGTAATAAATTGTTTTTTACATATCTGTATTTTTCTACAACCCTTTATATTTATAAGTTCTCTCTCCACGGCGCTACTCAAAAGAAACGCAACCTGTTAGTAATTTGACAAGCTCCATAAAACAATCGCTCAAGTACGCGGAACAGTTTCTCGATACCAATCGCATGCGACTAGCATGTCATGTCGAGGCGCACACTACTATTTATTACTAACCATTCGATTAAAAAATAAGTTGTCTGTCTCTGGATGTTCGTTCCAGCTAATCTCCGAAACGGCTGGACCGATTTTGACGGGACTTTCACTGGCAGATAGCTGATTATATAAGGAGGAACTAGGCTATTTTTATTACAGAAAAATAACTAGGGTCTAGGGTACAAACACAAAAAAAAAATTAGTCGCGGGTAATCTATTTTCCTGAAATTTACGCGTACGTAGTCGCGGACACAGCTCTCATGCATTAAGTAAGAGAGAGCGCGACACGGTTCGACATAACGCGTGACAAAGGTCTTGTCTTGGTGCTTGTGCTAGCCCTTCTGGGCTTACGGATATTCATGAGGATTTCTCCAAGAAAAATAGGTAATCATGTTTCTAATACATTTTTATTTACAAAAGAATAAGAGGTAGACACTATTATGTAAAGGACGTGTATAGTGTTATGACATCTCGAATTTAATATAATATCTATTAATTTATTTATAAACATAAACAAACTTAATCATAGAACGTAGTAATATGAGAAAATAAATAACCTACAATATCAAACTCCAAGAAAAACAAAATATCAAGTTAACTATAAAACATTCGACTAATTTTGTGCGTACATTTGTCGTTCTACTCCCACTCTACGTTCAAGTCGGCACATTCGACCAATTAATGTCAATGGGCTGCCGCGGTCGAGCCATCAGCTATGCAGTCTATGCGTTTCGACGTCGAAGCTGATTGCTCGGGCGCGCTGCTCGTCTCATATAGACGCACTAATCATTTTTAACTAATATCGCCTCACTTATTTGAACATATTTACAGCAAAATTAGATTCTACTTGTTCCGTGTTCTCCACATGAGGCTTGTGATTGTTTGGTTATAAACTGTCAGTTGTGATGCCTGGTGGGTTCCGGTTGGGGTTGGTGGTGCGCGTGGTCGGCAGCGTGCGCCTGCGCAAACTTGACGGCGACGCGCATCGCGTCCTGCACAAGCTGCTCGCAGTCTATCAGGCTCACCTGAACAATGTATGGCCACTCAAGCCTCTGACTACCCCCGATCGGGGATAAAAGTCGTGACGTTATATTTTATAAACCTATATTATTTGTGAGTAATCACGGAGCAACTCACACATTGAGTACCAGAGTGTACGCTCTGGCGGCAGGACCTACCGTAGATGGTAGACGGGCCCGTTGGCGTGGTTGGCGTGATGGCGACTTTCACGCTGCAGGTTCGATTCCTACCCGGGACATGCATTTGTGTGCATGAACATGTCTGTATGTCCCGAGTCTGGGTGTATATGTATATTAAGTATGTATTTACAAATAAAAAAGTAGTATATGTAGTAATATTAGTTGTCTGGTTTCCATAGTACAAGCTCTGCTTAGTTTGGGATCAGGTAGCCGTGTGTAAAAAAAAATGTCCCAGGATATTATGGTCCCTGACGCCGCGTAAGGGGTTGCCAGGTATAGTGTGCCACTTTTTGTAACCCCCAGGGTTGGTAGGAGTGGCCACTATAATAAATCTAATGGCCGGCGCAGACTGGAGACGGCAGGGAAGAGGATTTAATTTTTTATCAATCGAATTTAATACTTATCCAATCGAAATAAGGTATGTGGTGTGTGGTGGTGTTTTTGTCTGTCGATATTTATTTATTAAGAAAAGATCAGGCATGTGACGGCTCTAGGTAACATTTCTTGCTACAATAATGTTTTGCAGCAAGTACTTGTTAGTTAGTTACCTTAGCGGCAGTCATCTCGGCGTATGTGAGCGGCGACTGGCCCTCCCCGGGCGGCAGCACTTGCGCCTGGAACACCGGCAGGATGCAGCTCAGCCAGCGCTCAGCAGTGAAGGTCTCCGATACTAACTCCTACAACATAAACATTGTAGGTTAACACCACACTTGTTGCCTAGCATCATCATCATCATCATCATCATCATCATCTCAGCTGAAAGACGTCCACGCTCCACAATGACCGGTTTTGCGGCCCGCACCCAGCGTATTTCCGCGACCTTCACCAGGTCGTTGGTCCACCTTGTGGCTTGCCTAGCATATTTATCTGTAATCTATATAAAAAATCATTGCCGCGCGTTAGAAAATGGCGCGACCAATTAGATTTTTTTTGTTTTGTTCGCCTCAATACTGGATTGTTTTAGGAATAAAGAACATAAAGATCAAAAATCTAAATTGGTAATTGTTTGCGAAATGTCACTTTGGATTATTATTTTGAGGCGCTCATAGCCAGCTGCAATCACTGATCGGTAAACGATCGGAGGTTAAGCACCGCTTGGCAAGGTCAGTCAGAGATGGGGGACAATTTAGAGGCATTTGAACTGAGCGTCTCCGGGCTTCAGACGGCACGTAACAAGTTGATCCCCTTGTTGTCATCTAGGCAGCAGTCGTTAAGCCTTGTCAGAGGCCTTCCGGCTGGAACAACTTTGACAATATTGGCCACTAACCGTACGATAAGAAGATGATTTTAGGTACGAAGTTCTCCGGATCAGTCTGTAATACAACGTGTAACGGAAAGGGTATATACATACGAAGTGCACGGCATCTTTGGGTGATAACAAACTAGACGGCAAGGGTTTTAAAATCCCATATCTACACGTTACAAACATATGAGACATTCCAATTCATAATAGTAAAATACCAAACATTTCAATTTATATACCCTTTCCGTTACACGTTGTATAATACCCCACCCCCCTGCGTACCTGTGGCAGTGTACAGGCAGCGATGACCTCCCCCCCAGCGCAGCCCAGCAGCAGCGCGGGCGGGGCGGCGGGCGCGGCCGCAGCCCGCAGCGCGGCCGCAGTGCGCAGCGCGGCCCGCAGCCCGCCGCCCTGCAGCAGGTACGAGCAGCGCAGGAAGTGCACCACGAACCGGTCGCCAGCCCGCAGCGACTGCTGGATCACTTGCCGCACTTCCCGCTCCGCTATCACGCTGGGGGATAATGTGACACGTCAGAACAAGGGGGGAGAACAAATGAGACCAAAATTCTAATCAAAAACTTATCTATAAAAATTAAATTAAATGGTGTTTGTTGGTAAACGCATCACCGAGAACGATTGGACCGATTTAACATGCATTTTAGGTTTCCATTACTCAAAGGGATTGAACTCTTATAGCATCACTTTGTTGTCCGTCTGTCTGTCTGTCCGACTGTCAAGATGTGCACAGCCCATAATGGTGTTAGAAACATAAAATTTTAACAGTAGGTACTTTTTATAGCATAAAAGAAGAGCATAGAAAGGATTTTGGCAAATTTCACCCTTAATGGGGTAAGGATAAGTATGTATATTTCTGAAGCTAGAGATATGAAAATTACTATTTAGGCTACTCATTACAAATAAGAAATATCATTTTCAGAATTTTAGAAAATTCAACTATCAAAGGTGTAAAAGTTTGTTGGCTTTATTTAAATTCAACTCCTAATAAATGTGTACGGAATCCTCAACGCGCTTGTCCTACTCGCACTTCTCCGGTTTTTTATGTTAGTGACAATGCCAATTAGCTTTGCAGGGAAAGAAAAAAATTGCCTGGAGATTAACTACAGGGCCGGATTATAACTCACGATAATGCGGCATCGTCGTTCCGCCCCTCCCGCTTGAGCAGCGCGTCCAGCCGCGCCGCGCACGCCGCGTGCTCGCCCGCCGCCGCCCCCGCCCCCGCTCCCGCCCCCGCTCCCGCGCCCGCCAGCTGCGCCAGCGCACGCTTCATGTCGGCCACCTCCTCCTTGCGCTGGGCCGGCTCCATCAGATCTATCACTTGTTCCAGCTTCTCAGCGCGACTGAATATCTCGCGGGCCTGGGGACATGTTTCAATAGTAGCAACTCAACATAAATATGTCCCGTCAAGTAATGTGTCCGGCTTTTACGTTTCGGTCAGACTAAGACCGGCCGCACATCATCAGAAACTTTCTGATAGAATTTTTTTGGATGACCTTATGTACTCCACATAAGTTACTATTAGAAATTAGCAGGACCGGTTGGGTGCCTTATGTGGACTGCATAAGGTCGTCCATAAAATTTATATCAGAAAGTTTCTGATGATGTGCGGCCGGGCTAATCCGGTCTTTTAATCCACCCCGATTCTTTTTACCAGTAACAACACGAAAACATAATTCATACAACGTAGATATGTGAATTTCGCTGCATGTAAGTAGTGGTGCGCTGAACACAAGCTTTTGTGATTACCATGTTGGAAGATACCATATCTTCTAAAATAATACATCAATGTTCCCTACACTATATTTTGGTTGCTTTCAAAGTATTTTCTGCCTGTTTCTAGCACCATTTTTTTTAATTGGATTGCGGTGGCAAAAAAGCGTACGGCCCGCCTAATGTTAAGCAGATACCGTAGCCTATAGATGCTTACAATACCAAAGGCATTGCTCGCACATTGCCGACCTGAAGGGGAGTGGGATGGAGGGAGGGGGAGGGGGGGTGGGCTTACGGCTCTCTCATTACACAAACGAAACAAAACGCAGCTGCAATAGCTGCTTTACGCCGATCTTCTGTGACCATAGCTTACAAACACATGTACCAATTGCAATGTTGTTTAGTACCTGTCTAGCCGAGTCCCCGGTGATCGCGTGCAGCGCGGGCGAGTGTGAGCCGGCGCCCCGCACCAGCGTCACCACCAGGTCTTCTATCACCCCGGTAGATGGCACGTGCGTGCCGCAGCACAGTTCCCTGCCGGCACACACTGGTCATGCGTAACCATTATGCTACTGCCTCAGAGTCATAAAGCTTCGGTTACTTAGCACACGTGTGATCCTCTGCAGCGGCGCCACCATGATAAATAGCGACCAATCATAGTAGGATATGATGTCCGTTTAACGTCCATAATGTACGTATGCCGTATATTATACACCGTCCAACCATTTATTTTACTTTTGACATTTAAGAATGTCAAAGAAAAATAAATCTTACGGCGTCATAATAAGGCTTATCCGTCAAATCTGTGGTTAATTATATAATAATCTACATGAACCATAATTTAAAGAAATAAGATTCATTTTTCTTTGCATTCCTGAATGTCAAAGTAAAATAAATGGTTGGATGAGGTATAATGTACCTTCACTAGGTAACGAGATATTTGAAATTTTTGTTGGCGCCGCTGGGGAGGATTCTCTCTACCGGCGCCTCATTGTATTCAAACTTTAGTAATGATATCACTGCTTGGTTGTGGCTGTGGCTGTGGTTTGACCGTTAAGCGCATCTACATCAGGTTGTTGCGGCTTCAATTCCCGGCAGAGCCAAATTTCGGAAACGTACTTTCGTAATTTGCCCTAAACGCCTACTCCGAAAGTGTTTCAGAAGTGTTCCGGATTCTTTCGAAGTAGGATTCACGAAAGAAGAAACGTCAAATCACGACTATCAAATCCGAAACGGAAGCCCAAAACCCCCCTTCCCCTTCCTCTGTCCCACTCCCCTTCAGGTCGACAACGTGGGAACAAGGCCTTTGGTATTACAACCATCTATAGGTGACAGTAGCTGCTTAACATCAGGCGGGCCATACGCTTATTTGCCACCTCAGTACCATAAAAAACTTACTTGGACAGCAGCGGCGCGTGCGCAGTGACCAGCCTCAGTCCAGTCTCGGGGTACGTTTCCCCGGGGATCGTGACCACGGAGTCTTCACTGGACAGCGCCACGCTGTCCACGACCCGAGTCTCGACCGGTGCGTTGGACGCTATGGACTCCCTGGTCAATAACATAAAGGACATGGCCGAAAACTGAATGGAGATGTGCCCAAGCAAAAAATATTCATGTACATTGATGGACTTGACTTATTAAAGCTAGGGCGCCGTGTCCCTTTACCACAATTGCATAATTTTGACGGAACAATTGCATAATTTTGACGGAACAATTGCATAATTTTGACGGAACAATTGCATAATTTTGACGGAACAATTGCATAATTTTGACGGATTTCTAATTCTACCGTCTATCAATGACAACGGCAAATTGCTATTGCCAACCACTTTAAACTTTCATAATATTCGTAGTTGTAGAAGTAGATTTTTTAACAACAATAAATCGGTGCGTCCACATGCGCTTCATGCCTCGCACGAGCGCACATGTTATGAGGTTATGTTTTTGCGTTCCGACGGCAAAACTGAGTGTTCGGCCGCGGCATGCGCCTGATGTAGACGCACCCATTTATCACTAGGGCAGCCGAAATGCGGCACTGCTATAGTAGCGGCAATCCACGATGGCCGGTGGGAAGAAAATGAACCTTATTATAACGGAATAAGACAGGCCGTTTAAAAAATAAGAATGTCAAAAAAATATTTTTATAAAAAAAAAAAACCGACTTCAAAAAAACCTGGATCACTAAAAAGCCTGAAATAATATTTCTATTACCACCTCTGCCTACCCCTTTGGGAAAACCAGACGTGATGGTGTGTTATCGAGTATTTGGAGTCGGTGCCAATCTTGGTATGCCAAGTATAGCTACTATAAAAGTAAGAAGATAGATTGGCACCGACTCCAAATACTCGATAACACACCATCACGTCTGGTTTTCCCAAAGGGGTAGGCAGAGGTGGTAATAGAAATATTATTTCAGGCTTTTTAGTGATCCAGGTTTTTTTGAAGTCGGTTTTTTTTTTTTTATAAAAATAATTTTATTTCACGATTTTTAGTGGCGCCATACCAATGAACATTTTGGCATATTGAACCGTATGAAGTAAGCCCAACAAAAGGTAACTGCTGTAAATCTTTGAGGAATTCCCTCGACTGTCTATGGTCTCCATCATTAGACCTGTAATGGCACTTATAACCCATATGGGTGCAAAGTTCTCTCCAATACAAATTAATCAAGCCCAAACACCAGGTAATTGCTGTAAATCGTTGAGGAGTTCTCTCGACTGTCTTTTGACTCCATCATCAGACCCCTAATGACAGTCACAACCCATCTAGGTGTAAAGTTCTCATCAATACTAATTAATCAAGCCCAAACACAAGGTAGCTACTGTAAAACGTTGAGGAGTTCCCTTGACTGTCCCTCGTCTTCATCATCAGTCCCCTAATGACAGTCACAACCCATCTAGGTGTAAAGTTCTCATCAATACTAATTAATCAAGCCCAAACACAAGGTAGCTACTGTAAAACGTTGAGGAGTTCCCTTGACTGTCCTTCGTCTTCATCATCAGATCCCTAATGACAGTCACAATCCATCTAGGTGTAAAGCTCTCATCAATAGAAATGAATTAAGTCCAAACACAAGGTAGCTACTGTAAAACGTTGAGGAGTTCCCTTGACTGTCCTTTGTCTTCATCATCAGACCCATAATGACAGTCACAACCCATCTAGGTGTAAAGTTCTCATCAATACAAATTAATCAAGCCCAAACACCAGGTTATTGCTGTAAATCGTTGAGGAGTTCCCTCGACTGTCTTTCGGCTCCATCATCAGATCGACTCCAGACCTTCATAAAATAGTAGTGCTTTAAAATACTTAATGAAAAAAATTACAAACGCACTAGTCGCCCCTACGATTTTCGAAGGTTCCCCTCGATTTCTCTGGGATGCCATCATCAGATCCTGGTTTCCTTATCATGGTACCACCCCCGGAAAATCTCCTTTCCAACAAAAAAAGAATCATCAAAATCGGTTCATAAACGACGAAGTTATCCGCGAACACACATAGAAAAAAAAAAAAAAAAAAAAAAAAAAAAAAAAAAAACGGTCGAATTGAGAAACCTCCTCCTTTTTTGAAGTCGGTTTAAAAAATGAATGCGAAAATGAATTTTATTCCGTTATAATAAGGTTCATCCTTTCCCCCTCCCACATGTCAAACCGGCCATCATAGCATGCTGCTAGTATATTTATAGACCTCTCCAAGATGTTCCGCTAGTCCCATAAAAAAAAATCATCATCATCATAATTTCAGCCCAAAAGATGTCCACTGGTGGATATAGGTCTCCCCCAACACGCAGCGGGGTAAGCCCCCCCTAGTGAAGGTGCGGGAAACCGCTGGTTAGCACAGGACCGGTCGTTGTGAAAAAAAATATATCAAGTTAAAATGCTTACCCAATCAAATCCTGCGCATCCATGATGACCTTTTGCGACAACTTCTCACCATAAACCGCCAAATTCAAACTCAGTCCCTTGTCAGTCACTCGCGACCCAATAGGGCATACCACACTATTCGGCAGCACCCTCCTCATAGCCGCATTCAGCAAGTGCACTGCCGTGTGGTTCCTCATGAGGTTCAACCTCCTTTCCTCATTTATCCGAAGCACTACATCACTATTACACTTAACAGTATTATTTTCACCGGTCACAGTAAACGTACCTTTATGGAATACAAAATCGCGAATTTTGAAAACACTATCCACTTTCATAGTAATATCTTTATTTATGATAATCATCCCATCATCAGCTAACTGTCCACCCTCCTCGCAATAGAAATTAGTGTCTTTTGTCACTAGATAATAACAGCTATTTTCGCACGCGTCTAAATAGTCAATCCAATCGCGGTCTTCGTTTAAAATCGCTATTAATTTCGTTGTTAACGGCTCAAAGTGTATTTTATCGTCTTTGTAGTGATAATTGTATTTGGGACTATCATTCGTGTTGTTTATTCCGCTTTTTATGAGGATATTAATGGCTTCGTTGAATAGTTGTCCTTTGTTTGAAGTTTGTTCTTTGAAAGCTGTCTTGTGGCGTGTTTTATGGTTGGAGAGGAGCTTCCAGAAACCTTGCTTGTCTAACGTCAAGTTGTTTAAGTCGGCTATTCGTTGTATGATGTCTTCTTGGAAGCCGTGCGTGTCATAGAGTTTGAAGACTAATTCCCCGGGTACTGTGGTTGAGATTTGCTTGGCCATTACCTTTGAATATACAAAAAAAATATAGTTTGGTAACTCGTATTGAATTAATCGTCTATTACTTGACTTTGCCGACCACTCGGTCTATTAGTCATAACACACCGAGACGCCATGGCGACGTCGCCAGCCACCGTAGCCAACTAATTCGTGAAAAAATGAAATGTGAAATGTAACGTCACGACTTTTATCCACATTCGGGGGTAGTTAGAGGCTTTGAGTGGCCATACACCACCACATTGTGCAGGTATTAACCAACTCAAAGCCCACGTTTCACCAGATAGTCAGAACCCAACGTGACAGGTGGTGAACCTTGTCGCCGTGTATACAGGAACTGACTATTACCTAATCCCGAGGGATAGGTCGGTTTCCTCACGATGTTTTCCTTCACCGTAAGCGAACTGTAAATTATGCACATAGATGAAAATACATCCAGTGGTGCATGCCCCACCGGGGATCCAACCTGGGACCTTCTGATTGCTATCCCAACTTGTTCACCCCTAGGCTACAGCCGCTATTGTAAGGGATATTGTAAGGGTTAAAATATCCTTACCTCTTTAAACTCTTCATACCCCAGCGCGAACCCTGGCGCCTCCACATCCCCCATGGCCTCCACCTCAGGGTACTTGGCCACCAGCTGCCTCCATTTCTTCACCATTCCAGCCCTCATCTTGGCATACCCGTGCTGTTCCTGCTCCAGCACCAGCTTCGCAGCGGCTGCCTGGCTGACCAGCTCTGGGTACGCGGAGCCCAGGGTCTGGGTCACTTCGTCGTAGAGGATGTTCAGGAGTTGAGGGTTCTTGAATATATCCGTCGATATTTTGAAGGATTTCCGCATTATCTGTTTCAGGTTCAGGCTGAAAGAAATAAGAACATCGCTTACGGTGAGGGAAAACATCGTGAGGAAACCTACCTATCCCTCGGGATTAGGTAATAGTCAGTTCCTGTATACACGGCGACAAGGTTCACCACCTGTCACGTTGGGTTCTGACTATCTGGTGAAACGTGGGCTTTGAGTTGGTTAATACCTCCACAATGTTGTGGTGTATGGCCACTCAAGCCTCTGACTACCCCCGAATGGGGATAAAAGTCTGACGCTTGTTATGTTATGTAAATAAGAAAATGAACCACTTCAGCTAAGTCACTTCACCCTAAGTCGCTTACCCATTGAACTGCCATTGTCATTGAGCTGCTATAGTGATTGACCCTATGATTGGTCAGTTGATTCCGACCGACCAAAGATGGTCGGCCAACCAATCGGGTCGATCACTATAGAAGCTCAATGACAATGGCTAACCGACTTCTGGTCACCCATTGTGGTCACCTAACTTCTAAGGTGTTTGCCAACCAACCTGGACCTAGACTTCCACCCATTTTCATGCAGATTTCAAATTTAAATAGCGCTCATAGCCAGCTGCATTCACTGATCGGTAAATGATCGGAGGTTAAGCAATACTTAGCAAGGTCAGTCAATAGATGGGTGACCATATAGTGGCATTTCGAACTGAGCGTCTCTGTGGTTCGGAGGGCACGTAAAAAGTCGGTCCTTGTTGTCATTTGGATAGCAGTGAAGCCATGTCAGAGGCCTTTGGGCGGCTTTAACAACTCTGACACCAGGCTGGCACCAACCATACGATAAGAAGAAGATTTGAATGCTAATAACTACGTTTCATCATCATCATTATTTCAGCCAAATGACGTCCACTGTTGGACATAGGCCTCCCCCAAGATTTTCCACGACGACCGCCACTGACACTGCCACTGCCTGCCACTTGCATCCCCCCTCCCCCTCCCTCCATCCCACTCCCCTTTAGATCGGCAATGTGCGAGCAATGCCTTTGGTATTGTAAGCATCTATAGGCTACGGTGACTGCTTAACATCAGGCGGGCCGTACGCTTTTTTGCCACCGCAGTCCAATAAAAACCTTCACTAGGTAGTCGGTCCACCTTGGGCCTACCCACGCTGCGTCTTTCGGCTTACCATGTTTACCTACAAGAGAAGGCCAAAGTCTGGGTATATTGTAACATTACCTGGTGGCCGGGAAGACGCCGTCAGCTAAACAGACGCTGATCATGCGCGCGTGGTCCGCGAGCCGTCGGTACGCGCAATCCAGGGCTGCGCCCGCGCCGTACGCGCCGCTGTACGGAGACACGCCTTTACTGTTCTAAATACATAGTGACATAAAAAAAGCCCAATTTTTTTAAATAAAAACCCTAACTATATGTTATTCCAGATCAAAATTTACCCATACACCAAACTTCATTCAGATTTCAACCATTATTGACGGGTCCGTTGGCGTGGTTGGCGTGATGGCGCCTTTCCCGCTGCAGGTCGTAGGTTCGATTCCTACCCGGGACATGCATTTGTGTGCATAAACATGTCTGTATGTCCCGAGTCTGGGTGTATATGTATATTAAGTATGTATTTACAAATAAAAAAGTAGTTTATGTAGTAATATCAGTTATCTGGTTTCCATAGTACAAGCTCTGCTTAGTTTGGGATCAGGTAGCCGTGTGTAAAAAATGGCCCAGGATATTATTATTATTATTACTAATACCACATAGCGGCACATGATGGCCGTTTTGACATTTGTGGGGGGGGGGGGGAATGAACCTTATTATAACGGAATAAGAATGGCCGTTTTAAAATTTAAGAACGTCAAGAAATGAATGCGGATATGAATCTTATTCCGTTATAATAAGGTTCATCCTCTCCCCCTCATGTCAAAACGGCCATCATAGCGTGCCGCTATAGTACTTTCACTGTGCTAATGCTATAAAAGCGAATGTAACTCTGTCTGGATGCAAGCAGCAAAGGAACCGAAACCGAATTATTGTGGTAATCTACATCCATCAGTGGACATGATTGTGGTGAATGATGATGATGATGCGAGGGTATCATACCTTTTCTATGGCGGTGATGATGGGCCGGAACAGGTCGGTGTCGTAGTTGGAGCGCGCGCCTTGCAGCAGCGCGGCCGCGCGCTCCAGCCCCATGCCCGTGTCCACGTGCTGCCGGGCCAGGCCACGCACCTTGCCATCAGCCTCTCTGGAGGCAACACACATAACTCACTTACTAACCGTTAGGACTTTCATCGACACACAGCACTACTCATAAGAAACGAAAATGGTTTTCTCCTAATACAGGGTTTTTTTTTTTTAATTGAAAATATGTTGTTGGCCAAAGTGGCCTCTACAACTTCACCCGGACTGTGGTGAGTTCAAAGTGCGCTCCAACCAGAAGGGTAGGGGGACAGCACGCTCAAGGGCGCCACATAGGGCTCGGCCTCGGCTTGGCTGCTGTCTCTAGAGAGAGAACGGAGGTAAAAACTACTACCGGATCGTAACGCGCCTAATACAGGCATTATTTGTTTAAAAGGAGGCTCTGATCATCTACTAATGTAAAACATATTTCTTCATGAATAATTTTTTTTTGGTAAATAGTGATCCAAGTTACAAACTATTAACTATCGCGCACATACAGTATTAGAAATCGCAATCGCATCGCAAACGCCTTAGGGTCAGTTCAGACAGAGCGGAAAAATGCGCGACCAATTTACTGGCTCCATTGAAAATACGAATGTATTACCATAGCCTAAAGTCGGCTCGCGCATGCTCGCGCCGTCGCGAGCATGACGACGATGACGCGGTCGCATAGTTTACGCACGATATAATCCGTAAAAAAATCTCCTATTTTTTTTTTGTTTTTAAAAGTGTCCCACTGCTGGTTAAAGCTCTCCCCCATCTTCTTCCATCCATCGCGGTCTTGGGCTCTCTCATACCACCCGTCTAGAAGAGCGTTGAGGTCTTCGCGCCACCTATTTTTGGGTCTACCTCGGCGTCGACGTTCGTGCTCTGGGACCCACTCGGGGGTCGCTATGGCCTGCTTTTCTGAGCTCATGTGGCTCAGATGAACAGGTAGCTGTTTTCTCTCCTACATCCTCCTTAATAGCTAGTACTTCTCAAAAGTAGAGATGTAATAATATAAGTTTAAAAAAGCATGAAATAAAAATTAAATTAAAAATTTAAAAAACCCCCGACAAAAAAAAATCCTTTAAAAAGATAAAAATAATACCTGCATATTTTCACCCAAGCGTCGTCGTTGCGTCGGGGGACCGCTAAGTACGCCGGTCATGGTTATAATCTACAGGTTACTCTAAATGTAATGTAATTAGCGGTCCCCCGACGCAACGACGACGCTTGGGTGAAAATATGCAGGTATTATTTTTATCTTTTTAAAGGTTTTTTTTTTGTCGGGGGTTTTTTAAATTTTTAATTTAATTTTTATTTCATGCTTTTTTAAACTTATATTACCGGTGTAGTAACTGCCCAGCTTGTATTAGCATGTACTCGTCAAAACGCATCGTATGAGCCCAAACACAAGGTAGATGCCGTACACCGTTGAGGAGTTCTTCTGATGATGCCTGCGCATCAGGTCAAGGTTGTCATACTTTGTAATATCATTGACAAGTGACAGGATTTCAAATTTCGTATCGATCAGACCTGTGGAAGTTGTTTATATCTTTTCATCAACTAGAAAAGAGCTGATGGTCTTCAAACGGCTGAGCAGATTTTCTTGAAACATAGCTAAGAACACTCTCGATTAACTCACCTTTCAAACAAAAAAAACTAAATCCAAATCGGTCCATCCGTTCAGACGCTATGATGCCACAGACAGACACACAGATCCACAGATCCACAGATACACAGATACACAGATACACACGTCAAACTTATAACACCCCTCGTTTTTCGTCGGGGGTTAAAAATAACATTCAACGCACCTTGACGGGCCCGTTGGCGTGATTGGCGTGATGGCGCCTTTCACGCTGCAGGTCGTAGGTTCGATTTCTACCCGGGACATGCATTTGTGTGTATGTCACGATCGTCTGTATGTCCCGAGTCTGGGTGTATATGTATATTAAGTATGTTTTTACAAATAAAAAAGTAGTATATGTAGTAATATCAGTTATCTGGTTTCCATAGTACAAGCTCTGCTTAGTTTGGGATCAGGTAGCCATGTGTAAAAATGTCCAAGGATATTATTATTACCTATTGTACTGTATGAAGACGAGGTTCCATATCTCCGTGAGGGAGCCGTCGGGGTTCACGTAGTGTATCTCAGTGCAGGGCCCGCAAGGCCCGGTGGCGCCCATCTCCCAGAAGTTATCAGCTGCACCCAGGCCTTTGAGCCTACTGGGAGGCACCCTGGAACAAATAGGATTATGAAGCCACTGAGAGGGCAAGCATAGTGTAGGGCGTCCTGCGGCCAGGTGGAGTGACGACCAGCGGAAGGAAGGCAAAGACTGGATGCAAAGAGCTGAAGACCGAGCTCAGTGGCGTGTATTAGAGAGGCCTATGTCCAGCAGTGGACAGCAATAGGCTGCTGATGATGATGATGATGAGAAACAGCTTAGAGTCCACCTCTGACCACCCCACTGGTTTAGAGTTGTAATGTCATATTACCAATCAACTCCACGACAAGATTAAAATTATTGATGATGTCAGTCCTATAAAAAAAACTGCCTGACTGTGCTTATTCTGGCTAATCGCCGAAACGGCTGGACCGATTTTAACGGGAATTTCACTGGCAGATAGCTGATGTTATAAGGATTAACTTTAACTAAGGCTACTTATATTTTAGTAAACATTAACAGCTTATGAAAAGGAAAGTATCCATACCCAATCTCTTTCCATATATCCCTGCACTCTCTATCCTCCGGTATATCCATGACGACATCACCAGAGAAGTATGTCACCACTAAGTCCTCAGGTTTCAGTCGGTATGGTCCTAGCAGCAGGTCCCAGGCCATTTGACATGCTTCTTTCTGAAAAAGGTTTGAAAACGACCTTTTCGTAATTTGCCTTAGTCTGGGTGTCACTGGGATCGCCCCCAGTCCATTGTATGGTAGCCATAGTACAAGCGTTGCTTTTTTGGGACCATACTGTTGGTGTGCTAGTCTGTAGATATTTATTTTTTTCAGGGGAAAGACTTCAAGACAAATGCTAGACTTATGGAGATGTCAGGGGGAGGTCTTTGCCCAGACTTGACATAGACTAGAAAAAATGCTTAGGTCTTTTTTTTTTTTTTTTAAATTTAATTTTAGTATTAATATAAACATACCTTATAATAATCTCCAAAAGACCAGTTTCCGAGCATCTCGAAGAATGTGTGATGGTGGCCATCAGTCCCGACCACGTCCAGGTCGTTATGCTTGCCCCCCACTCTCACACACTTCTGTGAGTTCACTGCTCGTGGGGAGGGGGGCTCCACTTTGCCCAGGAACACACCTTTGAACTGGAAATAAGAACAGCACAATATAGTATCACCACTATAATTTCTTTAGCAAAATTTATGAATGGTTCAAGTTATTTATGCTTACACAAGGCCTACACCAGCTTATTTTCGGACCATACAGTTGGTGTGCAAGTCCGGCGATATGTATTAATTAATTTTAGACAGTTACATGTCTCCCTCTTTCTTAGTAATGTCTTCACTTCATACTAATATTATAGAGAGTAGAAGTAGAGAAGTTTGTATGTTTGAATAGCTCTCTGATTATGAAAATTCTCTCACTGATAGGACACTACCTGTTATACTACCCTGAGTGACGTAGGCATGTATCTCGAAGTACCATGCGAGCAGAGCAGCGGGAGGCAGCTAGTGTAATAAGATAAATAATATTAGAAGTAAACCTTTTTGCACCCACCTGATTCATACCGGCATTCACGAATGGCACTGTCGTATCGTACAGGGGTACCACAGAACTGGATTTCACGTGTTTGTGGCCGTGGTTCTCCACAAAATACTCCACAAATGTGTTCCTTATAAAACTGCTCGACGATTTCAAACGCACGAGTCTGTTTTGGTAGTTCAGGCCGCTTTTCACTGGCACGCGAAGCATTTTATGGTACAAGTGAGATAGCGGCTGGTTCACTACTAAATCGACTCTGTTTTCACTTCAGTTGGAGAAGTATTTCGATTATGGCAATAAATAAAAATTCTGTATTATTTCCTGTCCTAAAAACCTCAATATTTATTTCTTTTGGCGAACAGAAATCCGAATTTCTGAATCTGAAATTCGACGATCAGTGTGCTGTCATTTTGACTTTTCTTTGCCTCTGACTGTCACTATCCGTCTTTTAAGTCAGTGTCAATGTCAGCAGAAACGGAATGGCCGTTTTTCGATTACACGGCACGGCACCGGCGACGGCACAGTGACAGCTATTTGCGGGGTTTTCATTGGTCAGTAACCAATGACAACGGGTCACTGACCAATGAAAAAGCTGCCGCCATGCCGTCGCCGGTGCCGTGCCGTGTAATCGAAAAACGGCCAATGCATACATCCATGGCATATGGGAATGCATTTCTGAACGGATGGAAGTATGGTAGCAACTGGAAAAGTACTGCGCCAAAATAAGGTCATTTAAAAAAAAATCTGCGAAAATTCTGCCGAAACTAATCAGTTAATTTTAGGACGAATAAAATATTACTTGACAGTTTGATAGTGACAGTAAAATAATAATTTTGACATTAACAGTCACTGACAGCCGATGGCCCGACGAACGAAATTGTCGCAAATTTCTCGAAATTTAATTGAATAAAATTGTTTAATTAGTGAAATATCTGCTTTTTAGCGGCACTATACACGTGTACTTTCGTTATAGGTCATAACTTTTCATACTTCAATACATAAAAATTCGGCAAACAAAAACAAGTGTTTTATGATAGTGTCCTAAGGACACGTAAGTGTTTTGAATTCGATGCCCGCTATTAAACCGGAGATATGAGTCGTTTGGAGCTCTATATTCTGTGCTTGTGCGTGGTGTTATCCGCCTCGGAACTCCTAGGCCCGGATGCTCGTAAGAAAGCCGAGAAAAATGAGGAGGAAGATTCTGCCGAGGATGCGGAGACTAAGGCCTCCGTCGATGCAGACTACATCAAGGCGCTAGCGGACGCTATGAATAAGGAGATAGTGACGCTTCAGGAGTACGCTGACGCTTTGAAAAGCACTAAAGACCTGCCGAAAGAAGATGACAGTAATAAAGGTGAGTCTTCTGTGTTCTTGCTTTAACTTCAGTTTTAGCTTAGAAAAGTGTAAATAACAGCTCAGCAATGCTTTTACTATCAACATGCTTGAATTTTACAATCTTTGATTTTACGGGTACAGAATGAGAGTTGGAGATAGATTAATTAATTTCTACAATAATTTCATTATAATCAGTGGTCTAGTAACAGGCATTGAATACTTAAAAACAATTCTTTGAGGTCTTTTCAATCTTTCATACAATACAACACATTTAAGATAAATATTCCAACCAGTGAATTAAGGCTGGAACCATTGCAACTGACAGCTCGAGGTTGACCGCTTTTTGCTCAAACAATGTCGAAGGACCGCGAGTTGAATTTTTTGAATTTAGAATTTTCGGTACGCCACGATACATCAAAAAGACGACATGATAAATCAAAAACAGAAGTGACTCATATACTAAATTCGTATCATGCCTACTTTTATTTAGTCGTATAAGGGTAACTTCGTAAAGGAAAATTTTCACTAAATCTTAAGTACAATTTAAGTACTACATTTTTATTAATAGGTAGGTGGGTAGGATATTTTTTCTTTGTAATCTTTTTTATTGTTATTTTGTTGATATAGTAAATAAAAGCTCACTAACTGTTAATTTTTAATTGTTCTGAAATTTAATTTTGCCCAACACTGGGTAATAGGTAGTACTACTTAAAAAACCGGCCAAGTGCGAGTCGGACTCGCGCACGAAGGGTTCCGTACCATTCTATAAAAACGGCAATCATGTCTGTTGTATGGGAACCCCACTTAAATATTTTTTTATTCTGTTTTAGTATTTGTTGTTACAGCGGCAACAGAAATACAAATTTTATTCTGACTTTTCGGATAGTTTTGATAAAATCTATTGCTCAATTCGAAATTGTATCCATAAAGGGCTATGGTAACTAAAGAGTGCACAGTATGTGCCAGCATTCAAGTCAATATTGATAAACACATTATCTATTTGAGTATAACCCGTTGTGGTAACAACACGAGGAAGTTTTGAATTTAAACCAATATGGTCAAAATATTTTTTTAAAGGTGCATTCTCATTAGATTCCAGTAAGTCTACATTAAAATCCCCGCACACTATAGTCGGAGGCAACGGGAGTATTCTGCCATCAAATATGACACTATGAAAGCAATACAACAATTTCCAATCGATCGAAACCTAGAGATAACGCAAAACTTGTCAATAGCAGGCGAATTTTGGTCGTGACTATATTGCGATCTGAAAAACGAAACCATAGCGCGATCTAGGAGCTCATCTAGCGTCATCTAGTGGTGCGTAGCGGTACTATTATTTTATATATTATGAGGTTCTTATTTTATATTATCTTTGTTATAGCAACAATTATTTACTCTTTGCCACCTCACTCCCATAAAAAAAAACTGCTCAACATCAGGCGGGCTGTACGCTTTTTTGCCACCTCAGTCCCATAATTGTTAGTACACACCTGCAATAATAGGTACATAAAGTACACAAATAAATAAATACACATTCTGTGAAAAACTATTACAACGCCATCTATAGTTCTAATACTCTGTGCTTGAAACTCCGAATGCATTTGAAACTTGATTTACAAATATGTTTACGTACGTAAACAATGTATTTGCACAAATCAGTTTAGTGTTAACATTATTTTAATTTAAGCTGTGGGCGACAAAAAAAATGCGAATTACTCAAAAAAAAAAACAACTCATAGTAAGATTCGAACCTAATACCCACATACACGTGGACTAACGCCTTAACCATACGGCTAAGATGATCTCTAGTATTGCACTCGAATTATTATACTACTTATGACACTGTAATGTCAATGATATCATAACAATGTTAGATGGCGCTACTTTGACTGGTACTATTAATTTAAAACTTATTTATGGGTCAAAAATGTAGTTTTACATTTCTTTTTTTTGTCAACAATTTATCTAAAATATGTCATAATGATCACTCATGGTTAAAATGTTAGTTTTCTCTTTATATATTGTTTAATTTATGAGTTATCAATAAAAACGCCAAAAATATCGAGTTTATTGTATGGGGACCCCCTTTATTTTTAAGTTTTATTTTATTTTTAGTATTTGTTGTTGTAGCGGCAACAGAAATACACATTCTGTGAAAATTTCATGTCTCTAGCTATTACCGTTTGTTAGATACAGCCCGCTGACAGACAGACGGACAGACAGACAGACAGACAGACAGACAGACAGACAGACAGACAGACAGACGGACAGCGTAGGCTTAGTAATAGGGTCCCGTTGGCACCCTTTGGGTACGGAACCCTAAAAAAGACTAGTACATAATTTAAATGTTTAATATTATAGGACAAAATAAGTAAAATTAAAACAACTAAAAATTCTAAATAACTGCAAACAAGAAAAATTGTTGACAACATCGGGTAATAACTGAAATAAAAGTAGTACTAATCCTTATTAGTTACTAGCTGTGCCTGCGACCTAGTACGCGCACATTTTTGGAAAAGGTTACCCCTTATTTGACTGATGGATTGATGGAGGATGACGGACGGATGGAGTGGCAATGCAACGCATGCCGGGCATGCATGCAACCCTCATAGGATCACTGTTTTGCCCGTCAGTCTATCTGTCCGTCTGTCAAAACGTGCACAGCCTAAACCGCTTGGGTTAGAAACATGAAATTGTAACTTTTTATAGCGTAGAAGAAGACCACAGGAAGGATTTTTGAGAATTCAACAATTAAGGGGAGAAAGTATCTATGGATAGTCCCAGTTTTTCTGAAGCTAGAGACATGAATATTTGTATTTGTAGGCTGAGTAGCCGAAATACTAATTTTCATGTAAGGTCAAGATTTTCAAGCCAGAGCCATGGGTCTGGAGCAGCTCCATGATAATAATAATATATGGTATAATTAAAAATAAAATACTTGCTCCACAAAACGCATCGTTTTGTGAGTTTTTAGGGTTCCGTACCTCAGAAGGAAAAAACGGAACCCTTATAGAATCACTTTTTGTCCGTCTGTCTATCTGTCCGTCCGTCAAAACGTGCACAGCTCAAACCGCTGGTGATACAAACATGAAATTTGGACAGTAAGTACCTTTCATAGCGTAAAAGAAGAGCAAAGGAAGGATTTTGGAAAATTCTTACCCTAAGGGGGTAAAATAAGGGGTGGAAGTTTGTATGGAATTCCCTCATTTCTGAAGTTAGAAACATGAAAATTTATATTTAGGCTACTAATACAAATACAAAATAGTAATTTCAGCGCTTTTGAAAATTCTACCCCCAAGAGGGTAAAATAAGGGGTGGAAGTTTATATGGGGGTTCAAATTTTTCTAAAGCTAGGCACAAGAAAATTTGTATTTAGGATTCTTATTAACTAAGAATAGTAATTTCAGCGTTTTTGATCATTTCACCTCTAACGGTGTAAAATAGGGGGTGCAAGTTTGTATAGGCGTCCCAATTTTTCTGAAGCTAGAGATATGAAAATTTGTATTTGGGCTACTCATTACAAATTAAAACCGGACAAGTGCAAGTAGGACTCGTGCTCTGAGGGTTCCGTACAAATTTTATTATGTTTGTGTGTGCATCATATCTTTGGCGTGCAAATACAAGGCAATGAAGCAAGATGTGCTCCACTGTCTCGCTGGGGTTCTTCGAGCTTCCACTTTGCTAGTTTTCGGAACAATTATATAATAATTACAACACCTAAGTGTGTATTGTTCCGAAAACAGGGAAAATCATGAAGACTCGAATCTCGGGATAACAATTGCACTGCAAGCGACTGTGGTGAACAGGTTGGGCTAACAATCAAAAGGTCCCAGGCTCGATCCCTGTTGGGGCATGCACTAATGGATGAATTTTCATCTATGTGCATAATTTACAGTTCGCTGACGGCGAGAGAAAACATCGTGAGGAAACCTACCTATCCCTCGGGATTAGGTAATAGTCAGTTCCTGTATACACGGCGACAAGATTCACCACCTGTCACGTTGGGTTCTGACTATACAGGGTGAATTTTTCAAGTGTGCGTGGATGGCCAAATCCGAAACTATGAGTGATATCAAAAAGTACTCAAAAGAATCTCGGGGCTGATTTTGATGAAAATTGTAATTACTTCTCAAAATTCGTTTCTTATCAGCGACACTATCGAATGCTGTAATAATACAGTATGTGGTTTTTTATTCTTAATCAACTAGTTCGATTCCTGGCTACGACTATTGTTTTTTCAAAAATCCAATGATGCAGTTTTAGTTTTCATCAAAATCAGCCCCGAGATTTTTTTTAGTACTTTTCGATATCACTCATAGTTTCGGATTTGGCCATCCACGCTCACTTGAAAAATTCACCCTGTATAGTCAGAACCCAACGTGACAGGTGGTGAATCTTGTCGCCGTGTATACAGGAACTGACTATTACCTAATCCCGAGGGATAGGTAGGTTCCCTCACGATGTTTTCTCTCGCCGTCAGCGAACTGTAAATTATGCACACACACATGCGAATTTTGAGAAGTTGTAATTACTTCTCAAAATTCGTTTCTATTCAGTGACACTATCGAATGGTGTAATAATACGGTATTTGGTTTTTTATTCTAAATCAACTAGTTTGATTCCTGGCTACGAATATTGTTTTTACGGTAAACTTAAGGAAAGAGCTAATTTTAAACAAAATAGTATTTTATTTCTCTTAAGTTACCTAACTATTAAACCTAAACTGATTAATTGTTCAAAAATGATTGAAAATTTGTAATTAGAACATAATGTTATGAAGATGACTGCGCTGCGAAGGTAAATAAATAAAAATATTGAGCATAATTTCGAACAAGGTAAAGGTAATGTACGTATGACTTATTACAGTCAACTTGAAAATATGCAGCAGTTTATTAAAAAACACAGTTTTTTTTTAAGTTTGCCGTATGTCATTACTTCCCAGAATTCGTTCCTTATCAGCGACACTATCGAATGGTGTAATAATATAGTAAGTGGTTTTTTTCAACTAGTTCGAAATCAACTAGTTCGATTCCTGGCTACGAATTTAGTTTTTTTCAAAAATCCAATGTTGCAGTTTTAGTTTTCACCAAAATCGGCCCCGAGACTTCTTTGAGTACCTTTCGATATTCCTTATAGTTTCGGATTTGGCCATCCACGCACACTTGAAAAATTCACCTGTATAAACGTGGGCTTTGAGTTGGTTAATACCTCTACAATGGGGTGGTGTATATCCACTCAAGCCTCTGACTATCCCCGAATGGGGATAAAAGTGGTGACGTTACATTTCTAAAAAAATATTTAACAGGTGATGACACTAAATAAATTTAGCACTGCAAATTTAGCGACTTATTAAATTTGGACCCATCCCTAAGAAGCTGTGATGTTTATTTGATGTATGGTTTAGTAATGTAGAGCATTGAACTCCGGTCTCCCAACTTAATCCTGATGCTCAATAAAACTAAACATATAGTAAACATTGCCGACCTGAAGGGAAGGGGGAAGGGGAGAAGGGGGGGGGGGTTTGGGCTTACTGCTCTCTCACTCATCGTACGAAACGCAGCTGTAATAGCTGCTTTACGCCGATCTTCTATGAGAGGGTGGTACTACCCCACCAAACGGTGGTTAGTCCAACTTAAAAATAAGCAAACAAAAATAATTTCGTATTACTAATATTAAATAGTATGAATAACATCAACTGAAACACGCTTAACATCAGGCGGGCCGTACGCATGTGTTTTTGTCTTGGCTTTTCTTGTCGCATATAGCCAGTGCCAAGTACCTACCTATAATAATATAGATTTTCAATGTTGCACTT
This sequence comes from Drymonia ruficornis, assembly GCA_947859195.1. Taxonomy (NCBI): domain Eukaryota; kingdom Metazoa; phylum Arthropoda; class Insecta; order Lepidoptera; family Notodontidae; genus Drymonia; species Drymonia ruficornis. Next base: position 1,789,405 of record OX401923.1, read on the forward strand.
CGCCACTTCCCGCCAAAAAAAAACAAGTTTGTCTAGCAACTCAGTGGTATAAAAAGATATCATAGGCAAGACAAAAAATATGAAAAAATGAAATGTAACGTCACGACTTTTATCCCCATTCGGGTGTAGTCAGAGGCGTGAGTGGCCATACACCACCACATTGTGGAGGGATTAACCAACTCAAAGCCCACGTTTCACCAGATAGTCAGAACCCAACGTGACGGGTGGTGAACCTTGTCGCCGTGTATACAGGAACTGACTATTACCTAATCCTGATGGATAGGTAGGTTTCCTCACGATGTTTTCCCTCACCGTCAGCGAACTGTAAATTATGCACATAGATGAAAATTCATCCATTGGTGCATGCCCCACCGGGGATCGAACCTGGGACCTTCTGATTGTTAGCCCAACCTGTTGTTGTTGTTAGGCAAGACAATAAGATTAGAAAGTAGGTAAGCGGTTTTTAGAGGACGATTATGCTTTTTAATCATATACCTATTCATCATTCTATATTATTCATAATCTATGATGACAAGAAAACGCGTCACTGACATAAATATTAATTTAAAAATATTTGTAATCATATAATATCCTAAAAATTATGTTCAATATTATATTTAAACTATTTAAAACGTGATTTAATTCATAAAATGCTAAGAAGACGTAATATTTTTACGAATTTCACGCAAAAATTTGCGCGCACGTCCAGCTTTGGAGGCCGCCATCGCGGATCTGCGACGAACATTTTGCAGTCCAAGTCATGATGACCCATGACGTTTGTCGCATATTTAAGGTTATTATTGTTTATTTTTTAAATAAAATGACTAATATTAAATCTTGGATCCACGGATTCTTAGACAAGTCTTGACAATTTTTCTGGTATAGGTTTCACGTAAATCTGTTCAGTTGCTATGGAGAACATTTACGATTAAGGTTGACAATTTCATATTTTGAAATCGATTTCTACAAAATTTGGTAACATTTAAAGTAAATCGGCTAAGCCATTTTATTCCCGACCATATGAGGTTTAATGTTGTATACTTTATATTGCACATAAGCTAGCTGCTTCATCAAACCATTTACTTAGACCCACCCAGTTGAACATTTGTATCACCTTAAAGGCTTACTATTGACAATATGGAATCTGAATTTATGACTGTCAGGAATAGAATGCGTTATAAAAAAATCTATAAATAAATTAATCATATAATTATTGTGGACTTGTAGATAACCACCTGGATCAGATGGAGTACACCCTGAAGCTGCTGAAGAAGAGCCTCCTCAGGCACTCGGAGAACAACTGGATACATGACCCCAAGTCCACCGAGCACCCTGACAATGATGACATTGGGGTAAGACAATACACTTATTAGCCATTTAGACCAGGCATTACTCTGTATATTTTATACATGACACGTTTCACTGGCCACCACCAGCAATATAGTTATGCTTTTAATTATGCTGCGTTCCAGACGACGTAAATTTTGTTATTTTCATTCATTAATGTCGTTCCACTTGAACCAACTTGTACTGAAAGTGATTATTATTATAGTTTTTAACAGTTTTTGTGAACAAAAATAACACAAATTACGTCGAATGGAACGCAGCACTAGTTAGCCTCCCACAAGGTGGACTGATGACCTAGTGAAGGTCGCGGGAAACTGCTGAATGCAAGTGGCACAGGACCGGTCGTTGTGGAAAACCTTGGGGGAGGCTATGTCCAACAGTGGATGTCTCTTGGCTGAAAGTATGATGATGATGAAGATATTTATTTACAGAAAATTACAATAGAATAAATATTATTAACAAAACTAAAACTGATATTCTTATCAAAAATACTGGAATATTTTATTTTGTCTATAGAAAATTGAAGAAAACCCACAAGATATCTTGGACACACTGCCCCCACTGCCCGAGGAGGAGGAACCTGAGCTAACACCGGAATTGAAAGAAGGTAACGACACTGATACCATTTTACATTACCGCTGTAAATTAGCTAGTACTGTTGCGTTTCGTATGATGAGTGAGAGTGAATTAGAAGCCCAACACCCCCCTTCCCTCCCTCTGTCCCATTCCCCTTCAGGTCGGCCAAGTGTGAGCGATGCCTTTGGTATTGCAAGCATCTATAAGCTAAGGTAACTGCTTAAGATCAGGCGGGCCGTACCATTTAAGTCAAAAGACGTCCATTCTTGGTCATGGACCTCCAAGGTTTTCCACAATGATCGGTCCTTTGCCACTTGCGTCCAGCGGTTTCCCGCGACCTTCACTAGGTCGTCGGTCCACCTTACCCACGCTGCGTCTTCCGGTACGTGGTCGCCACTCAAGAACCATAGAGTCAGTTCAGACAGAGCGGAAAAATGCGCGAGCAATTTACTGGATCCATTGTAAATGGGACCGTATTTCCATTTCCGCGAGCATGCACGATTCGACTTTAGGGTATGGTAATACGGTCCCATTTTCAATGGAGCCAGTAAATTACTCGCGCTTCTTTCCGCTCTGTCTGAACTGACTTTTACGGCCGAATACTCAAAGGCTACTTAAATATTTAAGTCCTTCTTAGCAGTTTGAGACGTCGTTAACTGTAATTTTTTGTATGGCGCGTCAAAGTTTAGCAGCTCTCAAATTTAAGTTGCGTACGAGTATTCGGCCGTTAGTCTCATAAAAAAATCAATCCTTTGTTACATAGCAAAGGAGGTCTTCGACGCCGCGATGGTGAAGCTCAACCGCCGCTCCCCGGACCTCCGCGGCTCCGTGCTGCAAGTGAAGCAAGCCGCGGACGCTGGCTACGTGCCCGCTAAGATTAAGCTGGCGTGGGCCTACGTCTTCGGCGAGGGCATGGAGCTCGACCTGGATAAAGCCAAGGCGATATTCCAGGAGTTGGCTGAACAGGGAAATGCTGATGCTCATGCTGTGAGTGTTTTTTTATTTGTTTGTGGTTTGGCTAATGTTTAGTAGGGATCGAATTAATAGGAGTATAAATAGTAGGTAAGTAAGCCTACAGTAACCACATTAGGGTCTATCTATAGAAAACAGTAAAGCTATCAATAACTAAAATACACTGAGAAACAAAAATACTAACCCCCTTATTCATAGAAAGTTATGATCGACTTGCAGTGGAATTACAAATCATATTTGTTCCTAACAATGCTTTTTAATACCATTGTAAACTGGCTAAAATCTCTATGAATAAGGGGGTTAAAATATACAAAAACTACAAATGAGATAAGGGAGCGTCCAAAAATTATGTGAGGCATTTAGGGGGGGAGGGGGTCGAGCAAAATCTCACCAAATCTCACGTGGGGGAGAGAGTCGGCAAATCTTACGTATTTTTTTTTACCACAGGAAACAGTGCAAAATTGCAAGAAAACTGGGTTAAATTATGTAAAACATGTTTCTCCACTAGCATATAGCTTTTGAAATCTCACGTGCGATTAGAGGGGGAGGGAGGGGGTCGAGCAAAATCTCACGACATCTCACCAAGGGGGGGGGGGGGGGTCGAAAAATCTCAAAAATCACCTCACGTGATCCAGAGATTGAAAGGCGAAGAAATCATTGGAAATTCTGGTTATATCCAGGGCATGGGTTTCCTGTACGCGACGGGTACAGCTGTGCCGGTGTCGCAGGCGCGCGCGCTGGTGCACTACACGCTGGGCGCGCTCGGCGACAGCGACTTCGCGCAGATGGCGCTCGCCTACCGCTACTGGAGCGGCGTCACCGTGCCCAGCTCCTGCCCCAAGGCCATGGACCTCTACATGAGGGTCGCTTCCAAAGGTAAGGACCACAGACATAGATCTAAATTCTAAATAGATGACGCATGTTCCTCTTTTTGTATGAAAACCAAGCGTGCCACATTTTTTCTACCTATTGTGAACCTTTTATCCTTTTATCTCGGTCAACTTATCTTGTGGAGTTTTTACAGCAAATACGTATTCAAATTCAAATCATTTATTTTGTTTAGGTCTACGGGGGCACTTACAAATTGTCATTTTACATTTTTTCCTTAACTTCTACCCCGGATCGGAAACGCGACCTCGACTGAGAAGATCCGGCAAGAAACTCAGCGGGCTTGTCATTTTTACATTGTTTTTTTTTTTTTTTTTAATCGCCATTTACTTATTTTAATACAATGTATTTTGTTAAACAATAGCTCCAGTGTGCTGCCTTCCGAAATAAGCAAGGCAAGACACGCTACACTTTAACATGACACTGTTATAACGAAGTGTATTTGAGCGATCAGTCCCAAGCTGATTTATCTTCCAAGTAATCCGAGATTTTGTAATAGGCCTTTTGACAGAGTTTAGTTTTAACTATAGTTTTAAACTGTATATGACGTCCGGCACCGACTGCGGTGGAGCGCAGACTGAATAAACGGCATCAAAGGCAGTGCAATGCACTGCCATTGCACTGCCTTTTATGCACATATTGGCACGCAAAGTACATACACTTGCGGCATCTATTTAGATCTACATCTGTGGTAAGGACGGAGCAAACTAAGCAGGTAGAATCGTCTTCATCCCCAGCTTCTTGTTACCCACAGTGATGCAACCGATGTAATTGGTGATAGAGCCTGGCTGCACCGGGGTAGTCTAGTCTAGTCACACTCTCACAGAAGATCGGCGTAACGTAGCTCCTACAGCTGCTGATGTGTGAGAGAGCCGGAAGCCCCCTTCCTCTGTTCCACTCCTAGGCGTAGTTTATAACGGTAAATCAATCCAACAGTGGCAAGTCAAGTGACGTTCAGCGGCGGCCCCGCCATCCAGCGCACGCGACTCATCGACGAAGCGGAGGGCGGCGGCGGGACGCTCGACACCGACCTCATCGAGTACTACCAGCTGCTGGCCGAGAAGGGAGACGTACAGGCGCAGGTACTGAACACAGGGCAGCTACTACACACAGGGCAGCAACTTTACACAGGGCCGCTACTACACAGTCTACACACAGGACCGTTACTAAATCTAGGGCCGCTACTAGATCCAGGGCTGCTACTACACAGGGCAGCTACTACACAAAGTGCCGGTAGTACAACCAGGGCCGCTACTATACACAGTGCTGATACTACACACAAGACCGCTACTACATCCAGGGCCGATACTACATCCAGGGCTGCTACTACACAGGGCAGCTACTACACACAGGGTTGCTACTACACAAAGTGCCGCTACTACAACCAGGGCCGCTACTATACACAGTGCTGATACTACACACAAGACCGCTACTACATCCAGGGCTGCTACTACACAGGGCCGCCACTACATCCAGTAGGTTAAAATAACCCCTCCGACATACTGAAGGCGACCATCGGGAGGTTTAAGTGGGAAATAATCCCTCATACCCTCATACCTCTCCTACAAGTCGAGGTCTGGGCATCTTTCGAAGATTCCCTCTCCATCAACAAATAAAAAACACGACTGCAATGACATTGCACTTGTTTTATACTTTTTAGTTCGTTTTTTCGCAGGGCAGTCGAGTTTTTTAATTAATTTATTTTTATTTTATGCATTTTAGTGACAACAACCAAAAATGAAATCTTTGTTTTGCATGTACACCCTAACTGTGTTAAATTATGCCTATAAATTCTACAGTTTTAGATTGTGCTCATCAAGGCCTTCTATTTGATACCCATATTGTAATAACGGAAGAAAATTTTATTTTTTCACATTTCGAAATTATCTAGTCTAAATATCCCATCCTTTATAAGTACGGAATCTTAAAAACAACGTCCATTCTATGCCATACGGCCTACGTCCAGTTGCAGTTACATTGGGAGTATAGCTACAATGTCTCAGTGCTATTCTGGGCACTCCTTCGGTGGATGTAGTCGTGATGTTGTGATTTGCCCTGGTTCGCTGAATGTTTGTGTGATGGTGTGACCTGTATGCCCTGGATCCGCAGGTGGGGCTGGGCCAGCTGCACTTCCAGGGCGGGCGCGGCGTGACCCTGGACGTTAACAAGGCCCTGCACTACTTCCAGCAGGCCGCCAAGACCGGCAACGCAGTCGCCAACGCGTTTCTGGGCAAGGTATACTTGGATTCTGTATTATCTTACTGTATTTGCAGGTCTTATAAAGATTACGTTCCAATAAAAAATCCGAGCCGTGTCCCTGATGGGATAATAATAATATAAAAATAATAATATTTGCCCTTTTAACGTTTCACTGCTGGGCACGGGCCTCTCCTCAATGCGAGGGGGATTCAGGCCATATTCCACCACGCTGGCCCAGTGCGGGTTGGTGGATTTCACATGTCTAAGACATGCAGGTTTCCTCATGATGTTTTCCTTCACCGTAAACAAGTGATATTCATATTAAAGTTATGATTCACCATAGATCTCGAAAAATCCAAGAGGTGTGAGCCAGGGTTTGAACCCAGGACCTTAAGCCCGCAAGACGCGTGCTTAACCAATCGGCTATCACTGCTTTTTAACCCTGATGGGGTAATCCATATAAACTTTCATCCCATATTTGACCCCTCATCATCTGCATTACCTTTTTCCATTATCTGGGGTCGGCGCAGTATGTCTTATCCTGCCATTTATCACGCTTTGCTGTCACTTACATGTGTTCATCACTTACTTATGTTACTTACATCCACTTGAACCTCAATCATATCACCCTATACAATCCATTCGTCTTTTATTATTATTATTATTTTATTGATACACTAGCAGCTTTGAGCCGATGCACTTGTATTTATTCATATTTTAAATGACCGTCAAGTCTATTTTTAAAACTGTTCACTGTTGGAGCACTTATCACTATTTCTGGGAGAGAGTTCCACAAGTTCATCACTCGATGTGTCAAAAAGTGTGTTCTAGGGTTGCTATTACATGGAGGCTTGGTTAATTTCAAAGAATGCCCTCTTAGATGTTTATTCTTGTATTTTCTTGGGTCTTGCTTTCACTTTGTATCCTTCCAGCTATATTTCACCCCCTTAGATCCGAATCTACCGACCTATCGGAGGTCGGTTAGAATAGCAAAACTACAATGGCAGTTCGATGGCTAAGCGACTCGGATCCTGGCTAGATTTGCTATTGTTAATTTATTGTTTTAGATATATCTGGAAGGCGGTGACGGCATCAAGGCGGATAATGAGACTGCGTTGAGGTACTTCAAGAAGGCGGCCGAACTGAATAACCCCGTTGGGCAGAGCGGCCTCGGCATCATGCACTTGCAGGTGACTCTGACCCTTGATCATATCGACGTAATGAACCTTTCAGCTTTGAATGGGTTTCCGTAACGAATTTAGTTGATAACGCAGATTTATATAGCTAAGAAATCCGTAACATATAGTGCAAAAAATTTTGGCCTACGACAAAAAATGACGAAGTTGTGACCAAATTACTAGCGAAGTGCGGGCGCGGATGTTGTGGCGTCATTTGAGCCACGCGCGCTTTGTAATGAACGGCGGCGTGGGCCGGCGCGGTTACAGCGCGCCTTCAATCCGACGGTGCGTGTGACGTCACAAGCACATGCCGCACATTATATAAAATGTGTTAAAAAATCGCAACGGATCGACCTATTTCGATGATGTCAAAACTATATTGATAAGAAAGCTTAGTTTTAACTATAGTGTTGGTTATGATTTGATTTGTTGACCTAGTATTGATTCCCATTGGTTGGTCTTTGAATCTTTAAGTAAACGTGTTCGAAATTGTTTGTTCCGGCTAATCTCCGAAACGGCTGGACCGATTTTGACGGGACCTGATAATATAAGGAGTGACTTAGGCCACTTAAAAAAGAACATTAGGGTTCCACGCAATAAAATTAAACCCATTAAATATCACGCGGAAGTAGTTGCGAGTAATCTTATTCAAAAATGTGCGCGTACGAAGTCGTGGGCACAGTTAAACCCCCCCCCTTCCCCTCACTCCATTCCACTCCCCTTCAGGTTAGCAATGTGCGAGCAATGCCTTTGGTATTGCAAGCATCTATAGGCTACGGTAACTGCTTAACATCAGGCGTGCCGTACGCTTTATTGCCACCGCGGTACTATAAAAAAAGTATAATATACGTGGGTACAATAAGGTCCATTTTAAATAATGGTGGGGTACTGGGCAGGGTCGCGGCGTGCCGAAAGACACCAATGCTGCGTTCAAGTACTTCACGATGGCCGCCAACCAGGGCTGGGTCGAAGGCCAGCTGCACCTCGGCTTCATGTACTTTGGTGAGTTGGAGACACTATCACGACACTAACCGCCGAATACTCGTACGCAACTTAAATTTGAGCGCTGCTTAACTTTGACGCGCCATACAAAAAATGTCAGTTAACGAAGACTCAAACTGCTAAGTGGGACTTAAATATTTAAGTAGCCTTTGAGTATTCGGCCGTAAGGCCCGTAATAAATCCATCTCAAAAGTTGAGATCGTTCTTAAGATGCAGTTTTGAGGTTTTATGTATGGAACATCTGTCAAAAACAACATCTTAAGTTCGATCTCAGTCTTGAGATCGATTTATTAATACGGGCCTAACAAAAAACCTGAAAATAGTTTGTTCAGAATCGAGAGTAGAATCAATAACACTTTTTTTTTCCGAAAAATGCAAGATTTGTATTATGCCGAATCTAAAATGTTCATGGTTAATACCGAAAATTCTGAATATGTTTTGCTATAATTTATGGATAGAAATAAAAACGCCTAACGTAAACGTCGAAATAAGCGACTGTAGCCTAGGGGTGAACAGGTTGGGCTAGCAATCAGAAGGTCCCAGGTTCGATCCCCGGTAGGGCATGCACCAATGGATGAATTTTCATCTATGTGCATAATTTACAGTTCGCTGACGGTGAGGGAAAACATCGTGAGGAAACCTACTTATCCCTCGGGATTAGGTAATGGTTAGTTCCTGTATACACGGCGACAAGGTTCACCACCTGTCACGTTGGGTTCTGACTATCTGGTGAAACGTGGGCTTTGAGTTGGTTAATACCTCCACAATGTGGTGGTGTATGGCCACTCAAGTCTCTGACTACCCCCGAATGGGGATTAAAAAGTCGTGACGTTAGAAATAAAAACGTGCCATATAAATTTATTACAAGAAAAATTTGTTGGGGTGTCTTAGGTTATTAGTTATTTAAATAACATCTTGTATATGACTTCTACCGGTAAGGCTACATGAACAGGATACTAATATTGATTAATTTATTTGTTTTCGGGATAACATACCGCTTATATGTAAACAGAATGAATATTAATACAAGTAGATAATAAGTAAGCCCACAGTTACCACATTTAGGGTCTGAAACATGGACCAGTTACTAAGGGGACTGGTCGTAAGCAAGTCGGCCGAGTGGTCGGCCTAGTACTAACATCGACATAAAACGAAGCGAGTAGTTCAACTATTTACCGGTAAATAGTGAAATGAAAATGAAAAAACAATGACCACGTTTTGTTTCATACAAATATCTAATAAGGGCACCTCTTTCTTTAGTCTTTACTCTGTAGTCTGAAATATAATACAGTATAACTACAACAACACTGAGAGAAACAACAGTAGTATTTACTAAAATTTTGCCCAGTAAAAATAATATAGATCCGTAATAGTAGTAATCATTAGTAGCATGCATCTCTAAGGCCGGTATTCCACTCGTCAAACATCCTTGTCTAATGTACATTTGATCAAATAAAATTGATGACTTTATCCAATTTACTCGTTCAAACTTCAATCGTTGAATCATCGCTCATTAGCAAGTTTACTCTGACGTTATTTGTCGCAGGCGGTATCGGCGTCCGTCGCGACTTCAAGCAAGCCAACAAGTACTTCTCCCTGGCGTCGCAGACGGGCCACGTGCTGGCCCTGTACCACCTGGGCCAGATGCACGCGCAGGGCCTGGGCGTGCTGCGCTCCTGCACCACCGCTGTCGAGGTACTGAACAGCACTTGTCTTTAGCGTCGCAGACGGGCCACGTGCTGGCCCTGTACCACCTGTGTTATGTTTAGTTCGACCATGAACAAAAGACTAAGAGGCCTTGGTCTAAGCGCCCGGGCCCCATGACTCCACTAGGCCCCTGACGTCATCACAGTAGGCGTGGCTTAAGTCAGTATCTGTATGCTGCCGGCGTTCGTCCTTTGCACACGTCTTGTCAACGTTCGCATCCCAAATATAATTCTACTCGACATTCGATGACGACCCTTTGTACGTCTCTTTTACCATCCTACACTTAAAGACATCTATTGTGAAAAAGTTAAGCTCCGTACTAACATCGACATAGAACGAAGCGAGTAGTTTTGCTATTGACCGGTAGATAGAAAATGGAAAAGTAGTCGTTATCTAACACCCCGTCACCCGCGCAAATTGTCAAGCGTTGTTTCATAGGGAAACCTAATAATGGTCTAAGATACACTGAAGAGCGACCTTCACCGATCCACTTACCGGATCAACCCTGGATTTTATCAAATAAAATATGTGTCTGAACATATATACCAATAGGAGTGCCATAAAGAATATGGTCAAGGATAAAAAAATAAAAAAAAGCTAAAAGCATGCACGGCTTCGTAGCGCGCAGCTGTTGTACTGCATCCTCCTCTATCACATTAAATAGGACTCGGATGCGCAATGCTTCTCTGTCAATCAAATTTTTCAATTAAAAATTTTTAATTTCAAACCCCGGCTACCGTTATTCTTGACTAGATTTTCGCAAGCAACACTTCACACTGTATTCGCAATAAAATGGCCTTCATTTTGATATAATTTTCATTTGGCAAGCAAGTCGGTGAAAATTGTAAAAAAAAATGGTTTTTATAATTTTAATTAATCATAGCCATGACCATATTTTTTACGGCAACCCTATTGGTATATGTTCAGAAACATATTTTATTTGATAAAATCTAGGGTTGCTCCGGTAAGTCGATGGGTGAAGGTCGTCCTTAAGTGTATCTCGTACTATAAGAACATCTCTTCTATCTATATTATCTGTGAGTTCGACCGTGGTATAATGTGGTGTGTGTGGTGCTTGTGGTTGTGCAGTTGTTCAAGAACGTGTGCGAGCGCGGCGCGTGGAGCTCGCGGCTGATGCTCGCGCACGCGGCGTGGCGCGCGCGCGACTCGGACTCGGCGCTGCTGCAGTACCTCGCGCTCGCCGAGCGCGGCCTCGAGCTCGCGCAGACCAACGCCGCCTTCCTGTTGGACAACGGTAACTAAAGGCTTAAGTTTGTCGCATGTCATTAGTTCCCAGAATTAGTTTCTTATGAGTGACACTATCGAATGGTGTAATAATACAGTGTGTGTATTTTTTTTCAAAATGAACGGGTTCGATTCCATAGGGCCTACTCTTTTACAAACGAAAACAAAATTTCGTCCGAAATTTCGTTTTGGTTTGTAAAAGAATAGGGCCTCTGGCTAGGATTATTGTATTTAAAAAATCCAATGATACCGTTTTAGTTTTCATCAAAATCAGGCCCGAGACTCCTTTGAGTACTTTTCGCTATTCCTCATAGATTCGGTTTTGGCCATGCACGTCACTTGAAAAATTCACCTTGTATACTTTCATATGCATTTAGTAAACAGCGGGTCTTTTGACATTACAACAAAACACTTTTTTTTTTGTATAGATAACCACTGTATAAAAGACATGCCCGCTGAGTTTCTTACCGGATGTCAGTCGTGGTCGCGTTTCCGATCCGGTGGTAGAATGAAATAACCCCTCTCTCCCCTCTACCCCCCCGCAGGTGAAGTGCAGCTGTACCCTGGTAACGAGCGGTGGGCGCGCGCGCTGCAGCTGTGGTCGCGCGGCGCGGCGCAGGGCTGCGGCGCGGCGCGCGTCAAGCTCGGCGACTACCACTACTACGGACAAGGCACGCCGCAGGACCTCGAGGCAGCCGCGTACCACTACAGGTTGGTACATAGTATCTTGTCTCTTTCAGGATAAAAAGGTCTCTCCTTCCAAAACGGCTCTTTTACATAAAAGTATTTTTTTGTATGGGTCAAAGAATATACAATAACATTCCCACGCAACTACGAAAAGAAAATATATTAAAAGTTTTTAAAAATAATAATAGACATTTACTCATAGAAAAGACCTATTATTCTGTAAAGGAATTTATGCAAGATTCGAGTCTGAAATAACAGTGATCCGATTGCAAGAGTAATGTACCTAATGACTAGTAGTGTAACTGACCAATGTAGGCATCAGCATGTCATTTCCATATTATTTCTACATTTTAAATTATATAAATCTTGATTATCAATATTAATTATTTTATATTATTGACATTATCAGCTATCTTTTGACATTTACGTTTCAATGTGACATTTCTAGTTTATTATCACATTTACTATCATTATTATTATTTGATTAGGTAGGCAGGCAAAAATTGTACGCCGTATAGGCAGTTCATAGAGAGCTAAATATTTTAAGTAACCATGTTCACCTCTGTACTTACCTATGATACACAATAAATTAAATTGAATTGAATTGAATTGATACCTAGGTTACTTGTTGCACGTGGAGTTCTTCGTTTTCAGATTTATAATAAAAAAAGTATATCGCTAGACTGGGACTATTGTAGGACCGATCGGCGTCGACTCCACCTACACGTCTGCGCTTTATCCAAAGAAGTGGTAATTGAGATAATTTCGAGGTCGACAAATGAACTGAAAACCAACACTATAGTTAACACTAAGCTTTCTCATAAGAAAGAAAGAAAGAAAGAAAGAAAGAAAGAAAAAACATTTATTCGACACTGATCGCAACAAAAAACAAACATAGGAGACAGAAAAAAAGAGTCAGCGCGAACTGTGCCGAAAAGGTATTGGGTCAGCATGTGCTGGAGAAGAACGAGACTTCCCTAGCGCTGATTTTCAGCCAAACCCTCCTCAGTGGGTCATACGTATCACTGACTACCCAATAGAGAATAAATAACACAATAAAAGTAAAGTACACACGTGCGTAATACATCATAAATATTATAATAGAATTAAGGACAGAATAGAATTAAAATAATACATGAAACAGTGTATAATGCCTCTTTGCTCGTATAGACGTACGCGCACGTTACGACGCTGTAATACCTACGAAGGAATACCTCATCAATATAATTATTAATTATATAATTGAAATCATCGAAATCGATCCATCGGTTGCGATTTTATAACACATGTAACGTGTGACGTCACACGGCCGGATCGGCTTGAAGGCGCGCTGTGCCCGCGGCACTATTCACTACAAAGCGCGAGTGAGCCTCACATCAACCGCTAATATAATTATTAAACTATCACTGAAAATTCTACGGATTCTTAAAATCTGAGAGGCGTATTATAAGTTTCATTTTAACTTACGTAAAAGTGGGGTTATGTATAAATACCTTTGTAAACCGCTGATTGTTATGTGCGAAAGGTCCGATTTATGTTTTAAACACAATAAACACACTTCCTTCACAAAATAGGCAAGATAGGTCGAGAAAATATCAATAAAATGGGAAAAACACTCATAACGCGTAAACATACGGTTTTTTTTTAAATTTTGTTTTACGGCCCTGGGTACAAGCCCTTTGGAGCCGAACGAACGATATGAAACGAGCAGTGTGTAATCGTTAGTCGATTTTAAGATTTATCTTTATTATGTAAATGTTTATTATTTGGAACTATTATTTTAGTATAATAGTTCTAATGTTTTTAAGTACTTAGATTGAAGTAATCGTCCGGTTCTAACGTTTTTATATGTTTTATTTCATGAACTCATTCACCTTAATCGATTAGTTACGCATAGTCTTAATCGATATTCAGTTTATTTGGGTACATTACTTATTTTTTGGATATCTCATTTTCTAACGTTTTAATTGGGGCGATATTTTTACATTTTGAAATAGAAAAAATTTGCTTTTTTATCATTTGAGTAGTGACGAAGCGTGTTACTCTATGTTCCGCGACTATCATCAACATTGTCGCCGGACAGTCGCACGTAAATGTCCCGCGACTACTCGCGACACGTCTCGACTTTGTCCCCTATTGAATAGCTTAAGCCTTTTATTTCAATGGCTTTATCGAGTGGGGTCAGTTATATGAACAGACGGTGGGTGTGGGAGTATATAGGCATACACATCTTTTTACGCTTGCTTTTTAATTAAATACCTAATTCTGTATTTTGTTATACACAATGCCTGCCCGCTCACATAGCGTTGCTGTTTGAAAATGTATACAATTTTTCTTTTGAAAAGAATAACCATTGAGTTTCTTGCCGGCTCTTCTCGATGGAAGCAACATTACGAATCGGTGGCAACGCTCAAATATTGTTTTTTTTGACGATTTATAAATGCTACCTACATGACTTTTTACATGTTTTTTTTTATTTGATTTGGTGTCGATTGGTGTTGCCACAGGATAGCGTCAGAGCAGCTGCACAACGCGCAGGCGACGTTCAACCTGGGCTACATGCACGAGCGCGGGCTGGGGCTGGCGCGCGACGCGCACCTGGCCAAGCGCTGCTACGACCTCGCCGCGGACACGTCGCACGACGCGCGCCTGCCCGCCGCGCTCGCGCTCGCGCGGCTCAACGCCGCCACCGCGCTCGACCAGATACTCGACGTGAGTATACACACACACACACACACACACACACACACACACACACACACACACACACACACGCACACACACACACTATACCAGACAGACTCGACCAGATACTCAACGTGAGTACACCTACACAGTACACACTATACCAGACAGACTCGACCAGATACTCGACGTGAGTACACCTACACAGTACACACTATACCAGACAGACTCGACCAGATACTCGACGTGAGTACACCTACACAGTACACACTATACCAGACAGACTCGACCAGATACTCGACGTGAGTACACCTACACAGTACACACTATACCAGACAGACTCGACCAGATACTCGACGTGAGTACACCTACACAGGACACACTATACAGTACACAGTACATATTACACAGTACACACTACACATTATACACTACATTGAGGGAAAACATCGTGAGGAAACCTACCTATCCCTCGGGATTGGGTAATAGTCAGTTCCTGTATACACGGCGACAAGGTTCACCACCTGTCACGTTGGGTTCTGACTATCTGGTGAAACGTGGGCTTTGAGTTGGTTAATACCTCCACAATGTGGTGGTGTATGGCCACTCAAGCCTCTGACTACCCCCGAACGGGGATAAAAAGTCGTGACGTTACATTACATTACACTACACATTACGCTACATACAGTACACCCTATACAGTACACACTATACAGTACACACTACACAGTACACACGCCAGTATCAACTTCAGGTATTTCTGACCACCTCGCCTTTGCAAATGAACAACTTTTATTAGAGAAAAGTGATGTCTTTTTCCCTTTTCAAAGGACAAGTAATATCTTCTGTCATTTTAGATTTGTGATCTTTTAGAAGGAGATGTGCTTCTGATCGTGTGGAAGGTGACACAAAGGTTTAAAGAAAATCCGCACCAAACACTTGTTTTTATTATAATTAAGCCGATCTAGTTACCTCCATAGTCTTTTATCGTAATTTTTATACTGTAATCTGTATCTCATAGTTCGTTCATGGTTCTCATTAGAGACATATTTAGGGCCAGGGGGCTTATCACGACCTCTTATCGCGATTCAATTATAGGAACGTTTTAACGTTTCAGCGACTTTTTGTGCAATGACGTACCTTATTGTCATGACAATAAGAAACGTCATTGCACAAAAAGTCGCTGAAACGTTAAAACAATACTGCTATAAGAGGTGGTGGTAGGGCCCCTGGAACCGTTAACTCTAAGGGGCCCTCCATAAATTACGTCACACGTAAAGGGGGGGGGTCGACTAAATGTGACATTGTGTGACAAGGGGTGGGAGGGGTCCTCTCTAAAAATCTAATTTATCTAATTATTAAAACCGAAATTTGAATTAATATCGAAAAATTTGGAAAATCCGAAATTTGTAAAAAAATATGTGACTTACACTAGGGAGGAGGGAGTCTCACAAATGTGACCAGCTGTGACAAGGGGGCGAGGGGTAAAAAAATCATGAAATTCGTGTGACGTAATTTATGGATGGCTAATAGATGGGGAGCCGTAGAAGTGGTTTCTGGATTTACACGAGCGTGTAAGATTAAGATAAGGGAGATAGCTTACATATTGATAAGAACCTCAAAAATTATGAGCCCTTAATATTGGGGGGTTCGCTCAAGGGAACCAAAAAAAAAATAGACCATCTTAAAATACTCGAACTCGTCAGATTAAGATAAGGGGGATTCATTACTAGCTAAGAAGTGTCAAAAGTGTCCATTTTGCTAATTTAATCGTCAGTCTAAGAAATGGGAGCATCTGGAAGTTTCACTTTTTCACCCCCTCAGTTTTTTTTTTTAATATAGGACTGCTGTGGCAAAAAAGCGTACGGCCCGCCTGATTTTAAGCAGTTACCGTAGCCTATAGATGCTTACAAAATCTGGCGCGCTCGAGTAAGTTTTTTTTCAATTTATCATGTTGGAGCATGAAAAGTCTCAATATCTGACACGCTTGAGTATTTTTAAGTCATAGTTTTTTATTTAAAAAAAAAATGTCCTGTATACGCTTCCCCCATCGCTGAAAGTGGAAACATCTAGAACAATGTATTCTTCCTATCATGTCATCTACCGAATCTACTAGGTTTGGACGACGCTCGTGTAAATCCACGAATTGCACGCTCGCCTCCCCATCTATAAATAATAATAAGTAATGTCCTTGAAGTACAACAGCACACTCAAGTCGCAATAATCATCAGTCGATATTGCAGAGTCCGCTCGCTGTCATCTTCCTGACGGGAGAGTCCACGTTCCTGTCGAATTGGGACCTGTACCTGATCACGGCGCTGCTGGGAGCCCTGGGCCTGGTGGTCTACCTGCGCAGGCCGCAGCCGCAGCCCGGCAACTGAGATGGACTTATGATAGACTATATGTGATTTATTGAACACTAGCCGGAGGGCTCTTTTACAAACGAAAACGAAATTACGGAAATTTCGCGTATTTCCTACTACGTTTCTCATTAATTCCGACAATTCTTACGAACGAAATTTGTTTGATGTTTAGATTCGACGACGACGAAGACGTCAAACAATTTTCGTTCCTAAGAAATGTCGGAATGAATGAGAAACGTAGTAGGAAATACGGGAAATTTCGTCCGAAATTTTGTTTTCGTTTGTAAAAGAGTAGGCCCTCAGATGTGATGATGTACTCCACCAAGCCAACTAGGCACCTTTTTTATGGGACTAGGCCCGCCACACTCCCACCACTGTTACTCCTGTAAGCCAGGATCGACAGTGTCCAACGATGACGCCAAGGTTTGACTATTGAGTCCCGGGGAAAAGCTAAGTTGTCTTGGAACCCGCACGAATTTAATCAAAAGAAAGCATAGGAGTTGGAAGAAGATTATCCACTTCCCTCCGTAGCAAAGCGGGAGACAAAAATAACAGTATAGGCTGGTAGCCAGAGAAATAACACTGTTACAACTGGTGGAAGACCATTTGTAACGCACCACGGACAGTAATTTGACTATTTGGACCTAAACTCGTGAGCTGGTGAATATGAAGTCACCCGCACAAAAAGGTGATGGCGGTAAGCGGGCGGTGGCGGGTGTGCGGGCGGTATGCGGGAGGGGACCGCATTCCATCCGAGCGCCTAGTTGGCTTGGTGGAGTGGCTATGTCCTAAATTCAGGATGTGTTCCGATTTTAGGACATTAAATACTAGTTAAATTTTACTATTAAAACAGTTTATAGATACATAGTGAATACTAAAGATGTGATTTTTTTTTATTTTGGTTCAGGATATTCTATTGGTTGAATTTTGTTGTTAAAATATAATTTATTGTGACCATCGACTGAGATTAGGTACTATTTGAATAAAAATGTATCTAACGGAAAGTAAATCAAATCAACTGCTTGTATAACGATGGTTCCTGCTATTTTATTTAATGTATAAGTACAGTGAGATGCTAAACTTGAACAGATTTTAAATAAAATAAATATAACGTCACGACTTTTTTATCCCCATTCGGGGGTAGTCAGAGGCTTGAGTGGCCATACACCACCACATTGTGGAGGTATTAAGTCAACTCAAAGCCCACGTTTCACCAGATAGTCAGAACCCAACGTGACATGTGGTGAACCGTGTCGCCGTGTATACAGGAACTGACTATTACATAATCCCGAGGGATAGGTAGGTTTCCTCACGATGTTTTCCCTCACCGTAAGCGAACTGTAAATTATGCACATAGATGAAAATTCATCCATTGGTGCATGAATATTTACTTTATATTGTTTATGATATCTGTTGTAACTGATTGAATGAAATATCGAATAGCGGCGGTGTTTGTCTGTCGTTACTATATTGTAAATAAATAAAAAAAACTAGATATAATTGGGTCTTTTATTTATTCCAGCATATTAAATGACATTATAAATACAAATTATTATTGTGAATTACAATAATTATAAAATTAATTCCAATGTAAACTTAAAGAGTACTTAATAAAGGACACTAGGGGCCCTACCACCACCTCTTATAGCAGTATTGTTTTAACGTTTCAGCGACTTTTTGTGCAATGACGTTTCTCATTGTCATGACAATAAGGTACGTCATTGCACAAAAAGTCGCTGAAACGTTAAAACGTTCCTATAATTGAATCGCGATAAGAGGTCGTGGTAAGCCCCCAGGGCTCGTGTAAATAAATCTATCTCAAAGTTGAGATCGATCTTAAGATGCAGTTTTGACGTTTAATGTATGGAACATCTGTCAAAACAGCATCTTAAGTTCGATTTTGAGATCAATTTATTAATACGGGCCTAAGTTCCTTTTTCCAACTGTTCAATTTTCTTCGCGATGTCCTCGGCGGAGAACGTGTAATCCACTAACTGCTGTTTTGTTTCATCAGAATCTTTTGTGATTTTCTGAAACAAAATAAAATAATTACGGCCTTTGCCTCGTTGGTAGACTAATGGACGCTATAGCGGCCTCTCGTCCATCACGTTCGTCGTCCGTCCATCGGTCTTACCTATTTCATTATAATTTTTGTTAAAAAAATCGTAGTAATAGCCCCCAGTGTAGCATCGTAACAAGCGTATTGCCCGACTAATGTTAAGCAGTTACCGTAGCCTTAAGATGCTTGCAATACTAGAGGCAACGCTCGCATATTGCCGACCTGAAAGTGAAGTTTTTTTTTTTATAGGACAGCTGTCAAACAAGTGTATGGCTCGCCAAAGGCATTGCTCGCACTTTGCCGACTTGAAGGGGAGTGGGAAGGAGGGAGGGGAAGGGTGGGTGTTGGGCTTCCGGCTCTCTCAGTCTCACTCATCGTACGAAACGCAACTTTACGCCGATCTTCTGCGATGGGGTGGTATTATACA
Organism: Drymonia ruficornis; assembly: GCA_947859195.1. Taxonomy (NCBI): domain Eukaryota; kingdom Metazoa; phylum Arthropoda; class Insecta; order Lepidoptera; family Notodontidae; genus Drymonia; species Drymonia ruficornis. The sequence goes on from OX401923.1 coordinate 1,808,740, forward strand.
CTGGTTATCGTGATTGGACAACTTACCCAACTAACCACTTACCCAAAACTGAGCATATTCCGGGGACACAGCCTGTAGGTACGCAATCTTATCTTCCATCTCTTTCAGTCTCCTGAATATGTCCTTGGAGACGGGGCCGATGTTCAGGTACCTCTCTATGGAGAGCACCCTCTCCGCTATGGAGGGGGGCAGCCCGCTGGCCGTGACGTCACTCGGCGGCGCCGGGAACTCCCCCGACTGGACCGTTTGGGGACCCCATTCGTTGTTCACTTTGCGTACTATCAAAAGGACAGAATCATTTAGGCTCGTATAAATAAATGCATCTCAAAGTTGAGATCGATCTTAAGATGCTGTTTTTCTTGCATTTTTATAGGTCTACGGTGGCAAAGCGTACAGCCCGCCTGATGTTAAGCAGTTACCGTAGCCTATAGATGCTTGCAATACCTGAAGGGGAGTGGGATGGAGGGAGGGGAAGGGGGCTTTCGGCTCTCACTCATCGTACGAAACATAGCTGCTTTACGCCAATCTTCTGTGAGAAGATGGTACTACCCCGGTCGAGCCAGCCCGTATATGAGCATCTTAAGATCGCTCTCAACTTTGAGATGCATTAATTTTTTTTATTTATTTGCCTAAGCTACGTACTTTTCAATTTGTATTTCTGTGTACTGTTGCTGTCCCTTATGGGCTCTTCTTATCGTATGGTTAGTGGCCAACCTTGTGTCAGAGTTGTTCAATTCACCCGAAGGCCTCTGACAAGGCTTAACGACTGCTGCCTAGATGACAACAACCGGGACCGACTTTTCACGTGCCCTCCGAAGCACGGAGACGCTCGGTTCAAGTGCCACTAAATGGTCACCCATCGCTGACTGACCTTGCCGAGCGTTGCTTAACCTCAGATCGTTTACCGATCAGTGATTACAGCTGGCTATGAGCGCCTTATGAGTGTAATTATTTTAAACTTGTTAAGTATATATACTTACTTTTCAAATGCCCTTTAGAATCGCCTCTCTTGACGAACTGCGTCCGAACTCTTGCGCAGGTCTCGGTATCTTCATCAACAACATCCTTATTCGGTATGAAGTCGTGTATATTGCTTATATTCACTTGCTCTCTCTTTCTTTCAATGAAGTTCTGTATCCTCTGTTGCAACTCCTCGCTGGACACGTTTATTTGGATCAAGTTCTTGTCTATAGCTTGCCCGGGGCTCGGTGACGCGAGTTCGATGTCCGGTTCTGTACCTGTAATGTGATGCTGTGATAGTGGGTGGATATGGAGAAATGGAAGAAAATGGCTTAAACATTTTTGAGGGTAGTTTTGTAGTATTATTTGGCTAGCTGGAACTAAAGTGGTATATAGTACAAAATATGTAATAGACCACTTTAGAAAAAAAAACAATACATTTTAAATTGGTATTTTTGTGGTTTCCTTATTTATTGATTTATGTTCAAAAATGCTCATAAATTTAGCCAAAAAATTTACATAGACCACTTTAGTTCCAAGCCATTTGATATCTAAATAATAGAATGATCCTAATTATATTGGCAACTGAACATGACACATACGGCCGAATACTCAAAGGCTACTTAAATATTTAAGTCCCACTTAGCAGTTTGAGACGTCGTTAACTGTCATTTTTTGTATGGCGCGCAGCTCTCAAATTTAAGTTGCGTACGAGTATTCGGCCGTAAATGTCTTGCTATCCCTTTCATGTTCATAACGTGTGAGCAGCACAGCTTTATTGGACGTGTCAAATTTATTAATTTGAGTATACCAATTATTTAGTATCAATGCCAGATTGTATTATAATAAATATGCTACTAATGAATTAATTTCTGTATCTTTCAGTATTGACTTATTAAACAGTTGAATCAACAGATCGGAGCATGGCTATACAAAGTGCGATATCGCACGAGGCAACCATGGTTGCGCAACAAGCGGGTGATTCGATAGCCGACACTGAATTGGTTGCGCTACCAAGCGGACACCAGGTGCGATACCCTCCATACAGCTCTATACATTTTGTTGGTGGAGCGACTGGTTGCGCTACCCTGGTGTCCTTGAGCGATATAGCACTAAGACATGAGACGTGTAGCAGCTGTTTATAAATATGAATATAATGTTTTATATCTCTGTTTGCGGTCGTCTGTTGAATCAGCGATTGTGATCTGCTAATAAGCTAGCCGAATTTATATTTTGAACTAAAATATTGCCTTTGTTGCCTACGAAAGCTATGGAAAGTATACAGTAACTGTATTATATAAAGGGTCAGCGAAAACAGCATAGCGTAGATAGGTACTTAAACAACTTTATAGCAAATATTTATTGTGTATCAAAAGTGCGAAATAACACTTGGGGGTTTGGATGACCATCGGAAATAGAATTAGCTAATTTTTTTATTGAAATTCGATCATATTTTTCCGCAAATTTAAAAAAATTTGATATCTCAAAAACTATGTAAAATCTTCACAAACTTCTTCTTGAATATTAGTAGTTGCTACTACTAAATGCAGATCACACTGGATTCAAGGCCATTAGATGTGTTCTAAGGCCGCAATACCGCAGTTGTCACAAATATTCAAAGGCCCATAACTCGGAAACTATTAGAGTCACTTATAGTCTGTCTACACTAAGTATCTACGTATTAGCTACCGTACATGTAGTTTAAGAATGATTTCGTACTTTTGAAATAAATAGTATAAAATAGCATAAACGCTGTTTCGTTAGTCGCAATTTATTTATTGAATCCTCGTACATAGTATTTTGTACTGGAATATACTAATTACTATAGTTGTTATTTTTGTACTGGAATAGAATTACTACAGTTGTTATGTGATATGGAAAAGTTAACTAGTACTAAATCAGAGAATAAAATATTAGATAGAGTAGCTACTTGCTCGTAAACTCGTCTCTATTCCATTATTGTTATTTATGCCACACTGCTCTTCGATATATTTTATCGTCCAGGGATTTGAACCCACGACCTCACGGTATCAAGGACCCTTATTGGTTATCAATGAAAACTACTTACAACAATCATAATATAATTTATTTCTATACCTCTATGTACTGAGTACTTATATCTACTTGAAACTTGCAAAACGTATAAAAACACAACCTAATTTCATAATTTCCAAAATAACAACAACAAAAAATGTCTTTTTTTCACCCAAGTTTTGACATTAAATGTACTTTAGGTATATTTAACGCATCTATTTACAAAAACATAAGTACCTATTTACTTTCAATAGGATAGGTACTTCTAAAATTTAAAATTTCATAATATATTTTTCTAATTATTGCAACCTAATTTTGTAGCGACAAGCTAAGTAATCAATTTGTTTCTACTTCAAAATACATTAATTTACTACGGGAACCTTATCCCAGATTCATAGAAAGTGTCACTTTCAAAGTGATAAACGATTTACAATTGCGTTACAAAGCACTTATGTTCTGTAAAATACTTTGTAATAGCACTGTAATATCTCTATAAATCTCCATTCTATAAACTTGGGTCCATCCGAAACCAAATATATGTAATGCTGCCGAATGTATTATTATTTACAATAACATTTGGCAAGATTCTTTTAAAATAAAAGAAATACATTTCAATCCCGCCAAAATAAATAAAAAGCATAAATAAATATTAAATTTCCCGCAGTAAACTAATGCACAATTCTAACTAAAAGCATTAAATATGCACTAAAATATTACTTTCCACTGATATTTAAATGGCAATACCATGCAAACAACACAAAAATTACTACTACAAACTTTACCCCAACTTCCAATGGACTTACAATGCATTTAAAGAACAAGATCTTTTAAATCCCACTGTAAACCGATTGTAACGTTTCTATAAATAGGGTTAAATTATAAGTTTTATATTCTAATGGCAAGAAAAATAGTTTACTAGTATTATCATCTTATTCCGTCAGTATGGCGACATATCCCAATTCAAACATGACCCTATAAGATAAAGGGCCTTATTCTCATAACTTCGAGTGTGTTTATGAGAACTGATAACACACAGGACTGTTGATAATGGAAATGAGCGCCTTATACTGTGATTTTATACTGGTTTTGAACTGTGAGAGCTTTCAACCAAAACTTTTATCTACAAAATGGACCTTCGTACAACAAAAGGTTAAAATTTTAGTATAGAGCACTATTAAAGTGATTCGCTAGCACAAGACACATTTAGTTGCTATATTACCAAAATTGGTAGCAAATTATAAAAAATAAAAAAAAAAATAAAAAAATTGCTAACTATTTTTGGGAGACGATGTTTTAAAAAATTACTAAAAAACTGATAGTTAAATTTTGAAAAAAAAAAAAAAAAAAAAAAAAGATACCATTAGTAATTTTGTGCCGGCATTTTTTTAAATTCCACCTATATCCCTCGGCCAAAGTTTCAGAACGCTCGTTCGAACGTTCTCAAAAGCACAAAACCTACCCCTGCCCATTTAACAACCAGTGGAAATTAAACCTAAACAGTCTGTCCGTTACGGGTACGTTTAGTGGACCACGCACATTCGTCGTTCTCCTTCCAGACGGGCGCTCCGCCCTCGTAGACCTCCTTCTTCCAGATGGGCACGCTGGCCTTGAGCTGGTCGATGCAGTGCGAGACCGCGTCGAGGGCGGCGCGCCGGTGCGGGCTGCTCACCGCGATCACCACCGACGACTCCCGGCACGGGACCACGCCCAGTCTGCAACACAATCAAAATATTGCTGGTAGAGCCAAGCTGTGGCCAATTGACTACAGCTCATATACTTGCCGAGGAAGATAGGCGTAAAGTAGTTATTATAGATAGATAGATTATAGTTGCGTTTCATACGATGAGTGAGCAGGAAGTCGAACTTCGGGAAAAACTGAAAGTGCTCTTTTCTATGTGATTTTTGGACTACTTATATAAAATGTTGAGAGAAAAATGTAACCGACTGAAAATGGAAGCGACTGTAGCCTAGGGGTGAACAGGTTGGGCTAACAATCAGAAGGTCCCAGGTTCGATCCCCGGTGGGGCATGCACCAATGGATGAATTTTCATCTATGTGCATAATTTACAGTTCGCTGACGGTGAGGGAAAACATCGTGAGGAAACCTACCTATCCCTCGGGATTAGGTAATAGTCAGTTCCTGTATACACGGCGACAAGGTTCACCACCTGTCACGTTGGGTTCTGACTATCTAGTGAAACGTGGGCTTTGAGTTGGTTAATACTTCCACAATGTGGTAGTGTATGGCCACTCAAGCCTCTGACTACCCCCGAACGGGGATAAAAGTCGTGACGTTACATTACACTACATTACAAAAATGTAAGCCAACAGATATTTTTTATTTTTATGTTTAAGAAACTTTTACTAAACAAAAATACTTAAACATAAGGTCTGCAATTGACTCGCAACTGCGCGTATTCCCCACACAATGCTCAATAAATAGGTCTAGACTAGACTCTAGACGAAACATTGTTTCACAACACAAAAACATTGTTTTTCTCTCCATTTTTATATTTATAAACATCTACATATTTATACCCGTGCGGGTGAAGAGGGTTGAGGTATAATCGTTTAGCAATAAATACCTATAGTACGTTTTTTATACTTGTCCTATTTGGCAAGCAAAGATGGCGTCCAGCGGGGCGATTGCGTAACTTTTTGTCAATGTTTCAATTGGTTTCGTATATAATTGACACAGGATGAACGAAACCAATTAAAACATTGACAAAAAAGTTACGTAGTCGCCCCGCTGGACGCCATCTTTGATTACCAAATAGGACAAGTATAAAAAAACGTACTATACATGTGTAGCGAAACAATGTATTGTGCATTCATGCATTATTTTAGCAGTGGCCTTCTTACATCGCTATCTTCAAACTTGTCAGCGCATCACTACATGCACCAAAATTTACATATCTATTATAGCACTTGCAATTCGACAATTAACCTATCTATACGTATAAAATTAAGTAAATAAAATGGAAGTGTCTGTTATAATTTCCAAATAACTGCTTTTAACTAAATGCATATGAAAGTATAGGTGCTTGTAACAAATAGGCATTTTAAAAACGTCAATGTCTGTTTGTTCCTGCTAATCCGAATGCTCCGTAACGGCACGACCGATTTTGACGGCAATTTCACTGGCAGATAGCTGATGTAGTAGAAGAAGAAGAACTATGTAGAATTAACTCTTTCTATTTTTTTGTTAAATTCCAGGCGTACGAAGTCGCGGGCACAGCTAGTTAAAATTAAGAAGTCATTATTCACCAGAAGATGATCCGTATTGGCAATACCGACATGTTTTCAACATTATCTTCCGCGAGCGACTGAGTCGTACTGTGTCCATGGACTCCGTTTAGTAGGACAAACTATTTTGGACAACACCCATACCTATTAGAAAAGAGATTTATTATAGTGGCCCCCTTACCAACCGTAAGGTTACAAAAAGAGGCACACTATACCTCGCAACCCCTTACGAGGCGTCAGGGACCATCTGCGGTAGGTCCTGCCGCCAGAGCATCCACTCTAGTACTCAACGTGTGAGTTGCACCGTGATCGCTCTCTACCATCCAGAATGGTACCGGAGCCGTGAGTCGCTCACCACCCGCACTCCATGGAATGAAACTATTTTGGACAGTCACAAGTCACTTTCTTGGTAATGTATTTGGTTTTATGTAGATGTTTTTGTGTAGTGTGTAAAACGAAATATGCGCATGAGTGGCGGCTTAACAAACACACAGTCATGCAACATAACAACTGGTCGAGGTTGCCAACAAAATAACGAGATTTCAATAGACAATTGCTGGCTTCCGTCGACACTAATTTCACGGGTTGCGTACACAACATTTGCAACTTTATTACAAAGTACTAAGTTTCGTGATGGATAAACTAAGTACATTGGCTGATGAGCTAGCAAGGAGCGGTCATAATGGAACGGTAATGAGCGGCCTCCGAGTATTATTTTCTAATTCAAATTACTATGCGGGTGTTTCAATAGTACGAAATAATATTTTTAGGTACATATACAGCAATTGATATGTAGATGGCTAGTGAAGACCGAATATTCGTAACTTACTTTAACTTTTAACTTTACGGATCTCTGTAAGTTTGTCACAAGTTTCGTGTTGTGGCATAAAAATACACCAAATGGCCTAGATACCAGTTTAACCTTTTAGGATTAGCCGTCACTAATATTCAAGAAATACTTTGTAGAAAAATTGCATGGTTCTGTTTTTATCTGAATTGGCGTGAAGAAATTTTTTATTTTTAAAAATGTTCGAATTTCAAAAAAATAATTATATCATAATTCTATTCCCAATACTCATCCATTCTGAAGTCTTCGCATTTTTGAAACATTAAGTGTATGAGCGTATGTTGTAAGAACAAATTGCGCAATTCAATCTTGAACTATTGCTTGTTTTTCTCTGATGTATGATCACAAAAAACTAATCTTATAAAAATAAATCGAAGTGGTAGTAAGTAATAAATAATAACTGATAAAATATTAGCAAGTTTCTAAGCGCATAACAGTTTTTTACAACTAGTAAATCCTCTCGCTTCATTTTGTGACGAGTGATATTCACAATTTTAGAATGTAAAATAATAAACACGACTGTAATCCACGTACGGGTTTTTATTTTTCATGTAACTAAGGTGGCTGGCCTGTCTGTCTGTTCCGACTAATCTCCGAAACCGCTGGACTGATTTTGACGGAACCTTCGCTGGCAGATAGCGGACGTTATAAGGAGTAACAGGCTACTTTATTTTAGCAAACATTAATATATTTTTTTTGTTAAATTCCACGCGTACGAAGTTGCACAGCTAGCGTTAAATAAGGAATGCACTTGCAGTTATTTTCCGTATCCAACGTTACTGACCTTTGCCAACGCAAGGGCGCAAAATAAATATATAACATCCATATCTGCAATGGTGACACGCATGTTTTACAACGTGAAAATCTCGAGAACGGCGAGAGATACATATATAAATAATTGCTAAGTGATAAGAGCTTCTCAGCCTTGTGATGCGATGATAACGGGTGACATAAAAAAATAAAGTGATGTAATATTGTGGAACACTCATTGGTTCACTATCACTCGTTGATCGGAGAAGTGTGACAATAAAAATAAGGCTCGTTGAACTTGATTGAAACCGAATTGATACTGGAATTGAATTAATTAAGGATTGAATTGATACTGGAATCGAACTAGACAATGAACTGTGGCCCGATTCACGTAACCAAAACCGTAACGATGTCTCAGCGATATAGTCGTTGATAGCCTTTTCGTTACGAAAAAAGGCTAAGTAAATTAATTAAAACTGGAATTGAAATAAACTAGGACGTGAATTGATACTGGCTTCGAACTAAACTAGGTAGTGAATCGATACTGGAATTGAACTGAACTACGAAGTGAATTGATACTGGAATTGAACTAAACTAGGAATTGAATGAGGAAAAAACACAGAGCTTTTTGTAGAGTGGCGCAGTGTTTCTTTGACCAGTTTTGCATTTTAAAGCGGTCTGATTATTTGCCTTTTTTCATTATAAGTGTTTTATATCCTTGTTGCAATTAAGTTTTATCTGTTTAACACCTACCTGTGGTAAATAGCAATACTGTAGATGGCGGGCCACTTGACCCTCGCCTCGTCGCAGATGGCCTTCATCGCCTTCAGCGCCATCGGCTCGTACGCCTCGTACTCCAGCCGCAACACCTGCCGCCACAGAATCATTTTCGCTTTAATACACAGATGTAAGGGCCACCGCAGACATGCTACTTTTTGCATCAGCGATCGGCGATTTAGTCGCTTTTAGCATCGGAACAGTCGCTGCGTCCGAACGCAGAGTCACCAAATCGCGATGCAGCATCGATACAGTCGCAAAATCGCCATTCGCCGAAACAAAAAGTAGCATGTCTGCGGTGTCCCTAAGGTTATGGAGGGGAGTGGGGAGGTGAGCCTGTGCAATAACGCTAATGTCGTACGATGTACCTACGCTTTGCCTTCATCCTCATCTAGGTATTTATATTATATCGATTAAAAAAACTTCTTGTAGTAGCAACTCATCCACTGCCTTTTTGTCATTTTCCCTGGTCTGGGTGTCACTGAGATCGCCCCCAGTCCATTGTACGGTAGCCATAGTACAAGTGTTGCTTAGTTTGGGACCACACAGTTGGTGTGTAAGTCTGGCGAATTCTGGCGGAGCGCAACGCAGCGCAACGGCGCGTATTACAACGCGGTAAAGGAAATTGAAGTGTTCTGTTACAGTGTGTGATTAATGTTCATATTTCCATGGAACTTATGCATCGTCGTAGACGCGTATTTCAAATTGTATAAGTGAAATGGAAATGACGCGCGTAACGCTCGGATGCGTGAGTATGCGCGCGCGCCGCTGCGCTCTGCTCGATGGTGACGTAAATACATTAGGCGATTTCGTAGAGGGCATTAATTATAATTAATTTATAATCAGATGTATCATTAGGTGACGTAAGTATATTCAAGGTGGGAATAGGTACCCTTGTAAATAAATAAATAAACAATTATGAGGTGACCGTGAGCAGACCGGTCTTAATGTTAAAAAACATTTCTATATTAAGATTATCAATGGAAAATGGATTCAGAGAGTCATATCGAGATGTAGCAAGTCATATGTAGGGTTGCCAACCGTACTTTATAATAACGTATCTTAAATTATTTTGCTTCACTATACTTGTAAATAAAAATATACCTAGTAACGCTGACTGCTTAGTTGTTCGGATCGGGTAGTTGTTTCGTAATTTCCTCTGGCATGGGGTTGCTAGGGTAAGATTGGTTAGGGCCGAAGCGTCCATCAATATTTTGTTGCGGCTAGTTTTACTTGCACAATGCTTAAGAAAAAATAAAAACCGACTTCAAAAAAACCTGGAGCACTAAAAAGCCTGAAATAATATTTCTATTACCACCACTGCCTACCCCTTCGGGAAAATCAGGCGTGATGATGTGTTATCAAGTATTTGGGGTCGGTGCCAATTTATCTTCTTACTTTTATAGTAGGTAGACTCGGCATACCAAGATTGGCACCGACTCCAAATACTTGATAACACATCATCACGCCTGATTTTCCCGAAGGGGTAGGCAGTGGTGGTAATAGAAATATTATTTCAGGCTTTTTAGTGCTCCAGGTTTTTTTGAAGTCGGTTTTTATTTTTTTATAAAAATAATTTTATTTCATGATTTTTAGTGGCGCCATGCAAACTTTATCACCCCAAATGACCCCTTTGGGGGGTGACTTTTCCAAGATTCCAAAACAAAAGTTTCTTAATTTATTATATGGCGTATACATACTAAGTTTCAAGTCAATCGGACACAAATATATTTTTCTACCGTACTTCTACCCCTAGTTTCCCCCTTTGGGGGTGGATTTCCGAAATGATTTTTTTACGGGACCAAAACGACATAGTCACCTACCAAATAACACTTTAAAAAGAAAAATTGGTTCATAAACGTTAGAGATAAACGGTAACTCTCCATACAAACTTCAACACCTCGTTTTACCCCTTTGGGAGGGGATTTTTCCAAAATCCTGAAACATGAGTTTCATTATTTGTTATGCAAAATATACATATTAAGTTTCAAGTCAATCGGACAAAATGTTTTTTTTCAGACGACCTTCACCCCCCAAAATTACCCCCTTAGGGGATGATTCTAGGAATTATTTTTTTATGGGACCAATTTGGAGCTACGATCTACCGAACTGCAAAAGAATTTTTCAAATCGGTTCATAAATGCCGGAGAAATCGGTGAACATACATAAAAAAAAAAAAAAAAAAAAAAAAAAAAACATACATACAGCCGAACATAGAACCTCCTCCTTTTTTGAAGTCGGTTAAAAAGGAATGTCTCTAAGAGGACAAGTGAGACGACGAACTTGTGCTATTTATAGTTTTATTCGTAAAAGGTTAATTAATTAATGCTACAATATAATCATCTACATAGCTCTTGCTCTTTGTTTAAAAGGTCGTCGGACTCACTTAATGCCTGCCAGAGTGGCCTGGACAAAATGTATGGTGAAATTCATATTTTTAATCCTCAAACTACGATTCGTAGCGTAGCCACCGTAGCACCCGAATCTATGGACCGATTGAAACCTCGGTTTGCAGGATAATTTTCAAAAATACTCATCGGTTTAGTTTACGTAATTAATACCTATTAACAATTCGGAACATTTTACTCAAGAAAATATCAAGGTCGCTTGGTTTTATCATACATTTTTTCAGCACATGTTGATACAAGTGATATAAAATTGTTTCCATGTTTGTTCAATTTAAGATGATGTTTGGAAATGAATTTTAATGTTGTTTGTTAAGTGTTTTTAATTCCCAGTTTAGAATAACAACATTGACGCAATGGAGGAAACATTAAAAACAGAAAGATAAGTATGTTGTTGGAAGTAGATGACCGCTTGGCGCATTGGTTCATGTGTAGTGTAGGTCGCTCACTCTGTGGGGCTACTCCGAAATAGAGGGCCTACTCTGTTCCAATCGAAAACGATATTTCGGACGAAATTCGCGTATTTCCTACCTACTACGTTTTTCATTGATTCCGACATTTCTTACGAACGAAAATTGTTTGACGTTTAGATTCGACGACGCCGAAGATATCAAACAATTTTCATTCGTAAGAAATGTCGGAATCAATGAGATACGTAGTAGGAAATACGCGATTTTCGTCCGAAATTTCGTTTTCGTTTGAAACAGAGTAGGCCCTCTGAGGGCAGGTAGGGAGGTAGGGAGGTAGGGCAGGCAGGCAGGTACGAAACGAAACGTTTCGGCTGACGGATGGTAGGTTTTTCAACACTCCGAAAGTGTTTCGGATCCGAAGTTCCGATTCGATAGTCGTGATTTGACGTTTCTTCCTTCGTGGACCCTACTCCGAAAGAATCCGGAACACTTCCGCACTTTTAGAGTAGGAAAATGTACCATCCGTCAGCTGAAACGTTTCGATTCGTATTTCCGAGTAGCCCCACTGCATCGGGTGGTTGCGGGTTGGATACCCGCCAGGCAAATTTCAGAGGGACTACTCTGTTTCAAACGAAAACGAAATTTCGGACGAAATTCGCGTATTTCCTACTACGTTTCTCATTGATTCCGACATTTCTTACGAACGAAAATTGTTTGACGTCTTCATCGTTGTCCAAACTAAACGTCAAACAATTTTCGTTCGTAAGAAATGTCGGAATCAATGAGAAACGTAGTAGGAAATACGCGTTTCGTCCGAAATTTTATTTTCGTTTGAAACAGAGTAGGCCTTCAGAAACGATCTTTTCGTGTTTTCGTAATTTGCCCTACAGTAGTCCGAGTGTCACATTTACATACATACAGTTGGTGTGTAAGTCTGGCGATATTTATTTATGTAGATAGGTACTTTAGATATCCATAATTTAAGTAGGTATCCAAGGCCTATTGCTCGACAGGCCCCCTTTGACTGTTACTATAGCCGTTCTGCGTGCCGTAATTTTATCAATAGTACGACATATTAACATGATTAATAATGCTCGGCGCAATATGATTCAAGAAAGATTATCTACGCATTTCCTCATGCAGTGATGCCTATTGCGTTCAACAACAATCTGACGTAACTTGTTGTGTTACAAATTGTTAGCTTATCATTTTATGTGATAATAAATCATCGCCAAGACAAGACAATCTGTTATCATCACTTATCAGCCACCATAGTGGGAGATTTATCACCGAATTCATCTAGGAAGCAATTAGAGAGTTTTTTATTTATTTTATGTGCATAGCAACTACTAGCAACTGATAAGCACAAACATTATAATTTATATTCATTTAAAAATTGCAAGCCCATACGTTCAAGTGTATTTTATGCTTACTTGTCCTATTTAGTAGTCATCGCATGTGTTTTTAATGTAATTCGATTTATCCAATATTAAAATATGTTATTATAACAATGTAACATATTACATAACATTGTTTAACCTAATAATAATGTGTGGGTAACTAGTAATTATTATATTCAAAATAATAAATTCATGATTGATTACTAAATGCGACCGGTAAAGGTTAGTACGCATTACACACTAAAGAACCGGAGAATTGGTTTATAACTAAGGGTGGCAACCCTACGTAAGGGCTAGACATAAACGCGCCGCGCTCATACTTTCATTGAGTGAAGTGGCAAGGAACAACAATACAGTACCGTCTTATCATGTGGAACAAAACATGTAGTTTACTAACCTTTTTGCCTTCGAAATTATCTCTAGTGGTGCCGATGAACACAGACACAGCTCCGCAACTGTCATCGGTGACGAGTTCGGTGATCTCGTCCACCGATAACTTGTCCACTGTTAGTTTGAGATGATCCATCCCTACAGACTGGAGTCCCTATAGGTAGGTGGTAATATTTCTCTTAGCTGCCAATAAATGTAACGAAATACATTTATCCTCCTTGTATATTGATAATATCAAAGCCGTAATTATACATCTATGTGAATAGTAATTCTCATTACGTTTAATGATTTTATAATTTGTTATTAAATATGATTTTAATTAATTAGATAAAAAATACTGCAGTCATGCTATAAGGCTAGGTTTCATTAATATTTTTGGAGATGTTTACGTTCAGTCCATTCTATCCACCACTGATCGGTGGTATCACAGCTATGTTATCACGCTCCCTGAACTCTATATCTATGGTTTCTTCGCAAACTTCCTCGTTCTTCGCCAGCAATATATTATCTTTTATAGGTTTCAAGTTATAGTTTTCGGTGATTATGTTAAGCAGTTTATCGTAACTTATTTTTGTTGGCAGACTTATTGTAGACTCTCTGGTGCCGGCCAGCTCTTTGGATTGTGCGAAAAATAATAATTTCACAGTGACGACATGCTCAATTTCCATATTTCATGCTGAAACAAAAATGTTATGTGACTTAAATTTATCAAATACAACTGCGTTAAGTAGCAAGTAAAATTATATCAAAATTAAAAAATACGTATTTTTTTTAAATAAGTTATGATCACAGTTAAATGTTACATATACTTAGGTACGTACAGCTTATTAAACAAAACAAACAGTTACTTTCTAACTGCACCTTTCACCAACCCTTTTTATTGCAATCTACTTTACAAGGCAAATTAAAACTCACAGACACGTTTCCACGTAAACAAGTTTAAATAAAAAACAACTTGTTTAAAGTTGTGACACAACAAAAGTTGGTTTATTATTAGCGCCAACCGTAGGATGTAAAATTATACGATATAAATAATTATCGCGACAAATACGTGCGGACCGCTACACTATCGAACGAGAACTGGATGGAGGACTGGACTGGCTGGAGGTAACTAACCGTGCCTCGTACCGGCAAACCACAACTTTACTGGTTTTGCACCTTACGATACGTAACCCCAATTATAAATTAATTACTTACACCTTACACCAGTTTTAGTATATAACCACTATAATCACAAATATATTGCAAGTCATATAGGTTTATTACAAGAATAATAAGTTACTTATCAGCGAGAGACAACTGCGAAAATAATGCCCTAAGATGAGGTTATGAGGGTAACCTTGACATTGCGAGATACTTGTTTTGAAAATAATTTTATATTACCAAACAACTGCGGGTATTACCGATTTCATGTTCTTAAATTTACCGCACTTTCAAATTACCTATTCACTTTTTGCTTGAAAACCCGAGTAAAACAACAAAAATCGTATTCGTTTCGTTCGTTCGTCAACCGATGGCACTTGCTTGCTTGCTTTTGAACTTGTGGTGCGTTCCATTCACTGTTAATTTTGTAAATTTCGTTATTTTCGTCCACAAATCTCGTTCCACTCGCACCAACTTGTACTGAAAGTGATCAAAATTATCGTTTTTAACACTTTTTGAGGACGAAAATAACAAAAATTACGGTGAATGGAACGCAGCATATATTGATCAAACAAATCTTTTGATTGACACTCTTGACAGACAGTTGACGGACACCGGCATAGACATTTCGACATTTTCGACGTTTATTGACGTTAAAGTGTCTGACCAAGGATCTTTTATTACTACAGGATAAACCAGTTGAGTTTTTTGGTTAAGAAGAAATTCAACTTTATTCGCCTGGTTTAAGGTCTATTATACCTTGACAATTCTGTAGACAGAAAAACGAGCTGAGCGAGAGGCCCCAGTTGGGACCGTGTCCCTCTCACTCCGAGTTGCCATGCCAAAATAATATTATCGTTGGGTAGTGATTGGTGTTTTTTAAATCAAGCAAATAAATTAATTTATTATTTATCGTGACTCTTGTTTTATCGTATAAAAAATAGTCGCGATAAATAATAATTTAATTAAATTTTATTTTTATTTGAGTGATTGGTAGTTTTTAAATCAAGCAAATAAATCAATTTATTATTTATCGTGACTGTTGTTTTATCATATAAACAATAGTCACGATAAATAATAAATTAATTTATTTGCTTGATTATAAACCACCAATCACTACCCAACGATAATATTATTTTGGCATGGCAACTCGGAGTGAGAGAGACACGGTCCCAACTAGGGCCTCTCGCTCGGCTCGTTTTTCTGTCTACAGAATTGTCAAGGTATAATAGACCTTAAACCAGTAGAATAAAGTTGAATTTCTTCTTAACCAAAAACTCAACTGGTTTATCCTGTAGTAATAAAAGATCCTTGGCAAAAATAAAATGAAACAAGAGACAATGACAGCGATTGATGTTCACAAGGTTCGTTTATTCTTTCATTAGGCACATAATAACAATACGTAGGTACTCTACGACTCCACGTCTTCGTACACCTATAGTCTGATTTTTAATTAGACGAAGCCAAGTGACAGCTGAAAATGTCGAATTTGAACCTTATTTGTTCTATTTATATTGAAAAGTGACATAAAAACCTGTCAGCCCACTTCGTCTAATTAAAAATCAGACTACAGCGGATATTTTGTGACTGTATTCATTCAAATTATTATGACCCTTGCTTAATCTCCGTTCACAGTAATTTTACCTCTGACGTTTCTCATTTTATTTGTGTAAAACGCAAAGTCAGCCTTTAAACTTGGCCTTTGAGACCATGAACTGTAGATTAGGCTTTATTCTACAGGCTACATGACTTAAAAACCTAATATAGACTACATTTTTCAAAAATAAATAAATAAGGTAAAAGTCAGTATAACTAGTCGACGGGCCCGGTAGCGTGGTTGGGGCGGAGGCGCCTTTCACGCTGTAGGTTCGATTCCTACCCGGGACATCCATTTGTGTGCATGAACATGTCTGTATGTCCGGAGTCTGGGTGTATATGTATATTAAGTATGTATTTACAAATAAAAAAGTAGTATATGTAGTAATATCAGTTATCTGGTTTCCATAGTACAAGCTCTGCTTAGTTTGGGATCAGGTAACCGTGTGTACAAAAATGTCCCAGGATATTATTATTATTATTAACTGTACAATACACAACAATAACTGTAAACGCACTGTAGAGTGTAGACACGTTCGAGTTATGACCCAATCATTTTATTTTTGTAATTATTTTCATCTATAACGCTCTTTGTGAAAGCGTGTTCCATGTTTGACGTTTATGTTGTAAAGGTAGGTGCACACAAAGTGCATATAAGTACTAATAGTGCGTTCCAGACACCGTAATTTTTGTTAATTTCGTTATTTTCGTTCACAAATGTCGTTCCACTCGAACCAACTTGTACTGAAAGTGATCATTATTATCGTTTTTAACAGTCTTTGTGGACGAAAATAACAAAATTAACAGTGAATGGAAGGCACCATAAATTAATAATAATCATTTATCTCAGACGACTAGCCCCATAGATACATACCTTATAGACTAATATACATTAATACTTATATGAGACGAATACCTGTTATCATCATCATTTCAGCCAAAAGCCAAAAGCCAAAAGCCGTCCACTCTTGAACATAGGCCTTACTCAAGGTTTTCCACAACGACAGGTCCTGTTCCACTTCCATCCAGGTATAGGTATAAAAATTCATTAAGTTACTGTAAGTGCAAATTTTACGGGGCCAAAGGGGTACGAAACTAATTGCTTCACGTATTATTTATATGTATAACATGAATATTCCACGCTATCTACCTACCTATGAAAATGTTCCATATCCAGTACTGTGTGCACATGTCTTTAGATAAACTGACATTTCAAATTAAAAAAAGTTACCGGATTTCTTTCAAACGTCAGTCTCAAACGGTTTTCGGTTCGTAGAGCGGGGAACGAATAGGTGTTGTATTTGTATTGGGTTCCTGTTGCATTTCGTTTTGGCATCGTTCCCTCGGGTGAGTGCGTTACATAAAATGAACGCCGCCTCTCAAAAAGGATAAAAATAGATTTTCAGAGTGAGTTGCGTGTTCACATCACCGACATTTTTGTTTTCAAATGACATACATACTCGCGACGCCGCTTATATTACGTGTTAGAAATCTGAGTGAAACTATCTGATATCGGCTGGCTGTTTGGACTCATTTTTTTCATGTTTTGCTGCAGATATCGAGAGGATAGTTGTGACATCATAGATTGAACAAAGTGATTTTATGAGGAGTGTTTGGTGCAGTGTCTTGTGATGGCTCATCCTGTGGAGTCTATGGACGTAGACAGTGACTTCGACAACAAGGAGAACAGCTTCCACCGCAGCAATGTGCAGCCCTGCACGGAGAAGGGGTACGAAGAGCTGGATGTCTCGGAACTGAACATGAAACTGAGGTACTCTGTGACTCCCGCTTCCTCGCCTATGTCCAAAAGCTACACAGCGAACTGCGTCGACAGAAGCTTAGAGTCAGGTGATGATTCTCAGGATATTACAATAAATGAAAATGCAAATTTAACCCGGTCTCTAAACTCCAGTTTGAAAAACGACAATATTATTAAATCCCTCAAAGCTTTACCGCTGCAGTCAATATCTACAGAGCAATTTAATGAGAGGAGCACATCTGTGTTGAGGCAGCTCGACACCACCATCACTCCTGACAACGCTAATGTTACTGTCACTGTTAGCGGACCAAATGATATTGATGATAACCTGTCATTGCCAAGTTCCTCGTCATCAGCTATCCACACTCCTGAAGCTACAACACCCACAAAAGATAGTCCTAAAACAGATGGTGGTTCACCGATCATGAGAGGCCTTAAATCTGTGCTTAACATGTTCCGGTCCTCTCAGAGCCCTATACCACCTGAGAGTGAAGGACTAGTCACACAGGACATACTTAGCCCTACAGAGGTACCAACAAATCCAGAGAACTCGAAGATGGTCATGGCTTCTACTCCAATTTCATCACACCGTAAGAAAGAAACAAGTCCGTCTAAAAGAAATAGCCCGCACAAGGAGAGTATTGTTTTCAATGAAGATTTGGAGAAGGAATTGCTATGGAAAGATGAGACCACAATACTCTTTAGTCAGGAAAGAATACCAATACATAAACTATTTTTCCAACAGACCCAACCAACTGAAGCTAAAAATGCTGATAAATTAACAAATGAGGTTGTACCAGATGTTGAATTGGATTCTACAGTAGAGTATATGGATATATCATACAATGACTCTTTGCTTAGCAAAACAATTACTGGCATACAAGCAGATGGCAACAAAATTGAATCCAATATTGCTGGGGAATCTGACAGTGAGTTTGTGGACTGCGAGACAACATTTACGAAGAATGAATCACAACGAATTGATGACAAAGAAACTCAAGCTAACCGAACACAAGATCTGACTAAAGATATGACTAAGAATGAAAGCACTTCAAAATTAAAACCAATTATATTGAATACTACTCAGGATATTTTAGATGCTACACTCTCAATAACACCCGAAGATATATTTTCAGACACTGAAATAAAAGATAAGGAAAATATTAAAGCTCCTGAAAAATTTCATGAAACAAAAGTAATAGAACAGGTGAGTGAAAATGAGCAGGAAACAACAATACATGGACATGAACAAAAGATTGATCAAGCATTTGAAATAACTAGTCAAGCAATAAACACAGAATCTGATGAACTTAATGTTACAAAGACAATTGAAAATAGTACAACAGAGATTGGCAATAATTCTACACTGAAACTTACAGATCATCTGAATGAAACAAAAACAATTGAAACATGTACTGACATTGACAGTAAATTATTAGAACTAGTTACTGCCCAAAATATTGATGCCTTACACACTATTGAGAATCAATCAAAAATTATTGATAATCTTAACATAACAAACACAGTTGAGACTAAACCTCACATTGATAGTAAAATGGAGGAACAAGCTACTGCCCCGAATCTTGATGCTACACATACTATCGAATACCAACCCAAAGTAGTTGGAGGGCAGGAAATTTCAGTGCTTCCCTCTGAAAGTTTTGATATCACACATACTATACAAAAATATGATATTGAATCTCAAATATTGATAGACCAAATACCTCAACTTGATATAAGAAAATCAGTCGAAAATATTTTGGTTGAGGATAACAAATCAATTGGCCAAGTCGATGTCCAAAATACTGAACAAATAGCAATTGCAAATAATGCTACAGGAGACAATTTAGAAGACCGCCCTATTAATCCTGCAAGTAACATGAATATCACTTATGAATATAATAGGCCCTCTGAAGACAAAATAGAAGACCAAGGCAATAGTCCAGTCCTTGAAAATAATAACCTGATTACTGAACATGAATTTGCTATTGAACAAGTAAATATTACAAAAGATATAATTGATACACCAAATGTTAATAATCTTACTACAGTTGAGAAAACTTGCAAGCCAAATGAAGGAATAGTTGATGGAATTGTACCAAAACTTGATAAATCAATTACTCTTGATGATAAACCTCTTGAATTGCCTGCTGATATTCCTCTGCCAGATGAAGACGACATTGACAAAGAATTAGAGGTTCGAGTTGAAAATACAGTTGAAAATTATAGTTCAGTGCCTTGTCATGTGCCCCGAAATTTAGAAGATGATATGAAAACTAAAATAGAGGATACTAATAGCTCAGAGGTGAAACCTACAACAGACAGGGAGGATAAAATTGGTCTGCCGGAAATATTGCCATCAAATATTACCAATATTGAAGGGAATGTGGGAAATAAACAAATTGTAGAATTTCTTGCCTCTGAACTAACAAAAGAATTGCATGAAATTAATACTGAACAAAATATACTAGAAAATGTAGACAATGACACATTACCTAAAGTAATTCCAGCATCAGATAATCTGACAATACAAGATGAGAAAACTACAGGTGAACTGGATAACTCTAAAGTAATTTATGAAACACATGTGGAACCAACTGTTAATGTTCCAAATAAAATACTAGAGAGTAAACCTGAGTTGGGTATACTTATGGATATCAATGAAAGTATATGTGAACTAAAACCTCTACCTGATATTATCAACCAAATTACTACACCTTGTCAAGGGGACAATGAACAACCCATACAAGATGAACTAATGGAGCAACAGACGCCAGTCGAACTGGCTGCTATCGGAGATAACATTGAAAATATAACTGTTGAGATTCCATTAGCTACTGAAATTATAACTGCTATAGATAATACACCCCAGGAATCTGGAGATATAAAAGTTTTTGAAAAAACGAAAAGTAGTGATATAGCCACTGAAATTGTTGCGGATATTCCCAGCGTTCCAAAAAGTGACGCAATGATGATTATCAATGATGCAATTGTAAATATGAGCATCGATGAAAATATAGACAGTTCACATCTTCAATTAGACATTACCACTCCAACTTCAACTCCTGAAACTAATAATATGTCACCTAAACCAAATACAACACTCATAAACACACCTGGTGTTGCTTTAGGTGATACAGTCATAGAAGACGCTCAAGTAATCGATGAAGAAGTAATGGCTTCAGAAAATAATAGTCCTTTTGTATGTGTCATGGCTGAACCTGAAACACAAATTGACAATGTTGATGATACGAAAGACTCTTTTGCCACAAAGACTAGAATTGTATGTACACCTCCAGTATCTCCCCCTATCTCTTCAAGGGGGTATAACTTTAATTTCGATGAAAATTTCGATGATCCCTTTGCCACAAAAGCTAAGATGCAAATGTCTCCAACCCTAGATACTCCAAATAAGTGCGCAGAACCTAAAGAATGTAAACAGGGTGGTAAGAAAACTATAATGGGTGAGAAAGACGTAAACAATAGGCGAAAATCACAGCCTGGAAGAAAAAGACCGCCCCCAAATAAAAATAAATCCAACTCTAAATTTAACAATAGTTTAGACACAACTTCAGGCGACAAACCTGCTGATAAAATAGAAGATGAGTCGACTAAAATTGCTTATGAGTTTAATAAAGAAATAAAATTGGTAGCAAACAGGGCAGAATCGTATGAAAAAGAAGACAAGGAAGTACAAGATATTATCAAAACAGCAAATAAAAATATTGAACATAAATTAAGAGAAGCGTTAAAAGTCCAAGAAGAAATAAAATGTATAGATGAGAAAATTGCGGCCACTCCAATTGTAGAAAAATCCTCAGTCGATACCATGGAGGTCAAAAACTCGTCATCTTCAGAGCAATCCACTTATTTCTCAGCTGGTACATCATCTAGCGAAAGTATTAAATCAAAAAACGTCTTTAACCTGCCAGAAATTGAGGACATGAACTTTAATCCTTTCGCAACAAAGTCTAAAATGCGCCAATCTCCACTGCTAAGTCAAGATACAGAAAATCCTTTTGCTACTAGAAGCAACATCATCAGTTCTCCGAGCATCCCTCTCAATGATGCAAATATCACTATTAACATAAATGAAGCCAAATTCACATCTGATGATAAAATGGAAACAGAAGTTATGGAAAAAGATTGCTCTACCAATATTAGTAATACCACCACTTCTTCCAAAGCAACTGATGAGAGAGATACAACAATTAAAGAAGTTAATACAGAAGATGAAGACACCGCGGAAGGACCGTTCCTTGAAGTAGAAGACATGCACGATGAAGTCAAACTGTCAGAATTTGACACTGAAAATGACATGATGCAATTTAATGAAGTACCACCTCCAGTCAAAGCGGAAAATCAGGACGATGAACTTTTTATCGATGCTGAAGCTTTTGATTTCCTGTTAAATCAGAATAAGAGCAATACAGTAGTCGACAGTGGGAAAGAAAGCTTATTCTTGAAGTTCGATCCATTGTTTGCTAAGAGAACATCTTCTGATGGTGTCCTTGCTGCTTTGACTCAGATACAGAAAAGACAAAGCACTCCTACGAAACTCACAAAACTTCCTGAAAGAGAACCCATTTCTCCTATAGCTGGACCTTCGAATATGAACGTGACACATGACGTAGATGTAAACACCAGTGAATACATGAATGATGATCTCAACGTGACTGTATCGAAGCCTACGATGGCAGTACCACCGGCTATTAATCCAGTTACACCTAGAAACAAATCAGTAACACCAACCAGACCAAACAGACGTTCTGTCACATTCACCTCACCCGCCATGGCTGTTATTGACAGACTGCTATCTTTAAGCGCAAACAATTCCCCGATCTATGATAATACATTCACTTATGTCTCCAGAGAACAGAACGAGGCTAATTTAGCTCTAACGCAACTTCGGGAACTGCTAGCCGAAAAAGAGGTACATGTATACAACCTGAGAGCCGAAAGTAAAGAACTAAAAGATAGATTGACCACAATGGAATCGCAAGTAAGAAGCTTGGAGACAGAAAGTCACACAAGGTTGCAGAAGATCAACGATTTAAATAAGACATTAGTTGAAAAGACGAAGATCAATAAAAGCATGGCGTTAGTTGTCGAAGAATATGAGAGGACGATAGCTAGTTTGATCTCGGAAATTGAACAGGATAAGAAAAGACACGCCGAGGAGAGGTTGAAGTTGATCAACGAGAGAGACGAGCAAACCGCGCATCTCTCTAGCATGGAAGTGTCGTTCAGTGACCTTCACAGCAAGTACGAGAAGAGTAAGCAAGTGATATTCAGCTGCAAAGCAAACGAGGACGTTTACAAGAAGTCCTTAAAGGAATTCGAAGAGAATGTCACTAAAATGCAAAACAACTTTGATCTGCTGAAACAGCACGCCACTTCCAAACTGAATCACGCAAATCAGGAGTTGGAGGCGATGAACAGAGCACACGAGGGCGAAGTACTGAAGTTAAATGCGATGATCAAACGCAAGGAACTCCATATAACATCTCTGGAGGAAACCCTGACGCAGAAGACGAAGGCAAACGAAGAGCTGACCGCGATATGCGATGAGCTCATCAACAAAGTCGGCTGAACTAATTTTAGGCGTATCCAAACATTGCTGTGTGTCTGTGATCTAGGCTGATACTCCGAGACGGGCTTTTGTGCTTATCGCATGATAAGTAGCATTAAGTAGTAACTAGTCTCAGCGACATGTGCCAAATTAGCGTGACGCCATTTTTATTCCTGTTGTTTGTTATTTACTCGAAGACTGCGAATTGTGATAAAAAATATTGTTTTTTTTAGAATCATGTCGTAGTTATGGTCAATGTGTATACTATATTCAGATTCAAGCACTTCAATCATCACAAACTCATTGAAATGCACTATTAAATTATGCTGGACATAATTAAAGTTGTGCTTGTGAACAAAGTTAGGACATAGACGTTAAAACCGCAACGAAATAATGTATATTTTTCGCATGTTTACCTGTTGTATTTAAAAGTGCCCAGATATTTATTTTGTATGTTAAAATTTATCGACGTAGAAATATTTTTGGGGAGTTTTATGTAGTAGGTAGGTTATATCGTATTTTTCTAGACATATTTGTGGAAAGTTTCTATGACCTATTTTGGTAGATTTTAAAATCCTGTGTTTATGAGACATAAATGAGACTGCTTTTAGACTAAAAGAGATAAAATTTTATGTGCCACAATGCGCTCGGTCAATCACATAACTTTTACGCTAGAGACTGAATAATGCTAGTAATTTGTGACAGTCATGAAATACTATCAAACTGTAGTCATGTCTAAACCATTTAAGATTTCAACTTTCTTATAAACTCATAAAGTCGCAAAAGAATCCTATAATTTACTGTGTAATTCTCTCTATATCTCATTCTATATATATTTTTATCTTTTAATTGCATCATTTGCTGTCTCTAGTGTACCTATTTTATTTAAAAATCTAAGCAATGTTGTTCACACCTGTCTAAAAGCATTCTTCTAATGACCAGTCATCTCAATATTGTTATTGACATTTTCATTATGTTTTAATTATTCCATAATTACGGATCTCTTATGTCACACCAAATTATAAAAGCGCTGCCGGATTTTGCTCCTTAAGAGACCATCACTTCAGATATTCTTAAACCTAACATAAATTAATTTTCGAAATTTCCGTAGCAACTTCAAGACATAAGAATCCACTATCCATGACATTAAAAGTATAGCAAAAATTGTCAACACCAGTTCCAATGCAAGGGTTGTTGACCATTTAATTTGTATAATATAGAAATTAGTTATTTTAGATAATAAAGTCGACATTTTTTTACAAATCGCCTTTTGTTTAACCAATGAACTCGGCTATTTACGAAGTAAAATAGTGTTATTGTTCTGGTAACCTATGGCCGTAGCGATAGCTTCTTTCTCCTAATTAATTGAGCAATGAGATTGGGTAATAATAAAACAAGTTCTGTGAGAAATTTTATTTACGCAGTGATAAAAATAATCAGCGTAAAAAAGTAAACTTAATTGTTTATTTAACTTATATCACTGCTGTCATTTGCTATTCTTAATAGTAACATCTAGGTTTTTGCAACTACGATGAATTTCGCTGGTGAAGCGAATTGTTATGAGGTTTCGATAGACGCATTGACTGGTAAACGAGAACTATTTTCTAAATACAACGTAAGTAGTAGTAAGTCGATTGACGAAAGATATATACGGAGCGAAAGTAAGTGGATGCGTCGGAAGAGGGCGCCCAATGAGAACTTTTCACGGCCAAATCAATGGTCTCTTCCAGAAAGGTTAAGTCCGTAGCACCCTCAACCGACGGCAGTGCATGAGAAGATGTATGAATGTGGATGAAGCAAAAGAGGTGTGTCAAAATCGTAGCACGTGGCAATCAATAGTCTCTGCCTACCCCCTTGGGATACAGGCGTGAGTATATGTATGTATGTATGTACAACGTAAGTAATCGTGTGTTCAGCAAATGAACAATACCGAAAGAGAAACCCTGTCCTAGATAGCTCCCGCATTTGACCCCTTTATCTATAACATATGCAGAAATTCAGAAATATTTCCCATCACCGTGCCAGGCGGTACCACCATAAAAAATCCATGAGGGTAGTAGACCGTCTTTCTTTCACACGATACGGCCCGATAAGCACCTATACGCCCGTGTCTCTGCTGCGGTTGCCATGGAAACACACGACAAACATTGTCAAACGTCAGTGAAAAGCGAAAATTGGGAAACCAAGTGCGAGGTTTTCGACAATAAGGATTATGTAGGGATGTACGACGCAACTGTGTCCGTGGAGAACGCTAGAGAGATAGATAGTCCGTCTAGTGAGGAGGGCGAGGAGAAAGCCACCATGTCTAAGTTCAATCCACCCGTGAGGCATACAGCGAGGCACGACTTCGATTCCGAGAGTGAAACGGACTCGGACCCTGATAAGTTTTTGAGCAACATGTCCGGAGAAGATCAGGTATGTTATTTTAAATATCTACATTATTACCTCTGTGATCTTGAAGTGGTCAAAGTTACTCCGAGAGTGTCTGATTACACCAGTTGAATAGATTTGCAAGATCCACTATTCACCAAAAGAGAGTTCGTTAAGGTAGATAGCCTATCGCTGTAAGAATTTTATTTATTTTAAGCTAGCTTCTTCACGCCACTTCCGTTAGAACTTCCCGTAGTTCGTTTTTTGATAATTCCACAGGAACCTAATTTTTTCCGGGATAAAAAGTATCATGTGTTACCAGGTTATCCAGGTACTAATCTATCTGTGTGCCAAATTTAATAAAAAAAATCGTTCAGCTATTTTTATGTGATTGAGTAACATCCAAATTTTCACATTTATGATATGATTGGTCTCCTGTACAAACTCTCATCCTCTAATTCACCCCCTTCAAGTTATATTTTTGCAACAAAAGTTAGCCTATGTCTTTCTCCAAGGTCCTGTCTATCTCTATACCAAAATTCATCGAAATTAGTTGAGCGGTTTAGTGGTGAAAACGTAACAGACAGACTAACGCATTTATAATATTAAGTATAGATGCGGCTAAAGTTTCTCCTTATACGCTATTAACGCTCCAACAGATGAATGGATACCTATAATAGTAAGCGCCATGTTAGTTTATACAATTTACCAAAAGGCAAACATCACATCAGAAGCATATTTCTAAACATAACAAGCGGCACGTGTTTCCTAGTTATTTCAATTCAAATGAATGCACGCCACGCGAGGAATGTGCACGGATACCTCCTCGAATAGATGCTCGTATTGTTTGGAGTTTATAGCAGACGCAGCGGACTTAAATGCTGTTGAATGCAAGCCAAATATCGTCAGAAGCAGACAGTACAAACAAGAATTACTATATGTAGTATTCCATATCTAATTTGAATATTGGTCAAATACGCCAATAAAATGATCGCCGTATTACTTAGGTACCTACTAGCTAGTACCCGCGACACGTCTGCGTAGAATTTCTCAAAGCTTTAATCTATCTCCATACTAAATAATAAAAAAAACTTGAGAAATGATAGGTCCCCCAAATCTTTCCTCATTCAAGAGGTCAATGCAAATGGTAACTCAAAATATGTTTTTGTAGCTTATTAAGTGTCTCACTGCTCGGCACAGTCACAAGTTTTTGCCTCTCCACACAACACACGGTCTCAGTATTTTGTAGCCATGTTGTTCAAATCGTCGCACCATCTTCGCCTCGTGTAATATTTAAATATTCTCTTGATAATAATGAAATTAACACCCCATGGTGGCAAGCCCGGTGTCTCCACCTGTTCGCCGGAGCCGTTG
Organism: Drymonia ruficornis; assembly: GCA_947859195.1. Lineage (NCBI taxonomy): Eukaryota > Metazoa > Arthropoda > Insecta > Lepidoptera > Notodontidae > Drymonia > Drymonia ruficornis. Next base: position 1,835,773 of record OX401923.1, read on the forward strand.
CCCGCCATAACAGTGTTTATGCAAGACATAAACATAGACAGTTTCGGGAGACATGCGTTCACTGAACCCAGTTTATGATTTCCTGTCGTAATTAATGGCTATTTCCACACTGTCTAGGAGAGAATTACATTTTTGTTAATAAGGTTACGATACTTTTTTCTTGCTACTTAGGTATTAAACTATCATAAAAGAGATAATTGCATAAGCTCCTGCCAATAATTCTTGCAAGTATTGAAGCTTGTAAAATTGTTTATTTGGTTTTTTGTTAATCCCACAAGAAGCGAAAAAGAATCCGGGATAAAAAGTATCCTATGTGTTAAACCAGGTAAAAACTACCTTTGTGCCAGATTTCGTCGAAATCCGTTCAGCCGTCTTTTCTTGATTGAGTACAGTAGCAAACATACAAACTTTCACATTTTTAATATTAGTAGGATAATAACTATACCACGTCTATTGGCGGGTTTGTTATTTATCATAAGATTCCTAGTGCCATGATCTTATACGTCTGGGGCACGCGGTGCAGGGCTCCGCGTAGGACAGGTTGGTAGGGACCAAATCGTGCATAAAAACTATTCATAGTTAGTCAACCATTTCGCCGTTAGAAGTAAGGAAAATCTAAAACCAAAATCTATTAATAGGTAATCTTTACGGAGGTACTAAAGCTGTCCCTGTGGGATTACCCTAATAACATTCATCAGTCCCCAGACAGGAGATCACAGCCTTCAGAGAAGTCAATAGAAATCCAGAAGCCGTCGAAAGAGACCAGCGGCAGAACCAGACCTATTGGGAAGCGCGAGGACTCGTCCAACTCAGGTTGGTACACCTTTTTTCGATCACTTGCTTATTTGTGTCAACCCCGTGTGATCCCACGTTAGCATCACTACTGTGAATTTATGATAAAATACCATACACAAACTTCTTCTTTATCGTATCCTCATGACTAAGGGACGTGATTATGGTGTGTAGCCTGGGCCACCATCTCTCCAGATCTCTATGGTGCGCCATTCGTATGGTTGATTGACGTTGGCCCCTGTTGCCTTTTGATTGGTGTGATCGCGTCGGTGAGCGTCCCCTGCCTCTCTTTCCTTCAACACAGCTGATAATCAGCCTCTCTAGACTGTCTGGGTCTCGCCTGACTACACAAGCTTAGTGGTAATGAAACCGGTAGGTACTTATTTATTTCGTAGAACCGGGGCCGTTGGAACCCCCTTCGCATCTGGACTAACGCCTCATTCATCCAGAACTCATATTTGAGTCCTACTTATCTTGTCCCACAGTGAACGAAAGAAAGTCTTCAGATGACTGAAGGTGTCCTTGAAGATAGATTATGTATCTCAAATGATCGTAGGTATATTAGCGTCACTAACGAGCAGCAGCGGTGTCCTAAAATTCGTAAATAGACTATCATTGACCCGTTTTCCAGTGCTTCGAGAGTTGCAGATGAGCAGCTGTTTAGCGAGATACAGATAGGTACCTATTATGAATTCCATTCATCACGACGGTAATCCTCGAAGTGGTTATAAAAACCTTTCTTTTTGAACACATTGGGTACAACTTCAAACCAAAATTATGGATCTACTTATAGGAGTGCTCGAGTGAAATGAATACTAAAACGCTAGGTTCTGAATTATAATATAACCATCGATAACCGAGTCGCTTTAGCTAGCTGGCGATCGGAAGCTAAGCGGCGCTTGGCGAAGTCAGTCAGAGATGGGTCACCATTTAATGGCATTTGAACTGAGCGGCTCCGTACTTCGAAGGCCACGTTATAAGTCGGTCCCCGTTGTTGTCATCTAGGCAGCAGTCGTTAAGCCTTGTCAGAGGACTTGCGGCTTCAACAGCTCTGACACCAGGTTGGCCACTAACCATACGATAAGAAGGACAGAATTGATTACTATTTATGATGCAACAATATTTCCAGAGACGGACAGCGCGGAGCTAGAGCCGGAGCGGCCCGACCCAGCGCTGGGCAGTGGGCGCAAGAAGGGGGGCGGGGTGGTGATCCCCGCGGAGGGAGCCTACGACCCCAAGCAGTTCCAGGACCTGAAGGTGCCCCCCGACATGGAGAACATGTTCGGGTATATTATGAAGTGAGTGGACCGACAACCTAGTGAATTTTAGAAAAAGATTACCCGGAACTACATCCGCGTAGAATTTAATGGTATTTTTTTGCGCGGATATCCTGATGTTTTTAAATAAAAGTAGCCTAAGTTACTCCTTATAACATCAGCTATCTGCCAGTGAAAGTTCCGTCAAAATCGGTCCAGCCGTTACGGAGATTAGCCGGAACTAACATCCAGACAGCCTTAAATTTTAAAAATTGCTTTTTTGTTATAAGTTCTAACTTTTATATGTATTTAGTAAAAATATGTTATTTCGACTTAACAAACAGACAATACTATTTATTTTTTGTATATAGGTATAGTTCAGTTAGCCCCTCTAAGCTAAAAGCCAGAGCCCCAATGTCACCGTCCTATTAACATTATCAGGTCATCGGCTATCCTGCGCCGGCGCCGTAGCCAGGAGTGGGCCCCATCCCACGCATAACCTTGCACATACCGCTCAACCTACATACACAAACAACGCGAAATCAACTTTAAAACTCAACAAAATAAAGTCATAATTCCTGTGTGTTAACTTGTTTACTATACATGTACCTACCTAATTTGTCGAAGAAAATTTAACTTTAAAATGTCATTATAAAGTCTTAATTTGATTGAACATTGTTGTAGATTAGTTTCGTTTAATCAAAGTAAATTAGACCGTAACGTGTGATTTGCAAGGGTCATTTTGTGTTGTGGTATGTGTTAAATCGTTGGCAATTTTAACGGTAGTATGGAGGTCGATTCTAATTCTGCGCGTGCGCACGTAACCGTTCTATTGATCGGCGCACGAGTGTTATATTGATTGTTATGCAGTGTTAAGATTGTATTTTTTTGTAATACAGCTGTTTCTTTTCCGGGTCTCAACTGGGTTAAGCTTGTGTGGGTTTCGGCTCCTTAATCAAGAGCTATATGACTATTTAATTTTCTTAGATTAGCCATAACAATCGACAGACATGCGCTTGGGCTTTTTTTGCTCAAAATTCAGGCCATGTCACTACAGACGTAGTTTGTGTTGTGTTGGTGCCAACGGGACCCTATTACTAAGCCTACGCTGTCCGTTTGTCCGTCTGTCTGTCTGTCTGTCTGTCTTTCTGTCTGTCTGTCTGTCTGTATGTCTGTATGTCTGTCTGTCTGTCTGTCTGTCTGTCTGTCTGTCTGTCTGTCTGTCCGTCTGTCAGCGGGCTGTATCTCACGAGCCGTAATAGGTTGAAATTTTCACAGAATGTGTATTTCTGTTGCCGCTACAACAACCAATACTAAAAATAATAACACTACTCAGAGCTTTAAAATGTTTTAAACCAAAGTTTTCCTACTGACTGTTTTAAACTATACCTACTTATGACTCATTTCAACTATGTAACATTCTAGGACATCTAAAATCAATCCGTCCGTTATGAAATTACCTTCACTCGCACTCCAGAGACGTGTGATCATCTATTCCAGATACACCCCACAGAAGATAGACATAGAGTTCAAATTGCAACCGTTCGTGCCCGAGTACGTGCCCGCGGTGGGCGACATTGACGCGTTCATCAAAGTGAGCACGCCGGCGTGCAACGCGCACGCCGCGTCGCTCGCCGAACGCGTGCTCGAACACATCGACAACTTGGGTGAGTGTAGCTGCAACATACGTCTGCTACTGGTCGCAGCCCCGGATATAAGGGAGGGGGGGAGGTACAGGGGCGCCCAAATCATAATATAGTATGATTAAAAATAAAAACTTGCTCCACAAAACGCCGATTTGTGCTGGAGAGTGGGGCGTCACTATTAAGTTTCTGCCACGGTTCGAAAATATCGTAGATCCGGGGCTGACTGGTCCACATTACCAGAAACTAGCTTTCAGAAATATTCTGATGCGTGACTGGACGATCTTATGATATACCTACAGACAGACAAGCCTATAGATAGAGGCCGCATAGCCGGGCCCGCTCGCCTAACATGCATTACCACTGCATACTAGGAGCAAGAATTCATGGAGATAAATGTGCAAAACTGATACTTGCTACAGCGCCTCGTATCTTCAATAAATCGATAGATTCTATTAGAAAATTAGAACATGCTAAGTTCATAAATGCCGGACATATTAGATAACATAACAACATAAAATCCGAATTGAAAAATCTTTGGCAATCGATAAAAAAAATCTTAGATGTTCAAGAACTTAAAAATGCATAGGTATGTACAAAAATCACGGAAAGCGAATGTAACACCATTTGAAATTTTGGTATTACGTATGTTTGATAGTGATGAAATTAATTGTTATCGATAAGCATGGTGTAACATGTATTGGATGGATAGTTACGACAGTCTACAATTATTGCACACTCACTCATAATAAAGCATTATTACGTGCATCCTAGCATTCTCAAATCATCACCATTATACACAGCAACAGAGTGTCTTCATAATTGACCATTGTGAAACCAATGGTTTCTTATATTATCAGAATCAGAAAGTTTATTTGTTTAAACATAGGTACAATAATGTTCTTGACAGTAAGTTACAGACTCACTATGTTTTAGCAAAGGCATACATATTTTGAGGCATGCTTAAAATAAAAATAAAATTACAAATAATAATATAAAGCAATGGCATATATTTGTTGGAGTATTGTCATTAAGAAATATGTCAACTCAATAATAACATTTATCGATTAAATATTTTTTTGACTTACCGAACAAAAAAATATTTAATTATTCAGTTGACATATTTCTTAATAAAACCATTGTAAACTGGGTAAAATCACAATTTTGTCGGTATATTTGCAGGGTTGACGGTGCTGGACGAGCCGGCTGCTGAACAGAGCGACTCGGCGCTGCTGCATCTCCAGCTCAGAGCCATATCCAAGACGACCAGCACCAAGTCTACCGTGGTAAGAGAAACACGCTCTCTCTGAGATCATTACTTAATTGGCCTGGACTTTGCTTCCAAAAGCGTTTCATATCCGTCAGTTTTTGTATGTCGCGTCAAAGTTAAGTAGCTTAACATTTTCTTATGTTACTGTTGGCCAACCAGCCTACGGCCCGCCTGATTACCGTAGCCTATAGATGCTTTAATTAACAAAGGCATCGATCGCACGTTGCCGAACTGAAGGGGAGTGGGACAGAGGGAGGGAAAGGGTTGGGCTTCCGACTCTCTCACTCATCGTGCGAAACGCAGCTCTAATAGCTGCTTATGCCGATCTTCCGTCATTTAAGTGCATCTGAGTATTGGGCCATTCGATTATTTAGTAAATTGTACTGTCGGCCCCGACTATCACAGTCAGGAGTCGTGTCGGAGACCGTCGGAACACTCCGACACCAGAGGGCCTAAAGTCTGTTTCAATCAGAAAAAAAAACTTTGTAAACAAACCATCACTCAACACAAAATCGTCGATTTCACACTTATTTCGTTTTCACTACATTAAATTCTGATGTGGGAATCTTCGGAAATACTGTCGCCTTCATATTACACTCGTTTTAGATTGTAATTTCAACTAAAACACGTAAAAATTAAAGAACTTATAAAATTGTAATAAGTTTGTTGTTTTTTTTTTCCAATGCTTTAGTGAAGTGCTGATTGAATGAATGAAAAACAGATTCAAAAAAGTGTAAAGGCAAAGGAATTCTAGGCCATTATGCCAATAATCCCAATGCATTTTAAAAACAGAAATTAAGAAAATTCATTTAATTTTTATTTCTTACCGATTTGTTTCTACTTCTATGTACAACGAGTGCAATTTGCACTTTACACTATATTTTAATCTCAATTTTTTTTCCTTAAATGTCTTTTTGACTGTATATTGAGTTTTTAACTTGAAATAAATAAGTATTATTATGTTTTACTTTTTTGACCACTCGGGCTAAACCTGGACCTTTGGAAGGCTTGCATGAGGACATGGGTCCATCATGTAGAGGCCCATAGAGATAAATTTGATGTTATTAGGTCATCATCATCATTTCAGCCAAAAGACGTCCACTGTTGGACATAGGCCTCCCCCAAGGTTTTCCACAACGACCGGTCCTGTGCTGCTTGCATCCAGCGGTTTCCCGCGACCTTCACTAGGTCGTCGGTCCACCTTGTCGGGAGCCTACCCACGCTGCGTCTTCCGGTACGTGGTCGCCACTCAAGAACTTTTCTGCCCCATTGGTCATCAGTTCTCCGGGCTATGTGCCCTGCCCACTGCCACTTCAGCCTACTAATTCGCAGTGCTATATCGGTGACCTTGGTTTGTCTACGTATCTCCTCATTTCTGATTCGATCTCGTAGAGAAGCTCCGAGCATAGCCCTCGCCATAGCTCTCTGAGTGACCTTGAGCCTTCTTATAAGGCCTACAGTCAGTGTTATTACGATTTTTTAAAAATAATTTTGGGCCATAAAACTTGAGCATATTGCGCGCTCCTTTGTACTTATGGGCCCGCCCATAAGATCCGTAAGTGCAAGGGAGCGCGTAATATTCCAGCAACGTTTTATGGCCTCGTGTGCCACGAGCGTAGTTATAATCATAGTAAAAATTACCTCTTTTGTTGATTTATTGTCCAGCCCGTATTTATCTCGACTGTCGGCATCATACGTACTGACGATTCTAATAAATTAGTTCTTTTGTTTAATGTAATTATGTACACACTATATTTTAATGCATAACAATAGTTAAAATCGAAGAAAAGCCCTATACTAATATTAAATTTATAATATGTTTTATTATGCATAGGTTATTGATGTCATTTCATAACTATATTTCTATAAGTTGACGTAAAGAAACCGATACCTTCTAATCAAGTTTATTCCATCGAATGAAAATAATCCATTCACTCATTCGTTCATATTCGTTATATTATACAATAGGCACATCACTAAAACTATTTAAGCACTTTGACGTTTCTTTGTTTACAAAGTTTTTTTTTCTGATTGAAACAGACTTTAGGTACTCTTTTACAAACGAAAACGAAATTTCGAATGAAATTTCGCGTATTTCCTACTACGTTTCTCATTCATTCCGACATTTCTGACGGACGAAAATTTTTTGACGTCTTCGTCGTCGTTGAATCTAAACTTCAAACAATTTTCGTTCGTAAAGAAATGTCGGAATGAATGGGAAACGTAGTAGGAAATACACGAAATTTAGTTTTCGTTTGCAAAAGAGTAGGCCCTCAGAGTTTGCCACTAGCTCACACGTACAAAAAGTATGTTTTGTCCTATTATTCTTGTGTGCAGTTAACGAAGAAGATTGAGAACGCGGAGAAGAATTCAAAGGCGATAGAGCGATGGATCAAGGATGTGAGCGAGCTGCACCTCTCCAAGCCGGCGCCCACCGTCACCTACACCAGGTAACTAACAAATTATTGCTGCAAATAACATAAATAAAAATCCTGGGACATTCTTTTACACACGGCTACCTGATCCCAAACTAAGCAGAGCTTGTACTATGGAAACCAGATAACTGATATTACTACATATACTACTTTTTGTTTGTAAATACATACTTAATATACATATACACCCAGACTCGGGACATACAGACATGTTCATGCACACATGTCCTGGGTAGGAATCGAACCTACGACCTGCAGCGTGATAGGCGGATTCTACCAACCACACTAAGAGGCCTGTCTCACATAGATAGGTACTTTACCAATAGCAGTTATACTGTACCCAATTGATAGCAGCTCATATACGGGCTGGTTTGACCAAGGTAGTACCACCCTCTCACAGAAGATTGGGGTAAAGCAGCTATCACAGCTGCGTTTCGTACTATGAGTGAGAGACCTGGAAGCCCTCCCCTTCCTCTATCCCACTCCCGCGAGCGGGCTAATGATGCCTTTAGTATTGCAGGCATCTATAGGCCACGGTAACTGCTTAACATCAGACGGGCTGTGCGCTTTTTTATGTTTTGTGTCCCTTTCTTACTTGCAGTGATTCGAGGAGCTTACTCGTTAGTAAACAATGCAAGGCGCCGTCAAAATAATGACTTGACGACCGCTTGGCGCAGTGGTTTGAGCGTAGGCCGCTCGGCTCACTGCATCGGGTGATTGCGGGTTCGATTCCCGCCAGATGCAAATTTCGGAAACGGTCTTTTCGTAATTTGCCCTGGTCTGGGTGTCACTGGGACGCCCCCAGTCCATTGTATGGTAGCCATAGTATAAACATTGCTTATAGTAGCGGCATTCTACGATGGCCGGTTTGACATGTAGGGGGGGGGGGGAAGAAAATGAACCTTATTATAACGGAATAAGACTGGCCGTTTCAAAAAATAAGAATGTTTAAAAATGAATGCGAAAATGAATCTTATTCCGTTATAATAAGGTTCATCCTTTCCCCCTCCCACATGGCAAACCGGCCATCATAGCGTGCCGCTACTATAGTTTGGGACCATACAGTTGGTGTGTCTAACTAGCGATTTTTTTTTTCACAGTAAAATGCCAGATATCGACAATCTAATGGAAGAGTGGCCGGAGTCTATGGAAGAGACGCTGAACGAGGTGGGGTTCCCCCCCGCCGGGCTGGACTGCTCGCTGTCGCAGTACGTCGACCTCGTCTGCGGACTGTTCGACATCCCCATACCAGCAGACACGCTGAACGACAGGATACAAGCACTGCATCTACTGTTCAGTCTCTATTCTGCTGTTAAAAACTCTCAGCTATACGCTGAGAGGCAGAAGGAAAAGAGTGATAATGTATAAGTTAATATAATATATTTTTGTTGTAAAGTGTTTTTTATTTTTTTAAACGACTTCAAAATAGGAGGAAAAGGAGGCAAAAGGTCGGTGCCAATCTTAGTATGTCAAATCTACCTACTATAAAAGTAAGAAGATAGATTGGCACCGACCCCAAATACTCGATAACACACCATCACGCCTGTTTTTTCCGAAGGGTTAGGCATAGGTAGAACTATTATTTCAGGCTTTTTAATGCTTCAGGGTTTTTTTGAAGTCGGTTTTTGTTTTTTTTTATATTTTTTTTTTTTTTATAGGACTGCGGTGGCAAAAAGCGTACGGCCCGCCTGATGTTAAGCATTTACCGTAGTTTATAGATGCTTGCAATTCCAAAGGCATTGCTCGCACATTGCCGATCTGAAGGGGAGTGAAATGGAGGGAGGGGAAGGGGGGGTTGGGCTTTCGGCTCTCACTCATCGTACGAAACGCAGCTGTAATAGCTGCTTTACGCCGATCTTCTGTTCTTTGAGAGGGTGGTACTACCCCGGTCGAGCCAGTATATGAGCTGCAGTCAATTGGCTACAGCTTGGATATTTTGGTAGATCCTGTCTTGCCACAAGGGGTCACACATTTTACGCAATTCGTGACCATTTCACGGAAATAAAGTGGATTCTGCTCTAGGAAATCGGAAAAATGAATTGCATTGGCGATGTTCATTCCTTCCACTCGACACCACCAAAACGACACCACCGGTGGTGTCGTATGGAATCTCTAGTCCATACGACACCACCGACTATTAGTGAGGTTACCTACATACAAAGTTGTTGATATGAAAACTCCAATTAAGTTCAAGCAGTTTCATTAATGAGGTATGTCATTTGATAAAGTTTATATTTATCTGTTAGTTTAGTTTATATTTATTTCATAAACTCTGTTTTATTAATTATCGTTTAACTATAGATAACTTGAAATAATAACTTTGGGGTCGGATCAATGTATGTGATGTTGTCTGATATTTATTTATTTATTTTAATGAACTGGGAGCTGTTTGTCAAAAACACGCGTTTCTGGACATCACTAGGGTGGTGTCGTATGGACTAGAGATTCCAAACGACACCACCGATGGTGTCGTTTTGGTGGTGTCGAGTGGAAGGAACGGCGATGTTGCAGTGGCACTATTAGACTCCTAGGCATAGAGATAGACCCCAAAGCGTAACAAAAAAGCTAATATACAGCTGACTTTTCACCTTATTTTACCCCTTAGGGGTGGAATTTGACAAAATTCTTCCTATCAGGTGCGTTTCTTTAAATCAGGCAGGGCGTTTTGAACCCCCGACGCAAACAAAGGGATGTTATAAGTTTACTAACGCAAGAGGTGAAGTGAAACAACAATTACTTTGGCAATGCTTAAGTTTATTCAATTTTGATATTCTAGACAAAAATATACAATCTCTTTACACGTCAACATTTCTCGGCTGGCCCTACACGGTTGGAACAACCCAACGGAGACGGAGCTATAGGATAGAAAGAGACAGTTAACGCCTTTTTTATCTCTCTGTCGAGTGGTCCAACCGTGATAAGGGCTCATTACTAGCCTCTCGCGGCCTGGCAGTGGCCTTTTGCTACTGTATCATCCTTCAGGACCCTGTCGCTTAGCCATTGTGGCGCCACTGTGGCCTTTTGCTAGTGATTAGCTAGCCCTCTCATTGGTCGGTTGATTTTGACCGACCAATCAGGCCGATCAGCCGGTCGGCGGACCAATCAGAGCGTCGATCAGTAAAGCACCTCAATGTTATTGGCTAGCGACTTGATTTTAAATCCTCTTCATTCCTTATAGAGATGACAAGGAGGTACAAAGGTTGTCATAACTTGTTATTATTATTATAAAATGCGTCTTATAGCCAAGTACAAACATTTTAGAATCACGAGTAAAACACAGAACATCGTATTAATAAATGCATCTCAGAGAGATCGATCTTAAGATGCTGTTTTGACAATGTATGGAACATCTGTCAAAAACAGCATCTTAAGATCGATCTCAACTTTGAGATGCATTTATTACACAAGCTTGTGGGATTTAATTATACGTTGTTTTCGTTCGACTCAAAGAGGATTTTATAGTTATTTATCATCGAAATCACCCTCGCATTGAGGGGAGGCCCGTACCCAGGAGTCGGACGTTAAGAAGGTATTAATATTATTATTGTATCATCGACTAGCTGTTTCCTACTGCGTGTGCGCAGGGTTAAATGGATAACATCTAGAGCAGTGGCGTAGCTTGTATCAAAATTTGTTGGGGGGCCCCAAATAGAGGGTAAAGATTTTTCACAAATGAGGAGTAATTTTCACACACGTTCGGAGCCCCTGTAGGCCGGGGGCCCCGTATCATTGATACGGTAACTACGCCCCTGACCTAGAGGTACATTGTGATGAGTGGGTCGTTTAATTAAAAAGTGGATTATTCAATAAAATAACAGATTATGTAACAAAAATAATTTGGATCAAAATTTAACTTGTGAACAGGGTAACAGTTATTGCAAAATGATACTTAATCCATAGTAACTACGTTACATTATTACGTGAGAAATTGGACGGTATTATTCTGTTCACAACATTATGACAATTAGATAAAATGTCGCCATTTATTTTAGTACAAAAACTACCTCTGTAATATAACCTTTGTAGAGGAGCAGTTATAACCACAGAGTAAAGACTAAAGAAAGAGGTGCCCTTATTAGATATATGTATGAAAAAACGTGGTCATTGTTTTTTTCATTTTCATTGTTCTATCTACCGGTAAATAGTTGAACTACTCGCTTCGTTTTATGTCGATGTTAATACTAGGCCGACCACTCGGCCGAGTTGCTTAGTTAGGGCCAGTCCCCTTAGTAATTGGTCCATGGTTATAACTTAGTCGAATATTTTTCCAGTGTTTATTCCGGACAAATACCTATTGACGAAGTATAATGGCCGGCGCACAGTGAGGACGACAGGGCATGGCATTTTAATTTTTACCAATCGAATTTAATACTTATCCAATCGAAATAAGGTGCTCCAGCGGGTGCACCGAGAAAATGCTCCGCAATACTCCGAGGTCGATCACCGAGCATTGAAATATACCTTATTTCGATTGGATAAGTATTAAATTCGATTGATAAAAATTAAAATGCCATGCCACGCCGTCCATAAAGAAAAACAATAAGTTTGAGTGAACAGAAATAGCGTTATATAATCTTTTGTATTCAGTTTTTAAACGGGGTCTTTAATCTATTTCTCGAGGTCTAACCTCAATGTACTCTGACCGACACTTAACATGAGCGATGGAGTTTAATTAGATGTGTGCACAGGGCCCGAGCAGCCGCGACCGGGCCATCAGTTATGACATTGTCGCGCCGCCCGCCTCTTGTAGCCGCACCCATTTACGCAGCAGTGAAGTTTTGGATATGTTGGGGTAAGGGGTGTGTCAATCCGATAACGTGATTGGATGCACGTGATCGTCGCTTGCGCATTGATCCTTGCCAAGCGCTCATGTTACGAGTCGGCTTAGTTTTTTACTAGTCCGTGGTACTTTATATTCATTAATTTTGAAATTATTAGTCTCTCACACAAATATATTTGCGTAGATGTTAATGAAAGACATACACATAATCTGCCTTGAAAACACATCACCCTCTTTAGCTTGACGCAGTCGGGTAAAAATGTGCTGGGACTTAAGTTCTATAATATAACAATTGACAACAATTTCTAGTATATTTCACATATAATACTTAGGCATCGACCACATAACCAGTAGACGCATAATACCTATTAATTCGCAATTCAAACTTTTCAGTCAACTAATTGAGGTGCGCGGGTGGGTACCGAATGCTCATTGGTCCCTGACACACGCACACAGACATAGATCGATCGTTACTGGCCAAAGCTACGTGGGCGTGGATTTATATTAGATCTGCCTTCCTTATATGGTATCTGAAAACGTTCGCCATATACTAACCGCCAAATTTATAGTTTTTAGCGAATTTACAATGGTATTACAACGCATTTCTAGGAACAAAAGTGATTTATAATGACAGTGTCCATCATAACTTTCTATAAATTTGGTGTTAGTTAAAATGAAAAAAAAAAAAAAACCGGCCAAGTGCGAGTCGGACTCGCGCACGAAGGGTTCCGTACCATTCTATAAAAACGGCAATCATGTCTGTTGTATGGGAACCCCACTTAAATATTTTTTTATTCTGTTTTAGTATTTGTTGTTACAGCGGCAACAGAAATACAAATTTTATTCTGACTTTTCGGATAGTTTTGATAAAATCTATTGCTCAATTCGAAATTGTATCCATAAAGGGCTATGGTAACTAAAGAGTGCACAGTATGTGCCAGCATTCAAGTCAATATTGATAAACACATTATCTATTTGAGTATAACCCGTTGTGGTAACAACACGAGGAAGTTTTGAATTTAAACCAATATGGTCAAAATATTTTTTTAAAGGTGCATTCTCATTAGATTCCAGTAAGTCTACATTAAAATCCCCGCACACTATAGTCGGAGGCAACGGGAGTATTCTGCCATCAAATATGACACTATGAAAGCAATACAACAATTTCCAATCGATCGAAACTTAGAGATAACGCAAAACTTGTCAATAGCAGGCGAATTTTGGTCGTGACTATATTGCGATCTGAAAAACGAAACCATAGCGCGATCTAGGAGCTCATCTAGCGTCATCTAGTGGTACGTAGCGGTACTATTATTTTATATATTATGAGGTTCTTATTTTATATTATCTTTGTTATAGCAACAATTATTTACTCTTTGCCACCTCACTCCCATAAAAAAAAACTGCTCAACATCAGGCGGGCTGTACGCTTTTTTGCCACCTCAGTCCCATAATTGTTAGTACACACCTGCAATAATAGGTACATAAAGTACACAAATAAATAAATACACATTCTGTGAAAAACTATTACAACGCCATCTATAGTTCTAATACTCTGTGCTTGAAACTCCGAATGCATTTGAAACTTGATTTACAAATATGTTTACGTACGTAAACAATGTATTTGCACAAATCAGTTTAGTGTTAACATTATTTTAATTTAAGCTGTGGGCGACAAAAAAAATGCGAATTACTCAAAAAAAAAAACAACTCATAGTAAGATTCGAACCTAATACCCACATACACGTGGACTAACGCCTTAACCATACGGCTAAGATGATCTCTAGTATTGCACTTGAATTATTATACTACTTATGACACTGTAATGCCAATGATATCATAACAATGTTAGATGGCGCTACTTTGACTGGTACTATTAATTTAAAACTTATTTATGGGTCAAAAATGTAGTTTTACATTTCTTTTTTTGTCAACAATTTATCTAAAATATGTCATAATGATCACTCATGGTTAAAATGTTAGTTTTCTCTTTATATATTGTTTAATTTATGAGTTATCAATAAAAACGCCAAAAATATCGAGTTTATTGTATGGGGACCCCCTTTATTTTTAAGTTTTATTTTATTTTTAGTATTTGTTGTTGTAGCGGCAACAGAAATACACATTCTGTGAAAATTTCATGTCTCTAGCTATTACCGTTTGTTAGATACAGCCCGCTGACAGACAGACGGACAGACAGACAGACAGACAGACAGACAGACAGACAGACAGACAGACAGACAGACAGACAGACAGACGGACAGCGTAGGCTTAGTAATAGGGTCCCGTTGGCACCCTTTGGGTACGGAACCCTAAAAAAACTAAATGTAACGTCACGACTTATCCCCATTCGGGGGTAGTCAGAGGCTTGAGTGGCCATACACTACGACATTGTGGAGGTATTAACCTACTCAAAGCCCACGTTTCACCAGATAGTCAGAACCCAACGTGACAGGTGGTGAACCTTGTCGCTTGTTGGTGTTAGGTGTCTACTGGATATAAAGTCGATGTACATTATAATCATATTATTCACATTTTTAATTTCTTATACATTTAATAATAGGGTTGTGCACCCAACATTTGTTTATATATTACTTAAAATGAGATCTATATAATCTACTGATAGTTGGAAGACTACAGCTAAAACGAAAACTCCCTACGGTTCATATATAAAAATATTTTATTAAGTTAAAATTTAAGTGGGTATAACACAGACTAATAAGGAAAGACTACTTACGTCCAAAAACGATTGAACAGGAATTTTGATTGATCCGCACTAGCCTTGAACGGAATTTAGCGGAGGCGGAAATATCACCCAGCCAGACCAGGGGGCTTACCACAAGCTCTTATTGCGATTCAATTATATGAATGTTTTAACGACGTTTTAATGACGTTTCTTATTGTCATGACAATAAGGTACGTCATTGCACAAAAAGTCGCTGAAACGTTAATACGTTCCTGTAATTGAATCGCAATAAGAGCTTGTGGTAGGCCCCCAGTTATAACATGTCTACGTTGAGACGTCACAACTGAGTGCTCGGGCGCGCCGCCCGCCTCTTGTAGACGCAGCCATTGCTAAATGAAAACGCTTTTACGGTTTGAATATCTTTAACATTATTTTCATTTATTAAATTTATGATAAACGCACTACGCTATTTTTAATTATGGCTGACTGTCGGATCGGTTGTGAACTGAATATTCAAACAAATGAATGACACTAGTGCCTTCCGATTGATCGGAGAAGAAAATCGGACGTCTTGTCGCCCTAAGCATCAATATTCCGTTAAGTATGTAAAACGAGGTGTAACTGGCCACCGTCACTAACTAGCCACTATTAATTTTAACCGTTAAAAATAAGCATTAACTCTTATTTTAGCCAGTTACCCAATAATTAGACAATGCCAGTAATAAAATAAAATGCCAATGCCAGTAACTGGCTAAAATAAAGTTAAAACATATTTTAAACGGTCAAAATATGGCAGTGGCTAATTACTGGCAGTGGTCAATTATTAGCAGCAGCTGTTACTGGCGGTGGCTAGTTACTTTCAGTGGCCAATTACTGGTAGTGGCCAGTTACTGGCCGTGGCTAGTTACACCAAATTTCAACCTATATAAACATAAATCTCCCAAACTCACACATCCTCGTTATCACAGTATACCGTCGTCCACACACTAACATATGTACAACACAGTCCATCTCAATGTCTTTTAAACCATCACTATAATAAGATTAAAATAAGTTTAATTTTCTTGATAACTTTCACTTGAATTTTCAAAGTCGTTTCAAATATTGCATCACAATTTACGTCGCGTCACGTGAACGGTCGCTGCGTAATGTACGTCACGTTGTTTTGACCACCTGTGGACAAAAAATATGTAAGAATTTCTGGTTTTCGAAATATTAATAAAATACTTGTGATATAGCTAGCCAGGCTAGCACACG
This sequence comes from Drymonia ruficornis, assembly GCA_947859195.1. NCBI lineage: Eukaryota > Metazoa > Arthropoda > Insecta > Lepidoptera > Notodontidae > Drymonia > Drymonia ruficornis. The sequence goes on from OX401923.1 coordinate 1,851,892, forward strand.
CGCCGAGACAAGACTTTTGTCACGCATTATGTCGTCTCTTTCTTAATGGAGAGAATGAGACCACGTCTATTTATCTTGAGTTTTGTCTTGTCACGGCTGGCTGTGCTACCAGTGCAGACTTGCACACCAAATGTCTGGTCCCAAACTAAGTAGCGCTTGTACTATGGATACCGTACAATGGACTGGGGGCGATTCCAGTGGCACCGACACCAGCGGGGCGATTGCTTAACTTTTTCGTCAACGTTTCAATTGGTTTCGTTCATGCTGTGTTGCTTTATCAATTGAAATTTATTGAAATCGGGAGGACTCCGGACTCATCCGGATTTCAATTAATTTAAACTGAAATTGCAATACGGGATGAACGAAACCAATTGGAACATTGACGAATAAATTACGCAATCGCCCCGCTGGTCAAATAACTAAAAGGCCGATTCCACATTTGCCTCTGGCGGCCTGCGCTCGAGCCATTGCGCCAATCGGTCGACATTTATCCGATGATAGTGGTGTTCTAATGCCTGGTTACCTGAGTTGGCTAGTGGTAGTGGAAGAGATTGAAGAGCCGCCGGTTGAACGGAAACCGCTGCGGCTTGAGGTCGGACAGCGGCTCGTCCTCGTTGCGGATGCAGAAGTAGCTCGTGATCCCGCTGCGGCAGATCGGACACTTGTCCAGTTTCGCTGGAATAGAGATCAAATCATAATAGGTTCATTTTTGGTCCCCGGTTGGGCGCCATTTTAGTGACTGGCCTGGGCGATTTATGTGTGGCCCCAAAAAGAAAACGTTTTGGTAACGAAATTAAAGTGAGAACCAATCGGTGATGATGTTATTTTGAACAGGAATACCTTTACACTATATTTAATTGTTGCCCTTTTTGGTACCAGATTGGGCGCCATTTAAGTGACTGGCCTGGCTAATCTACGTGTGGCCCCAAAAAGAAAACGTTTTGGTAACGAAATTAAAGAAATAATGTTAAATTGATCAGGGGTATACTTTTACACCATATATTATTGATTTCATTATTGGTCCCATGTTGAGCGCCAATTAATGACTAGCCAAGCCAAACTATGTGTTTGCCGCAAAACAGGGTACACCCAAAACTAAACAACAAAGGACTTCTTACACCCTCAAGAGAGTTCTGTTCACCTATTTATCACCTTTATACCCAAACCGAAGGGACCATTAATTTCTGCTATAACCGGACCCTTGTTGCCAATAAGGTTAAGAAGATATAAAGCAGAGGTCGGCGTCAAGGCGCAACGAGTTATGCGTTGACATTGACTGCCCACTCCATTTGTATTGGCGCCGTGAACTCGAGGACGCGCTCGGAATAACAATCAATTGAAGGTGACACTACACTGTGGTAGCGAGGCGACAAAATATAGCTTTATAGATTTGTACGGCTACTTGGAGCAATAGTTCGAGGGTAGGCCGTTCAGCTCACTGCATCGGGTGGTTCAGAGGCAAATTAGGAACCGGCTTTTTTTTATTTGCCCTGGTCTAGGTGTCACTGAGATAGCCCCCAGTCCATTATATGGTAGCCATAGTATAAGCGTTGCTTAGTTTGGTACCATACAGTTGGTGTTAGTCTGGCGATATTAGATTGGATTTCAGTTGGTGAATCAGTCGGTTGGTTCAAAGCTTCAATTAATAGCCTACTGGTTCGAGGCCATTCAATTATTGACCTGAGCCCATTCCTAGCATAAGCGAGTTTGGCTAGACGTATACGATCCTTCGGTAAGTCATGGGCATAATTGTTAAAAATCTCAGTTAACAATTCTGCTCTTGTGTTACCAAAGGTACGGTATATACTTATCCATTTTGTCGTGCTGGTAAATTATAACGAATAAAGACTAAAACGAGAAGGCAGACAATGTAGATTTTTAAATATAATATTAATCAGAATATGCTTATGCTATACTTCATCGCTTCGCTATCATGTGGAGTTGTACCTCAAAGCTAATCGCTTTTCGAATTCAGTTCGAAAGACGCACAATCGTGATGCGAATTTACAATTATAATTACGTATTCAAGATAATAAATACAAACAATGTATTTACATTTTCTTTCCATTATTCATTTGCTCATGTAAATAAATGTAACGATACTTCTATTTGAACACTGGTTAAGCAAGCATCTGGGCAATAAGTAGATTATTAATTATTATTTCAAAACGATGCTATACGAAATGGTTAAAATTAGACTTGCAACGAATATTCGGTTACTATTCGGTATTCGGCCTATTCGGCTACTTTTATGCTATTCGGCCGAATACCGAATATCTACATACTATTCGGCCGAATACCGAATACTTAAGAATATATTGTTTTATTGAGATAAATGTTCAATGTAAGCAAATATTGATTTATTTTTATATTTCTCTGGAGGGATGGATGGAAGCGGCGTCTAATAGAGATATGTGGAGTGTATTGGGGGAGACCTTTGCCCAGCAGTGGGATAATGTAGGTTAAAAATATATAAAAAATATTCTTATAGTCATTAAAGTAGTCACAGGTTTATAATCAACTTCTTTAATACAAAATTTATATTTAAAAGAAAAAAACAATAAAAAAAATTGTCATTGTCTAAATTGTCATTTGAATGATCGTAATCAAAATTTAGAAGCCATAGATTATTATGCAGAAAGACCAATTTTTGTGCATTTCCGCGCTGTAGTTACTTAAGTAACTCAAGTAGTCACTCAAATAAGTGCTCATTTTTTCTCGTAGACCATCCCAGCTTCAAGGAAAAGACGCTTTGAATAAACACTACTTCCTTCCCTTCCATCCACACACCGGCCGAATATTTTTGCCGAATATTCGGCTATTCGGCCAGGAAGTTCGCCGAATATTCAGTATTCGGCGTATGGCCGAATATACTATTCGTTGCAAGCCTAGTTAAAATGTTAAAACGGTCAATTTAAAAATTCGCAGTTGACTCCGTATCAGAAAGCGTATTGTTAATTACAAAACGGCGAAACGCTAGTAACAACAACATTTTATAAAATTGTCATAACAATTGTATATCGCTTCTCGATGGGCGGTGTATAGTTAGTTATTTTTTTTAGGCTGGTGCTCTGTGGGCTGAGGGAGGCCTTTGCATAGATTTCAGATTGGACCATCCAAGGGGGGAGGTATGTGTGTGAGGTGTGGGGGAAGGGGGAGGGTTGTATGAAGCGGAGTGGGTAAGGGTGTATGTGTGGGGGAGGGGTTAGGGGTGTATGGGTGGGGGAGGGGGGAGGGTTGTATATAGGGGTGGGGGTAGGGGTGTGTGTGGGGGGAGGGTTGTATATAGGGGTGGGGGTAGGGGTGTGTGTGGGGGGAGTGGGTAGGGGTGTATGTGAGGGGGAGGGGATAGATGTGTGTGTGTACTCACGCAGACACGCAGCGCAGAGGCAGGCGTGTCGGCAGGGCAGCAGCGCGCGGGACAGCGGGCGCGCGGCGCACACGCAGCACAGCGCCTCCCCCACCCCCGCCGCGCCCGGCCCCCCCGCCTCGCCCGCCGCCGGCCCGCCCTCGTACCCCTCCGCCTCGCCGCACTCCCCGCTCACGTACAGTTGCTGGGGTAACACACCACACTAATCAGACTCCACATACAAGATCTTGAGATCGATTTATTAATACGGGCCTTAGTAAGAGTACCTAAGGTAAGAGTAAGGTAAAGTAAGGGTAAAGAGTAAGGTTCAGACTCGATATACAGGCCCCGCTTAGTTAAAGACTCGTAGAAGACAATGTAACTGGAAATATTTAGGGGGCGTCCATAAATTACGTGAGGTGATTTTTGAGATTTTTCGAAATGCAACACCGCTTCGTCTGCGGATTTTTTTGCACATGTACATGTTCGTATTGCTCTCGTTCTACACGCTTACGTTACGACGCAGTGTGCGAAGGGCCTTAGTAATAGTAGGTTACCTTCAAACAGGACAGGTGCCCGTTAGCCTGCTTCAAATACTGCGCGATGACGCCGCTCGGCAGGGGACACTGCTCATCTCTTATGTGGACCACGCTCACTAGTGCCACCTGTAAGATACGACAGTATTGCTGATTATGTTGTAGCGGTAAAGGGATCTTACAGGCCGGTGTTATGCCTAGCGGGTAACTGCCCAATAATCATCGTCAAGATGTCCACTGCTGGACATATGCCTCCTGCAAGGTTCGCCACAATGACCGGTCTTGCGCTGCCCGCATCCAGCGTATTCACGCGACCTTCACCAGGTCGTCGGTCCACCCACGCTACGCTTTTCGGTGCGCGGCCGCCACTCGAGAACTCTTCGGCTTTATTGGCCATCCGTTCTACGAGAAATGCTAACTGCTTAATATCAGGCGACGAGTACGCTTGTTTTCCGCCTTAGTTATTATAAAAAGGAAATTTCCCCACTGGACTACAGGCCCCCTTGTCGCTTAGCCATTACATTGCCACTGTAGCGTTTTGCTATTGTGTCCGTCCGTCGTCGGTCATAATAGCAAAATGCAACAGTGGCAGTTCAATGGCTAAGCGACTCGGCGCCCAGTAGCCCGATTCACGTAACCAAAACCGTAACGATGTCTCAGCGATATAGTCGTTGATAGCATTTTCGTAATACAAAAAGGCTATCAACGACTATATCGCTGAGACATCGTTACGGTTTTGGTTACGTGAATCGGGCCACTGGACTCATGAGTCGGTTGCGAGGCCATTAGTCCATCTTGCGAGTGCGGGGAGAGGGAAGAGGGGGTATATTATGGTTTTACGGCTCGTGGACATCATTCTAGAACCGTCTCGCTTATAATAAAATCTTGAATATGACAGAAAAGCTAATTAGCAGCATGTGAATAGAATGCCAAAAAAAACTAGACAATAAGTCGTTAATGATTCCAAAGATCAGATGCAAAAACATTAACAATACAAATTTGCATATTTTAAAACTCAACTGAAACCAAGAGCAGATTATAAATGCTGATTGTAATGTTGGATGTGGGGTGGCAAAATAAAAGGTGTTGTTCGTACAATGTATGAAAATATTCTAACAATAATATGTTTATTACCTACTTAGTACTTTATTTTACCTATCTCCTTCTTCTTATCGTATGGTTAGTGGCCAACCTGGTGTCAGAGTTGATCAAGCCCCCTAAAGCCTCTGAGAAGGCTTAACGACTGCTGCCTAGATGACAACGTGACCTCCGAAGCACGGAGACGCTCAGTTCAAGTCAGTAAATGGGCACCCATCTCTGCGTGACCTTGCATACCGTTGCTTAACCTCTGATAGCCTTTATAGGTGGTAGAGCCAAGCTGTAGCCACTTGACTGCAGCTAATGTACGAGCTGCCGAGTCGTACACTTCTTCTTATCGTTTGGTTAGTGGCCAACCTGATGTCAGAGTTGATCAAGCCCCGAAGGCCTCTGACAGGACTTAACGACTGCTGCCTAGATGGCAACAACCGGGATTTCAAATGCCACTAAATGGTCACCCATCTCTGACCGTTGCTTAACCTCTGATCGTTTACCGATCAGTGATTGCAGCTGGCTATGACCGCCTCAATATACTGTTATGGTAGAACAATGCTCACCGTGTCATCAGGCCTCAGTTCCCCGGTGTCCCGCAGCTCCCGCGCCAGGATCACCACCAGCGGGTAGCAGGAGCGTGGAGGGGGGCCCAGCTGCAGCGGCTCGTCTGTCGACAGCCTTAGCGGCTTCTCGTCATGTGGGCTACTTCTGTGAACAATAAGTCAGTATGAGAAATTAAAATTAAATTCCTTCTGCAAATTCTTGAGGAGGCGATATTACTGTTAGGTCATTTCGATGGAAAGTATTTTAGATTTTCGTTAAGGCCGTTGTCAAATATGAGCTTCATCATCATCATGTCAGAAAAGACGTCCACTGTTGGACATAGGCCTCCCCCAAGGTTTTCCACAACAACCGGTCCTGTGCTACTTTCATCCAGCGGTTTCTCGCGATCTTCGCGGTCGTCAGTCCACCTTGTGGGGGGCCTTACCCACGCTGCGTCTTCCGGTACGCGGTCGCCACTCAAGAAACTTTCTGCCCCATCGGCGATCAGTTCTTCGGGCTATGTGCCCCGCCCACTGCCACTTCAGCCCACCGCCAGGGGAGGAAGATAGAGGGCAGAAAAGATCCGGTCGTAAAAAGATATAGTGATTGAATTTACGTCAGTGCAGTGGTTCAGACAACACAATTATTTCTAGCTACAGTCTCCTAAGTGGAAATAGCCCTAATCAATGCCAACCTCCAGTGAACAGCCCAATCAAACTTCGCCGTCTTAGAAAGTTGCATTCGAAATGAAATGATAGATGCGGTCCCACATATGCAGTGGTATTGCATATGTTAGGCAAGTGGGGTGCCTTGCTACGCGTCGTCTGTGGCGGTGTCTATTAAGGTACGATTCCGACGAACGAAAATTTGACTCCATTGTATGCTAATTGACACACGTGTAGACCGACCACGGCCTATATCAGAATCTGACTCAGCAATTAGTATTCATCTTCGGAAATACACCGCCACAAAGGGGGTGTCAACAACGACTCATTGTTATGCGATTTTCCTTGGTTGGTTGTATTTTCATTAGATCGCCGAATGAACGTAGGCTTTCGCTACTTAGTCATTACGTGCACTATTTAATTTAGCGTAGTTCTGAGCGCTTACTCCGAAATACGAAAAGTCTCCGTAAGTCTTTCGAATCCGAAGTACGGATTCGATAGTCGTGTTTTGACGTTTCTTCTTTCGTGGACACTACCCCGAAAGAATTCGGGTCACTTCCGAAGCACTTTCGGAGTAGGAAAACGTACGATTCAGCCGAAGCATTTCGTTTCGTTTTTCGGTATACGCCCTGAGGGCCTACTCTGTTTCAAACGAAAACGAAATTTCGGACGAAATTCGCATATTTCCTACTACGTTTCTCATTGATTCCGACATTTCTTACGAACGAAAATTGTTTGACGTTTAGATTCGAAGACGACGAAGACGTCAAACAATTTTCGTTCGTAAGAAATGTCGGAATCAATGAGAAACGTAGTAGGAAATACGCGAATTTCGTCCGAAATTTCGTTTTCGTTTGAAACAGAGTAGGCCCTCTGGTTGGCATAATAAATCAGCTGGGATTCGCTTTATATATTTCGTCCGATCAACCAGTCTTTCGTGTTATCCAGTCGATCGATACGCAATAATGAAATACGCAATACGCCACCGCTACGCTACATTCCGATACATATTCACTTCGCTCTAAGACCTGCCGATAGCGAAGAAAGAGAACGAGGCAAACGAAATCCATTCCGTGCATTGCTTGCGTGCCGAGCGACAAGTCAACGCGTATCTTTGACAGATTAGTTTATTCTTCATCTTCTTATCATATGGTTAGTTGCCAATCTGCCGTCCGATTGCCTCTGAAAAGGCTTAACGAAGGCCTAACGAAAATTGTTTGACGTTTTCGTCGTCGTCGAATCTAAACGTCAAACAATTTTCGTTCGTAAGAAATGTCGGAATCAATGAGAAACGTAGTAGGAAATACGCGAACTTCGTCCGAAATATCGTTTCCGTTTGAAACCGAGTAGGCCCTCGGTTGTTGTCTCCTAGCCTTCGTTAAGCCTTTTCAGAGGCCTTTGGACGGCTTGAACAAGTCTGACAGCAGGTTGGCCACTAACCATACGATAAGAAGAAAAAGAATAAATTAATAAGTCAAAGATACGCGTTGACTTGTCGGTCGGCACGCAAGCAATGCACGGAATGGATTTCGTTTGCCTCGTTCTCTTTCTTCGCTACCGGCAGGTCTTAGAGCGAAGTGAATATGTATCGGAGTGTAGCGTAGCGGTTGCGTATTGCGTATTTCACAATGAGAAACGTAGTAGGAAATACGCGAATTTCGTCCGAAATATCGTTTTCGTTTGAAACAGAGTAGGCCCTCAGGGAGCGACATTTTACGTGCCCTCCGAAGTACGGTGACGCTCTGTTCAAATACCACTAAATGGTCTCCCGATTCTAACTGACCTTGCCAAGCGTTGCTTAACTTCCGATTGCTTACCGATCAGTGATTGCAGCTGGCTATGAGCGGCTTAAGTTAATTTATTTGCTGTATGATTTATAGTACGTTTTTTTATACTTGTCCTATTTGGTAAGTAAAGATGGCGTCCAGCGGGGCGATTGCGTAACTTTTTGTCAATGTTTCAATTGGTTTCGTATATAATTGCCACAGGATGAACGAAACCAATTGAAACATTGACAAAAAAGTTACGCAATCGCCCCGCTGGACGCCATCTTTGCTTACCAAATAGGACAAGTATAAAAAAACGTACTGTACACAACTTGTCTTGCATTTTTTTTTATAGTTAAGCCTCCGAAGTTTTGTCTCCGAAATTCGACATTAATTATGACGATAATTGAGTATATTTCCTTTTTCTACGCAAACCGAGACGTACCAAAACGTTATACTTATTTCTGTTTATTTTAAGGTTTCCAGTGCCCGTAGTGTATTTTTTTCGTAAACAAACTGAATAGGTACTTGATAGTCTGCGTATTTGACCGCACGTGCGGGCGATACCTTTAGTATTGCAAGCATCTATAGGCACTAACTGCTTAACATCAGGCGGGCTGTATGCTTGTTTGCTTTACATATGCGTTTCCGATCCAACGGTAGAAAAATGACAATTTGTGAGTGCCCCCTAGGCCTAAAAATAAATGCTTTGACTTTGATAGATCCTTGCACCTTACGGTCAGTTATACGTTCGTAGCCGATGCATAGCTTCCTCAAGTTGGCATGTATGGATGGTGGTTTACCAACATAAGGTAAAAACATAAACCGGTATACCGTCAATACATCAATGTTTATTGCAGGTCACGGCCGCCGGTACGATGACAGCCTGACATTTGGATCAACGCACGCCACCTCGCATACGTGATTTCTAAACGTTTAGTCCAACAGCCGTCGTCAGAGGAGCAGAGAAGCATCAATATCAAAGTAAAATCATGTAAGCTAGATGAAGCATTTATAAATAGTCAGAAAACAATATTTTTGCATTACCACCGGTTCGTAATGTTGCTTCCATTGAGAAGAGCCGACAAGAAACTCAATGGTTATTCTTTTCAAAAGAAAAATAATACTTGTGTACATTTTCAAACAGCAACGCTAAATGAGCAGGCAGGCACCCCTTTGGTTAAACCAGATATGAACATGGCGACGCAAATAATGTTTTTATGCTACTAAGGTGGCAAACAAAAGTACGGCCCGCCTGATGTTAAGCAGATACCTTAGCCTATAGATACTTGCAACACCAAACGAATCGCTTGAATGTTGCCGACCTGGGGGCTTACCATGACCTCTTATCGCGATTCAATTACAGGAACGCTTTAACGTTTCAGCGACTTTTTGTGCAATGACGTAACTTATTGTCATGACAATAAGAAACGTCATTGAACAAATGGCCGCTGAAACGTTTAAACAAAACTGCTATGAGAGGTGGTGGTAAGCCCCCTGAAGGTGAGTGAAAGAGAGGGAGGGACGCGGCGCCGACCATTTGGAGACCTATAAACATGCCCTTTGAAGAACCCCATGTTGTAATGCAAAGGAAATACTCCGGAAGGGAGATCATTCCACAACTTGCATGTGCGCGGGAGGAATGTTACGATGCACGTTCGTTTTTAATATGGTATTTTTTTATATCTAAGACTTAGGTACACACCATGGACCAATTACTAAGGGGACTGGCCCTAAGCAACTCGGCCGAGTGGTCGGCCTAGTACTAACATCGACATAAAACGAAGCGAGTAGTTCAACTATTTACCGGTAGATAGAACAATGAAAATGAAAAAACAATGACCACGTTTTTTTTTCATACATATATCTAATAAGGGCACCTCTTGTTTAGTCTTTACTCTGTGGTACACACCAACTATATAGTCCCAAACTAAGCAACGCTTGTACTAAGGGTAGCGTACACTGGGGGCGATCTGGGGCGATCCCAGTGACACCCAGACCAGTGCAATTTACGAAAAGGCCGTTTCCGAAATTTGCCTCTGGCAGGAATCGAACCTATGGCGGGTACGGTAGGCTCCCATTCACTATATCAGGGTATAACACAAATAAAAAATCCGTATTGTTGGGTTGATATCAAATTCGCATTAAGCAGGCATGGGGGGGGGTGTGCAGGGGGCTTACCACAAGCTCTTATTGCGATTCAATTACAGGAACGTGTTAACGTTTCAGCGACTTTTTGTGCAATGACGTACCTTATTGTCATGACAATAAGAAACGTCATTAAAACGTCGTTAAAACGTTCCTATAATTGAATCGCAATAAGAGCTTGTGGTAAGCCCCCAGGTACACAGTATCAATGCAAGCCGCATTGTTTTCTCCAAACAACGCGTCAATCACCATGGCAGCCATTGTTCCCTGGCCATTGTTTCGAACCGTTGCCATGGGGTTGATAGAGTTTATGAACAACCAAGTTTGCGATACCACGAGCGCGATCACCAAAACATACAGGCATTTTATTATTACACGACTGCCCAAAAAAAGGAGTGTATATGTGTTTAGGGTTCATGTATGTATGTATGTGAGATACTTTATTCCACCATAACTTATAAATGCCTGAACCGCATTGGATGTATGGAGTATCGTTATAATCCTTACATCATTCCGGGTAACACTGGGTACATTATTTTTGAAAAAATCAATATGGCGGCATTATGGCTCAAAATTGAAATGTGAAAAAAAAAAATTTTTTTTTCTTCCATTATTACAATATGGGTATCAAATTGAAGGCCTTGATGTGCACATTTCAAAAATATATAATTTATTGGCATAGGTAGGGTGTACATGTAAAACAAACATTTCATTATTGGCTGCTGTCACTAAAATGCATAAAATAAAAATACTTATTAAAAAATAATTAAAAACACGACTGCACTGCCAAAAACGAACTAAAAAGTATGAAACAAGTGCAGTGTCATTGCAGTCGGGGCACCACTTAAATTAAAAGTGTTCCACAGAACAGTCCCCCGACTGCAATGACACTGCACTTGTTTCATACTTTTTAGTTCGTTTTTGGCAGGGCAGTCGTGTTTTTTTTTTTTTTTTTTTATTATGTTTCTCTATTTTATCCAGTCGGTCTAAACCCGGACTTTTGGAAGGCTTGCGTGGTGGCATGGGTCCAACACGTAGAGGCCCCTAGAGATAGGTTTGATGTTATGTGAGGCACCTGCTGGGGTCAACCGATGAGATGATGAGACATAGACAGCAGCTTGACCCCAGCAGGTGCAATAATACTGCAAAATTGTTAAATAAAAAAAAAAATGAAACGTCACGACTTTTATCCCCATTCGGGGGTAGTCAGTGGTTTGAGTGGCCAGGCCATACACCACCACATTGTGGAGGTATTAACCAACTCAAAGCCCACGTTTCACCAGATAGTCAGAACCCAACGTGACAGGTGGTGAACCTTGTTGCAAAATTGTGAAAAGTAAAATTGGGTCTGTGTCATGAGGTTTGGATGGACTGGGTATTGGGCTATGGAAAGGGTTCGGACACCTGCCATAATTTGTCATTGCATTGTCAGAGGCCTTCGGGCGACTTGAACAACTCTGACACCAGGGGCCCTACCACCACCTCTTATAGCAGTATTGTTTTAACGTTTCAGCGACTTTTTGTGCAATCACGTTTCTTATTGTCATGACAATAAGTTGCGTCATTGCACAAAAAGTCGCTGAAACGTTAAAACGTTCCTATAATTGAATCGCGATAAGAGGTCGTGGTAAGCCCCCAGGTTGGCCACTAACTATACGGTAAGAAGTTAACGGTATCCAAGCGTCATGAAGCGTCATATAGCGTCATGATCACGGCTCCGTGTCGTGTTAACGCGCCCGGTGGCACAGTTATCAAACAATGCCGTCGCTCAATGGCAGTTTGTAAACTTGTTTGTTGTACTAGCGATACGCGCCAATGACAACGGTAAACAATGAGTAGTATCATCTTCGTAGATATCGTGACTAATATAACTAGTAAGTAAATATAACGGGATGTTCAATTTTATCGGCCTCTCTTTTTACAGTCAGTCAGTTTTTGTAGTCAGTTCCTGTATACACGGCGACAAGGTTCACCACCTGTCACGTTGGGGGGCGTCCATAAATTACGTGAGGTGATTTTTTGTGATTTTTGAGGTATATGTTGTTCTTTTTAGGGTTCCGTACCCAAAGGGTGCCAACGGGACCCTATTACTAAGCCTACGCTGTCCGTCCGTCTGTCCGTCTGACAGCGGGCTGTATCTCACGGACCGTAATAGTTAGTTAGTTTTACGTCATTTAGCGCCTTTATCTACCAAATAAATATGGCGTTTTGACATATATTTTTTGGATTCAGTCCAGCCGTTTTGAAGATTAGCCAATACAAATATACAGACAGACAGAAAACAGACAACAATTTTGATTTTCTTTAAATTTTCTTTGTGTTTTCAATTTTATTTATTTGTATATATTATTTTTACCTGAGTTTGTATTGGCTAGAGTAAATTGTTTATTGTATCCCTGTTTACCCCAGTGATGCTCCAAGTGGTCGAAATGGACACTATCAATGTATAAGCAATAATGATCAGATATTTCTGTCGATTACATGGCGTGTAGCATCATTCTTAATGAGCTAATTGAATTCGAGTCACGAAGATGTCTGGCCTAGACATCAGACATGACAGACTATAGTGGGTACTTAAAATTAATGGGAAATAATAATAATATCCTGGGACATTTTTGTACACACGGTTACCTGATCCCAAAATAAGCAGAGCTTGAACTATGGAAACCAGATAACTGATATTACTACATATACTACTTTTTTATTTGTAAATACATACTTAATATACATATACACCCAGACTCCGGACATACAAACATGTTCATGCACACAAATGCATGTCCCGGGTAGGAATCGAACCTACGACCTGCAGCGTGAAAGGCGCCTCCACGCCAACCACGCTAACGGGCCCGTCAATTGGCTACAGCTTGGCTCTATCAGTAATTTAGAGTGCTCTTCGTTGTTGTCGATTCTAAACGTCAAACCATTGTCGTTCGTAAGATATGTCGGAATCAATGAGAAACGTAGTAGGAAATATGGGAATTTCGTCTGCAATTTCGTTTTCGTTTGTGAAAGAGTAGGCCTTCTGGGTGTAACGAGGATCGCCCTAAGTCTATCGTATACTTAGTTACTATATTAATAAAAGCGCTGTTTAGTTTTGAATCCTGTGATTAGTGTCCATCATCATCATTACAGCTAAAATACGTCCATTAGTGTTCACCTAGGGCTATTAAAGAAAGTAGTTCTTAACATAATTTTAATCTCCTGCAGTATTCCGCAGCGCATTACTTTTGCAGCTAAGAAGTCCTATAATGGCCATGTTAGAAACATTATTTACTTATTCAAACTGCAGGATTACTTCGGGATTCGGAACGAAGCAAGAATTCTAAATAAGGAGTCAGTTTAATAAATGAAAAGTCGGCTCAAGATTGGATATTTTTTGCGAAGGACTATTTATTTTTGTAAAATTGTTTTTTTTCTTCATGTTTAGTTGCTACTAATAGCAACTGTCCGTTCAAAACCTCTAGAATTAACTGGAAAGCTGCTTTTATAGCGTAAAGCCGTAAAACTTACATTTACTCTTGCATTTTTTACAAGCAATAAAAGTACAATAACAATCAATTGTGTACCGATAACAAGAGCTATGTTTATACCTATTCAATTGATTATGGTGGAAGGTTTTATGGGCGATTTCCATTATTGTATGGTATAACAATGGTTTGAGATTTACACAGCCAAGATTTATACAGCTGCTTAGCGGAACAGCTATAAAAAGGTGCATAATACTCGTTAGATATTGAGCTCTGATTTGAACAAGAGCTCGGTAGGGTAAGGTCGAAAAACTCTACTTTCCTTTCCAATGTACAGAATATAGAGTCAATATAAATTGACGGCTCTCACTCATTTTACAAAACGCAGCTGTAATAGCTACTTTACGCCGATCTTCTGTGAGAGGGTGGTACTACACCGGTCGAGCCAGCCAGTATATGAGCTGCAGTCAATTGGCTACAGCTTGGCTCTACCACCAAGAAACATTAGAACATTACATCCATGGTTATGCATAGGTTAAGCTAGCCTTTGAGATTTAAAATCTATTTGTGAATATTTTTTGTGAATAATTACTGTATTGAAATGTCCTTCAGCGGCTGAAAACATAGCGACTATAAATAGCGGACGAACAAAAGAATTTCGCAAATAATATACCGTTTACTTATTTAACAAAGGCGTATTGCGTGCCTCTAAACAAACTTCTCATTGTGGTGTAGAGTGCGATGATATCTAACATTATAAATTTATAGAACAAATATGGCGGGCGGTTATTAGAACGTTTCATATTTTATATTTTACCGTTGGGCTCATAATAATGATGCCCTTGTCCAAACTTATTTGAATTTTAAGTAGCGAAAGTAATACACCAGAAGATATGACCACTGTATTAAGAGTGCACCAACGGAAAATAATGTTGGATTCACTACAGCTTCGTCATCATCTTAACTACAGCTGCCGTTTGTTAGACTCTTGTATTTTAGCTTACCTAGGGTGTCAATGTTTCTGAAATGCCATATACAGCCTAAAGTTCAAGGACGAAAATGCACACCCTGTTTCCAGGCTGAAAAACTTTTCAGTCTAGTTCAGGTGGATGAAGAGCCTCATTTCGATTAGTCTTCTTTACAGCCTAGATACCTATAATGGTGATGAATATACCTTCATCCGAGTGATGAATGAAAAAGCAAAGGGTCGAGTATTCAATCAGCAGTACTTACTTGGTAAAGTGCAAGTTACTGGATGCCAGTATGTCGCCAAGCGAGCCCCACAGCGTGGTGTGGAGCTCCCGAACTGGCGCGCCCCACCAGCTCGCATGCCAGTATCGCACCGTTGAGGACACGCAGCAGTCCACGCCTGGAACAAAGAGGAAGACAGTTAGAAGATGCAAGATGTCAAAGTTGGCAAAAAAAATCTGCTCACTAAGAACTGTAGGCCGATGGGGCAGAAAGGTTCTTGATTGGCGACCACGTACCGGAAGACGTAGCGTGGGTAGGCCGAAACAAGGTGGACCGACGACCTAGCGAAGGTCGCCGGAAACCGTTGGATACAAGCAGCATAGGACCGGTCGTGGAAAACCTTGGGAGAGGCGTATATCCAACAATGGTCGTCTTTTGGCTGACGTGATAAGGATGAGATGACACTGGATTGGGCTGGGGTGAAGTTAACTGTTTCTTCACTAGTGTCAGTGGCACTACCGGTACTAATTATCGCGAGGTCAATGTCCGTCAAGTGTCTGACAAGTGTCAATGTCCGTCAGCCTACTGCAACATAACACGGCCTGGTGACAATAAACATCCTGGACGCATAGGAACTTTGTATGAAAGTAGAAAGATATAGTTCCTTTATCATCAGCCAGAAGACGTCCATAGCTGGACATTTTACGACGACTCATAGTACACGCATTGCTTAGTTTGGTCCCATATAGGTGGTGTGTTAGTCTGGCTTTCTTTTTTATCGTATGGTAAGTGGCCAACCTGGTGTCAGAGTTCTTCAAGCCGCCCGAAGGCCTCTGACATGACTAGCGAAACCTGGACGGTCTGGCAAATCAATATGATTTCACAGTCCTCCACCACTTGCATTAGTATAGCGAATATACCTACCTAATATACTGCTCTATCAGTAAATCTGTGGTTGAAGGCGAAACTCGCGGAAAATAGGCATGATGACTTTGACTTTAAATTTCTATTTTCTTCTAAACAGCTTGGAATTTTTAAAATTTTATTCACCAAAAGATGGAGAAAGATAATACCTAAAAAATAATTATTTCGATATTTTCGCAAAAAAGTGGGCGGGGTTAGTGCGCTCTCGACCAATCCAGATGGCCAAAACTCTCGAACGAAAGCAGGACATAAAACACCGGCAGCTAGCCAAATCAGTGTGTAGGTGTGTCATCAATTATCATATCGAATACCTGTTATTTTAGATAAGCGCCAGACTACCGCGGCGGGTGGTATGCAAATTGCAAATCCAATCGTATAAATAAACATCAGTTATCCGAGACTAAACACACATTTTGCAAATCTATTAACATTCGAAAGTGGCTGACCGTGGTCATTATGAGACGCCAAAATAGAATCTTTCACTTTTCCAAAGATTTTACTTTAATCTTTTGGAAAGAACTAACCGTCAACCACGACTTTCACCTCACGTTGTTTGAAAATTGAAATTGCGATCCAATCTGGGTAGGCATTCTAAGGGATCTTCGAATTGGCCTTCCTTCTGACTTCTCTTGACCTTTCAATTGTCTATCAATGTAACCATAAAAGCAATATTTGTAAAGCATATGTAATGCTAATTGGCAGATTGTTAGTAACTTTTCTAGATCACCCTCGGGTGAATGTAACCCTGGGGACAAAACATTAGCTTCTGGTAGTTGAAACTCATTTCCACTAGCCAGGATATAGTACAGCTTCAAATGCCGGGTAGGCCTTCAAAACGACTTAGATAGGCCTATTGGAATTCCAATTTGGCCATTAAATATCCGATTCAGGTACATAACTCGGAGATAAGGTAAAAGATCGCGACTGCATGCGCCCGCGCATAATCTCGGTCTCGTGTCATGCACTGACATTGAACCGTTCATTCGCTTTCAACATACACCACGTTCTTGCGCAACCCATCGAAAAAAACTCGGTAGGTATGCAAATTGATTAAACGAATCCAATTAATAACATCTTTTCTGTACAATTTTAATAATATGTTTATGTGCAAGCCATAAAGATATTTTTTCTTTAACCGGTATGCGTAAGGTCAAATTATGAAACTGTTACTTCACATTGTGTGGAACAGTGGAACGCCTCTCTCGCCCTTGGCAGTACCAATAACCTTATCATAACAGTACTTATACCTGATGATTGCTAATGCTGAATATCAGTTGTGTAGTTTACCTTCATAAACGCTTTACTATAAATAATGTGGGCGACTTGTTCCAATTGAGAAACTACCATTCATCTTCTATTCTTAATCTGAAAAGAATTTACATTGATGAGCTTGTAGCTTAATGGAGGAAAGTTCAAGGTCTTCAACTTAATAAAACTATCACTGACCCAGACTGGCTGTCGGTCAATCCCATGGACCAATTACTAAGGGGACTGGCCCTAAGCAACTCGGCCGAGTGGTCGGCCTAGTACTAACATCGACATAAAACGAAGCGAGTAGTTCAACTATTTACCGGTAGATAGAACAATGAAAATGAAAAAAACAATGATCACGTTTTTTTTCATACATATATCTAATAAGGGCACCTCTTTCTTTAGTCTTTACTCTGTGGTCAGTCCGGTCGGTCTAGATTCTAGACTCTAAAAGCATACAATTCCTTTCTCCTTTCATGCCTCTAGATATTCTACATAAGGATGTATGTAGGTAGGGATGTAGGTGAGCACTGAATGGATTTTAAAATTTTGAACACCTTTACGGGAACATTGTGGCAAGAAATAGGCCCTAGACAGAGATGTATGGAGAAGTAAAGAGGGAGGCCTTTGCGCAGGAGTGGGACGATTAACGGCTATTAAAAAAGGGGGGGGGGGGGTGAGATGAATGGCACACCACTTGTATATTAAATACAGATTGTATCAATAAACTTGCCATTGTCTTAGAAAGTACAATATGGATTGAATGACTCATATATGAAAGCAAGTTAGACATAACAGTGGGGTTAATACCGACACAAAGATGAATTGCGGCAATTCTGCTAAAGCAATTCATTTTTCCAAACATCCAGCAGAATCCCCTAAATTTCCGTGAAACTGTCACGAATGGCGTAAAATGTGTCAGTATTCTACACAAATTTTGCGGAATTGCTAAGGATTCCTCAGAAAATCGGAAAAATGAATTGCAATGCTATTCATTAGCACTATTGCATAAGGACCGTATTAGGTCCGCAGATGTCAAGAATGTTTTGAAAATCTTCAGACCCTATAAGTATTCACAAGATAACTAACTGTACTGCAGACGTTTCAAAAACAATCAATCATGTTTTGAAAACAGTGTTTGGCGTTCTCTTAGCTTTGATTTTTTTTATTAAGCAACCTCAAGAAAATTTAGGGTCAATCTACCTGCCTGCAATACCACAGAGTAAAGACTAAAGAAAAAGGTGCCTTTATTAGATATATGTATGAAAAAAAACGTGGTCATTGTTTTTTCATTTTCATTGTTCTATCTACCGGTAAATAGTTGAACTACTCGTTTCGTTTTATGTCGATGTTAGTACTAGGCCGACCACTCGGCCGAGTTGCTTAGGGCCAGTCCCCTCAGTAATTGGTCCATGTGCAATACACACTCTTCAAAGAAGTCTAAATTGTTCGTCGTTATCTTTTTAAGTCTGTAGTATGTAGTATATTATATACACGTAGCTAGTGAACGTTCACATATTATCGAGAGCATTGACATCAAAATTGAGCAAGCGTAGGCTGCTGTATTATTAATTCAGATAGGATATCAGCTAAAATAACAAATTATAATAACAAAGTAGTCTGGTTTTTTGGATAAACACAGAAACCTTGATTTGCTTGAGCAATTAGAATTTCTTCTCCTGGCTAGGATCAGTTCCGGTAGCTTTAGTAAGACAAATCGACAAAATATTTCAGGGTACTGATTTACTGTAATGATCATCAAAGATGAGAGCATGACGTGCCCTCCGAAGCTTGTTAGTCATGAAAAGGGACGGACGTATGACGTTATAAACCATGCTTAGGCATCGCCGAAAGATCACTTCTTTCGGCGGTGCCTAAGTGGCCCTATGCTCGTTGGCGGTCCGTTCACCCCGCTGAGACATGAGACTCCGCCCTCACAGGGTGACTCATGGTCCTCATGGCGAGCTTATTTAATTTCCTGTTCCTGGTCGTGATATTGACACCATAATTGCCTTGGATTACTCAGTTGTTTATGTTACTGCAATCATCACTTCCTTTAAGTCTAGACTAGAACTGATTGTTGCTGAAGCTTGATATTAGGGACACCGCAGAGATGCTACTTTTTGCATCGGCGATTTTGCGACTGTATCGATGCTGCATCGCGATTTGGCGACTCTCTGCGTTCGGACGAAGCGACTGCTCCGATGCTAAATCGCCGATCGCCGATGCAAAAAGTAGCGTGTTTGCGGTGGCCCTTAGTGCATGCAGTTTCAAGAAAATATAACTCATATCGGCAAAAAGCCATGCAATCACTTCAGTTCTTCTCAAACACCGATGCCACAGGTAAGGCAAAGGACTAAATCGTTAAAATTATATCACCTCTCTTTGCGATTCGTTGGGAGCTAACAATAAGGAACCCTTTGAACTTTTCCTCTTTAGTAGAGGATCTGAATGAGAAAGATTTAGACCATAGTCCACCAAGGCAAGTCTTAGTTAAAGGTGGTTATGATGGATACAAGTCTCGATTGTCACCGCGGCTTAGTAAACGTTGTTTACACTGATCGCGTACTATCGAAGTTCCTAAAATAAAACGTGGAGACTAAATAGCAATCTATTTTCATAAGCGAGTTGTGATTCGTGCGAGAGTATATTCGACGTGCGTGTGCGCAGCGACGCGATGTGTGGGGTGAACGCACCAGTCATACATTTTAATCCCAATTATATTACAAAGGCAATTGTTTATGCATGCACTGGACACCTATTTAGGTACTCCCGAACAATGTAGGGAGAGTCAAACTATCGAGTACAATTTGAATTTTGATGCATTTATTTATTGAGTTCTTTGTATAAAATGCCATTGATATTGAATCGGACGAGGTCATTAAGGTTTCAGATAAGACACTGACCTCCGAAGAATAAAACATTAAGTTAAATTTGTTATTTTACCGCCTCCTCCAAAGCGTCAACATTCAGCGATTGCGTCAGCGACAAAAAAATAAAAAAATGCATGTCTCAAACAGCTATGCAAGAGTGAAGTATATGACTTACAAACTACCAGTAGCCCGATTCACGTAAAAAAAAAACAATCCAAATAACGCTGAAGTTCGAAAGTCGTTCGATCGAAATCCTATCAAAAGTTGGTATTCACGTATTCCTTGAACGCAGTTCGATAGGACTTCAACTCAAACGTTTACTCAACGAAAAACGGTTACTCAACGACTTGTTGTCATGACGAAAAGGCTATCAACGACTATGGTCGCTACGATATCGTTACGGTTTTTATTACGTGAATCGGGCTACTGAGCTTTAGGAGGCTTGAAAAATAATCTGAATTACGAATATTGTGAACGACCCAGCTACTATAAGCCAGTCTTCGGGCAAATCGCAGTTGCGCAGCATCTACGGATAGCAACAACGATCGGTTACGCTACAACAGCGCGAGCGTTTGGAAACGCGTGCGCTTGCGCCGACAGGTCGGCCGATTAACACGTGCAGCATTGCACGTGCCACATTTCGATGACCTCGCCATATCGAACGAAATTGAAGTTGCAAATTATAAAGTCCATATTGAAGCTATACGAGCACGGATTATGAGACACCTTTATGGTCGTTGGGATGAGATGAGGTGGAAGCGAAGGGCAGCAAAAGTAACAAACCGTAGAACCTCTTTTGCCTCTACTTAATAAGGTTTAATTATTGATTTGATTACGATGGTACAAAGGCCAATGATAAATAGGACGTGTGATAAACATTATAAAATAGACTAACAATTTCAAGCATTATCTGTAGAAAAACACGATGATAACAGCGTTATCAAGTCGACCACAGCTGAGAGGCCAGCGTGTGTACTTTTGTCAACATGGAATTTATCAGTTTTGCATAACATCTGCTAAAGAGTTATGGTTTATTTGGAAATAAAAGCTCCTGCTGCGATGTTAAAGTAGGTTTTGGAATGAAATCTCCCAGTAAGATATACCCCGCAATGGATCGGTATATGCAGCTTGCATCATGCAGTCATAAAAGAGATTGTTTGTTGCGATCTGACGACTAATTAGAATGTGTCATCTTACCAAGCGATGCATTTCATGCGAAGCGACTTTCCATGGGCTTAAAAAATATTCCTAAGCTAGCAGGTTTAGAGAATTAGAAAGCAAAGTTACTTTCTATCAGGAGTTCAATGTCTTACTGGTACGAGTCGTGTGCTTGTTAAGGGGGATTACACCCACAGTCCATGACCTCAAGTCTGCGCGCTAAAACCCAATGGAAAACCACTGGTCTCTAATAACCTTTGAGAATTCTTTATTATAAATCGTAATTCTTGACGGTTGGCATGTTGTTGGCCAGAGGAATGCCTGGATTTAATTAAACAATGTGGACAAGTAGTTTTGTAATGGTTAATTGTAAAGATACTCAGGGATTACGAGACTTCATAATGACTTTAGACACTGGAGTCATTTGTGCAGGGTTACTCAAGATGTTCGCTATCACAGGCGAATAGTCGAAAAGCAACAGACAGACAAGTATACCTCAATGATCGAATCTATAAACACGTATACGCTTCCGTGTAGGCGTAATAGGATATGCCAATATTTTTATCGTGTTATATTGCGCAGCTTAGAATACCTAAGATGCGTAGATTGGCAAACCTTGAAGTCTTAAATTAGTCTATCAAATACCTCCTACAGGGGAGAGGGAATGTCTTTAATGTAGGGGCTAAAAGCTTTGCTTTGCGAGTTCCATGTCGCGGTACTGATAGTACAGCGTATTGTTTTATTGGAATAGGCCCGCCACACATTCCCACCACTGTTACTCCTGTACGCCAGGATCGACAATGGTGTCTAACGATGACGCCAAGGTATGACCCTCGACGAGTCCCGGGGAAAAGCTAAGTTGTCTTGGAACCCGCAGGTATGTAATCAAAAGAAAGCATAGGTGGGGTTGAAAGAAGATTATCCACTTCCGTCCGTTGTAAAGCTGGAGACAAAATATTAAATATAGGCTTGTTGCCAAAAAACAAGACTGTTATAGCTAATGGAAGACTTGGAAAGCACCACGGCTTTGAATATTTGGTCGTGAACTAGTGCGCTGGTTATACTTGATTACGATGATAGGTATGAAAAAATACAAACATACTTGTCTAGGAGGGAACAGCTCTATCTAGAAATTTTGACATTTCTCAATGAGGTTTGTAAATACGGGCCTTTCCTCCATTCCCAGGGCCACCAGTGCAATAACGATTATAACCAAAGTGCATTGCAGCATCGTGCCACGTTTCAACATGATGCATTCACCTGTGTTTTGGTGCAATTTTAGCGTAAAGTCCTTCACGTAACTTGGCGATACCGAAAGTTGTTTTAAAAAGAATACATATTATATTGGTACGCGGAAGATACAAACTTATCGGGAAGTATCCAAAAGCCAGATTTCATAAATCGTTGACGGAAGAACGACTGCTGTTGTGCAGGCAATGTGGAAGTGATTAAGTATGCAAAATAATCTACAGTCTACACAATTATATTGCAAGGACGGTATTAAAACGATCGATTCATTCTGATAGTCTCAAATGGCAAATTCGTTGCCAGTTTCCTGCTAACATAATTAGGTATCAAAAGGTTATTCGATCCCCGGTGAGGCATGCACCAATGGATGAATTTTCATCTATGTGCATAATTTACAGTTCGCTGACGGTGAGGGAAAACATCGTGAGGAAACCTACCTATCCCTCGGGATTAGGTAATAGTCAGTTCCAGTATACACGGCGACAAGGTTCACCACCTGTCACGTTGGGTTCTGACTATCTGGTGAAACGTGGGCTTTGAGTTGGTTAATACCTCCACAATGTTGTGGTGTATGGCCACTCAAGCCTCTGACTACCCCCAAATAGGGATAAAAGTCGTGACGTTACACACACACACACATAATTAGGTATCATGTCATATCATAAAAACATGTGTATTGTTGTAAGTCGAGTTTAGATATATCATTTTCGTGTCATCGATTGTCGCGTCGGCTGCTTATCCTTGACATTTAACCTACCAATGCGTTCGTAGTCAAACCGCAATACCTACCTACTCTCTACGTTGGAGTTAGGAGGATAACTGAATAGAATATGACCCCAGCTCTAACAAAGGTCTCCTCAGACTCGGGCGAGACTTGTCCCACCATAGTGTACGTCCTTGCTACTGAGTACTGCCAACGAGTCAACGGCAATTCGCACGCGTGCTATCCTATGATTGGAGAATCTTATCCGAATCAAACAGCCATTCTAGACAAGAAGACCAATGTATGGAAATGAAGTCACAGTAATTATTTTACTCCTATACATTTTAGCGTAACGTTATGTAGAAACTCTTGTAGATAGTCGTCTTGATTAGGATCTATTTAGACTAGCTACATCGGGACTGCAAGCTAGTTGCAAAATTGCTGTTTTTTGTCAGTCTTAAGCTAAGTTTAGACCAGCAACAAAATTTTCAGAAGAGTTTTAAGTGTCTGCATGTAATTCCTACCGTGTAAACAATCGCGCTAGCTCGATGCTAGGAGGAAGTCAAATTCAGCAAGTTTTGTTGCTGGTCTGAACTTAGCTTTATGCCGTGTGTCCACTGGCAAGTAACTTCCGCAATTTCTTGCAAAAGTCACTTGCCGACTTGTTTCCACTGACTGCAATTTTACACAACCGTGTACATGTGGGACTTGCAGCAAGTTCGGCAAGTCGCAGAAGTCCACTTGCGTGAGTGTTTACACATTGGAAGTCGCTTGCGCAAGTAAACTTGTGCAAGTTTTCTTGCACTCGGCATTACAGCGGCGCAGATTGCTGAGAGGGACATTAAGGGTATATACAACTGTGCGCGTGAGACTCACCGCTATATCCAATAGGTGCGTTCTCCCGCAGTTTGAAGGTGAAGGGTATGTGCACCCGCTGCATCAGTAGCCGGGGTGGCTGCATGGTACGACCCCACGCGTCCTCGCGACCCTCCCCCATTATGCCTATAACTTCCATGTTCCTGAAAATAATACCTTATGTTAATACTCACAAGATTAGTTCATTCTAGAAGGGACATGGTTGACTTCGCAACGGAATATTTTAAGAAAATAAAGAAAGAAAGAAACATTTATTTGGCACAGCACGAAAGACACAACACAGTTTAAATAAAACAAAAAATATAAATAAATAGACAGAACAACAAAAAGGTAGAAATAAAAACAAGACACAAACTGAAGAAGACGAACGTGTCTCACGGCTGGACCAAATAGGTTCCCAGATCAGCCTAATGCCAGGCATAAGCTTGGCGCTGATTTTCATCTGGGACCCGAGTGCCTAACTGATGTCAAGCAGAAAATAGAATAGAAAGTAGAAAATTGAATTACTTAAAATTAGATACTCACATAAATAAAATATGA
This sequence comes from Drymonia ruficornis, assembly GCA_947859195.1. NCBI lineage: Eukaryota > Metazoa > Arthropoda > Insecta > Lepidoptera > Notodontidae > Drymonia > Drymonia ruficornis. Next base: position 1,876,225 of record OX401923.1, read on the forward strand.
GGAAGAGTTAGATACTTAATTGAAATAAAAGTAATAAATTAAATCATAGGACGTAGTAATAAACTAAACCAATTAACACCATTTTCTTACACATAGTACAAGAGAGCGGTTGCTGATATTTGCTACGATTTGCTTGACTCAAAACAATTAATGGTCGGCAGGCGCATAGACTGCCTATAGTTGGGCATATTCATTTGCACGAGACCGCGTGACGATCTCTTTACCAACCGGGCCGGTACAATGTACAAGGGCCTTTAGAACCACTGGTACTTCAAATAATTCGCAATATCTTAAGTTGCCCAGCTCCAATATCTGTGTCAAGCTGAGCAACCGGGTTGCTGTATGTTGCTCTATGCTAATTCTTAGCGCTATATTGCTAAGCTTGGCCAACAGCGTTGCGACACGACAACCAGCATTCTACAAACAGTTTGTGAGCTTTAGGCTTTGACCGAAGCTATCCAATGATTGATTATGATACCTACGTGAACCAATAAAGCTTAGTCCGCACTGCGAATAAAATCCGCGCGGCTTTTTTTCGCAATTCTGTAACCCATGGAATGATATGAATGTATCCGCACTCGCGATTTTTAATTCGCGCAATTTGACAAGGTGCGGCGCGGAATATAATCGCGCGGATTTTAAGTATTCGCAGTGCGGCCAAGCTGTAAGGATTATGTTAGTATAGCAAGTTAAAGGGGAAATAATAAGCCGATAGTTTCATAATCATTAGCGGCTATAAACAATCATTACAATGATTTGATCAGCACGTAACAAAGTCACGAACGACACGGTTGGATACTCGGTTGGATACCCGGTTGGTTACACGGTTGGTTCGAGATATTGGGTAACATAAGGAATATTCGGAAGTCCGTCGGAAGAGTAATAATAATAATATCCTAGGACATTTTTTACACACGGTTACCTGATCCCAAACTAAGCAGAGCTTGTACTATGGAAACCAGATAACTGATATTACTACATATACTACTTTTTTATTTGTAAATACATACTTAATATACATACACACCCAGACTCCGGACATACAGACATGTTCATGCACACAAATGCATGTCCCGGGTAGGAATCGAACCTACGACCTGCAGCGTGAAAGGAGCCTCCGCGCCAACCACGCTAACGGGCCCGTCAAACAACAAGTCAAGTTGTAACAACTATTATTAGATCACTAGCTGTTCCCCTGCGACTTCGTCCGCGTAGAATTTAAATTAGAAAAATCGGATCTCTGATCCCGGATTTCGGATCCCGTTTCCCGTTTTTACTGGATCCTGGATCCCGTTTGCCAGATCCCGTATCCCGTTTGCCGGATCCCGTATCCCGGATATCCCGGATCCCGTATTCTGTATCCCGTATAAAAAGAAACCACCCCACGAATTTTCATCATACTAACTTAAAAAATTACGAACTTCCATACAAACTCTCATCCCCTATTTTTTAAATTCGTAATATCTTTTGAATGGAATGTCCGATTTAAATAATTCGAAAAGTAATCTACAGGTTTTAAAATAGTCTCAAATACGAAATGATAAATTTGGATAAGCGTTAATACTAAGGTATGGATAACATGGTCTGATTTTGGTCGGTATTTCTATCAACTTTTAAAATTTAAAAAAGTTATAGTAACGTAACTACAATAGTTGAACATATGGTATCGCGAAGTTTTTTGAAGATATTGATATGTTCTTTAATATTGTAGAACATTTTTTTGTTCTATCATCAATAGTTTCCGTAGCACATGCGATGAAAGTCATTTTATGGCAAATTTTTTACACCTTGGGTTACATTATTGGAGTTTTAGTAGGGATCCCTATTTTTTTCTGGTAATAAATATAGCCTATGTTACTCAGGGATAGTGTAGCATTCTAATGGTGAACGAATTTTGAAAATCGGTCCAGTAGTTTTTGAGTTTACTAATTACAAACATCCATACAAACATACAAAAATACAAATCTTTTCTCTTTATAATATTAGAGTATTAATGTAGATGTAGATAGTGTAGATTAAGATACTTATGGCTAGATGATGTTAGCTAACGATGGAAGAAGAGATGGTGAGGTTACACGAACGTAATTTTGTGAGTAGCGTTTACTGAGTCACCTAATTTGCTTTGCTTTCGACCCTCAAATGGTTCTCATGTTTAGCTGTTTCCGCCACATGACGATGCAAAATGAGCCCATATTATGTTAAATGAAAAATGCCGCGAACCTCGTCTCGCGTCTTTAAATTACGCTCTTTTAGGCCCCACCCCACCCTTACAACAGAATATACCTACAACAGAGATGTAACAAGATCCACAATTAACTCATGCCTATTTCACTCTGGATTACCACAAGGCTCTATACTGAAAACATTTGCAACTTATCCTATCCTACTATCCTAAATGCGAAAGTTTGTGTGTGTGAATGTTTGTTACCACGTATCTTCATAGCTACTAAACCGATTTTAATGATATTTGAAACGTAGATAGTGTAGGCTCTGGAATAAGACATAGGCTAATCTTACACATAAATTTCCACGTGGGCGAAGCCGTGGGGCACAGCTATTGAATCATAATCTGAGAGTATCATGCTGAAGAAAACGGTAAATTTACAGTACGTAGCTCGTCTTCTTATTCAGCTAGGTAACTATATTTACGCCATTAGTAATAAAATAATAAAAATATAACGTCACGACTTTTATCCCCATTCGGGGGTAGTCAGAGGCTTGAGTGGCCATACACCACCACATTGTGGAGGTATTAAGCCAACTCAAAGCCCATGTTTCACCAGATAGTCAGAACCCAACGTGACAGGTGGTGAACCTTGTCGCCGTGTATACAGGAACTGACGCCATTAGTATGTTATCAAATCTAATAATGATACGGTAGAAAGACCCGCTATAACCATCAGAGCATAGCACATTGAAATATAGGTATTTTGATGGCGTAGGTTACGTCTTGAGATTAAACAAAAATATGTTAATAAACTCAAATATAATCGATCCATGAACTTTGAATAAATTGCGTAGTATTTTTTTGTTTTCGCTATAAGAATGTGTAAAAAGGGGTCTTAAGCGATGAACTTTGTATAAATTACTTTTTTTTGTATTCGCTATTATAATGTTATTGTAAAAAGAACTTACGCGATCAGTTTTTTTTTGAAGCTGATAAGTACTGAGTGGTTAACGGACTGCTAAAAGTGGTTGAGCAAACAGATGATAAGCATCAAATTAAATTAATATTGTGCTAATTTGTTTTCTTAGGACATTTTTTTTGCGGTTATTACACAGAGTAAAGACTAAAGAAAGAGGTATTAGATATTTGTATGAAACAAAACGTGGTCATTGTTTTTTCATTTTCATTTTACTATTTACCGGTAAATAGTTGAACTACTCGCTTCGTTTTATGTCGATGTAAGTACTAGGCCGACCACTCGGCCGACTTGCTTAGGGCCAGTCCCCTTAGTAACTGGTCCATGGGTTATTACTAAGCACAGACACAGCACTAGCGCTACCAAGGGTTTCAATCTCGCTAGCGTCTACAATGTTTTTTTTTGGGTTCCGTACCCAAAGGGTGCCAACGGGACCCTATTACTAAGCCTACGCTGTCCGTCTGTCCGGCCGTACGTCCGTCCGTCCGTCTGTCTGTCAGCGGGCTGTATCCTACGAACCGTAATAGCTAGAGACTTGAAATTTTCACAGAATGTGTATTTCTGTTGCCGCTACAACAACAAATACTAAAAAGTGCGTATCGGACTCGCACATGAAGGGGTCCGTACCACGTAAAATAAAAAAGACAAAAATATCAAGTTTCTTGTACCTACCCCCTTTCTTTTTAGAATTTGTCGTTTAGCGGCAACAGAAATACACATTCTGTGAAAATTTCAACTCTGTATCTATTACGGTTCGTGAGATACAGCCCGCTGACAGACGGACAGACAGACAGACGGACAGCATAGGCTTAGTAATAGGGTCCCGTTGGCACCCTTTGGGTACGGAACCGTAAAAACAATGACTTCAAAGGCATTAAACGCCAATAAACATAATTATATTCTATTGACTCTTTTATTAATTCATTTACCATTTTCCTTTACATTCCATGGTTATGAGGATAAAAACACATTTTAATTATACAGGGTAATTGGTAAAACACTAACAACCTTGCAGGGGCGTATTACTGACATCAAAAACAACAACTTTTGTTCGAAAACTTTTTACAAAACATATAAAAAATAAACAGTAAATCACTTTCTAAAATGTAAGATTTTTTTTTTCTCATCTGGAGGAAAGCCATGGTACGTGGTTGTATTCCACTTTGCCCTAAAGTACCTAAACGTACCACGGCTATTCTCTAGATGAGCATATTTTCTTGTTTCATACATTTTAGAGTGTGATTTTTTGTAAAAAAAAAATAGTTTTTAAAAAGTCATAGAACAAAAGTTGTTGTTTTTGATGTCAGTAATACGCCCCTGCAAGGTTGTTAGTGTTTTACCAATAACCCTGTAGAGGTAGAATAATATATTGCAGACTATCTACTCCCACTCAACTGCCACTATCATGACCATCCTGCTAGACCTTCTTCTTCCAAGCCTCATTCCATTATGAGAGGTTGGCTTTCAGCATAGTAGAATGAGTGCTTTCAGTCCCCATTTGGCTAATCACCAATATTTACATGGAGCGATTGCCATCTGCCCTCTGAGACCCAACTAGTAGGACTATCGGTAACCTAAGGGTAAGACCATTTTATGTCCGATTTTTCAGGATTCTGTCTGTAACAACTGTCAAAGATCTTAGAATGACACCTGGGACTACCCCCTAAACTTAACATGCCCTCTGAAGCACGGAGGTAATCAGATGTTACTATTTGGTCACCCCTCAAAAAGCCCTACCGAGCCAAGCATGGCTTAACATTAGCCATAACATTAGCCCTACCGAGCCGCTCAAGCCTTGATGATGCCTTATATGTATGCCACTAGGCAACGCTGAGGACGGACCTATTAATGCTGCGTTCCATTCACCGTTTTTTTTTGCTATTTTCGTCCACAAAAACTGTTAAAAACGATAATAATTATCACTTTCAGTACAAGTTCGTGCGAGTGGAACGAGATTTGTGTTCGAAAATGACAAAATTAACAGTGAATGGAACATACCATAAGATAAAACCTACATATTCTTGTCCAAAGGCCGTGTTAAGATAAAACCTACATATTCTTGTTTAAGGGTCTGTATCAGAATCAACAGATAACTTTTATCCACTAAATAAATATGGAGTTCCCACAAATATTCTATGGAACAACCATCAAAATATATTTATTTGTTAGATAAAATTTAGTTGATAATTCTGAAACAATCCTTAAAATAAACACATGAAAGCCACAGGCTAAGTTAGTCTATGTGTAATATACCGACATATTCAGATTATATGCTAGATAAAAGCTTGCTTTGCCTAATGTGGCATGTTTTGCCTGTTCTATGCATTGGAACATATATTTTAGTTATAAATATTTTTCATTAGACTGTGATACTGGTACCATAAAAGTAGATTGTATATGACTCAGTACCCACATGTGTGTATATTTGCTGTTGCTCTGTTTAGAATGTGTTCATCGGGCAAACTACAAAACAGATTGTGCAACACTAAATAATACCTTTAAAAGTGGCTTTGCAGATCAAATTGTTGTTCTATTTTTAAATCCTCAAAAATAGAGCAAACAAGTCAACAAATAACATTGCATCAATTGCATCATAGACAATTAGTAAGAATATAATAAAAATGTGTGTTGGTATCTGATGCAAGAATTTTTCATCAACTACATTTTATTGTGCTAAGAGTATTGTTGTTCAAGCTTTATATTAGTAAAATTACCTTTTTGCCAATAGAATCATTGTTTTGTACTGGTCCTAATATTATATTCAGTAGGGATTTGTTTCCTACATGAATTGACCATGATCATAGATTTGTAATGAAACTTTATTGGATTACTTCAGGTTAAAATAATAATGATATACAAGTTTATCTAACATTTATCGTGACGTTTCGCAACTATTCCACATTACTGCTCTGCGACAGAGGGATCTAGGAATTTCTATAGCACAATCTGAGCATACAAAGCATGAGATACACACATATTATTATGTGTTTGTGTTCTTATCTATAACAGTACTCACCTCAGCAGTATAACAAGCATAACAAATAAAGCCACCAGTGCGCCGATCATAATAAAAATATTCGGCAAGTCCGCCAGAGTCAGCCCCGTCGACCCCATCTTACACTGTTCACTAACACTTAACACAAATGTAATCACAATTATACTACGAGAAGAGTTCGCATTTGTTCGCACAGCAACCCAGATTTATCTTAAACAGTCACGACCTTGCTACAAGATACGATTTGCAAAACCCATAAAGTTAATGTTTCACCCATTTCATTGCAAAATTTAACCCGGTTTGTTGCACAATGGTTTTTCGTAAGTGTTTTAATTTATAGACGGTGCGAGCGGCCGCGGCTGCTGATGGATTATCACTGCATTAATTACACTGTTCACAAACAATAACAATGATCATTGATCGAAAAATTGGACGATACGTGTTCTCTTACGCGAGTTTTTGACAGAATTAACAAATGACACGAGCCCGGCGACACGGACGAGGCGCCGAATAGACCAGAGAGAAATAAGCGATAGTACGTGATTAGAAAGAATAAGAACATTTTACGCAGTGCTATCAACGCGGTGTAAGAGCGAGATAAAAGAATTTTCGGAGCTACATACCAAAGTGAATATTTCACAACAAGAATTTCATAGACAATTTGCAATGCTATTTCTGAACGAAGTATTTTTGACATTTGAACAAAGCTAAGTTCACGCTATGTTCTTTGCAGGGTGATCAGAGATCGAAATATGGAATTAAATGGTGGTGGGAGCGCTGTCGGTCTGATTGTACCTATGGTAACTATCTTTTATGAAATTAGAAAGTCATACATAGGTGAGCTATCATGCCTTTCTGTGTTTTGTTTACTTATAGCTACTTTCGTATTTCGCTTAGGTCGTCCTGGATAAACGCCAAGGTTAGTTAGATCTATGCGCAACAGGCATTTGGCAGTGCTATATTAGGTACACGGAAACTATACTATGAACTTTGTATTTTAAGTTTCTTGAATAAATTACTAATCCTTGGTCGTGTGTCCACCATCGTAGGTATGTTTGGCTATGATCTACTTAACATGTCTCCCTCTTTTTAGGGTTCCGTACCCAAAGGGTGCCAACGGGACCCTATTACTAAACCTACGCTGTCCGTCTGTCAGCGGGCTGTATCTCACGAACCGTAATAGGTAGAGACTTGAAATTTTCACAGCATGTGTATTTCTGTTGCCGCTACAACAACAAATACTAATAATAAAATATAATTTAAAAATAAAGGGGGTCCCCATTCATTTTTTGATAATGTATTTGGTCTCACTTGTGCTTGTTAAGAGGGATTTAACCCTCGGTAGAGATGACGAGACTTCATAATGACTTTTGAAACGTGAATCATTTGTGCAGGTATACCGGTCTCCCTCTAGGCCCTTTCTTAGTAATGTCTTTTTTTACAGGACTGAGGTGACAAACAACCGTACGGCCCGCCTGATGTTAAGCAGTTACCGTAGCCTATAGATGCTTGCCATACCAAAGGCATTGCTCGCACTTTGCCGACCTGAAGGGGAGTGGGAAGGAGGGAGTGGAGGGGGGGTTGGGCTTCCGGCTCTATCACTCACCGTACGAAACGAAGCTGTAATAGCTGCTTTACGCCGATCTTCTGTGAGAGGGTGGTACTACTTCATAATTTTGAAGTGCTTAAAAACAAAATTATGATCAGTTGTATGTCATAATTATATTAAAGCAAGTAGTTATTTTCGAACTTCTTTGCCGTAAACCAATATGGCTATAAAAATAAACTACATTGTAAAACACTTTGCGTGTTCAATAATCCTAAAAAAATATTCAAATCCGATAAATTATGGCGAGGGCCACAAATTAGGGCTTTGTAGTACTTAATACTTAAGTACCATCCACACTATCGTATCTTGTAGTAGGTAGAGCATCTACCTAACCCCCTTCGCACACGGCGGCGCGGCGTAGCGTAAGCGTAGCGTAAGCGTATCGTATTACGCGCGTAGAACGCAAGCATTACGTGCACGTACATTTTCTAACAAGTCCGCACACGAGGCGTAGCGTAAGCGTAGCGTATTACGCTACGCCTCGTGTGCGGACTTGTTAGAAAGGTACGTGCACGTAATGCTTGCGTTCCACGCCGCCGTGTGCGAAGGGCCTAAATCTATACTAATATTATAAATGCGAAAGTAATTGTCTGTCTATTACGCTTTCACGGCTAAACTGCTAAACCAATTTTGATGAATTTTGGTATAGAGATAGACAGGACCTTGGAGCAGAACAAAAGCTACTTTTTATCCCGGAAAAGTGTCAGGTTCCTATGGGATTTTAAAGTCGCGGACGAAGTCGCGGGAAGAAGTATGAACATTTTGCTATTTATAAGTATTTCGTTAATTTATGAATGAATGAATGTATCGTCACGACTTTTATCCCCATTCGGGGGTAGTCAGAGGCTCGAGTGGCCATACACCACCACATTATGGAGGTATTAACCAACTCAAAGCCCACGTTTCACCAGATAGTCAGAACCCAACGTGACAGGTGGTGAACCTTGTCGCCGTGTATACAGGAACTGACTATTACCTAATCCCGAGGGTTTCCTCACGATGTTTTCTCTCACCGTCAATTTAATTTACCGTTAATTCGTTCGTTCGTTTACCGTTCGTTAATTTATGTTAATGTTTATGTGTTCTCTTGTGTACGGGAATGTTCAAATCAAACTTCGTTACGGAGGTAAAACTTTGTGTTTTTATTTTTAAAATACTTAGATTAATTCACAGTACATTTTCGTTATACCGGGCGTACAATGCGCTTCCGCAGAGGCTAGGGATCGACTTGTGTTACAATGGTCCAGTCGGGCGCTTAAAGTTAATTTCGCTGACATGCAATTTTATGTGTCGCTACAAACATAAAATAATGAGTGTTTGTATTATATTTACCGTCTACCGGACCGGGTTCCCGGGTTCGACCAAGTACCGGACGGAAGTACCGAGTTATTTATATCCTATATAGCTGCATGTTCTACATACATAGTTATTACGAAGATCGATTGCATACACTAAGTACCTACACCACATTTTCCATGTTGTAAAAATGTACCTACTACGTCTACTTAGCATCGATTACGTTCTCATGCTAAAATGGCTATAGTCCAGGAGGCAATGTCATTTTTTTATATACCTAAACTGTTTTCTAAAACTCGACCACAATCTTTTTAATCACCTATGTGACGTTGGCATGTTCCGTTCCGCTTACACGACAGATTTCATGATTAAGAATAATAGTGACAGCATGCTTTCTCGATGATGGCAATACGATTACGTTAGGAGATACCGACACAGATGATGGTTAAATTAAATGCAGATGGTAATCCTGGATACATTTAAGTTGAAAGATGATGCCTAAGTTTGTACGATACGGTATATGGTACGATTGGTACCAACTTGCTGAACCAAGTTGAGTTGGCCCGAAGGTTTGGGAAACTTTCAAATATGGTCCTATTGTAATTCACCTTAATCTAAATGTATCAAAGACTCGGGTTCACAAGTATTACCCATGCCAGTCTCATAACCGTTTGTCTTTCAGTTTAACTTATTAGTAAGTAAATGACTGCATTACCAATAGGAAACGTCACTTGTATAATAAATTATTCAACCAAAAAAAAGTCGATCCCCTTGCCTACATGCTGCCCTTCCACCGCGGTTGTCATGTACACAGCCCGACACAAACCGTAAACAAACCATCGATCGATAACTACGGAACTTCGTCTAAAAGCTTTCCAACATTCGACGCGATCGCTCGCTCAGGAAAATTAAAAAATTACTTGTCACTTTCGTGAATCGGGCGCGAATTTTGACGTTAATTTCGGCGGGAAATGCTCGCGTTGTTTCTCGTGCGGAAAGGCGAATGAAGGATTCATTAGTGAGGGACTGTTCGGGAATCAAGCTGTGGAGCAACGTGGCGTCCTGTATGGAGAAATGGTTCGGTGATAAACGGTTGTGGTTATTTGGCAACAACCTGCCGCTGCTCCCGAGAAGGTACTTGCCGATAATTAATATTATGCACATATAAAGATGGACCTGTGCACGTTGTTCAAGCATGGAGCAAAATTTTAAAAAAACTTGCCTATTTGTGTTTTCGTTACTTGGTTGACTTTTGGTGCACTGCAGAATTGTACATAATTCTATGAGTTGCTTTGCACTGTCTCTACGAGTATTTACTTGAATGTAAAATGCTACAGAGAGAGATTTTTAGACAATAAGGCAAACTTACTTTACAAGAAAACCAACGCATGTTAAGATTTAACCCAGTCTTCTTAAGGCATGTTGAAGTCAGCCAGACAATCAAACAAACCATAGTCCACACTGAGCCTCGAGTCTCTTAACAAATTGTCCATGCGAAAGCACTGGTCTTCGTGAATTCTTCATTATAAATCGTAAATTCTTGGCGGTAGGTAGCCATTGGCCATCTGCTAGCAGTCCTCAGGCCAGTGATTTTGCAATGGACAATTGTTAAGGGACTCGAAGCCGAGTTGTTTAGCACTGGGCAATTATTGAGAGACTCGAGGCCCAGCAGGCCCAGCAGGCAAGTGTAGTGGACTTTGGCCTTTGGCCCATTTAGGGGAAGCCCAAGCCAATGACATGAAAGGGCTATGTTAGTCAGGAATAATTGCTTTATTACCAAATAACTTGTAAGATCTTGATGATAAGATAGGGAATAATGATCTATTTGTAAGCAATAAAGTATTGTGACGATATTATTATCATATCTACGTGTTGATTACCCATTAATCAATCAGTTATTTACAATTACTTAATTTGGTTAATTATTACAATAGAATAAGGTATGATAACTACTTTTAATCAGTGGTATCTCCCACCTGCTAAATCTTGTGAATAAAAAGTTATGTTTGTCTCTTTCTTTTATTTTTGAAAAACACTCTTCTTCTTTATTTAAAATATTATTATTCTCTCTCAAAATACTGTCGAGCTCTCTGCCTATGATTTCCAAAACTAATTCTCTTTTTCTATGTACACCTACAACAAAAAGAAGAATATCTATGTCTCTATTACATATTCTTCTTTATGGTCTGAAATGTCACTTTTAACAAAACACCAGTCTTAATGTTATTATTCAATTAAATCAGTTATTTATATATCCTTATATAACTTTACATTAATTATGTTTGAAATCTGAACCATATACACTACCTTATATATAATTTATTTATTTAAGGATGAAATTACAGTGATAAATTTTTTGCAAGATGAAAAGTGAAATTAATAGAATACTCACATCACCGGAAATCGTAGCGTACAGGTACCTATTTCTCTTCTACATCCTCAAATATAATTCTTTTGAAGCTACTTGCAGAAGAATTATAAATTATAACACAAGCAGAAGTAAAACTGGCTTCTGACAGGCCGTCAAATGTCAATGGCGTCTCCAGAGGTCGTAATTGTCTGGTAAATTTTTACACGAATATTTTGCATAAATATGTATCGTCACGACTTTTATCCCCATTCGGGGGTAGTCAGAGGCTTAAGTGGCCATACACCACCACATTGTGGAGGTATTAACCAACTCAAAGCCCACGTTTCACCAGATAGTCAGAACCCAACGTGACAGGTGGTGAACCTTGTCGCCGTGTATACAGGAACTGACTATTACCTAATCCCGAGGGATAGGTAGGTTTCCTCACGATGTTTTCCCTCACCGTTAGCGAACTGTAAATTTTGCAAAAATCCCTTATTAATTTGGCCATTGATGAGAAAATAGTTGTAATTGAAGTCGTTATCTGTGCATTTGGTTTCACAGTTCACCGCATCGTTGCTACTGATAAGGAAGTTAGATTTATACGACATGCATTTCGTTAGGAACATTAATTAAATGTTTCACTTACGATGAAGCAGTGATCCTATTCCCACTATAATATGAATGTGAAAGTTTAGATGTATGGATGGATGTTTGTTACTCAATCACGCCAGAACGGCTGAACGGATCTGGATGAAATTTGGCACAGAGATAGATTATAGTCTGGAATAGTATATAGGCTACTTTTTTTTTTAATTTTGCGCGGACGTAGTCGCTGGCGGAAGCTATAAGTAATATATTAATTTAAGTCTATGAAGTATTTTACTTACGATATAATCATGGGCATACTCAGTTGTTGGCCTGGGCCTAGTCTCATAACAATTGACCATTGCAGGACTGGACTCTAAGATAATCCTCGAGAATTCTTTATTTTAATCGTAATTTTTTGGCGTCTGACATGTTGCGAGCCTTCTTTTAGCTGTCCTCTGACCGACAACATGAATCGCCAAGAATTTACGATTTAGAATGGAGAATTCGCGCAGATAATGTTTAGGTCCGTGCCCATCAGTGGAACGTTAAAAGGGCTACATTATTAATTATTATTATAATGTTTAGACATCAGTGGTTTCGCAATGGACAAATGTTACAAGACTCTAGAGCTCCCTCTATAGGTATACCTAAGGCTCGTCTCTCGAATGCACATCCGAGTTTTTGGACAAGGAATTTCTTGTAGGTATAGAGACTCTCAAATATGAGTTCTGAATAATTAATCTAGAATCTAGATTAATTATTCAGATTCTTCAATTCTTCATCTAGATTCTAGATGAAGAATTCACAAAAAGAATATTAAATGACCAATGGTTGCATTGCAGACTTGGGGTCCAGGGATAAAGTGGCGGGGGCGGCTTCTTATTTTTCTCACGGTCCGAGGGGCCCCTAGCCGACGCGTAGCCCATTGAACTATGGCTAATCCACCCCTGCTAATGTCCCATTTGGTTGGCGCAGGTCCCGCGCGAGTAGCCGCGCGATGGAGCGCTACGAGAAGCTCGCGAAGCTCGGCGAGGGCTCGTACGGGCTCGTGTACAAGTGCCGCAACCGCGATACTGGCGAGATCGTCGCCGTCAAGAAGTTCGTGGAGAACGAAGACGACCCTCTCATCAGGAAGATCGCGCTTCGGGAGATACGGATGCTGAAGGTAGGGCACGAGACACACCATTACCCATAAGTAGCTACTTACCTTTGTCGCTTGCTCCGTGCACCGCGTCAAATTTGTATCAAACCACAGAGTTTTTTTTATGTACCTATACATTCATATGAATGATTCCATCGGTTACAGAAATGCGATAAAAAAATCGAGCGGATTTTATTCGCAGTGCGGGCTACCCTTAGTCTAAGCTTTTATCTATCTCCATACAAATTAAAGAAATAAAGAAATTTGAGAAATGTTGGTCTCCCATAAAAAATGTCATCCCTTTTTCACGCCTTCTATTTTAGTTTTATTTTCGCAACAAAAACTAGCCTATGTCCTTCTCCAAGGTCCTTTCTATCTCTATACCATTCATCGCCATTGCTGTAGCGGTTTAGTCGTGAAATCGTCATAACAGACAGAGTTACTTTCACATTTATAATTTGTAATATACTTAATACTTCTCATCAAAAAAATCTACACACCTGCATTCATTTATTGGATGAAAATTCTAAAATTTAAATTCAAATTTGGAATTGTGGTACACCATTGTGTAGACTAAACTGCCAGCTATTTATTGGCATATTTTTTACATGATATCAATTTTTTTTTTAAATTTAAATGCCTGAATAGTACTTGCAGTAGGTACTGTTTCGATTTTTTTTGATGAGAAGTGTATTAGTAAGTAGGTATACCTATAGATACCTATATCGATTCTGATTCATCTGTATGTGGTCACATCCTCCAAGGCTGCATTGCAGCCGGTCCAAGGTCACTGGACGCATTAAAAGCTGCTTATATCGATCGTTGCATTCGGAATGAAGACCTAATGTCATGGGAAACGTTTGTTGTCGTCGTTTATATCGATTTGACGATAATAGTTTATCGTGACCTTAATATGAAAATTGTGGTTCATAACTTGTAGGTACGTACCTACGCTATATTTAAGGCACCATCTGTTTTAGCTGGAGAACATAATCTACAATCTAAGTATAAAATAAATAAAATTGAAGTGTCCGTTTGTAACGCCACAATAACAGCTTTTTACTAAATGCGTATGAAAGTATATAGGTCCGTTTAGTAGGATATGTATAGTCTGCGACAGGTCGAGATGGCATTCGGGTTATGAGCTTTGTGCAGAATAAAATCCGAATCAAAATTAGCATATATAGATGGGACATAATAGATGGGGAGCCGTAGAAGGGGTTTCTGGATTTACACGAGCGCGTCAGATTAAGATAAGGGAGATAGCTTACATATTGATAAGAACCTCAAAAAATTATGAGCCCTTAATATCGGTGGGTTCGCTCAGGGGAACCAAAAAAAAATAGACCATCTTAATATACTCGAACTCGTCAAATTAAGATAAGGGGGATTCATTACTAGCTAAGAAGTGTCAAAAGTGTCAATTTTGCTAATTTGATCGTCAGTCTAAGAAATGGGAGCATCTGGAAATTTCACTTTTTCACCCCCTCAGTTTTTTTTTAAATATGGGACTGCGGTGGCAAAAAAGCGTACGGCCCGCCTGATTTTAAGCAGTTACCGTAGCTTATAGATGCTTACAAAATCTGGCGCGCTCGAGTAATTTTTTTTTTTAAATTTATCATGTTGGAGCATGAAATGTATCAATATCTGACACGCTTGAGTATTTTTATGCCATTGCGTTTTATAAAAAAAAAATATCATGTATACGCTTCCCCCACCGCTGAAAGTGGAAACATCTAGAACAATGTATTCTTCCTATCATGGCATCTACCGAATCTACTAGGTTTGGACGACGCTCGTGCAAATCCACGAATTGCACCCTGGCCTCCCCATCTACTATACCTATATTATTTTGGACAGTCATTGTCTCACTCTTTCTTCGTAATGTCTTTGTCTATCCCTATCTACAAGTGTACCAAACCTGTACCGGGGTTTAGATGGAATCATATGGGGGTTCCCTAAAACTTTAGGTTGTCAGTCAGCAAATTATCGTTTAGGTTCACAATAATTTTTATTCTGAGTATTCGTCTGATTCACGTGAGTTCTTTTTGGTTGGTGGTGTTTTATTTTTATTTGCCTTTGTCTGGGTCGTCCGTTATTCCCTTTAGTCTTATTTTTTTGAGGACCAATGTGACGTGATAGGTGGCGTGATAATTATACAAAGCTTGAGTGTTACTTAGGTAGTTTGTTTTGTCTTGCGATTATTTTGTCGCTGGCAACGCAACTGTGAGTGCCAACGAAGTGTAGCCTTGATACCTAGATGCTTGCAATACCCAAGGCATCGCTCGCACGTTGCCGACCTGAAGAGGAGAGAGGAGGGGGAGTTGAGCTTCCGGATCTCTCACTCATCGTACGAAACGCAGCTGTAATAGCTACTTTACGCCGATCTTCTGTGAGAGGGTGGTACTACCCCGGTCGAGCCAGCCCATATATGAACTGCAGTCAACTGGCTACAGGTTAGCTGTGCCACCAATAAATAACCACCAATTTCGTTTTCCTTAAGTATATTTCTTCGTCTACTTGTGGGAACACATGTATGAGTCATTCATTTATTAATTCCGGTTATTCATATCAATTAAACTGCTTTATAGGTACCTCTACATTGTATTGTCTGAGTAAGGAATGGTCATCAATGATGACTCACTTTTGAGTGCTTAGTAATTAAATTCATTTACTTACTTTCATGTTCCGTAGTATAGGTTTTTACCAACTTATTTATTTATTCAACAATTTTAAATAACTTTACTATTACGTTACGTTACGTTATTGTTACGTTAGGTAAGTACTTGTTTAGTTGGTCTGAGCATCTTTAGTAGATTCCCTATCTTCGAAATATGCCCAGACCTCTTGAGAGAGGTCTGGGGTATGTGGGATTCATATCCACTAAAACCTCCTCGGTGCACGTCGCCGAGGAGCTCCGGGATCCCCGAATGGAACGCAGCGGTGCCCCTCAATACTTACCTACAATAAGGGTGCGTTTCCACTGACGCGGAGCTGGGCGGAGCGGAGAGGAGCAGACCGTGAATTGTCCAATCACAGTGCTCGAAATCTCCCCTCCGCTCTTGGCCAAGTCACAGTGCTCTTCTTCGTTCCACTCCGGTAACTCTGCATTAGTGGAAACGCACCCTAAGACGACGTAGGTACGTAAGTATTGTGTTCGTCATTGATTTATTTTTAAACACGAAGGGTAGAGGGTCGATTACATGTATTCAATTAAATACGTTTTTTTTACCAACGTCGACATCACCCAGGCACAAACAAAGGACGATGCCAGTTCGGACAAAAGCCATGATCCTTCCACTTTGCCCTCAGAACCTGAAGCATCCAAACCTGGTGAACCTGATCGAGGTGTTCCGCCGGAAGCGGAAGCTACACCTCGTTTTCGAGTACTGCGACCACACTGTGCTGCACGAGCTGGAAAAATACCCTGCTGTGAGTCCATCATAAGACGTCCACTGATGGACATTACAGGCCTCCCTATAGATACACCCCAACAGGGCATTTATGCAGGGGCCCTTGCGCGCAGTCTGGCCTCCATCACTTTGATATACAAGATAAACGTCGACAGGGCCGTCTTTATGCACGGGCCCTTGCGCGCATAGTTTGGGGCCCTTTTAGAAAGTAAAATTACACTAAAATAGAGATTTATGCAAAAGACAACGTTGGAATTTTAAGCTCCCTTCAAGTAAGGGCCCTGGCATCATGGGCTCCATGGAAAAGACGCCATTGCATCTCGGTCCTCTGCCACTCGCATCCACCGGCTTTTTACCCGACTACGGCGGAGGGTTATGATTTTGACCTGTATGTATGTATGTATGTATGTGCATCTGTTACCGCCTAACTTCCAAACTAGGTACTTGTGATAATTTGACAAATGAGGTATCGTTAGAAGCGGCTTAATGGCGCGCTGGTTATAGGCTATGTGACGTCACATAAAATCGCATATGGCGCCCTCTAGAGGACATAAATCATGAACTAAAAAAAACATTTTTTAATGAAACCGTGTGGGGTATCAAATGAAAGAGCTTGATGAGCACATTTCAAAAATATATATATTGTTACCTATTAACTCCAAAATAATTAAATAAAAGGTAAGGTTTTTTTTGTGACTAATGTTGCGATCAAAGACTTGAGTTGCGTGTAAGGCGAATGGTCCAACTTGTAAGGAGAGCGAGGGATGGGTAGGTACTATGGGGAAATGAAGATACTTATAGGAGATTGGCCTCATTTACCAGAAAGTTTGTTCTTTTTGTCACCAACACCGCACCGTCTCGGATGTGCTCATTACCAAATTCTAACCGGGTGACTTACTTAGCCTTGATTTTGTGACAAATATAAACTCGTTTCATGTTCGGCAACGATAAAAAAGAACAGTCCCTAATAAGAAAATTACTGACAAGCAATGAAACTTCCCATATTTGTGGAGGTACACACATTATTTATATTTTCTTGTAAGCTTAACTTGCTGCTTGGTTTCACTTGGTGGAAATATTTTCGTCTAACCACACCACAAACAAACACAAACCACATAAAAATACTATTCTGGTATTAATTTACTGAGAAAGCAGGACGCGTGGTTTACGAACTTTATGAATAGTGATGGGCTGTTCTCGAGAACATTCTCACCCTCGGAAAATTACTCGGACACTTACTCGTGAGAATTTTTGAGAATCTTATTATATTTTGGGTGACGTTATCCTAACTTTCAATCTTAAAAACATTTAAAACCACCATACTTGCATGTTTCATGAGGTTTATGCCAAGTTTAACATGCTTCAGAAGATAAATTTCTCGAAAATTCTCACGAGTAAGTTTCCGGGGGTGAGAATGTTCTCGAGAACATCCCATCACTATTTATGAATAACCGATAGATATTTCTCACATAACGTATGCTGTAAGTACCTACTAGTCCAGAAATAGATGCCGTGTTTAAAGTGTGAAGTCACCTAGATATTTCTCACCAAATATTGTCAATACATATTTGTCGAATATCGCAATCAGGCGGTCATTCCAATTTAATTTCCGATCAGTTAATTCCGCGTCGCGTGTTAACTTAACCCCGCTATATTTATTTATTGTCGTTCATTGCGGGGGTCTTATTAAATTAGCCGACCGTGACCCCCAGTCTCGCGCAGTGGGAGGGTTAGTGACGTAAATAACAAAATGGGGACCTTGATTTTGGTTTAGTAATTACACTTTTTATTGAAGTACACTGTGACATGATTTTGGGCTAAAATTATAGTACCTTACTTCTAATTTTAAGGTAACTAAAAGGCTTATAAATTAAAAGCCAAATAAAAATATTAGGTTATTACCTACATACTATAAACATTACCAAGATAAGAGACACGCGAATAGATGTGTCCACATGCCGCGCATGCCTCACCCGAACACTCATATTATGACATTGTGTCTATACGTTTCAACGTCAAAACTGAGTGCTCGCGCGAGGCATGCGCCTGATGAAGACGCCGCCACTGTCCAAAAAAGTTTGTCCGACAAACGGAGTACATGGAGGCATGGACACAGTACGACTCAGTCGCTCGCTGAAAGTAATGTCCAAAACATGTCAGTATTGCCAAGACGGCTCATCTTCTGGTTGATTCTTAAATTGCGAGTAGGTGCGATAACAGCTGCTGTGTGAATTTCGCTGTATGTATAGTCTGATTTTTAATTAGACGAAGTGGGCTGACAGGTGCTTATGTCACTTTTCAATATAAATAGAACAAATAAGGTTCAAATTCATAGAGCAGTGACATTTTCAGCTGTCAGTTGGCTTCGTCTAATTAAAAATCAGACTATTGGGGCGCTGGCTGAGCACAAGACTGGTTATTGAAATGCTAGTAGGTATCATATCCGCTAAAATAATACATCAGTGGGCACTTAAGGTAAATGCATGTAGGTACCTCGTAGGTATTCCTTAAATTATTCTGTGACGCCAACGACACTGAATCACACACACGTAGGTACCGATTATATTTACGGTAGATAGGTATCAGTCTACCAAATACATACGTCAGAAAAATAAAACCAATTTCCCATTTCTAAAAATGTTTAATTCATAAAGCAGGTTATTTTTATCCGTACTCGTAACAGTATATGCATCCGTTATAGACTTGCGGGGTAAATAACAGTCGTAAAATACATTTCGAATGTCATGTCTCGTTACGGAATCGATTCGATACACGGGGACGTACACGAACACGATACGATACGTAACTATATACGTAGACGTAGTTGTTATGACACGCACTTATGACGTCGGTGGCATCACGAGTTTGATGGTCTACGAAACGTCATAAGTAGTTAAATAGAGCTACTTCTTTCTTCTTATCGTATGGTTAGTGGCCAACCTGGTGTCAGAGTTGTTCAAGCCGCCCGAAGGCCTCTGACCAGGCTTAACGACAGCTGCCTAGATGACCACAACCGGGACCGACTTTTTACGTGCCCTCCGAAGCCCGGAGACGCTCAGTTCAACTGCCACTATATGGTCACCCATCTGTGCCTGACCTTGCCAAGCGTTGCTTAACCTCCGATCGTTTACCGATCAGTGATTGCAGCTGGCTATGTGCGCCTAATAGAGCTTATTGATGGTAGAGCCAAGATGTAGCCAATTGACTGCAGCTCATAATAGCTGGCTCAACCGGAGCAGTACCACCCTCTCACGGAAGATCGGCGTAAAGTCGCTATTACAGCTGCGTTTCGTATGAAGAGTGAGAGATCCGGAAACCAACACCCCTAAGCTTTTCCCCGGGACTCGTCGAGGGTCAAACCCGAGCGTGGGACACCATTGTCGATCCTGGCTTACAGGAGTAACAGCTGTGGAAGAGTGGCGGGCCTAGTCCGTCGTAAAAAAAGGCGATAATTATTTAAGTAGCTATTTATTAATACACAGTTTAGTGGTCTATTTCCTGTTTATTTTGGAACCTTGACATTTTTGCCACCCATTTCGCAGTATTGTGCTTATTGATGGGTGTTCAGTTTAGTTCCGGATATTCATTAAATGTCACCCAAAGGTCTTGAGACCGGAAATTAATTTGTACCTGACTAGGAATTACTTAATTATACTTTTGTTTATTTTAGAACAGAGAAACCGGAACTTGCTCGATAAAAGAAACATTTGACCATATTCCAAGAAATTTCTTAGAAATTAGCGTCCAAGGAAGACAAAGTAAACTAGACCCAAATCCCAAATTAAACCCAGTCTGTACCGAATACCGAATCAGCCCCAGTCCGACTCTGATTGTTAAAATAATTTGCACATTTTGAAATCAGAAATGAAATAATAAACGATTGCACAAAGTCATAAAATGTAATTTTATTGCAGTATCGAATGCATTAATATCCGAATCGAGTATTTCTCGAGCGTGACAAAAAACGATATCTCGATAGTGATTGCTGTATCGATGATTGACTGGTGTTTTAATCGGTTTCGATTACAACTTGCAATCGATACTTTAGTAATCGTTTTACGTAATGATTGAGTGATTTCAGTCGCATTACGATAAAGTATTTTTATTACAGGAGGGTCTCAAGTGCGCTAACTAAGCATGAGTTAATGGAAAAACATCATCATCATCATCATCTCAGCTGAAAGACGTCCACTGCTGGACATAGGCCTCCCCCAAGGTTCGCCACAATGACCGGTCTTGCGCTGCCCGCATCCAGCGGATTCCCGCGACCTTCACCAGGTCGTCGGTCCACCTTGTGGGAGGCCTACCCACGCTACGCTTTCCGGTGCGCGGCCGCCACTCGAGAACTTTTCGGCCCCATCGGCCATCCGTTCTACGAGCAATGTGCCCTGCCCACTGCCACTTAAGTTTTGCAATCCTACGGGCTATGTCAGTTACCTTGGTCCTTCTGCGTATCTCCTCATTCCTGATTTGATCTCGCAGGGAAACTCCGAGCATAGCCCTCTCCATTGCCCTTTGGGTGACCTTGAGCCTTCTTATGAGGCCCATTGTAAGCGGCCATGTCTCAGTGCCATAGGTCATCACTGGCAACACACACTGGTCGAAGACTTTCGTCTTGAGACACTGCGGTATTTGGGACGAGAAGATATTGCGTAGAAAAACATGGGTCATTAATATTATCAGATGGACGACAACATGTCAAACGCCAAGAATTTACTATTTACATTGAAGAATTCACGAAGATAATATTAGTGACGAGTGGTGGTCTGGACAACCAACTGGTGGTTAAATGCTAACAGACCAAAGGTATCGCTCGCTTGCATCTTTGCTCGCTTGCATCGCGTGGGGAAGGAGGATTGGGCTTCTAGCTCTCTCACTCATCGTACGAAACGCAGCTGTAATAGCTACTTTACGCGGACCTTTTGTGGGAGGGTAGTACTACCTTGGTCGATCCAGCATATGATCCATATACATATGCGCTGCTGTCAATTGGCTATAGCTTGGCCCTACCATCAATATTGTAAATATTCAATTAATTGATTAATTGAATATTCAATTAATTATTTTTTTGACGGGCCCGTTAGCGTGGTTGGCGCGGAGGCGCCTTTCACGCTGCAGTTCGTAGGTTCGATTCCTACCCGGGACATGCATTTGTGTGCATGAACATGTCTGTATGTCCGGAGTCTGGGTGTATATGTATATTAAGTATGTATTTACAAATAAAAAAGTAGTATATGTAGTAATATCAGTTATCTGGTTTCCATAGTACAAGCTCTGCTTAGTTTGGGATCAGGTAGCCGTGTGTAAAACATGTCCCAGGATATTATTTATTTTATTTATTTTAATTACGGGGACTCCATAGTTCCTTCCTCCTTGGGTGCTAATAACCTTTATCCCCACTCCCCAGGGTTGTCCCGAACTACTGTCGAAGCAGATAATCTGGCAGACGCTGCAGGGCGTGGCGTACTGCCACCGGCACAACTGCATCCACCGCGACGTGAAGCCGGAGAACATACTCCTCACCAACGACGGCGTCGTCAAGCTCTGCGACTTCGGCTTCGCTAGGATGATCAGTGCGTACCCTGTTCAAAGATTAATGTTAGGCTATTCATACACGCCACTCAAAAGAAAAAGCCTAGCATAGCCGGCTCCGACAAGACAAAACGTGCGGCAAATGGATTTTGTCGTGTGAGATGAATAAATGTTGTCATACACTTTCGTATGCATTAAGTAAGAGAGACAGCATCTCCGTGACAAAAGTCTTGTTTTTGCGCGCGTGCCAGCCCTGCTGATTACCCTGGTAACCCTGGTTTAACCCTTCTCCTAGGTTTTTCCTCCCAACTTTCCTAAGAGGTCCACTTTTCCTTCTAGCTTTCCTAATGTGAGGTTCTATTATACCGCATCCTCATCATCATGTCAGCCAAAAGACGTTCACAGTTGGACATAGACTTCCCCAAGGTATTTCACAACGACCGGTCCTGCCTCCCTAGACAAGTAGCTTCGTCTACAAGCGTTTCTACAAAACGCTACGCAAAAATTTATGGAAATGACATGAAAGTCGATAAGTAGATAACGTGACTTATGTCATTTACATACATGAAGCGTAGCGTTTTGTAGAAACGCTTGTAAACGAAGCCAAGTGTCGAGGGGGGCTGTGCTGCTTGCATACAGCGGTTTCCCGCGACCCTCACTAGGTCGTCGGTCCACTTTGTGGGGGTCTACCCACGCTGCGTCCAGTACGAGGTCGCCACTCAAGAACTTTTCTGACCCTATTCGACCTATCTCCCATATTCCTTAATCCTCGATATCCTCTCCCTCATCAGGTGGCACCTGTTCGTCTGAGTATTCAGTGCACACGATGATACCGTTCGGAGTTGATGTGCGCAGGAGAGCTAGTAACTATCTAATTTTTATGTAAACGTAGTATCTATAGGTATACAGGGTGAAATCGAAATCGTGGGCAATATTTTAAAATATGACTCAACACATGATTCAGAATATTTTGGGAAAACAAATAAAAAAATCTATTGATAAAAAAATATTGCTCCGGTAAGCAAATAAGCAAACCATTTAACTGTTACACCTTACCTGGGTAATAAATTTTTATCAATTGATTTGTTGATTAATATTCCCTAAATATTCTTAATCATGTGTGGAATCACCGTTTAAAATATTGCCCACGATTTCGATTTCACTCAGTATATCGCAGTGTAGTAGCATCACAGTCTAAGTTAGATTGTGGTAGTATTTAGATAGTCCCTACTTAGCTAGGGACACGGAAAAGTATTCGATACCACAAAGTAGGTATCGATACTTTTCCGGGTCCGTACTAATAGCCGTGAGGTCAATTATTAGTAGCTTAAACTACGGGAGAGTTTTCAATATAGAATCGTTAGTTAACTCTCCACGATCAATCAACTGCTTATCATTGATCTTACGGTCCATAATGTAGGTAGCATTTAGATCAGATTTAGCACAGCCGAATGTGACAAGACAAAAAGTGAGATAAATCGATTTTGTGTCATTCTCCAATACATTAAGAATGAGAGAACATTTGTTCGGTGCGACATAATCCGTAACAAGTCTTATATTGGTGCACATGCTAGCCATGCAATAGGATTTTTACGCTGATCGTCTATGAGAGGGCGGTACTACCCCGGGGGAGCTAGCACCTGTGCTAGCACATATCAGCTTTAGCTTGATTCTACCACAAATAAACCTACTATTACCTTCGTTATCCATGTTTTCTAATTCCAACCAACAACTTATAGCCCGCAAGAAATGAGCTTGATTTAAGGCGTGATAAGGCATAGGTTTCCAGGTTGCCTTATCGGCAATCGGCCTCTTTGCGCCTGGGGCTAACCAACTTGCTAAAGGTTAGGTATAGAGAGGGCTTCTGTTATTTTGTGACTTATTTTTATTCTAGCTACCTGATATAGAAATTTATCCGTCCAGTTTGGAAGTGTGCACGGTGAAAGGCAATGACTTATCACCAATGAATAGGTATAACGTCAGCAAATTATGGGTGTTCAACGGTGCACCTTGGACGTCTACCATGACTTTGATAG
Source organism: Drymonia ruficornis (assembly GCA_947859195.1). Taxonomy (NCBI): domain Eukaryota; kingdom Metazoa; phylum Arthropoda; class Insecta; order Lepidoptera; family Notodontidae; genus Drymonia; species Drymonia ruficornis. The sequence goes on from OX401923.1 coordinate 1,900,331, forward strand.
AGCCACAGAGTATTCATAAATTCCACTATGATAGAACTATCTAAATATATAAGAATCGCCTGAAATCTAAATATATAAGAAGTCCTGACTGACTCACCGACTGACAGACAACGCACAGCCTAAACCGCTGGTCGTAGGGACTTGAAATTTAGATGGCGTATTTGTCTTGATGGGTAGAGGTGTACTAAGAAAGGATTTTTTGAAATACAACCCCTAAGGGCGTTAAATAGGGGATGAAAGTTTGTATGGAAGTTCGTCATTTTTGAAGTTACAATTATGAGAATTAGTGTTCAGCGCGGACGAAGTCATGGGCAAAAGCTGCTAGAAGTATAAAATGATTCTCATTAAATCTTCAATTCACAAATTCACAATCCTACTCGTGTTGTGAACCCCTAATAATCGCCAAAAATATTTATAACTGCCCCTAATACGTAGTCGACATTACTAATAATACGGCCGTCGACATACCCGAGATACCTACGTCGCATGACCCCACCGATTTACGGCACGTGAACGTGAAAAAAGCCACGCACAATCGATTTGAGACGTAAAACTACAGCGATGGACTGATTCGATTAAAATAAATATGGCCGGACTAGGGGCCGTAAAATTAATGGTACCTAGTTGATGGATCGTGGAGAGTTTAAGCTATAAATTCTGAAGGAAGAAGGGAGTTCAAACTCTCTCCATACGGCCCCAAGGGTGCGTTTCCACTGACGCGGAGCTGGGCGGAGTGGAGAGGAGCGGACAGTGAATTGGCCAATCACAGTGCTCGTAATCTCCATGCATCAGACATCGAGCACTGTGACTGGCCAAATCACGGTCCGCTCCTCTCCACTCCGCCCAGCTCCGCGTCAGTGGAAACGCACTCTAAGGTCAGTGCCGCACCGGTTTGGCGATTGCCATGCGACAGCGAATACACATAGACAATAAACATATGGCGGCCGGTGGCCCGTGGTCACATAACATTTTGTTCAGAATTCGTAATGCAATCGCCTTACTTACCAGTGCTATCTTGGGCTTGTATACCTAAGCAAAGTTTGAACCATGATGGACCGGGGATAGCGATCTCAGTGACACCCAACCAGCGCAAATCACGAAAGGGCCATTTCCTATACTTGAACCGATGTTATTTGAAACGGTTAAGGAATTATAGACGACTATAGCTACTGCCCGCGACTTCGTCCGCGCATAATAAAAAAAGCCTATGTGCTATTCCAGACTATAATCTATCTCTGTGCCAAATTTCATCCAGATCCGTTCAGCCGTTCTGGTGTGATTGAGTAACAAACATCCATCCATCCATACATCCATCCAAACTTTCACATTTATAATATTAGTGGGATAGAGTATCAGTGTGGACGACGAAGAATGGGAACAAATTCTTCAGAATGTGACATTTCGTTCACTCCGGGGTGTACAGAACAATTGATTGTGTCAGGTTGTCGCTGGTCAGGTTAAGTGCAACGACCTACATACATTGAAAACAATTGAAATTAACTCATTGTTTTGCAAAGAATTTGGAATAATTGTTTTGTCATAAGTTGTGGGTCACTGAATTTGGAATTATTACCTGAGTAGGTACCTATTTATACTTACTTAATCAATATCGATGACATGTGGGCTAAAGCCGAAACTATGGGTAGTAGCAAAAACCGGCCAAGTGCGTGTCAGACTCGCACGCTCGCAAGGGTTCCGTACCACTGTAAAATAAAAACGTCAAAAATATTGAGTTTCTTGTATGGGGACCCCCTTTGTTTTTAAATTTTATTTTATTTTTAGAATATTTTTTTGAAAATTTCAAGTCCACCTATTACGGTTCGTGATATACAGCCCACTGAAAGACGGACAGACAGCGTAGGCTTAATAATAGGGTCCCGTTGGACCCTTTGGGTACGGAACCCTAAAAATGCTCAAAGGCCCTTGGGGCCGAGTTTGATGAAAGCTAAAATAGCGTCAACAAATTTTTTGAAATAATTTTACCGACCTGGTTATCGACCCGGTCGGTTTTGACAAAAAGAGAACTAATTACCTATCGCAACAGCTGAAAGTGTCATTTCCAAAGAATTGGAATAATCACAGCATAGGATAAAATAATTCTAGGAAGTAATGTCGGACGTCAAACTAAAGGAAAGCGCTATCCGGCCGCCATGAATGACAATATTTTACACCGAATTCTACATTTGGAAAAGCAACACTAACATCCAAAGCATCACGTCACAGTTGTGTTGTAAAACTCGGCATAGTGTGGCCTCGACCATGACTCTCGTAATGTTGAGGTCACTGCGGTTTTCACACGTGCAGTAGTGATGACGTGTAGTATCCCTCACTCACGAGTTTCATTTGAAGTCGACGTCACAATGACATCAAGAAAAGAGTTACTCGAAATTTTACTTTAAACCTCCTCTTTTTATATATCGAAGACCGCTTGGCGCAGTGGTTTGAACGTTGGCCGCTCGGCTCACTGCATCGGGTGGTTGTTCGATTCCCGTCCGAAGCAAATTTCGGAAACGGCCATTCGAAACTTGCTCTGAGGGCCTACTCTTTTACAAACGAAAACGAAATTTCGGTCGAAATTCGCGTATTTCCTACTACTAGTGATGTGCCGAGTACGCTATTTTTGGTACTCGAGTATTCTGGTACTCGTTAAAAAAAGAATCGAGTAAGTACTCGAGTACTCTGGTACTCGGACAGGTACTCGAATACTTTTATGAGTACTCGAGTACTTAATAGTCCTCAAGTACTTACTAAAAAAAAATTAAATTTTCCTAGAAGGCAGTCTGTAATTTGGGTTCAGTTGTTGGGAATATTTTCGAAAAACCTTCATTTTCAACTATAGAAAGAGGCTGCACCCACGCAAATCATATTTATTAACTCTTTGTCGACACTCTTCGAGTTAATCTTTATAGCATCTTTTGACATACAGGTCATCTGTAACTGTCTTTTCTTAAATGTCTTTAATTTATTTGATTTAGCCCAGCATAGCTGAACCTACCTAATCAGGACCCAGCACTTTTCCCGCGACATGATCGAGTATATCGATATGGATACTATCGACTAACTAAAAGTACAACACTTTTTGCTGTGCGCCATTTTGGACGGTCGTGTGCTCGGGTTTGGCTACAGATGACGTCACATAGGGCTCGTCCTTTCTCTCTTAGGTCATTGAATATTCCTTCATCATCCTTGTCACTGTCGTCATTTGTTTGTGATTGACTAGTAGAATCAGATGCCATCGAAAACGATTCCAAATCACTAATGTCCAATATGTCACTTTAATTTTCGTTGCTGTTTTTTTCTATGGAACTTGTGTAAATTAAAGGATGGATTTTTTTTTAATGTTTTAACAAATTCGTTGTATTTCCATAATCGATAAATGTTTTTTTACATTCCCTACACTCTACTTTAATAGTATTCTCCAATTTGCGGTAAAATGTCCACACCCTAGCGTGCGTAACTAACTTCACAATAAATAACCTTTCGCTGTCGCTGTGGTTGGGTAAAAATAGACTTTAATTTTGTAGTCATAAGGTCGCGATTTGAGTACCCGCTTAGGATTCGAAAACCATGAAGTACTCGGAACCCGTACTCGAGTACTGGGTACTCGAGTCTTATAATATGAGTACTCGAGTACTCGAGTACTTACTAAGTACTCGAGTAAGTACTCGAGTAAGGCTGTACTCGGGACATCTCTACCTACTACGTTTCTCATTGATTCCGACATTTCTTACTAACGAAAATTGTTTGACGTCTTCGTCGTCGTCGAATCTAAACGTCAAACAGTTTTCGTTCGTAAGAAATGTCGGAATTTCGTTTGTAAAAGATTAGGCCCTCTGTTCTGGGTGTCACTGGGATCGCGCCCAGTCCATTGTATGAGACATAGTACAAGCGTTGCTTAGTTAGGATACTGGGGCCCTACATAATGTTATGTTCAAAACATTTTCGCAATGTCTAGAAGAAACGGCTACCTCTGTAAACCTTCTCGGAGGGTTAAAAATAGTTCGCAAGGTCGCGATATAAAAGGGTTCCGTGCTATAGATACGGCCGTCTTCAACGTAGGAACCATTAATCAAAGCGGGCTATAGATAGATGGTTGTGTTGTGGAATAGATTACGGACAAGGTTTTAGGGTGCGTTTCCACTGACGCGGAGCTGGGCGTAGTGGAGCGGAGCGGCGGACTGTGATGGGCCAACAGCGGAGTGGAGATTGCGAGCACTGCGATTGGCCAATTCACGGTCCGTTCCGCTCCGCTCCGCCCAGCTCCGCGTCATTGGATACGCACCCTTAGACTGGTCTTGAAATGGTTTTGCAGTTAAGTTTTAGTTAGGGGTATTTTGTTAAAAGATAAATTGATATTTTCTTGTCATCACATGCATTTTTCATCATGTAGGTACGGCGGCAGCATACCTATCTCAGGTAACATGCCCAGCATAAGCCGAGCTCTTTTTATTATTGACACTTATAATAAGGAGAGCTCAGCTTATGTTGGCGGTGTCCTCGATGGTCTTATGGGTCCGTCCATCCCATGTATACTTAGTCTGTGTTAGTCTGTAACTAACAGTTCTCGTTCCCCACAACATGTCCAGGCCCGGGCGAGAGCTACACGGACTACGTGGCGACGCGGTGGTACCGTGCGCCGGAGTTGCTGGTCGGCGACACCATGTACAGCACGCCGGTCGACGTCTGGGCTATTGGTGAGTGGACCTTTGATCATGCACCTATACAGCTAACAGCACTGGTAGCACAGCCGACTGTGACAAGACAAAACGCGAAATGAATTGATTTTGTCTGCTCGGTACGACATGTTGCGTGAGTAAAGTCTTGTCTTGGGGCGTGTGATAGCCCTGCTGGATGGCGTACAATTGCACAAAAAGCGAGACGAGCGAGATATTCCAGGCGGGAATGTGTGAAGGTTCTATTAAGGTGTCCACGCGGGATGGTAGGAGTATTTAGGCATAGCAACTAGAAGTAAGAGAGAACTCCCACAAGAGCTATCTCCCTCGGCTTTTTTCCTGCCCCTGACCTTTATGTAAGTAAGCATTGTGTGGTCCAGTTACTTATAGATCCATGAAAGTGATATTTCAGAATTGGCCATCATGAGATAGAGCCTGGATGGCATATCGCTGAATATCACAGAGTGTGCCTGAAATTTCAGTGATAGTATCAACAGTTTGTGTTTTGTGATACTTTTGTAAGGCGCAATGATTTGAAATATTGTTATTGGTTGGGCAAATTCTGTAATGGTCCTTACTTTGAATGTGTAAACTGAACTGTTCTGATGATCTTAATAACAGTAGGTTACATAAAAACATAATTCGGGACCATACGATATGTTGCATGGCGCCTGTGTTGGGCTTCCTGCTAGAGCCAAATTTCGGACACGGCTTTTTTGTAATTTTCCCTGGTCTGGATGTTACTGGGATCGCCCCCTGTCCTTTGTACGGTACCCATAGCACAAGCTTTGATTAGTTTGAGACCATACAGTTGTTGTGATAGTCTGGTTGAGTTTTTTTTAATGGGAAATAAGCGTACGGCCCGCCTGGTGCTAAGCAGTTACCGTAGCCTATAGATGCCCGCAATATTGGTATTGCAAGCACGGGTTACGGGTTTTGTTATGCCTTTGGAGGCATTGCCCGACCTGAAGGGGAGTGGAACGAAGCAGGGGAAGAAGGGGGAGTTGGGCTTCCGGGTCTCTCACTCATCGTACGAAACGCAGATGTAATAGCTACTTTACGCCGATCTTCTGTGCAAGGGTGTACTACCCCGGTCGAGCCAGCCCGTATACGATTTGCAGTCGATTGCTCTGCTACCAATAAAACCCCTCCCACATGTACCGAACAATACATGGAGATATGCTTAATTATTGTTCCAGGGTGCGTGTTTGCGGAGCTCCTCTCCGGCGAGGCGCTGTGGCCTGGCAAGAGCGACCTGGACCAGCTGTACCTCATCAGGAAGACCCTTGGCGACCTGCTGCCGAGGCACATGACCATATTCTCACAGAACACATTCTTTCAAGTATGCACTTGTGATCACACGATTAAGTATTGCCCTGTCTTCATATTAATGCACTCCTTAATTTACCACCACAGAATAATAGTGGTAATTGAGAAGGTCGTAGCCTGGTAAGACGCCCGATACATCGGCGCGTTAAGCCACGTTCGGCTCGGTTGAGCCTTGGATGGGTGTCCCAATTATAACATCTGACCTCCTCCGTGCTTCGGAGGGCACATTAAGCTGGCGGTCCCGGGTGTCATTTGAAGATCTTTGACAGTCGTTACGGGCAGTCAGAAGCCTGAAAATCTGACAAAAATGTTGTTGCAACCCTTAGGTTGCCGATAGTCCCACTAGTTGGGTCTTGGAGGGCAGATGGCAATCGCTCCGTGTAAATATCGGTGATCAGCCAAATCAGGGTAGACTGAAAGCCGACCCCTCATAATGGGATAAGGCTGGGAAGAAGAGAGAAGAGAATAATAAGTAGTGGTACTTCGCACGGGTTTTGTTATTTCTCTCCAGCGTGGGAAGAATCTCTGGAAATAACCTTCCATTTCCAGGTTCCGTGGAGTTTAAAGATGAGCAAAACCTTTTATTGTGACGTAAAACATCGTGAGGAAACCTACCTATCCCTCGGGATTAGGTAATAGTCAGTTTCTGTATACACGGCGACAAGGTTCACCACCTGTCACGTTGGGTTCTGACTATCTGGTGAAACGTGGGCTTTGAGTTGGTTAATACCTCCACAATGTGGTGGTGTATGGCTACTCAAGCCTCTGACTACCCCCGAATGGGGATAAAAACTCGTGACGTATATTTAATTTCATTTTCAAAACCTTTTAGTACATATACCTGTGTACGGATAATAATGTCCAGGGGGCTTACCACCACCTTTTATAGCAGTTTTGTTTTAACGTTTCAGCGGCCATTTGTGCAATGACGTTTCTTATTGTCATGACAATAAGGTACGTCATTGCACAAAAAGACGCTCAATCGTTCAAACGTTCCTGTAATTGAATCGCAATAAGAGTTCGTGGTAAGCCCCCAGTAGGAAATATTGACTAGACATTGTTTGCAGGGCATGGCGCTGCCGGAGCCCAGCACCCTGGAGCCGCTCGACAGGAAGATCCCGCAGCGGTACACCAACAACGACCTAATATTAGACTTCCTAAATGTAAGTAATATAATACCAGCAGACTAGCTTACGACCCGCCAGGGCCCTAAGTCGATTAGCCATTGTGGCGCCGCTGTGGCTTTTTGCTATAGTGATCGACTCTCCGATTTGTCGGTTGATTCTGACCGACTAATCAGAGGGCCTACTCTTTTACAAACGAAATCGACATTTCGGACGAAATTCGCGTATTTCCTACTACGTTTCTCATTGATTCCGACATTTCTTACGAAGTCGGTTGGGTGAGGTTGATCAGCCGGTCGGCCGACGAATCAGAGGGTCGATCACTATAGCCGCTCAATGGCAATGGCTAAGCGACTTAGGGCCCTGATGTTGGTAGCCTATCTTCCCAGTCGTTACCATGGGGGGGGGGGGGGGTAGTAACAACCTCTCACAGAAGATTGGCGTAAAGCAGTTATTGCAGCTGCGTTTCGTACGATGAGTGAGAGAGCCGAAAGCCCAACCCTCCCCTCCCCTCCCTCCATTCCACTCCCCTTCAGGTCAGCAATGTGCGAGCAATGCCTTTGGTATTGCAAGCATCTTTAGGCTACGGTAATTGCTTAACATCAGGCGGGCCGTACGCTTTTTTTGCCACCGCAGTCCTATAAACAAAAACCATGATATCTGATGATCGTGGTTGGTGGAAGTCGTCAGGGAGCGCCATTGACCATTGAGCGACCCATTTCTCGCCATCTGTTCCGGTCCGTAGCCTACAGATGCTTGTAATTAGCAATTGCATAATTTCCAGAAATGCCTCGACAAGGACCCAATGGTGAGGTGGACGTGTGAGCAGCTGCTCAGGCATCCGATCTTCGAGAATTTCCTCTTCACCGTGCCGCAGACCGACTACGAGGAGTACGAGAAGTCCAGGAGAGCACAGGTTAGTTCACCCCCTTCCCCACTCCATCTATGCACATAGAGCTATTAACAATGGAGATATCAAGCATCTTTTTCTTACTTTCTTTTCGCTTTCCCGTCATTCTCATGTTCACTCCAAACCTTCTCTAATTAAATTTCCTCTTGCATAGTATCTAGGGGCCATACATAAATTACGTCACACGAATTTCATGATTTTTAGACCCCTCCCCCCCTTGTCACAGGTCACTTTTGCGAGACTCACCTCCCTGTATGACATCCCATATTTTTACAATTTTTCAAAATGTTTCGTTAAAAATTCAAATTTCGGTTTTAATACTTAGATATATTAGATTTTTAAATGTGACGTCACAAAACTTAGGACCACTCCCACCCCCATGTCACACAATGTCACATTTCGTCGACCCCCTCCCCCCTTTACGTGTGACGTAATTTAGGGGTGGCCCCCTATCCACATTGATTAAGTGACCTCTCTTAATTTTAATTTCACTGTTATATGTGCTGCTTTTACACTACCTATAGAACATTCCTCTTATACAATCGCGTCACTCCATATATCCTATCAACATTCCCATGCAAACCTCCCGTGTTAAGCGGGCATTTCATTATCCAATTTGCAGAGCGCTAAACTAGTGCTGCAATGCGAGATTGTACTAGATTTGGATCACGAACTGCCTTTAAACCATGCAAATTTAGCACACTAGCTCACCTAGCGCGCTGCAAATTGGATAATGTAATGCTCGCTTTACCAACTCTGTGACATTACACTTCCTTGCACTTAACCCTGTGGTCCACTCCTCGCACCATAGCGTGAGTTCAACCAGCGCTATGAGCATGTGGAAGTAGCGTCTACAGTGAACACGAACACCACGAGCAGCGGCCGCAAGGGGAAAGGCAAGAAGAAGTGATCGCGGCGCGTAGCGTGCGTAGCATCGCTCGCGCGGTGTACCACTGTGTTTATGTACAGGTGATTTATAAAAGGAGCTTTTGTTTTGTAGAATTTGGTGGTTGATTTCAGTAGAGTAAGCAGTAAGTACGTATTTTTTCAGTTGGGAATATGTACGTTAATAGAGTATATACCTATACTTCATAACATAAGTAGTTTTTTTTGTGTATTTCAGATAGTAGACAAACTAGGTACATTAGTGACATAGCGTCTACAGTCCGTTTTTCCTTAAATGACTTAAATAGTAAACAAAGATGGCGTCCTAGTAACCAAAGACAATTGATAGTGTTGGGACATTATCGAATGAACAAGTGAACAAATATACTCAGGAAGCTTGTAACTGAATGCTTTTCATGATGTGAGATTTCCTGACAATGTGGTTATGACTATGGGAATTAATAGCGTTGACAGTAATATTTTTGTAGTAAGCTGCCAGAATATCCTTCAGTATCATGATCAAAGAAATAATTTCTCAAAACAATCTTAGCCAACATAAAGAAATAAAACGACAAGATATTTTTATCTTTTTTATTAATTTGATTCACTACAAGTTACTTCACTCGAGTCTTCTGTTTCGGATACGTGAACAATAAAACTGGGGGTCGGCGCGTCTGATGCAGCATCTATTAATCCGTCAAGCTGCATCATTTTATATTCTTCTTTTATTATATGACTAATGCAGTTGTTCCAGGACACCTACCAATTTGGCTTAAGCCTTCTTTGATCAATTCCTTGACTTCAGCCATTTTGAAGGTTTTATTATTTTTGCCGACATGACTTTTTAACTGTGACCATATTAATTCGATCGGATTTAATTCGCAATGATAGGGCGGAAGGCGTAAAACAATAATATTTTTGCGGGCTGCCATTTCGTCCACAACTTTTTTATTATAATTGTTTTTGCTAAATTTACTTAAAAGTTGCGCTTTTATTTCTTTTTCTTCGAAATTAATTTTTATTATTGTTCTAAAAATTATAGGTACAGTTCACTCACACTGGTCGAATCATTCATCCGCTTATCGCATCACTACAATCCAAAGACAAACTCGCATTTAGAAATGTCAAGTTGTGATGATCATTTTTAATCTGTTGAAATGGATTCTGATATTTTTTTGATTTTATGATAATTAATGTGTTTGAATAGTTAATTTGAAGCAGTTTTTGGTGTAATTCATACCATATGTGTTTCTTCTAATAATCAAGACGTTCATAACTTAGGTAAAGGTTGTGATTGATGCCAAAACTCATGATTTTCGTAACCAGGACGGTTTGTTATGAGTTTAAGACATTTTAGAAAAAACAGACTGTAAGCAGTAATACGTGAAGTTTCTGCAATTTCTACATCATCATGACCGTATTACTCAGGGGGTAGGCAGTGGTGCACTAATAGTGTACCTACATGTACATGTGTACATTTGCGCACACCATGCCTAGCCGATACTGGGCAAATTACCCCTTTGCGAGGTGAATTCGGGCCATAGTCCACTCCTTTTGGGTCTGCCGCGATGCCGTTTGGGTAGTTGTCAGTTGGTCATACTTTTAGTTCAATGTTCGTGATAATGAATATGTGTGTTTATGTGCAGGTGCAGTCGTCCCCGCTGCTGCCGCAGCTGCTGGTGGCGGAGCGCGCGCCCGCGCGGGGCAGGAAGGCCGAGCTGGACGCGCGCGGACACCTGCCCACCATCTGACTAGGGCCGCCCGCGCGCCCGCGGTTATAACACGATCACATTAAACGGCTCTATCTACATCACTCTATTATTTACTAACTGTACGGCCTTCCACACGCCACGATTAGATTGTCAATTTGATCAAATTGGCAATGAAATTGTAGCGCGTGGAAGCAGTTGGCGGTAAAATCAGAATTGGGTGGTGAATTTCATAGTGATACACCGATTCGATTATAACAAGAATCGATTACGAGATTTCTTATGATCGTTAAGAATGTATTATAAATAGATTATTAAAATGAGGCTTTCCCGTGCCGTTTAGTTTTCCTTTACTTGAAATAAGTTTCCGTTCTTGCTTAAATAAACAATCTTGTTTAAAAGGGGAATGAACCAATAAATTACTAATTTATTAGTCGATCATAAGAAATGTATGGACGATTTGATCGCACCAATTGGCCGATCGAGTTGCCAATCAAATCGCGGCGTGTGGAAGGCTCTAGAGCGATATCCCACTGGCGGTATGAGTGCGAGTGAGACGATCTTCCTCCGCGTTTGCACCCCCCGCATTGATTGGGTAACCCGCTCATAAACCGCCAGTGCGATAAGGCCCTCTACGTAACCGAGAGGTTCCGAGTTCAATCTCCAACCTAGCAATGAAACTGACGTGAGCCTACTCGCCAAGCAACTGACTTGATATGACTCCTATAGTACTACCGCAACTGCTGTGCCGCGCCTTAGGTATGCGCGGGGAGGTGGAAGGGTGGGACGGCGAAAGAGATGACGGGTGTGGGAGTGGGATGGCGAGAGCGATGAGCCCCCCTTCTCGCCGCTCGCGTACCTAAGGCGCGGTACAGCGCTTGTGGTATACCTATAGCACAAGAATTTGGCTTAGTTGGAGCTAACGGAACTACTAATTTGGTAATCTTATGCAAGGTTACTCTGTTTGGATGGTTTAGATGGCTACTGTGATGACTTTCCTTAGGCCTGCTGCATACACTCAATTTCACTGACAATAATATCCCTAATGTCAATAATATTGCAGGTGTGTGGAAGGCCTTATAGCAAACCAAACAACAGTAATTTTAAATAATGAGGTACTTTATTTTACATAAACAATCTAAATTAACAATTTCTATTTTACTAAAATAACTTAAGCCTAAATCTGCAGCAAGCTGTCTCGAAATTCTTACTCATAGTATTTACATTTCATAAGTATAAGTTACAAATTATCATTCTTTTGAAAATGAGTAGTTTTTAAGTGCCTGTAACAAAAATAAATAAATAAAAATACTTTAAAATAAATTTGCACAAGTTTTTTTCTATTTTTTCTCGGCCATTATTTAAATATTTTCTGTTTGTTCCAAGTTTACCACTGGTTCATTTGCGAGTTGTAGAATAAGCTACAATTAAGATATTATTTCAATTTATTTAGAATTTGTCTCTCATTTACTACTTATTATGTATTTACTTATCTTATTATTCTTATTATCCAGCCAGAGGCGAATTTAGGAAATCAGCCTTTTCATCATTCAATCTCATCAGTGTCACTGGGATCGCCCCCAGTCCATAGTATGGTGGCAATAGTACAGGCGTTGCTTAGTTTTGGGACCATACAGTTGGTTCCAGAAAAAAGTGTCTAGTTGTCCAGTAACTAGGTGAACAATGTCTGATTAACTTCCAGCCAGAAATCCTAAAGGTTTGGGTATTTTTTTAAAACCACCTATTAGTAATTTTGTACAGTTTATAAACCAATCATATAGAAGTAAACATGCAAATAATTATATACTTCACTTACGTGAAGAGCTAGCAAGAGCCTATAATTATAAACATCCAGAATGCTCCAAGGTTGGGGCTGGTTGAGCAATAAAATTCTATGATATGAATGATAAAACATGGTGGTCACCGATTATTACAAAAATCTGTAGATAGGTACAATGTAAGTACTTAAATAGAACACCAATAGATTCTACGACGAGGTATCATGGTTTTTATTTATTATAGATAGGCAATTATGAAGTACTTACCTTAGTAATAGGCAATTTGTTCCGTTCTTCAGGGGTCACCAGAGATTCCACATTTTGCAATTTATACCATCCGTAATGGGCACCGACCAGCATCGGTACCATTATGAGAGCCACTAGGTTTTTGGAAATAAACTGTCTCACCGTCATCTTTGCTGCAGATTTGCCTTTTTATTAGTTGTTTTGATTTTCACAAATTTTTGGTTAGAGTTTCGGAGTTTTCAAATGTCAATAATGACAATGACAGCATGCCTTAGTGATGTGCACCGCTTCCATAAAACCGATTAATAACCAGTTCTCTAAAAAACCGATACTAACAGATTTTTTATTGCACGTAAAGATTGTAATGTATTTAAGGTATTTATTTAAGGTATTTATTGTGAACAGAAATAAAAAAATAAAACAGATTGCCAGTGAGCCCCAAACTAGACCGAAGGTCTGTATCTTGGGGCTCGAAATTAGACTAGAACATAAATAGAACAATAAAACAACAAAACAACAATACAACAATAAAACAATGAAAAAAGTGTAATGAGAGGATGGTGGATGGAGTGTGAGGTGTGCGAGTATGTATAGCGTGTCTGTGTGTAAATGAGAGTAGTGTGTGGGTGGTGTGAACGTAAAACTTGTGAATTTATATAAGGTCCTCTGTGTCTTCGTAACCAATAGTAAGGAGTATTTTTTTAATAGCAGACTTACAGGCAAAGACGGAGCAGGATTTAATGTTGCTTATTTTATAAACCTTGTTGTAGGTATTTAGGTGTGAGTAGGCAGGGCAGCGTCTGGCTAAAAGCGAGTTAGTGATTGGCAAAGGGATCCTAAAGACACGTCGTGCAGCAATGGCCGGGTAGTCTGATCTGCTTTCTAAGGACTTATGTGTTTTAATAGTGGCAGACAGTATAAAAAGCTGCCTAACACGTAGAACTTTGAATTCCCGATAGAGAAGATCAGTTGGATATCTAAATGGTTTTTTTAACGTTACTTTAATAAGGGCTCTCTGTGCCCTTTCAATTTCTATAAAGTGCGATTTCCCAGCGCAACCCCAAACACTGATGCAGTATTGCAAGATAGATTGGCCAAAAGCCACATAGACCAGACGAAGGGTGTCAAGTGGCAGGCAGTCTCTAAGTTTGCACATCGGATAAATGATTTTTCTTACCCTATTGGACAAGAAGGTAATTTGGTCTTTATAGGATAGGTGGTGATCAATGAAAATGCCCAAGTATTTTATGTAGGAAGTGTGATCGAGAATTGGGCAGTCGCAGGGGTTTGAAAAAGGAGCGTCTTGAGAGCAGAGGTGTAGTTTGAGATTAATTAATTAATTATGTATTCGAATTGCGAAGCGTATCTCAATATTCGGTATGTATACAAACTACGGGAACATTTCTCATAGTTCTGATGTCTTTGATAAGGGAATCCCCATTAAAATCCATGTCAAACTGAGGATCTCTCATAGTTTCATCATGTTCGTTCGTACGACAGTCAGTTTATACGAAAACTATTACTAGAAGTAGTAGTAGGCTTGTAACTACTATTAGGATTCCATGGCTGATATTTATTCTGCATACGTATAATTCGTTTCTGGTAAAACGATAGTATGTTTCAATATAATGAGAGAAAAACTTAAATAAGTTTTTCAGAATAAGACTAAAACTAAAAAAATGTAAATACCGGTTTTTTACGGAAGTAATCGGCTAAACCGGTTCGAAAATTTGTTATCAGTGCATCCCTAACAGGCATGCATGACAGCTCCAATTGCGTTAAGGCTTTGTTTTTCGCATTTAGCCCGTGTCAAACAAGTAAAATATAATTATCACACTGAAATTATTTTTAAAAGTCACAGTAAATTAGTTTTTTATTCCCCTCATGGCATCACACTTAAGTGTTTTAGTTCTTAGTTGGTTCTAGAAGATATAAATAAATATAAGCAATGGCGTTGGATGGAACTGGTTAATAATAATTTCAGCCAATCATCATTCACAAGAGTAGCCCTGAGGAGTCTTCATTTTTGACACATTCTCATTGGATGCGTCAACCTCATGTCAACCTCTAAGAACCCTGTCGCTAGGGTTGTGAAGTAATTATTACCCACGACTAGGACCAATATTGCTCTAACCGAGTACTTTTCTCAAAAAAACTTGAACAATTTAGTCGAGTTTATGTATTATAATGGGGTTTCCGTATTGACTGTTATTTGGTGACACTGATCTAGCACGATATTCATAAGCCCTTCTTCGTTATTTAACCAGTTTACTATGTATTTCACATTTCGCCTATATTGTTATTGTTGTTGCTTTTTCGCATAACAAATAGCAACAACTAACGAGTGCGTGACGCAAGTAAGAGCTGCGAAATAAATTTGTATATGTGTTTAGAGGATTTTACACTGGTACCCCAGGGAGGATAAGAGAAAAAGAGGAAGGCCACAACAAGGATGGAAAGATGATATCGTGCAAGTAACAGGAAGAGTTTGGACCCGAGTGGCACAAGACAGGGTCAAGTGGGATGGGATGGAGGAGGCCTACGTCCAGAAATGGATGACCTTAACATAACTTATATTACTACTTTTATAAATATAACACTTTTTTTAGGGAAATAAAGGCTTTTTTATTTTATTTTATTCATGTGTTTACCATAATCTGCCTTCGTCACCATCGCACCCGTTTCGAAAATGAAATAGAAGGCAAAAGTATTAAATTCGCAAACTAACAATATGATATTTTTGTTATAAATATCGATTCGGTTCCTCGACTGTCAGTGTACTTGTTACTGAATGCCGTGCATACGAATACTCCTATGATTAGACAGCACTATACCTCAAAAACATGGTGGCAGCTCAGTGAAGTGGGTGAACCTTTTGACTAGTCATTAAAATTTTAGAAGCTTATTTAGCAGGAGTGTTTGATACAATTTGTAAGTACATTACCAAGTTCCCTTATGTTCGATAGTCGTGACAGAATAATAATTTGAGCGTTCAATTAAAGGTAAACACCATTTAATAAGCTTCATACAAAAACGACGATGACGTCCGAAGAAACCCATGTATCGGAAGAACTGAAGGGATGTTACGAGAATCTTATTGTAATCGACGTTGGCGCGAACCTGACGAACAAGAAATACGGCCGTGATCTGGATTCTGTCATTCAAAGGGCAAAAGATGCAGGTTAGTGTGTGAAGTTTCAAAAATAACATATGTGACCATTGATGAACTATTTTAGGAGATATGGTACCTCGTAACATTACAATCATTAGACCAGTGTTCAGTGCACCACTACATGCAGCGATATTTACACATCTGTTACACGCAATTCGATAGTCATCTTATAGGCAGCCAATTAAATTAATTAGATGAGCCGTGTTGTCGATACCGACGTGTTTTCAACATTAATTGATGGAATCAGGTGTAACTTTGCGGAAATCCATTGTTAAACAATTATAGAGAGGGACCCACCACTCACCCTCGGATTTGTCAACCTCCAAAATGGTAAACCAAAGATTCTTCTTGTTTGTCTGCGGAGAATTGCTAATTGTTAGGGTCCATGACTCATGACAGACATACTCTCGACTGACAGGGAGTTAGGTGTTGTTACCTCTTCTGTTATCGTTCAATTCATTTGGTTTATAATTTTGGAGGTTGACAATTCCGAGGGTGAGTGGTGGGTCCCTCTCTATAATTGTTTTCAACATTATTTACCGCGAACGACCGAGTCTTACTGCGTCCATGGGCTCAGTTTAGTAAAACATACTATTTTGAACAGTCACATAACTCCCTCTTTCTTAGTAATGTCTTTGTGTGTTAAATCGCGTGTCTAAATGCATTCAATATTCTCTGTTACAATGCTGACAGCAGTTCTTACACAGTAATTTATTCATTGAACATGATTGCACATTGAATTCCTCGCCTTGGACCGTTACTGAGTTATTGTAGCTCAATATTTTATTACTTTAAACTACTCCTTTATAGTTATGAAACTCATTGTTAGACATTGTGAAAGCTACAGATTAGCCAGATATGGTACATTTTAACATCGCAATCACTAAACTTATTTTGGCCTGTATAAATAAACAGAGTTGCAAAAAAACAGGAAAAGTAAAATGAAAACTGTTTAACACGTGTTTAATCATTGTTTAAAACATTGATTTAAATCAGAAGGAAAAAATCATTGTGTTTTAAATGTTTAAAACATGTTATAAACACGGTGTTTAAAACAAGATGTTTTTTTTTGTAACAACTCTGTTAATAAATCAATCTCAAGATTGAGATCGAACTTGAGATGCTGTTTTTGACAGATTTTCCATACATTAAACGTCAAAACTGCATCTTAAGAGCAATCTCAATTTTGAAATGCATTTATTAATCATGGTCCGGGTCGGGCCTTTCAGTCATGTCTCCCTCTTCCTTGGTAATATCATTGGTGAAAGTCGATTTATGGCTCATGATATTAGTAATAAACCAGGTATACTGTGTAGTTAAATTAACTTTCCAGGATATGCCATTTATTTATAACAAGATAAGAAATTAGCATTCTGAGTAAATCTGTGTAATGTCTGAAATCAGTAATATTTTAGTTTTTGGTGGTCCTTTTATGGGTTCCCTCTCTCTTCGGGAGAAGCAGACGAGGTATGGGAGAGTCCTAGCAGGGCCATATACCCACTATACAAGTACCAGCTTTCGCCTGTAGAAGGGTGCAACAGGATCTCACTAGCATGCACCACAGTCTGCTCCTACCTTGTACAATCCCTGTCAAAGTAGGCCTAAAATACTGTAGTGATAATGTGTACCACTTTAAAGCTGGCTTCCGATGGTGCGTGATTCTGCGGCGTATTCTAAGGCTGACGACCAGGGACAGGGCCACGCACCGCACACAAGGCTCTTCCAATGGTGCCATCATCATTTGAAGCCATTTTATCATTCCAAAATGCATAGTGAAAGAGAATGTATCGCGCACCTTTGAAGTTACCGACTCGCCGCGGATCGGACGCACCGCGACAGAGGTGTCTGTGCGTCGTGGATGATACTCTTCCCATAGTTCGTTGGTGCGCGTTGGTCCGTATCCGTCCGCAGTATCACGCACCATTGGAAGCCAGCTTTATAAGGATTAGCAAGCAATGGAAAAAGAGAGTTAATATTGTGTAGTTTTTTTTTTGTATAAGTCTTGTATGTGTTCAGGTGTCCAGAAGATCATGGTCACGGGAACATCAGTGAGGAACAGCAAGGAAGCCCTACGACTGACCCGCCTCTACCCCAGCACGATATACTCTACCGCTGGTGAGTCACTTGTTATTGTTCTACATATTATGGCGGCAGTAGGTTAGCCTTCAGGTCTTCGGCGACGTCAAGATGCTGGGGAACTTCCTGGTGGAGCTGGGATGGCGTAACTAGCCCACCATGCTCCTTCTTCTACGGACGGTGTCCACAAATCGACGTCTCAAGTGCGCCTGTTTTGTGTGCTGGAGGGTGGTGGGCCGGTTACTCCAACCATCCCAGCACCACCAGGAAGTTCCCCAGCTTCTTGACGTCGCCAAAGACCTGGAGGCTACCCGGTGATCCCAGGTAGGTTGCCCGGAAGAGTGGTCTTCCGGGCAAACTACCTGGGATCACCGGGTAGCCTCCAGGTCTTTGGTGACGTCAAGAAGCTGGAGAACTTCCTGTTAGAGCTGGGATGGCTGAAGTAACCGGCCCACCGACAAAAAATAGAAGCACGAAGTCGTCAATTTGTGGACACCGCCCGTGGAAGAAGAATGGCGGCTGTACACGCTCGCCAAATACCAAGAGACAGGCCGAGTACGAGTGTGTACATGGTGCCCTTGTCGCGTCTAGCGGCCTTCTTTCGCCCTTGGAAGCGTGTCGGTTTTTTGCGCTGGAGTCAAAGGGTTTCTCCTAGGTCCATCGCAGTGGGCATCCGTAGTTCAATTGATACAACGAATGTGTACATCAACCATGTCAAACTCACAAGTCAATAATGGGCCAAAAGCATGAAGACGGTAGCGTTGACTAGGCGGGCCGCAAAACCTAATCGTGACTAGTCCGTCCTCAGCATTGCCTAATGGCATACATATAAGACAAGCTACTGAAAATCTCAACGAAAAAAAATACGCCTTTCAAATTCTCCCAGAAGCCTTCCCATTTTCTCGGTATACTTTTTTTTTATATATTAGTTTTTAACATGCTCGCGGGCCGCACTATCTGGCTGTTTTCAAAATGAATTCGGGTCGCAGGAAAATGGTCAGTGGGCCGCAAGCGTCCCGCGGGCTGCATGTTTGACATGGCTGGTGTGTATTGCCGGGCCTTCCCGCGAGCGTGTACGGCCGCCATTTTTAAGAATCCAATTTGATTAGAATCTGGTCCAAGGGTTAGATACTGGAGGTTGTACATTTGTTATAGGTATACCGCAGGAGGGTGGGACGGCGAGAGCGATGAGCCCCCCGTCTCACCGTTCGCGTACCTAAGGCGCGGTACAGCGCTTGCGGTATACCTATAGCATGAAGTATGAATTCACAGTCACAGTGGAAATATACGGACAAACATACTTATGAATAGTATTTATACAATTCAAACAAATATTTAATTTGCTCTGCTGAGGATATTTAAATTTAATTGTTCCACTTTTACAATAAGTCAATTAGACATTCCTTAACTCTCTCTTGGTAATTATGCACATAATACAAGCTCAGTTATTATGTTAATAGAGTCTTAAATTCATTGTTACATAAATAGGAACGGGCCGTAAATGTTTATAGTTGGGTAGTTAAAATAAACTTTATTTACTGCAGTGTTTATTTATGTAGGTATAGGTACTTTGTTCAGTTTGTTTAATGGCCTTTAATTATAAATATTGCTTGCACTTAAGTATCACAATATCCCACGTCATTGAGACTAGCCCTTGGTCATAATACTATCAAAGGTAAGGGATGTCGCTCACGGCCACTTTTTGCAATGATACAGTAGCGATACAGTCGCGATGCTGTCGCTGGTCGGTTACCTTCGCCCACGTAACCACGCTACACACCACGTGACGCTCTAGTCGCGTTGCAAAATCGATACAGCCGCGATGTAGTTTATTCCTGCCTGGATGTGCCTTCACATCCGGAACACGACACCACTTACCCGATGTCGTCGGAAACAGTCGCGCGTTTGTAGCAACGCTACTGAAGACCCTTTTTACGCGACTCACGACTCAGAAAATTACGCTTGTTTGGTTGAGCCCTAAAGGGCCAAACCCAACACCAAACCCGCCGGGTCAAGAAGTCGTCGGCCGGGCTGGCGGGTATGGTGTGTAGAACGTTTAAGAATTAAGCTCGGCTCGGCCTGTTGAAGATCGGCGTAAAGCAGCTATTACAGCTGCGTTTCGTACGATGAGTGAGAGAGACGTAAGCCCACCCCCCTCCCCCTCCCTCCATCCCACTCCCCTTCAGGTCGGCAATGTGCGAGCAATACCTTTGGTATTGTAAGCATCTATAGGCTACGGTAACTGCTTAACATCAGGCGGGCCGAACGCTTTTTTGCCACCGCAGTCCTATAAAAAAAAATGGGCCTAAAATTACCCTTTAAGCCATGTATTCACTAGGCGACAAAGTCGAGAGACATGTCGCGGTACATTTACTTGCGATTCTGCAACTGTCCGGTATCAATGCCGAGAATAGTCGCGACATACAGAGCGACACGCGTCGTTACTACTCAAATGCAGTCGGGGGACAAGATTTTACACGAAGTCGCGCAAGGTCGATGCTCACGGAGCGTCGAAGTGCGCCTGCGATGTCGGGCGATGTCCCCCGCGACGTCGCCCGACACGTAGAATTTGTGTCGAGCGACAGAGTCGCGGGACAAATGTCCCCTAGTGAATACGCGGCTTTATATTCTACAATTTGATGGTCATCATGTATAAATGATATCCAGGAGTCCACCCGCACGACTCGAAGTCCATGATCGAGGAGGACATGTGGGGCGAGCTGCACGGCATTGCCGCGGCGCCGGAGTGCGTTGCGGTTGGCGAGTGCGGCCTCAACTACAGCAAGGACTTCTCCGAGCCCGCCGTGCAGCGCGACGTGTTCAAGCGACAGGTGAGCGCTCCTAGCCAACGATATTTAAAGGCTTAGATTCAGCAAGTTAGTCCAAATAGTGTCACCACCATGTACGTTAAATTCAAAAAAGTACGTTAAGACCATGGACCAATTACTAAGGGGACTGGCCCTAAGCAAGTCGGCCGAGTGGTCGGCCTAGTACTAACATCGACATAAAACGAAGCGAGTAGTTCAACTATTTACCGGTAGATAGAACAATGAAAATGAAAAAAACAATGACCACGTTTTTTTTTCATACATATATCTAATAAGGGCACCTCTTTCTTTAGTCTTTACTCTGTGGTTAAGACTGTATAGGCACCTAACGAGGCATGTTTGGAAGCTATCTCCTCTTAGAGGAGTGGGGTAAAAAAATTGAAAAAAATATCACCATATTTATTGAAATCATTAAAAAATAAGCAGAAAAAACCTACATGCTCTTTTACTATGTGAAAAAAAATATCAAAGTGAAGCTGTTTTCGTCTTAAAATTTATATCTCCTTAAAAACGCCTTGGAATTTTTAATTATTTTTTTCACCAAACGATGAACGCAATAGTTTTTCACACCACAATTAATGATTTTCGATATTTTCGCAACAAAAGTGGGCGGGGTTTGTGCGCTCTCGACCAATCCAGACGGCGAAAACGCTCGGCGGGGAAGCGGGGCCTTAAATTCTATTGTCATACAAGCTGTCAAAAAACCTCTCGCCTGTGTGCGTAACCTGCAGCTGTAGTGTGGTTTGTACAGGCAAGCGAGACGGGGTAACTGCGCGCGGGAGTAGGATGGCATGAGGCACGATGGCACCTCTTGATGGCGAACGTTATGCACAATTCGATACACACACTACCATAGTCGTTGTGTCGCATTTGAATAATAGTTGAAGTATGAAATCGACGAATCGACGGTGAGGGAAAACATCGTGAGGAAACCTACCTATCCCTCGGGATTAGGTAATAGTCAGTTCCTGTATACACGGCGACAAGGTTCACCACCTGTCACGTTGGGTTCTGACTATCTGGTGAAACGTGGGCTTTGAGTTGGTTAATACCTCCACAATGTGGTGGTGTATGGCCACTCAAGCCTCTGACTACCCCCGAATGGGGATAAAAGTCGTGACGTTACATTTTTTTTGAAGTATGAAATTACTCGTCTTCAGTATTTCTATGATCGATGCTCGTAGCACGCGACCGACGACCTGGGCTACTGGTGGTAGAGCGACCGGGGTAGTACCACCCTCGCAGAAGATCGCCGTAAAGTAAGCTATTACAGCTGCGTTTCGTACGTGAGAGAGAGCCCAAGCACAAGCACAAGATTAGTGATTGCAACGTTAAAATGTACCGACGTATACGGGCTGGCTCTTCCGGGGTAATACCACCCTCTTGCAGAATATCGCTGTAAAGTAGCCATTACAGTTGCGTTTCCTACGTTGAGTGGGAGAGTCGGAAGCACAATTTTAGTGATTGCGACGTTAAAAACTACCATATCTGTAAAATTAAAAAAAAAAAAACAAAAACCGACTTAAAAAATCCCTGGCACTAAACAGCCGGAAATAATAGTTCTATTACCACCTCTGCCTATCCCTTCGGGAAATTCGGGTGATGGTGTGTTATCGAGTATTTGGAGCCGGTGCCAATCTATCTGCTTACTTATAGTAGGTATACTTGGCATACCAAGATTGGCACACCACAAACACAAAAAAAATACATTATCCAGCTGTATTTCATCCATTAGCTACTCCGTCCGACGAACTTAGCACAGTAATTAATCTCTCAATAGACATTCGGCCACATGTCGTTACGTAGTACCTACACTAGCACATGGCGCAATGCCAAAAGCATTTCCTCCGTTTTGCAACATCTAGTCTTTTGTGCGCCCGTTTATTTTCAGACTAAAACTATATTTGGTGCTGTGCACGCCATTATTTGCGAGACTAACTGAAATTTGCATCACGGCTTGTGAACTCTGTAGATCAATTACTAGCTGTTGCTTTGCGACTGAGTAGTGCTTTCTTGTTTAGCGAGAACACGCGTGCTTGCCTATTGTGATGAGTAAGTCATCGGGTTTCGTAGAAAAATATTACAGATAGATAGATTTGTAGAGAGTAAGGCCCGCTACATACATACGGTATTTCCGTACGGAATTCCCTTTCGAAATATCGAATCGGGATTTCCGAACGCGATACGTCCATACATTTGGATGGATTTACTGCGCTCGGAATCCCCGATTCGATATTTCGAAACGGAATTCCGATTCCGTATGTACGTGGCGGGCCTTAGGGAGTACGTTTCTATAGAAACAAATGACGTGCTCGATACGCAATCTACGTGTGGGCCATTAAACTGTTATGTACTAGTATATTATATTTATGTATTTTGTAGCAAATATGGTGCAATAAACTTGTCCTCAGTGCATCACTACATGCAGCGACATTCACATACGTATCTGTTATCGCACTTGTAATTCGACAATTTATGATTTAAAAGACTGGACCAATATTCGCCGACTTTGCTGATACTCTCCCAACTTTTGACGATTGCAAGGTATAGATATGAGAACATAGGGTCAGTTCAGACAGAGCAGGAAAATGTGCGAGCAATTTACTGGCTCCACGAGCATGCGAGAGCCAGAAATTGCTCGCACATTTTCCCGCTCTGTCTGAACTGATCTATAGAGTAGCGGACTTACGTGGGGTCTCTAGCTTATTGCTCTATGTCGCGCTATAACCCCAAGGCTCGTTGGTTGCACTAATTTCAGTAATTTCTAACTAACCTTCCATATTAATTTACTGTGTATGTAATCATTACTAACCGGTACACACAACGGTACAGACACTGTTAATTCCAAACACTCATTCGATTCCCAGCAATTACACGCTAATTCGCACTGTCTAAAATTATTGACCTTCAGGTTTTATATATTTCTTTAGAAAATGAGTGTATTGAAAGAAATTAATGTGAATATATTTGTATTTTACTGAATCTAAAAATAAAATTCGCATCCTTACATACAAAGAAGTCGGTGCATAAAAATGTATTAAAAATCTCAGAGTATTTTTTAATTTTAACTAGATGATCATCAATAGCTAACTACTCTATTCGAAATGGTTTTTCAACCAGAACAGTTTTTGACAAATAGACAATACCTATTTCGTCACAGCTGCGTCTACATCACTCAGTTTTACTTCTGTCGTCGGAACGCATAGTAATATCATAACACGAGTGCTCGGGCGAGGCATGCGAGGCATCTGGATGCACCAATTTAGGGGGCCTCCATAAATTACGTGACGCATTTATGGTGTGGGGGAGGGGGTCGAGCCAAATATCACCAAATCTCACGTGGGGGAGAGCGGGGTGTCTCGGAAAATCTCACGCAAGAAAATTGGGTTAAATTAAGTAACACATGTTTCTCCCCTACAATATTACTTTTGAAAATCTCTCGTGAGATTAGAGGGGGAGGGAGGGGGTCGAGCAAAATCTCACGACATCTCACCAAAGGGGGAGAGGGGGTCGAAAAGTCTCAAAAATCACCTCACGTTATTTATGGACGCCCCCTTAATACACAGCTGAGCGTATCATATTATCGTCAATTTGAGCTGCACGGGCTAAATGCGTTTACATGCGCCCACGCACGTCTCCCATTCTGATGTAGATTAAAGATAATTCAACTATGAATTGGGTCATTCATGTTTGTAGATCTATTCACTACATTGAAAAGTTATGTTATTATACTTAGTTATTTGTTGTATTGTATGTCCAGCATGGTGAGGTCCGAATTCTTCTCGTATTGAGGGGGAGTGTAGCATAATTAAGCTAGCCTCCATGTCGTCCTAATTGGCAAACGATCGCACGATCAAACGATGCGATTTCGTCGCACGACGAGATTAAACACATACATTCTTTAGAGTTCACAACCAACAGGTTCACCACCTGTCACGTTGGGTTCTGACTATCTGGTGAAACGTGGGCTTTGAGTTGGTTAATACCTCCACCATGTGGTGGTGTATGGCCACTCAAGCCTCTGACTACCCCCGAATGGGGATAAAAGTCGTGTCGTTACATTCTTTGGAGTGTGCTAATTGAGCTTGCAAGTCATCGCGCGAGCACAGGAACAAATTTTCATCGTGGGACAAAATCGAAATAAAATCGACTATTATGGCCGGCGCACAGTGAGGACGGTATGGCATGGCATTTTAATTTTTATCAATCGTATTTAATACTTATCCAATCGAAATAAGGTATATATTTCAATGCTCGGTGATCGACCTCGGAGGATCGCGGAGTATTTTCTCGATGCCCTCGCTGGAGCACCTTATTTCGATTGGATAAGTATTAAATTCGATTGATAAAAATTAAAATGACATGCCCTGCCGTCCTCTCTGTGCGCCGGCCATTAAGGTCGGCCGACCTCAAGTGAAAGATTCTGAAAATGTCTAACATTCGATAAATGTCCAATTCCGAAATTTTCCAATTACCCTTTCATAATTGGGAGTCATCTGCACTGCAGTCATCTGTATGTGCTGTGTGCATGTTTAAAGGTAAGGATAGACGACGGCACTAGATACTAGACAGTCAGTGTATCGACACCGCCAACAACTGCAACAAGGTGTCGCGGTGGTGGACACACGCAGACACTCGATGTACCCACAGAGTGTCGTCGTGTATCCTTACCTTAAGGTTGGATTCGTATGCCTAAAGGCCGGCGCACAGTGAGGACGGCAGGGCATGGCATTTTAATTTTTTTCAATCGACTTTAATACTTATCCAATCGAAATAAGGTGCTCCAGCGGGTGCACCACAGAGTAAAGACTAAAGAAAGAGGTGCCCTTATTAGATATATGTATGAAAAAAAAACGTGGTCATTGTTTTTTCATTTTCATTGTTATACTTATCTACCGGTAAATAGTTGAACTACTCGCTTCGTTTTATGTCGATGTTAGTACTAGGCCGACCACTCGGCCGAGTTGCTTAGGGCCAGTCCCCTTAGTAATTGGTCCATGGGGTGCCCCGAGAAAATACTCCGCGATACTCCGAGGTCGATCACTGAGCATTGAAATATATACCTTATTTCGATTGGATAAGTATTAAATTCGATTGATAAAAATTAAAATGCCATGCCATGCCGTTCTCACTGTGCGCCGGCCATAATTCGTTCATGCACACTTAATAAAGAATCCGTCCTACTTCAAGAACATGATACTCATTGCTCCGACATGAGTCATATCAGTCCCGATGCAGTCATATCCCATTTTAGCGTTGTTTACCAATAATATAACCGGTTCTTAATGAATATTTACCAATTCGATAAACACAAGACGTCAAGTCACCTTGTTACAGTTTTAAATAGATTATTTCGGCATAAATAACAGTGGCTATCAAAGAATGCATGTCCTATCGTGGTTGAAACCGGATTAGCGAGTTTCAAATGGGTTTTATTGGTGCAATTATCTTCTGACTTATAAATAAAAGTCTAATCGCCTGCGCACATTGGCGGACGGCATGGCAGAGGATTTAAAAATTTTCAATCGAATTTAACACTTATCGAAACTGCGCTGCGATGCTCTGAGGTCGATCACCGAGAATTTGAATATATACTTTATTTCGATTGGATAAGAATTAAATTCGATTGATAAATTTAAAATCATCTGCCATGCCGTCCGCCAATGTGCGCGGGCCATTACACTGACTGACAGATAACATACAACTTCAATCAGTGGGTCTAAGGCCCGTATTTATAAATCGATCTCAAGATTGAGATCGAACTTGAGATGCGGACAGATGTGTAAAAAAATGTATGTAACGTCACGACTTTATCCCCATTCGGGGGTAGTCAGAGGCTTGAGTGGCCATACACCACCACATTGTGGAGGTATTAACCAACTCAAAGCCCACGTTTCACCAGATAGTCAGAACCCAACGTGACAGGTGGTGAACCTTGTCGCCGTGTATACAGGAACTGACTATTACCTAATCCCGAGGGATAGGTAGGTTTCCTCACGATGTTTTCCCTCACCGTCAGCGAACTGTTAATTATACACATAGATGAAAATTCATCCATTGGTGCATGCCCCACCGGGGATCGAACCTGGGACCTTTTGATTGCTAGCCCAACCTGTTCACCCCTAGGCTACAGCCGCTCAGACAGATCGGACAGATGTTCCATACATTAAACGTCAAAACTGCATCTTAAGATCGATCTCAACTTTGAGATGCGTTTATTAATACGGGTCTAGAAGCATGAAGCCTTGAAGCCCTGGAGTGTAGAATCACGAAGCCCAACCCCACCCTTCCTCCATCCCACTCCTCTTGAGATTAGCGACGTGGAAGCAATGCCTTTGGTATTGCAAGCATCTATAGGCTATGGTAACTGCTCAACATCAGGCGGGCCGTTCCCTTGTTTGCCATCAGTCACATAAAAATGTAACGTCACGACTTTTATCCCCATTCGGGGGTAGTCAGAGGCTTGAGTGGCCATACACCACCACATTGTGGAGGTATTTACCAACTCAAAGCCCACGTTTCACCAGATAGTCAGAAACCAACGTGACAGGTGGTGAACCTTGTCGCCGTCACATAAAAAAATGAAAAGTTTATGTATTTCTCTTTTCAAAACAATAGCAATAGGTATTCCTTTAGTTCCTTGGCAAAGATTGCTCAAAATCGGTACAGTAGTTTATGTGTTTATGCCTCGTATAAACAAATACCAAACGGTTTGTAAATATTATCATTGCTTGGCTCGGCCGTCAAAGTCCGGTTATAGAATCCGTTCAACTTGTTACCAATATACACCATAGTGTACTGAAAGACACTAACAGGCTGAAATTAGTTAACCTCGACGAATTAATCAGGGGTGATTAAATCGTATTAAAAAAAAATGTAATGTAACGTCACGACTTTTATCCCCGTTCGGGGGTAGTCAGAGGCTTGAGTGGCCATACACCACCACATTGTGGAGGTATTAACCAACTCAAAGCCCACGTTTCACTAGATAGTCAGAACCCAACGTGACAGGTGGTGAACCTTGTCGCCGTGTATACAGGAACTGACTATTACCTAATCCCGAGGGATAGGTAGGTTAAAAATCTTGAAAGATCAAAATCTTTAAAATCCGGATTAATTGTATTAAAGTTTGCCACTCTAGTTACAAAATATATACCGGGTGTCCCATAAGTAAGAAATAATAATGATACTACATATACGGTAGCTGATATGTAGATGCTTAGTGGAAACAGACTATACGTAACTACGATAGTTTCTGAGTTACATGCCTTTTAATAATTATGATAACTTCCGTGTTGCGGCCTTAGAACACATCAAATGGCGTAGGAACCAGTATAAACAGCATTTAAGTGTAGCAGCCACTAATATTCAAGAAATTCGTGTTTTTTTTACATAGTTTTTGATGTGGTGGTGTATGGCCACTCAAGCCTCTGACTACCCCCGAATGGGGATAAAAGTCGTGACGTTACATTTTAGTTTTTGAGATATTACAGTTTTTCAAAATTGCCGGGAAAAAAGATTTAAAATAATTTCAATAAAATTATATTACTCATACCCCAAGTATTATTTCGAACTTTTTAGACACTCTGTATAGCGCCATTGATTTTAGTAGTCACCCTGTAGCTACCAGGTAAAGAACGGCTAGAGGTCGTCGCCTCGCAGTGTCAATTTCCTCTATATTTGTGTTAACAAGATCCGACGGCCAGATGCGTCTGGAAACGCTATTTATAGAAGTGACATTCTGTTTAAACCGTGTTTCCTTTGATCCGGATAATCATGAGAGATAATTTTATAGCGATCGATAAGTCTAGATACTTGCACATTAGATAGATAGATTTATAACACTTTATTGAACATCAATATAATACAAATACATAAACAAAAATGACAAACAAAACAAGAAACAAACAACAGTGTACCTACATTACTTTTATAGTGCCAAGATTAGTCGATTGGTCTAGATTTCGCATGCAATCTGCACTGGTAGTACAGCAGGGCATTACCAGACAAAACGCGAGATAAATTCTATTATACATTGTGGAATGCGAAATAAATGAATATGAAATTGATTTTGTCTCATTCTCTCCTATGCATTTAGTAAGAGAGAGCGACTTGGTGTGACATAATGGGTGACAAAGGTCTTGTCTTGGGGCGTGTGCTAGTCCATCATAACTTTTTTAAATTGGGGTAAAATGTGATCTGTTAGATTTATTTATTATTATGATTACTGATTACCCATTGTAATGATAGCTTTCATTTATAAATCATAATTCCCTAATGTAGGTTAAGTCTTGTCTGATATAAATTGAAATCTAATCTTTGTCTTCCGTGTATGATAATTTTAGGTACTCCTAAGGTCCTGCATACAAAATCACATATTACCTCCCTCTATTACAGGTTGAAATGGCATGCGAACTCCGAAAGCCCGTGTTCGTCCACGAGAAAGAAGCTCAAGACGACTTGATAAAGATCTTGGACGAATTCGGCACTCGGCTTCCACCGGTAGTGATCCATTCCTTCACGGGATCCGTAGAACAAGGGCTTAAGTACATTGAAAAGGGCTATTATATAGGTATCACAGGGTATATCTGTAAGGATAAGTCCGATGGTGGGATAAGACGGCTCTTGTCTGAGAGGATGCTGCCTTTGGATAAGCTACTGGTGGAGACCGACTCGCCCTTCATGTACCCCAATATGAGGGCTTCCAAGCTGCCATTACATGTCAAGGATTCGCTGACTGAGAGGTGAGTTTGTTTATTTATGAATTGTAGTAATAATGAACAAAATAAATATATTTTTAGAGACTCAAAATTTGGAAATTTATGGAGAATTGTTGCTGAATCCGTTGGCCCATTTTTATGGGACGGACGCGGTAAACAAGCGATCCTAAGCTGTTACCGTAGCCTATAGATGCTCGCAATACCAAAGGCAACGCTCGCACGTTGCCGACCTGAAGGGCGCCTGAAGGACCTGCTATACTATAAAACTCAGATTGTCAGGAATAAAATGTTGTAATTTTTGTTTGAATGTTATCAAACAAGTTAAAAATATATTGTTTAAAACATAAATTGAAAATTCTCTCCATAATGGCTCACAGATACTATGTGGAAGGAAGACTTCATTAGTCCTATTGGAGACTTATTTACATATGTTGACAATCGGTCATGTGTTGCTAAATCATATTTATCTATCACACAATATAACAACATCAAGTTGAATGACTTTCGGAGCAGTGTTCCACATCAATACGTTATCATGTCACCGTTATCTCGTGTTATCACAATACATCTGTTCTAATAACACCCTGAAACCAATGATAACAATGCAACGTGATGTCTTTAAAATACAGGGAGCAGTAATTTCAGTTGCTCTTCGCCTGTCATATTATGTTTATACTTCTTTAAGTATACAGTTAAACTGAGCCTCGGGTCTCTCAACAATTGTCCATTGAAAAACCACCAGATAACTGTTAGTAGATGGCTGACAGGACTAGTCGTAGTGGAAAACCTTGGGGGAGGCCTATGTCCAACAGTGGACGTCTTTTGGCTGACATGATGATGATGAGATGGCCGACAACATGTCGACGCGAAGAATGTACGATTTATAAAGTCCCCCCACCACTTAAGATTCGATTCTCATGGGGATAAATTTCAGTAACGAGATATTCGTAATTTGTTCTGATCTGGGTGTCACTGGGATCGCTGCCAGTCCATTGTACGGTAGCCATAGTACAAGCGTAGTTTGGGACCATACAGTTCGTGTGTTCTAGCGATATTTATTTATTTATAGATTGTAATTGACTCATATTTTTCAGATCCATGAACTTTGTGAATCGCTACTGCACGTTCCAACGCAACGAGCCGTGCGCGCTCCCCGCCATCGTAGAGCTGGTGGCCGGCTTTCTGGGGCGAAGCCCCGAGGACGTGGCGCTCGCCACCGCCTTCAACGCACTCAAGATATTCGGCCTCAGCCAGTGAGGAGGTATTACCCGCCAGCGTGGAGGTATCACCCGCTAATGTGGAGGTATCATCCGCCAGGGTGGAGGTAGTACCAGCCATTGTGGAGTTAACGCCCTCTTACTAATGATTAAAGTGGGTTTTATTTAGCCAAGGTCAATTGACAATAAATGTCACTGTTCTGTCAAAATGTGACATTAGCACCTGACAGTATGCTTCGGCTAATAAAAAACTTACTGTAGGGGGTCTAGCTAAAATTTTGTTGATGGATGTTTAGAGTAGATGGCGATAGATTTACCTCGGTTTTTTATTTTAATTTCAAGAGATAGGTAGTGATACTCAATGAATTGGTTGGAAATTAGAAAATATTAACAGCTGCATGAAACTATATTTTTTGTACATCAAACTAACCTACCAATTTATTTATTTTTAGAGTTAAACTCATGTTACAGCAGTTTATACCAAATAGCTTTTGCCCGCGACTTCGTCCGCGCAGAATATAAATTTAAGAAATTCCGTTTCCGTTTGTTGGAACCCAAATCCCGTATTCTGGATATCCCGGATCCAGTTTTTCATATCCCGTATCCCGTGTCCCGTGTGCCGTATCCCGCGCCCCGCACCCCGCGTCCCGCATCCCGCATCCCGCATCCCGCATCCCGTATCCCGCATCCCGCATCCCGCAATCCGCATCCCGTATCTGGTATCTGGTATCCCGTATCCCTCATCCCGTATCCCGTATCGCATATCCCATGTCCCATGTCCCATGTCCCATGTCCCATGTCCCATGTCCCATGTCCCATGTCCCATGTCCCATGTCCCATGTCACATGTCCCATGTCCCATGTCCCATGTCCCATGTCCCATGTCCCATGTCCCATGCCCCATGTCCCATGTCCCATGTCCCATGCCCCATGCCCCATGCCCCATGCCCCATGTCCCATGTCCCAAATCCCGTAACCCGTATCCCGTATCCCATATCGCGTATCCGTATAATTCTCAAAAACGCTATTAAATTTTACTTTTTTATTTTTAAAAAGACACCTAATCACCTATTTTCATAATTCTTACAACAAAAATGACGAACTTTTATACAAAGTTTCATCCCCTATTTTATCCCCTTGGGGTTGAACTTTCAAGAAAGATGAAGTTATTATTTTTAATACGTAAAAAGAAACCTAAACACTACTTTTCATTCTTCTAACCTAAGAAATAACCAACTTCCATACAAACTTTCGTCCCTAATTTTACCCCCTTAGGGGTTGAATTTTCAAACACGCCGAAACCCATTTTTTTATTTTAAAAAAGACACCTAAACACCTATTTTCATAATTCTAACTTGAAAAATGACGAACTTGCATACAAACTTTCATCCCCTATTTAATCCCCTCAGGGGTTGAATTTTCAAAAACGCCGAGACCCATATTTTTTTATTTTTAAAAAGACACCTAAACACCAATTTTCATAATTCTAAGTTGGAAAATGACGAACTTGCATACAAACTTTCATCCCCTATTTAATCCCCTTAGGGGTTGAATTTTCAAAAATGCTGAAATTATTATTTATAATACGTAAAAACAAACCTAAACACAAATTTTCATTATTCTAACCTCAGAAATGACGAACTTCCATACAAACTTTCAACCCCAATTTTACCCCCTTAGGGGTTGAATTTTCAAAAACGTAGCAATTCAAGTTTTTTATTTATAAAAAGGAACCTATACACCAATTTTCATTATTCTAACTTCAAAAATGACGAACATCTATACTAACTTCCCAACTAACTTTCATCCCCTATTTTACCACCTTAGGGGTTGAATTTTTTAAAAAGCCGAAAACCATATTTTTTATTTTAAAAACTTCACCTCCACACCAATTTTCATAATCCTAACTTGAAAAATGACGAACTTGCATACAAACTTTCATCCCCTATTTAACCCCCTTAGGGGTTGAATTTTCAAAAATCGCTTCTTATTGCTTGCCTACGTCACAAAATATATCTACTGTCCAAATTTCATGTCTCTAACTTCAGTAGTTTCGGCTCGGCGTTGATGAGTCAGTCAGTCAGTCAGTCAGTCAGTCAGTCAGTCAGTCAGCATTTCCCTCTTTATATATTAGTATAGATAAAATGTATCGCGTTAGAGAATTGTTGAAATACGAATTAATTTTAATGTGCAGTCGTTAAGGAGTTAATATTTATTATTTATGGAAGTATATCATTAGTAAGAGGGTTTTTAAAATTAAGAATCGAATCGCCTTTTGAGCTTCATGTATCGTGCCTTGGATTACAATAAGAGTCAACTTAGTTCTTAAAATTGAACGAAATCACATAAACATATTATGTAATACGGTTTCTTTGATCGTCATCTGACAATATTTGTAAAGAAAAATTATATTGGGTAACTGAACTCGAAAAAAGAAAATACTCATGTTCATAAGAATATGCATTTCGATATGAATATAACGACCATTTATTGTGGAATTTTACCGCGAATTCTCGTGGTTAAGTGAGGCTAAGGACGGTTGCGGACGCGCCTAAGTTTTGCATTGAAAATGTCAAGATTGTTAAAATGCGCGTGCGACCGTCCTAATTTCCGTACTAATGACATTCGATTTCAATCTTGCCATTGTATAAGATTAACGCAATTGTGACGCCTCTCTAAATCGTTAGTTATCGTCGAGTGACAATCGAAATTTTTGGCGGTGTGGGCGTTGAACGATTGGGACTGTATAGCTACAATGGGCGCCAATTACCCGGACCATCCGTTTCGTTCGTGATTTTGACAATAATTTACTACGGAAAGGTGTAAAAATTATAAATTCGAAGTCTGAACGTAAGGTCCGACCGAGACTGTTCTTTTAATCTCGGCATCTTGACGTAAATTCTCGGCCGAGATCGAGAAATGAGATGGTATAAGAAAAATCGAATCTAAAAAATACTACGAGGCGACTGAGCAAGACCGCGCGTCTACTTTAAAATACACTAATTCCCCATACACAGTCTTGGCAGTGGTCGAAATCTCGCCGAGAACGAGACCAAGACCGAGACGTAATTTTTAGCCGAGAACGGCCGAGACCAATACCGAGATCTCGATCGGACCTTACCTGAACGAAATTGATTATTGCTTTCATACCGGATTTGTAGCAGCCTAAAAACAGATTTGGATAGTCTGCTTGACTCCTGAATGTTCAATCTAAACTTCTATTGTCTTGGTACCCATTTCCCAATATTTCAACACCAACAATGATGTCAAATAACAAAATAATTACGCAAGATACGAATGCGTACCTGAATCGCCATTAGTTTAATAAACCAAGTCCAGAAAGCCATTTAATTCTCGACTTGGTATGCATAATACGGGAGACCGAAGTTTTTTTAATTTTATTTTTGTGTACGTTTTTTGATTCTGTGGCTTTCGTGTTGCACATGCATTCGTTAATTGTAAATTTGGTGGCACTGGCCTTAAAGCTATATCGCACGAGGACACCAGTGGTAGCGCAACCAGTCGCTCCACCAACAAAATGTATAGAGCTGTATGGAGGATATCGCACCTGGTGTCCGCTTGGTAGCGCAACCAATTCGGTGTTCACCCACCGGTGGCGCCACCATGGTTGCCTCGTGAGATATCGCGCTTAGTCACACTGATCTCAGGCGACCGCGAGTTGAAATAATAAAAATGTTATATTTTCTCAGCTAACACAGAGTGAAATCGTTAAGTTTTGAACGCGATTTCGCGGTATATTTAAATGTATAGTGTATTTATAAAGCACCTGTTTATAAGTGTCTTGTAATTTAATGTCACCACTGTTATTATTAGGGGTCCTTAAAATGACTTTTATGATCATTTTCGTGGAATAATTTGGTACCAATGTTAGAATAAATTATACTTGCATACTCCTTAAAGCGAGGAGAAAAAGGCTAAACCCCAAATTTATAGATAGTTATGATCAGAGTCGGGCAAAATTTAATTGCGATTAATTAATTGTAAATTGCAGGTGATGTCACAATTAACAATTCATTGAGATTTGTTCGCGATTGACAAACAAATCAAAATTAATTGTTAATTGTGACACCCCATGCAATTTGCAATTAATTAATGCCCAACTCTGGTAATGATAGACTTACGCTGGGATTACAAATCACTTTTGTATCTAAAAATGCTTTGTAAAACCATTGTGAACTGGCTAATAAGGTCTGTAAATTTGGTGGTAATTTGTAGGTCCAAGTTATTACATAAAAATGCCACCAGTTGCCACCTATTTATTCGTACGCACGGTGTTAGGTATTTATGTAGTAGTTACTTCGCTCTGCGCAGAGCATTCCTAATCGAATTCTATTATTTATACTTTCATCGAATATTTGTAAATAGTTTAATAATTATTGTAATAAATAATTTAATGTTAATGCTGGTAGTCACAACGAAATCAAAGACTGCAAGTATAAAACAAAATGGAACTTGACATGTTAACGTTTACGGTTTTGTAACGATATTTTTTACGTATTTAATCGTTAATTGTATAAGAAGTATTGTTATTCCTTTATTTTTCGACGAACACTTTGTTGTAGCGGGTAAGGGGCCGCGCGGTCGGTCAGCGCGTGTAGATATGCGGTTGTAACATTGAGCGTGAACGGCGCGCGCGGCGGAGCAATGTATGTAGTGCCTTTGATGAAACGTCCCTTTGTGATATAATATTTTTCTTAGAATGTACAGATTA
Organism: Drymonia ruficornis; assembly: GCA_947859195.1. Classification (NCBI taxonomy): domain Eukaryota; kingdom Metazoa; phylum Arthropoda; class Insecta; order Lepidoptera; family Notodontidae; genus Drymonia; species Drymonia ruficornis. The sequence continues at coordinate 1,935,729 of OX401923.1, forward strand.
TTTCTTTCAATATACAAAATAAAAGATATGAATTGTGTTTTATTTGTTTATTATCAATGTTCTTACAGTCCAATTAAATCGTCCATTACACCATCCAATTTGCAGAACACTAAGTGAGCTCGTATGCTGAAATTGGATGGTGTAATGGCAGTTAGATAGCTAGACATCCAATTTAGAGCGATCGTATGGACTCTGCCGCTCTTGCTCATCTAGCTAGCTAATTAGACAACCAGAATGGATGGTGTAATTACGTTTAGCGTGCTTAACGCTAACTGTGCAAAGTCAGTCTGTCGGTGCGCGTTCGAACGGGAAGACGTATTTGTCGTGAAATCACAATGACGCAACCTCAAACTAAAGGGAAAGAATTTCTATTGATTGTAATAGAACTATATAAGGACATGCCATTTTTATGGAAAAAAAAACATAAACATTATAAAAACAAAGACATGAGAAATTATGTTTTTTTTAATCGTCATTATTGAAGTCGACACCATTGCTAAAGAAATACCAACTTTCTGGTGTTTTGATAGCGCAATTTTTTTTTAGGGTAGAATGTAAGCGCTCTTCGGAAGGTGCGGGTCGGACGACGATCACTCCCAAAATGAAGAAGTGAAACTAATTAGGTAGCTAGTTAGTGTAGTGTAATGAGGACGCTCTTTCTCACTAATTTAGCGTACTGCAAATTGGATGATGTAATGGGGGTTTTAGTATAACATTATGTACGGGCCTGCGCGTTTATGGTAACATTTCCAACATAAGCTGAGCTGTAATTATTATTAACACTTGTAATCAAGAGCTTAATATTAACATTGGACATATTGTTTGTCGGTGGTAGAGTCAAGCTGTGACTGCAGCTCATATACAGGTTGGCTAGACCAGGGTAATATCACCCTCTGACAGAAGATCTGTGTAAAGTTGCTATTACAGCTGCGTTTCGTATGAGTGAAGAGAGCCGGAAGCCCATAACTCCCTTTCAGGTCGGCAACGTGCGAGTGGTGTCTTTGGTATTGCAAACATCTATAGGCAATATAATAATAATATATAATATAGAGTAAGGGTGCGTTTCCACTGACACGGAGCTGGGCCGAGTGGAGGAGCGGACCGGAATAGACCAATCACAGTGCTCAAAAACTCCACCCCGCATCAGTCGAGCACTGTGATTGGCCAATTTACGGTCCGCTCATCTCCACTCCGCCTAGCTCCGCATCAGTGGAAACGCATCCTTACTGAGGCGTGCAGACGACTATACAATCAATAAAACGTAATAAGAATTAACGAAACTTTATTTACAATTTTTGACAGCAAACCTAACATAGTCATTATATCTCACATCACACAATTACCATCCATAACCCATCACAAATCACAATCAATATCAAGTACACACTCAATAACTCGTATTAATAAATCGATCTCAAGACAGATCGAACTTGAGATGCTGTTTTGACAGATGTTCCATATATTAAACGTCAAAACTGCAACTTATAGAGCTTATTACACTTGGCTAAATTTAGAAGCCGAAATTCAGAAGCTTCTAAATATTTAAACCATTCTAGCTTCTGAATAGCTCGCTGAATGCTATTACACTTGCCTAAATTCAGTAACGACTGAATTAAGTAGCCTAAATTTAGTTAAGTGTAATAACTAGTGATGGGATGTTCTCGAGAACATTCTCACCCTCGGAAACTTACTCGTGAGAATTTTCGAGAATTTATCTTCTGAAGCATGTTAAACTTGGCATAAACCTCATTAAACATGCAAGTATGGTGGTTTTAATTGTTTTTAAGATTGAAAGTTAGGATAACGTCACCCAAAATAAAAAATTCTCACGAGTAAGTTTCCGAGGGTGAGAATGTTCTCGAGAACATCCCATCACTAGTAATAACCCCTTAAGATCGATCTCAACTTTGATACGCATTAATTAATACGGGCCTTGATAACCTATTGTATCACAGTTCTAACTCTTGTCGAGTTTCCGTACAACGCCGGGCGGCGGTGACGTCAGCACCTTCCTGGACAGTCTGACTTGCCCGGAGACGGGGTCGCGGCCGAAGTACTTCACCTGTATCTCGGAGCCCACCTCCAGCCCCAGGACTGATGGATGCATGATCTGGACAAAAGAATCAAGGTGGTAGAGCCAAGCTGTAGCCAATTGACTGCAGCTCATAAACGGGCTGGCTCGACCGGGGTAGTAACACCCTCTCACAGAAGATCGGCGTGAAGCGGCTATTATAGCTGCGATGCGTACGATGAGTGAGAGAGCCGAAAGTCCACCCCCCTCCCTCCATCCCACTCCCCTTCAGGTCGGCAATGTGCGAGCAATACCTTTGGTATTGTAAGCATCTATAGGCTACGGTAACCGCTTAACATTAGGCGGGCCGTAATCTTTTTTGCCACCGCAGTCCTATATAAAAAAAACTAACATTGGACATTTGACGGTGTTCAATGTTACATCATCGTGAGGAAACCAACCTATCCCTCGGGATCAGGTAATAGTCAGTTTGAGGGGCTTTGAGTTGGTTAATACCTCAACAATGTGGTGGTGTATGGCTACTCAAGCCTAACCTGGTGTCAGAGTTGTTTAAGCCGCCCGAAGGCCTCTGACAAGGCTTAACGACTGCTGCCTAGATGACAACTCGGACTGACTTTTACGAGCCCTACAAGCACGGTGACGCTCAGTTCAAGTGACACTAAATGGTCACCCATCTCTTGACTGACCTTGCCAAGCGTTGCTTAACCCAAGAATTCACGAGAATTTATAATGAATTCACTGATAATATTAAAGACCAGTGGTTTAACGCTACCAGCTTAGGGGCCTAGGCGGGCATAAGGGTGCGTTTTCACTAATGCGGAGCTGGGCGGAGTGGAGCGGACCGTGAATTGGCCAATCACAGTGCTCGAAATCTCCACTCCGTTCTTGGCCCATCAAATACGGCCAATCACAGTCCGCCCCTCCGCTCCACTCGGCCCAGTTCCGCGTCAGTGGAAACGCACCCCTAGACCTGGCAGAGCCGGTCACTATACCCCAATAATTTTTTATTGGGTCTTGTCTTATATGTGCTCCGAAAATCTTGATATCGTGATTCAGGATGTCTATACAAAATTGCATGTTGTACTGGAGCTGCCACTCAGCGCCATCTATTGGTCGTGTCGTGAATATGTAGTATGTAAGTACCTTTCTATGGTCGAGTTGCGTGTTATGGACCAGCGCGGGCGCCATGCCAGCGAACAGCGTGACCAGCACGCCGATGTCCTTGACCTCCACGACCCGTGCCTTGTAGACGGCGCCGAACTCTAGCTCGGGGGTCTTGTCGGTGGTCAGCAGCGCCGCGATGCGCCCGCGCGCCTCGTCCATAGCCGTGTGCGAGGGAGCGAACACACTGTACTTTGTTTCGTCTATCGGTGTCACCTGATATGAAGAGTTTATGAAAATTAGAGGTATATTTCAATCTTAACTTCAAAGTTGAGCGAATTTAAGTACTTTAGCTGCACCAATTTTAACGTGGTATTCACTATTTGATAGCCTGGATGAGATAAATTCATATTATCACGCTACACAAACCCAGGTGACGGTGAGGGAAAACATCGTGAGGAAACCTACCTATCCCTCGGGATTAGGTAATAGTCAGTTCCTGTATACACGGCGACAAGGTTCACCACCTGTCACGTTGGGTTCTGACTATCTGGTGAAACGTGGGCTCTGAGTTGGCTTAATACCTCCACAATGTGGTGGTGTATGGTCACTCAAGCCTCTGACTACCCCCGAATGGGGATAAAAGTTGTGACGTTACATATATATACATATATATATATATATACAAACCCAGATGCGAAACGAAATGCTTCTGCTGACGACTCGTAACGTTTTCCTACACCGAAAGTATTATGGAGCCGAAGTTCGGATTCGAATGTCATGATTTGACGCTTTCTTCTTTCGTGGACCCTACTCCGAAAGAATCCAGAACACTTGCATAGTAGGAAAACGTACGGTTCGTCAGCCGAAGCACTTCGTTTCGTATTTCGGAGTAGGCGCCCTGAGCCGATGCGCTAGCAAATGTGTGGGTAAGGGCTAGTAGATCTTACCTGGACGCCAGTCTCCACGTACAGTTTCTTGAGGTTGGCGCCCCCGAGCCCGATCAGCTTGGACCTCTTGTGCGCTTCCACCTCCAACTCCTCTATCACGGGCATGTTGTCCTTGTGCCCTTGTCTACAACCAAACGTTATATCATGCGTCTAACGGCCGAACACTCGTACACAACTTAAATTTGAGAGCTGCTAAGTGGGACTTAAATATTTAAGTAGCCTTTGAGTATTCGGCCGTAAGGCTCGTATTAATAAATGGATCTCAAGATTGAGATAAATAAATAATATCCTGGGACATTTTTTACACACGGCTACCTGATCCCAAACTAAGCAGAGCTTGTACTATGGAAACCAGATAACTGATATTACTACATATACTACTTTTTTATTTGTAAATACATACTTAATATACATATACACCTAGACTCGGGACAGTCCATACAGTCATGTTCAAATGAAGATCAAACTTAAGATGACGATCTTCTTTTGTTTTGATGCTCATGCGTAGGTGCCCACGACACGCGATCGGTTAAACGTCAAAACTACATCTTAAGTTCGATATCAGTCTTGAGATCGATTTATTAATACGGGCCTTAATATACAAAGTGTTTTAAAAGTACGAAATAATGATTAAACTACAACGGTAGCTTATAATGTAGATGTTAAGTGAAGACAGACTATACGTAACTATAATATTTTTTGAGTTATAGGGCCTTCGAATATTAGTGACTTTCGTGCTGTGCGAGGGGGATTCAGGACATAATCCACCACACTGGCTCAGTGCGAGTTGGTGGATTTCATAATGTCTTTCGTAAAGTCGTTAGATTTTCTAAGACATTCAGGTTTCCTCAAGATGCTTTCCTTCAACGTAAGCAAGTGATGTATCATATTGAAATTATGATTCGCACATCGATTTAGGGGGCCGGCGTTCGAACCCTAGACCCCGAGCCCGCAAGGTGCGTGCAAACGGCTATCACTTGGCAAGGTCAATCAGAGATGGGTGACCTCCATGCTTCAGAGGGCACATAAAAAGTCACTCCCAGTTGTTGTTATCTAGGCAGCAGTTGTTAAGCCTCGTCAGAGGCTTTCGGGCGGCTTGAACAACTCTTACACCAGGTTGGCCACTAACCATATGATAAGAAGAATTTCAGTGGAATTTCAAGTACCTCGGTTTATCGATACACTTGTTCATAATGTCAATAATCTTGGACTTAGCGTCGCAGGCCTTCTGTATCGACTCCATGACGAGCTTGAGCGGCAGCCCCGGCAGCTTAACATCGGCCTGCAGCGCTGTGATGCCCTTCTTGGTGCCGGCTAGTTTGAAATCCATGTCACCCATGTAGTCTTCTATACCCTGGAAGGAATTGGATTATGCATACGTTATGACTTGGTTTTGGGCTTTGACCATTGATGGTAGCTAAGCTGTAGCCAATTGACAGCAGCTCATACAGGGTGTCTCAGAAGTCGACGTCAAGCCGAAAGCGGGTGACAGGCCAAGTCAGAATAGTCATCAGAAAAAAAGTAACGGATTTTTAAAAATTATAGGCATTTTTAAAATCTAGAAAATCTACAGCCTGTGATGGTGTTTTAATTCTCGTTTCAATTTATTTTTTAAAATTTTTTATTATGAAAAAAAATAAACCGGCCAAGTGCGTGTCGGATTCGCAAATCACGTATGGGGACCCCTTTATTTTTAAATTTTATTTTATTTTTAGTATTTGTTTGTTCTGTTCAAATTTCAAGTCTCCACATGGTTCGTGAGATACAGCCCGTTGACCGACGGACGGACGGACTGCGGCGGCTTAGGCTTCGGAGTAATAGGGTTCCGTCGGCACCCTTTGGGTACGGAATCCTAAAAAACCGGCCAAGTGCGAGTCGGACTCGCGCACGAAGGGTTCCGTACCATTCTATAAAAACGGCAATCATGTCTGTTGTATGGGAACCCCACTTAAATATTTTTTTATTCTGTTTTAGTATTTGTTGTTACAGCGGCAACAGAAATACAAATTTTATTCTGACTTTTCGGATAGTTTTGATAAAATCTATTGCTCAATTCGAAATTGTATCCATAAAGGGCTATGGTAACTAAAGAGTGCACAGTATGTGCCAGCATTCAAGTCAATATTGATAAACACATTATCTATTTGAGTATAACCCGTTGTGGTAACAACACGAGGAAGTTTTGAATTTAAACCAATATGGTCAAAATATTTTTTTAAAGGTGCATTCTCATTAGATTCCAGTAAGTCTACATTAAAATCCCCGCACACTATAGTCGGAGGCAACGGGAGTATTCTGCCATCAAATATGACACTATGAAAGCAATACAACAATTTCCAATCGATCGAAACCTAGAGATAACGCAAAACTTGTCAATAGCAGGCGAATTTTGGTCGTGACTATATTGCGATCTGAAAAACGAAACCATAGCGCGATCTAGGAGCTCATCTAGCGTCATCTAGTGGTGCGTAGCGGTACTATTATTTTATATATTATGAGGTTCTTATTTTATATTATCTTTGTTATAGCAACAATTATTTACTCTTTGCCACCTCACTCCCATAAAAAAAAACTGCTCAACATCAGGCGGGCTGTACGCTTTTTTGCCACCTCAGTCCCATAACTGTTAGTACACACCTGCAATAATAGGTACATAAAGTACACAAATAAATAAATACACATTCTGTGAAAAATTATTTTTATAAAAAAAAAAAAAACCGACTTCAAAAAAACCTGATGCACTAAAAAGTCTGAAATAATATTTCTATTACCACCTCTGCCTACCCCTTCGGGAAAACCAGACGTGATGGTGTGTTATCGAGTATTTGGGGTCGGTGCCAATCTATCTTCTTACTTTTATAGTAGGCATACCAAGATTGGCACCGACTTCAAATACTCGATAACACACCATCACGTCTGGTTTTCCCGAAGGGGTAGGCAGAGGTGGTAATAGAAATATTATTTCAGACTTTTTAGTGCATCAGGTTTTTTTGAAGTCGGTTTTTTTTTTTTTTATAAAAATAATTTTATTTCACGAAGTTTAGTGGCGCCATACCAATGAACATTTTGGCATATTGAACCTTATGAAGTAAGTCCAACAAAAGGTAACTGCTGTAAATCGTTGAAGAATTCCCTCGACTGTCTATGGTCTCCATCATCAGATCTGTAATGGCACTTATAAACGATATGGGTGCAAAGTTCTCATCAATAGACATGAATTAAGTCCAAACACAAGGTAGCTACTGTAAAACGTTGAGGAGTTCCCTTGACTGTCCTACGTCTTCATCATCAGACCCCTAATGACAGTCACAACCCATCTAGGTGTAAAGTTCTCATCAATACAAATTAATCAAGCCCAAACACCAGGTAATTGCTGTAAATCGTTGAGGAGTTCCCTTGACTGTCGTACGTCTTCATCATCAGACCCCTAATGACAGTCACAACCCATCTAGGTGTAAAGTTCTCATCAATACAAATTAATCAAGCCCAACAAAAGGTAACTGCTGTAAATCGTTGAAGACTTCCCTCGACTGTCTATGGTCTCCATCATCAGACCTGTAATGGCACTTATAAACGATATGGGTGCAAAGTTCTCATCAATAGAAATGAATTAAGTCCAAACACAAGGTAGCTACTGTAAAACATTGAGGAGTTCCCTTGACTGTCCTACGTCTTCATCATCAGACCTCTAATGACAGTCACAACCCATCTAGGTGTAAAGTTCTCATCAATAGAAATGAATTAAGTCCAAACACAAGGTAGCTACTGTAAAACGTTGAGGAGTTCCCTTGACTGTCCTACGTCTTCATCATCAGACCCCTAATGACAGTCACAACCCATCTAGGTGTAAAGTTCTCATCAATACAAATTAATCAAGCCCAACAAAAGGTAACTGCTGTAAATCGTTGAAGACTTCCCTCGACTGTCTATGGTCTCCATCATCAGACCTATAATGGCACTTATAAACGATATGGGTGCAAAGTTCTCATCAATAGAAATGAATTAAGTCCAAACACAAGGTAGCTACTGTAAAACGTTGAGGAGTTCCCTTGACTGTCCTACGTCTTCATCATCAGACCCCTAATGACAGTCACAACCCATCTAGGTGTAAAGTTCTCATCAATATAAATTAATCAAGCCCAAACACCAGGTAATTGCTGTAAATCGTTGAGGAGTTCCCTTGACTGTCCTACGTCTTCATCATCAGACCCCTAATGACAGTCACAACCCATCTAGGTGTAAAGTTCTCATCAATACAAATTAATCAAGCCCAAACACCAGGTAATTGCTGTAAATCGTTGAGGAGTTCCCTTGACTGTCGTACGTCTTCATCATCAGACCCCTAATGACAGTCACAACCCATCTAGGTGTAAAGTTCTCATCAATACAAATTAATCAAGCCCAACAAAAGGTAACTGCTGTAAATCGTTGAAGACTTCCCTCGACTGTCTATGGTCTCCATCATCAGACCTGTAATGGCACTTATAAACGATATGGGTGCAAAGTTCTCATCAATAGAAATGAATTAAGTCCAAACACAAGGTAGCTACTGTAAAACATTGAGGAGTTCCCTTGACTGTCCTACGTCTTCATCATCAGACCTCTAATGACAGTCACAACCCATCTAGGTGTAAAGTTCTCATCAATACAAATTAATCAAGCCCAAACACAAGGTAGCTACTGTTAAACGTTGAGGAGTTCCCTTGACTGTCCTACGTCTTCATCATCAGACCCCTAATGACAGTCACAACCCATCTAGGTGTAAAGTTCTCATCAATACAAATTAATCAAGCCCAAACACCAGGTAATTGCTGTAAATCGTTGAGGAGTTCCCTTGACTGTCCTACGTCTTCATCATCAGACCCCTAATGACAGTCACAACCCATCTAGGTGTAAAGTTCTCATCAATACAAATTAATCAAGCCCAAACACCAGGTAATTGCTGTAAATCGTTGAGGAGTTCCCTCGACTGTCTTTCGGCTCCATCATCAGATCGACTTCAGACCTTCATAAAATAGTAGGGCTTTAAAATAGTTAATGAAAAAAATTACAAACGCACTAGTCGCCCCTACGATTTTCGAAGGTTCCCCTCGATTTCTCTGGGATGCCATCATCAGATCCTGGTTTCCTTATCATGGTACCACCGCTGGAATATCTCCTTTCCAACAAAAAAGATTCATCAAAATCGGTTCATAAACGACGAAGTTATCCGCGAACACACATAAAAAAAAAAAATATATACGGTCGAATTGAGAAACCTCCTCCTTTTTTGAAGTCGGTTTAAAAAACTATTACAACGCCATCTATAGTTCTAATACTCTGTGCTTGAAACTCCGAATGCATTTGAAACTTGATTTACAAATATGTTTACGTACGTAAACAATGTATTTGCACAAATCAGTTTAGTGTTAACATTATTTTAATTTAAGCTGTGGGCGACAAAAAAAATGCGAATTACTCAAAAAAAAAACTACTCATAGTAAGATTCGAACCTAATACCCACATACACGTGGACTAACGCCTTAACCATACGGCTAAGATGATCTCTAGTATTGCATTCAAATTATTATACTACTTATGACACTGTAATGCCAATGATATCATAACAATGTTAGATGGCGCTACTTTGACTGGTACTATTAATTTAAAACTTATTTATGGGTCAAAAATGTAGTTTTACATTTCTTTTTTTTGTCAACAATTTATCTAAAATATGTCATAATGATCACTCATGGTTAAAATGTTAGTTTTCTCTTTATATATTGTTTATTTTATGAGTTATCAATAAAAACGCCAAAAATATCGAGTTTATTGTATGGAGACCCCCTTTATTTTTAAGTTTTATTTTATTTTTAGTATTTGTCGTTGTAGCGGCAACAGAAATACACATTCTGTGAAAATTTCATGTCTCTAGCTATTACCGTTTGTTAGATACAGCCCGCTGACAGACAGACGGACAGACAGACAGACAGACAGACAGACAGACAGACAGACAGACAGACAGACAGACAGACGGACAGCGTAGGCTTAGTAATAGGGTCCCGTTGGCACCCTTTGGGTACGGAACCCTAAAAACGAGGCGAGTTCAACTTGGGCTTCCTTCCCTCTCGACGCTAACGAAATAAGAGTGTTAGATATGTAATGGACTCACTAACAAATCAGTGAGTATCCTGTAGTCGTGTATGTCCCCGCTGGTGTCGGTTCTTGTGACGAGTCCCACGGCGACGCCGGCGGCGGGCGCGGCCAGCGCCACGCCCGCGTCCAGCAGCGCCAGCGACCCGCCGCACACTGACGCCATCGAGCTCGACCCTGCATATAATATGTTAAAAAAACCCAGTCCGAGCCGAAACCGGTATTTAGGTTTCCCAATCACATGACCAAATAAAATAAAAAAAAAAATTAAATATTCATGATAGTAAACATATTAATGACAATTTAAAATGCCATTTGTTTTTGCCTTTTTCCCTCAAAATGTAGCAAATTTTAAAAATATGACAACGCCGTTAAAATATTTGATGACGTCATTTTATGAATATATTTTTTTATGTAAACGGGGTATTTGTTTTCCAAAAAAATATGAGCGGCCTTTGCCCAGCAGTGGGACACTAACTATGGTAAAAAATATTAAAAAAAAAATTTTTTTTCAAAAAAAAAATTTTTTTTCAAAAAAAAAAGAAAATTTTCACAAAAATAGAATCGAATCTCGATACCCAACAATACGTTTTCGGGTCGGACAGGGTTTTCTTAACATGTTGTATATTAAGCTATGTCTTCACCAGTGCGCTTTCACGTTCATCTTGCGCTCTCGTCTGACGCATGCATGAAGAACCATAGCGCATGCAATAACGCGTGCGCTATTCTAACTCAAAAACAGCGCACGCTGATCCGCCACCGGTGGGTTCGCGTGCAACATTCCGTGCGCTTTACATACAAAATGGCGGAAGATGAAGTTAAAACATTGTAATTATGAATGTTTTCTTTCGTAATATTTGTTTCGTGTCTCCTAAACATTGTTTATCCAGATACTCTTTTATCTTAAGTTTTTTTCCTTGTAGTTCATACTAAATATTCTTCACAAATAACTACACTTGTACAACTTGACGACCGACCAGGGCGCACAGGTGTAGACACTAAGCTGCATGCCTCTTAAGGCAATAAATATTGCACGCGCTTGATGCGAGATGAATTGAAAGTTGAAGACGCAAGATGAACATGAAAGCGCACTGGTGAAGACATATATGGTATTAATAGGCGGCCAATGGGTTTCCGTGACGAATTCAGTTGAGAACGTAGATTTATAGAGCTAAGAAATCCATAACATACAGTGCAAAAATTTTTGGTCTATGACAAAAATTGACGAAGCTGCGACCAAATTACTAGCGATGTTCGCGCGCGGTTGTTGTGACGTCATTTAGACCACGCTCGTTCTGTAATGCACGGCGGCGCGGGCACAGCGCGCGTTCTATCCGACGGTCCTGTGTGACGTCACACGCACATGCCGCACATTATATAAAATTTGTTATGAAATCGCAACGGATGGACCGATTTCGATGATTTCAAAATTATATTGATCAGAAAGCTTAGTTTTATAATTATAGTGTTCGTTATGAGTTGATTTGTTGACCTAGTATTAATTCTCATTGCGAGTGGCGGTAGCGATGGCCAATGTTGAGGGTCGGTCGCGATGGCCAATGTTAAGTGATGGTAGTGACGGACAATTTAGGTCGCGATCGCTAATGTTGAGTAACGATCGCAATGGGTAATGTTGAGTGACGGTCGTAATGACCATAGTTGAGTGGCGGTCGCGATGGCCAATTTTAAGTAACGGTTGCGACGGTCAATGTTGAGCGGTGGTTGCAACGTCCCATTTTGAGTGACGGTCACGATGCTCAATTTTGAGTGACGGTCGCGATGGCCAATGTTGAGTGACGATAACCATGGCCATCTTTGAGTGGCGGTCACGATTGCCAATATTAAGTGACGGTCGCGATGTTTTATTTTGAGTGATGGTGACTATGGTCAATGTTGAGCGCCGGTCGTGGCGGCCAATGTTGAGTGACGGTCGCGACGACCATATTGAGCGTCATACGTGACAGCCAATTTTAAGCGTTGGCCGCGACAGCCAATAGGCCGGTACAAACGTCGTCTATATCACTATATCACTGACCGTTGGACTCCAGTACTTCAGCAGTCAGCCTGATAGTATAAGGACTGTTAGGTACAACAGGCAGCAGTCCCCGCTCGGCCAGCGCGCCGTGGCCCGCCTCCCGCCGCCCCGCCCCCCCCGCCCCGCGCCCCACCTCGCCCGTCGCGTACGACGGGAAATCGTAGTGCAGGAAGAAACTCTTCTCCTTTATACCGCTGGACATAACCAAACAACGTTTAAAGTTAAGTAAGATTAGTAACGTCACGACTTTTATCCCCATTCGGGGGTAGTCAGAAGCTTGAGTGGCCATACACCACCACATTGTGGAGGTATTAACCAACTCAAAGCCCACGTTTCACCAGATAGTCAGAACCCAACGTGACAGGTGGTGAACCTTGTCGCCGTGTATACAGGAACTGACTATCACCTAATCCCGAGGGATAGGTAGGTTTCCTCGCGATGTTTTCCCTCACCGTCAGCGAACTGTAAATTATGCACATGGATGAAAATTCATCCATTGGTGCATGCCCCACCGGGGATCGACCCTGGGACTTTCGGATTGCTAGCCCAACCTGTTCACCCCTAGGCTACAGTGTGCTTAGTAGTAGAGTTTTTATTTATTTATTTTCTAACAGAACACAACGAGTATCTCCCATTCAAATCCATACATTTGAATCTCACCCAATCTCACGTGAGGGAGAGGGGGGTCTCGGAAAATATCGCGTAATATTTTTTTCCGCAAGAAATTGCGAGAACACTGGGGTTCAATTAAGTAAAACATATTTCTCCACTAAAATATGGAAAAAAAAATACGTAACGACTTTTTTATCCCCATTCGAGGGTAGTCAGAGGCTTGAGTGGCCACATTGTGAAGGCATTAAGCAATCCCAAAAAAAAAAATGGCTTTTGAGAAATCTCACATGAGATTAAGAGGGAGGGAGGGGGTCGAGCCAAACATCACCACATCTTACCAAGGGACAAGGGGGTACAAAAAACCACCAAAATCCCTCACATAATTTATAGATTTATGGACTTGGTTTCAGATCAAAAACTTTCAGTATTATTATGTACCTCGTGAGCATGGTGAGCGTGTCCATCTTGAGCGCGCTGTCGGGCGAGTCGAAGGCGACGGTACATAGCACCTGCGTCTGCCCGCGCTGGAACACCGCGCTGCCGTGCAGCGGCTCGTATAGCGACACCTGACACAAGTAACATTACAATCAACGTTTCGTCGGTAAATAATGAATAAAAAAAAATTATATATATAATAATGTAGCCCTTTTAACGTCCCACTGCTGGGCACTGGCCTCCCCTCAATGCGAGGGGGATTCAGGCCATAATCCACCACGCTGGCCCAGTGCGGGTTGGTGGATTTCACATGTCTAAAGACATGCAGGTTTCCTCACGATGTTTTCCTTCACCGCAAGCAAGTGATTATCATATTAAAGTTATGATTCACACATATATTTCGAAAAATCCAGAGGTTTGAGCCAGGGTTTGAACCCAGGAACTTAAGCCCGCAAGACGCGTACTTAACCAATCGGCTACCACTGCTTTTTGGGGTAATTTTATGTAATTTGTAGTTACCATATACTTATTACGTCACGTTATGAATGATGTTTACATTTCGTATGATTGTCATATACACCAACTGTATGGTCCCAAACTAAGCAAGCTTGTACTATGGCTACCTTACAATGGACTGGGGGCGGTCCCGGTGACAACCAGACCCAGGGCAAGTAGGCAGTAATAGTTAAGCTATGTGAGAGGCCTTCGGCGGCTTGAACAACTCTGACACCAGGTTGGTCACTAACTATACGATAAGAAGAACTGTATGTCGTTGGTGATAAGGTTCAATTTCACTATGAGAACTGCTTGACAAACGAACGAACGAACGGAACGAAGTTCCGAAATGAGTGTCGCTATGTCTAGTACGTTTCTTATACTTGTCCTATTTGGTAAGCAAAGATGGCGTCCAGCGGGGCGATTGCGTAACTTTTTGTCAATGTTTCAATTGGTTTCGTATATAATTGACACAGGATGAACGAAACCAATTGAAACATTTGGACACAACATTGAACGAAATCAATTGGCCCCGCTGGACGCCATCTTTGCTTACCAAATAGGACAAGTATAAAAAAACGTACTATAGGTACATTATTTTCTATGAAACACTTCACCCTCTTTACGTCACAGTCGAGTATTCAACCGTTTAAAACGGATTGTTCGAAGTTAAATTGTTAGTTGTAAATGTTTTTTTTTTCACAATTAATGTATGTAAATGTAATTGATTTAATTGAAATCCAAAATTTATTAATTGCAGAGTGCAACTAAATTTTTAATCCATTAATTAAGTGTTGTCACCTGACAGCTGATGTCCCTGAGCTGGTCTAGACTCCTGCCGTCGCAGCGGCGGTCGGTCTCGAAGATGAGCTCGCGGAAGGTGTTCCGCAAGTGCGCGGCGAAGCACTCCTGCAGCTGCGAGCATTCCGCCGCGGTGTCGCGCAGCTGGTTCAATACTGTTTGACGTAGCGACGAGATCGCCGCGTCACGGGACGTCTTGTCGTGGCTGTTATCGCTACAAACCATAGAGTAAAGACTTAAGAAAGAGGTGCCCTTATTAGATTTCTCTATTAAACAACGCGTGGTAATTTGCGCGGGATGGCGCGGGTGGTGGGGGTTAAGAAATGCGTGGCATCTATCTACCGGGAAATAGCTGAACTACTCGCTTCGTTTTATGTCGATGTTAGTACGTAGTTTAATTATTTGCACTAGATGTCACTAAGTGTATGATCATGAAAAATTGCGTACAAAGGGACGCCATCTAGTGTCGAATATAATTATATTTGGGATGCGAACGTTGGCAAGACGTCTGCACAGGACGAACGCCAACAGCACACTGACTTAAGCCACGCCTACTGTGATTACGTCACCGGCCTAGTTGTGCGATGTTTAAGCAACGCGGCTAAGCTGCTTAGACCCAGTCCTTTAGTATTAGGTTCATGCTACAAACACACAAACCAACTAGCTATAGACAAAATAGCTACATGGCGTTTTACAACTGGTCTTATTTCTGTGGCATCAGCCTATACTGTTATTTTTGTCTTCCGCTGTGCGACGAAGGGAAGTGGATAATCTTCTTCCAACGCCTCCTATCCTTTCTTCTGATTAAATTCGTGCGGGTTCCAAGCCCACTTAGCTTTTCCCCGGGACTCGTCGAGGGTCAAACCTTGGCGTTTTCGTTGGACACCATTGTCGATCCCGGCTTACAGGAGTAACAATCTACTGATGGTTCGAAACGCCACTTCCTCTGAGAAGAGGCGGCAATGAACTAAAATAAAATTTAGGTTGTATTAACCTCAAAATCTCCCTAATCTTCATAGTGGAGAGCGTCTTGATGGAGTCCACGATGTCCTGGTCCAGTGGAGGCTGGCTCTCGTACTCTCGCTTCATCTTGCCGTGTTGTTTTTGTAACTTCTCTATGCCTCTCACAATGTGTTGAGCTTCTTTGGTGCCTACAATAGACAATATTTTTTTTTAGACAGGTTCAAGCAATATACTCTTTTGTTAATTCCTTCTTTTATATAAGAAAATTGATCCTATTGCCATAATAACTAAGTAACGCTTGTACGTGTACTATATTAGTACCCTACGCCTGTGTCATCGACTTTTAGAAGGGTTAGCCCCACAGACGTCAATACGTATTAATTCTCAAAGCAAACTTTTCAGTAAAAATAAATGAAATAAAAAATGTAATAATTTCAATTAAAAAATTATACCATTAATCCTATTCCCCATGCTCATTTAAAACCCCAAGTATTATTTCGTACTTTCGCACGGCTTGTGTGTCGGCTCAGCCGTGAAAAAACAAAAACCGGTCGTAACATATATCAATTAAGCTTTGGTTTCCTTGGAAAGCGGTACCGTCATATAGCGGCCGTAATATAGCGGTGAATGACGTCACTAGAACATTGGCTATGTAATCAGCGGTGTCCAATACCGCTCTCTAGGTAACCGCGCCATTTGCGCCAACGTTCTAGTGACGTCATTCGCCGCCATATTACGGCCGCTATATAACGGTACCGTTTTCCGAGGAAAACAGGGCTTTAGACTCTACACCTATCCGAAATTATTCGGAACTTTTATATCCGTTTCAGTTATGGATAAATTATTATTACGGATATCCGTTAGTTTCGGTTACGGTTACGGAGCTCCAAAACATCCCTAGTCGGGACGCATAGTTATGAAAAGGGAATGATAAATGGTTGACTTACATTCGTACCTAGTTTGATGGCCTTGAGCAGGTCCTGCTGCAGCAGGTCAGTTGCGCCCCCCTCCAGCATCACCACCAGGTTGCGCGCGGTGGCCGCCACCACCAGGTTCAGGGCAGACTTCTCCAGGTCCTTGCGGGTGGGGTTCACTATTATCTCGTTGTCAATCTGGCCTAGCCTGGAGAAATTGACAGTTTAAGGCTTACAATTCCATTTGGTATTCAATCAGTTGATTCAATTTGTTGAAGTTGAGACTGACTGTACTGATAGTAGGCGTCAATTTGCCTCTTCACCGCGCAATCTGTCAAATCAACTCAAGTTGAATCAACTGATTGAATAGTGAGTAGCCAACTTAAAAGCGATGCAATGTAAACAGCAGGATATATCGATAGTCAATTTAGTTGAATATTCAATGGTTGGTTGAATTTCTAAAAATCCAAAGGCGACTTAAGGAAACTAGTAAGCGGATCTGTTTTTTATTTAACAACTAGTTGTGCCCGCGACTTCGTACACCTTAATATTAGATCTTCATGGTGATAGAGCCAAGCTGTAGCCAATTGACTGCAGCTCATATATGGGCTGGCTCGACCAGGTTAGTACCACCCTCTCACAGAAGATCGGAGTAAAGCAGCTATTACAGCTGCGTTTCCAACGATGAGTGAGAGAACCGGAAGCCCAACCCCCCTCCCCCTCCCTCCGTCCCACTCCCCTTCAGGTCAGCAACGTGCGAGAAATGCCTTTGGTACAGTACGGTAGGGTATCTATTTGCCACCTCAGTACTATAAAAAAAAAAAAACCAGCTAATAGACAGTCTCACCTCACAGCCCCCACGGGTCCGTTCCACGGCACATCGGAGAGCGCGAGCGCCGCGCTGGCCGCGTTGATGGCCACCGTCTCCGGTGGGTTGGTGGCGTCCACGGCCAGCATGTTGCACACTATCTGAGTGTCGTAGAAGTAGTTGGAGGGGAAGAGGGGTCGTAACGACCGGTCGATGAGCCGGGAGGTGAGGATCTCGCGCTCTGTTGGACCTGTGGAATGGCAAATAGAAAGTAGAACTTTACAATTTAACGTTAACAGTTACAATGGACTTACACTGGCTTTACAAATCACTTTTGTTTCCAGAAATGCTTGGTAAAACCATTGTAAACTGACTGACTGACTACTTTCCATTTGAAAGTAAATATTGAATTTTTCATTGTTTGTTTGTTTTGTTGGTATTATGGTTTATTGATTTAAATGTAGTTGACGTCGAATAGTTTAGTCGGTAACTTAGAACTGTGTTTTCCAAACATTGTTCTGCCATGGCCCGGTCATTTTTATTGAAATAAACAAAAATTATGAAAAGTATCTATCTGACGTATGTCAGTCATCTCACTTTTCAGCAAATAAAATCATATTAATAAAATAAACATTTAATATGTTTATAATAATAAAATGGAGTTCTAATGCTGAGTATATGTTTTATTTCATTATCTCCTGTGGCCCTTTCCAACAGGTTATGGGCCCAGGCCACGTTATCGTAAAAATATTTCAAATTGTGATTTTTCAGTTTTCAGCTTTTGCACCAAACCGAAATTTCTTCCAAGTCTCCGGCACCAACATTTTAAAATACCCGACACTGGAGTCGCGGAACCAGAGGCACATTGAACAATATAATGGTGAATGATATAGCACGAAGAAGTTTCGCGTGCGATCATTTTTTTGGAAGAATTTATAGTATTATGTGTTATTGATGAAGACATGCCGTCGAATCCAGATCAAAAGTAGCTGAAGAGGAACCTGGTAGCTAAGAGTATCATACTATAATACTTGAGTGACGCATTCTTGAATTTGCAAAAGGTTCTGCTACGGCAAAATAAATAATGGATAATTTCGATAACAATTACGAAAGGAGAAGTTTAGCCACACACTTGGCACTGCGTAAACTACTACCTACTCAATTTAAAGTTGCAACCAGATGTGATCGTACTTGTCGTACTAGAGTTGTATCGGTTGTACTATGGTTACAAGAAGAAATCATAATATTATGTACAAAACAAAAGGAAATTTACTCAAGGAAATTCAATGGACAAGATTTCCAAATTGCATTATGATCATTGCGGTTGGCGAAATCATGTTAAGACAGAGTGCTACTTCAAGAACAACATGACGCTAGCGAAAGCGGTAACCAATCAACGGCGCATGCTGTGCAACCGAAAAATGACAAGGACGGTTCCGCTTTTATATTTTCAAAATGTAAGTTGGTGGAATCATTCAAATATTGATGAAATCTATTTTCTTTTATTTAGATTCCGGTACTACTGATCATACACGGATGACCTACATAATCCAGTGAAAATTGGCGTGGCAGAGTATGGCACTACCACGGAGTAGATATATAAGAGGAGATGGTCTAAGCAGCCGTGCACTATGACTCAACAAGGCCCTGACGACATCACAGTAGGTGTGGATTGGGTCAGTGTGCTGTCGGCGTTCGTCCTATGCACAGCTCTAGCCAACGTTCGCATCCCAAATATAATGCCATATCCGCATCCGGTAAAGGAGAAATCAATGTAACCACCAACCTAGGTTTTCAAGAATCTATGTAAAATGTACTAATATTTGTCAGAGGTACCATGTAACTAAGGTATTAGTTGTAAATCCTGTGCAGGAAGCAGGTGCATGAAGTACATTGGTTATATTTAAGAATAATGAAGTTTATATTTACCAAAACAACGATTGATGTCTAATACCTGGTATAATGAGTAATAACTTTTTGGATTTATATTTTAAAATGAATCAATCTCAGTGAACTTTATAATATTTAAATCAATATTCGAAATCTGATGAACATGGAATAAATGACTCGGTCATGTGAACAAACAAAAATGTATTTTTAAATCGATGATAACCAAATAGTCGATAATATTCATTCTAGCGATGGTTTGACTGAATTGTGTGAGTATACTTGTTTTAAAGTCATAGTTACTTTCTTGCTAAGTCTATAAAAAATAGGCACAGACATTACCTAGAAAGAGGGAGACAAGTGACTGTCCAAAATAGTTTGTTCTTCTAAAACAAAGTCCATGGACACAGTATAACTCAGTCATAAGTACGGGTAATAATGTTGAATAAGTATACATTGTATTGCCAATATGGCTCATCTTCTGTACCGTACCATATCTGCTAAAGTAATACATCAATGAATATATCACTTTTATTGTTCATTCCCATGTTTGTCATTCTACGCCACCTATGTTCACTGATACAAATTACTTTGTTACTTTTCTCAATGGTTTTACTCATTATACTGTGATATAGTTAATGCATTCCATATGGGAAGTATTTCAAGGTATTAAGAACTTCGTAGCGTAAAGTGAAAATGGATAAACTCCATAAACATTTATTTATATTGTGATGACTTTCTTGAATGTTTTTCAAATGAATTTAACCCGTGGAATGTCCCAAAAGAAAACAGTCAATAGATTTTCTTTTGTTTTGATGCACATGTGTATATGCAAGGGACACGCGATGGGTCAAAGAATTTTGTGTTGGTAAAGGAATCATATGACCATACCAAAATGGTGTAATAGTGTAATGGTGTAACCTCCATAACAAAATGGTGTAACAGAGCAAGTGAATCGTACGTTGACCGAAATGGCTAGAACATTGGTCACAAGTGCGAAGCTTGAAATTATTATGTGAATCGTACGTTGACCGAAATGGCTAGAACATTGGTCACAAGTGCGAAGCTTGAAATTATTATGTGAATCGTACGTTGACCGAAATGGCTAGAACATTGGTCACAAGTGCGAAGCTTGAAATTATTATGTGAATCGTACGTTGACCGAAATGGCTAGAACATTGGTCACAAGTGCGAAGCTTGAAATTATTATGTGAATCGTACGTTGACCGAAATGGCTAGAACATTGGTCACAAGTGCGAAGCTTGAAATTATTATGTGAATCGTACGTTGACCGAAATGGCTAGAACATTGGTCACAAGTGCGAAGCTTGAAATTATTATGTGAATCGTACGTTGACCGAAATGGCTAGAACATTGGTCACAAGTGCGAAGTTTGTAAATATATGGTTGAAGCTGTTTTAAAAAGCCACATATTTAATTAAAATGTACCCACTAAAGCTCTGATAAATAAACATCATAATATGAAATGTGGTTTTGTAATAAACACCATAATATGTAATGAGGCATGGTAAAATCTTAAAGTAAGTCATTTAAGTAAGTCATTTAAACATGTTCTGTTCTACCGATTACATGGATAATAAAATAAAAAGATGAAGTATGGCAGAACCACAGATTTCTGAAGAATACAGATGGAGTGCGTGGAACACGAAAGTGAAGCCACCAAAGCAAATACAAAACATGAAAGCGAATACAATCTCGCCCTATAGCTACACAACTTTACACGCACACAAATGTATGTTTCCTTAGTGCCGCTCCTAGTTGTCACGCACACATAAAATGCTACCGGGCTTCACATCGTTTGCCTCTGCCTACTTCTATAATCTGTGGGCAGAACATCCTTTAAATAGTTGGTTACGATTCAAACGGGCATAGATTATTTATTACCGATTGAAAATAATGAAATTCTTATAGCTCGTATTATTATTTTGGATAACATGTAACCGTAGTAACAAGAAACATTGAAATTCTTACCAAAATTAGTAAGCCTGGCTGTGATCCGGCAAAACTAATAGTTCCTGGCAAAATTAGTAAGCCTGGCTGTGATCCGGCAAAACTAATAGTTCCTGGCAAAATTAGTAAGCTTGGCTGTGATCTGGCAAAATTAGTAAGCCTGGCTGTGATCCAGCAAAACTAATAGATTGCCAAAACCAAATTCTTCGAACGATAATTCTTCGATAATGAACCAACCTGGTCAATCAATAAGTTGTAGCGAAAGTATTTATATTGATCACTTAAAATCGTGCAGTCTACACTATTGTCTTTTAAAAATATTTATGATGGACATGATGCCGATAAATGGTTAAAGGCAGTATAAAGCGAACTTGAGTCATTTCGAAGCCACCAAATCAGAAACCATCTGAAACCTTGTTGAGATTTAAAGATGTGAATATCATTTGTTGCAAATAGGATTTTACTATTGAAGTTAATGAATTAGACGACTCTGTTTGTTACAAGGCTCGTTTGATGTATTGAGTTTTTACTCAAGAGTATATTTAAAGTCGCACCTGTCATAAGAATAACCATTTTAGATTTATCTTGACTCTCAAATAATGTTTTATTGATAAGTATATGCACCACATAATACGTAAAGATTGCGTTTCTAAACGGTATACTAAAAGGAAATATTTCCATGAAGTACCGAAAGGTGTTTTAGCAAATGTTAAGAAGCAGGGCTGGCACACACGCCGAGACAAGACTTTTGTCACGTGTTGTGTCGCACCGAATTGCTATCTTTCTTAATTAATTAATAGGATAGAGTGAGACAATATCGATTTGTCTCGCATTTTGTCTTCTCATAGCCCGCTGTACTACCAGTTCAGGTGTGTAAATGAAGTAAATCCTAACATGAACTAAAGCAGTGGATAAATGTGTTGTGTAATTTTTCTATGTATAATTTGTAATCGAAACAAATCGATGCAACACTTGCTGGAATGTCTCTTGTGTCCGAACTCCTGCATGAGGGAGGACTTGAACGCGGCCACACCTATCGCTATTAATGTGGCCAAATACCTTGTAAATAAGGTCTAATCATAGTAGAGTAGAACTGTTGACACAAAAAGAAGAAGAATCCATTCAATACTTCTTTACTTTGCAAATTTAATTATTTGTCATTAAATTGTGATACATAAAGAAAAATAAGCCCGCTGAGTTTCTTGCCGGATCTTCTCAGTCGAGGTCGTTTTCCGATCCGGTGGTAGAATTAAGAAAGAAAGAAAAATAAGCCCGCTGAGTTTCTTGCCGGATCTTCTCAGTCGAGGTCGCGTTTCCGATCCGGTGGTAGAATTAAATAAAAATATAAAATGACAATTTGTAAGTGCCCCCGTAGGCCTAAACAAAGTAAATATTTTTGGTTTTGACGAGATGAACATTTGCTTGTAATTTTTGAGGTAGGCTATTGAAATAAACAAAAATTATGAAAAGTATCTATCTGACGTATGTCAGTCATCTCACTTTTCAGCAAATAAAATCACATTAATAAAATAAACATTTAATATGTTTATAATAATAAAATGGAGTTCTAATGCTGAGTATATGTTTTATTTCATTATCTCCTGTGGCCCTTTCCAACAATTTTCATATTGTCCCATCGTTATTTTTAAGGTAAACTACTGTTCAAAACCCAACTTCACATTTATAGGTTGTGACAAAGGGCATTGCCCTACCTATTGAGAGACCCGATATTTTATTTTGATGGCCCAGTACCGGGTTTTCGACCCACCGCTGGCTTAGAACATTGGTATTCAATACCAAAAACTTGCTATTATAAATATAATACTAATATCTTAATACCTCCATCCAGGTATATAAAGAAACTTACCTAGTTCTCTTCTAAAGAAATTAGTAGGGATCCGACCAGCGGCCGCTGCCTTCTGCCTATAGTCAACTACTAGCGGCAGGAACGACGCGGAGCTCTGCTTAGCTTTAGACACCACCGTGGCCAGCACGCTGGTGTTGCCGAGGGTAGCCACGCAGGCACCATCCGCGAATCTTGCATATTTACCCGTAGATAGGTTTATTGTGGTCCTGGAAGGTTTAAATATTTTTGTTTTGGTATTGACTGCGAAGACACGATGCCATTGACCTGAAGGATGATGATTCTCATACAATATTGAAATATTGTATGAGAATCATCAAATGTTGACGGGGTATTGGAGAAGATAATTATTGGGCTGTGAGCAGACCAAATGTGTTATCGGTCACAAACTTACGGCCCGCCTGTTGTTAAGCAGTTAATGTAGCCTATAGATGCTTGTAATACCAAAGGCCTTGCTAGCACGTTGCCGACCTGAAGGGGAGTGGGATGGAGAAAGGGGAAGGGGGATGGGGGTTGGACTTTAATGGCTGCTTTAAGCCGATCTTCTGTGAGAGGGTGGTACTACTACCCTTACACTATACATGCAGTGGTTACGAGCAGGGGTTCCCGTCTATGCAATGTTTATGGTTCATTGGTCCATGTTTTTAAATGAATATTGTTCATCAAGATGTACATCTATGCAGGAAATATGTGAACAGGACTAGCCCTGTATTAATGGAGGGAAATGGAAGGCCTATGTCTACAGTGAAACAATTATACACAGGATATTTTAATAATGCTATAGTGCTGAGGTAAGGAAGGTACCTACTCTGGGTAAACTTTGCTCACCCTTGTGGAGGCCCTGTGTGGCGATATAGTGGTCGCAGTGGCCCATCTAAATACTGTCTAAATAAAAAATACACTGGTTACCTCATATTGACATGACCTGAATAACCTATCTATAACATAACCTCAAACTTACCCATTAGAAAATTGGACGTCTACCTCTCCAACGCCAGTCTGTGATGAGAAGCATTTAAAATATCTGCTTCTAGTTCTAATTCTAGACAATATTATGCGTTTTTTGGAAAACATTGTCCTTATTTTACTTTTCACAAAGACGGCCACTTATTTCGAAAAAAAATGGTAAGTAAAAATATAGGTATATATTTTATTATAATAGAATACAGGTAGGTGCGATTATTTCACGATAAACAACGAGGGTCAGATAAGCAAGCACTAATTTAATTTCTATTTATTTTTGTATTTTTCGGCTTTTGGTTCCCGGAATTCACGAATCCACTCCACAATCCTACACAATAATGTATTAAGCATACGACATTTTTGTTGCTTCATCTCCCTCTTATTTACTGTTCAAGCATCTTGTATCTCTTTCTTTATAATCTTAACATTATAAAAGTTACAAACTAATCTGAATTAAGAAGTTGGAACGCGACTTCGTTCAGAAACGTTATTTTATTACAAAATATCTGGCTGGAAAAGCTTAAAAATTACATTTTTAAAAAGAAATCGTAATTTATTTTTTCTGGCTAATGGCTTTCCAAATAATTTTTGATGTATTTTGCCAGTACACAGCTACTATAAAAAAATGAAATACCTATAATCCTTCTTCGTTCGGGCAAAGTTTTCTGTCATTCAGCAATCAGCTGATTGCTGTCAAAAATTACATTTGTAGGTTATGTAGGTACATGTAAACAAACAATAACTTGCTATAAATAATTAGAAATAATGAAGAAAGTCCAGGGAAATGATTCATTTCAGCGTATTAATTATCTCTATCAAGTAAGTAGGTGTTTTTGCTGCTACGATGCAAACATAACATAGAAAAATACTCTGAGAAACAAACTTTTACTCCATAACCATGAATATTTCTTTCAGATAAGCAAATATGTAACCAGTAATAACCCTGCTTTGTCCTCATACTACGGGAACCTCATGATAAACGTTGCCAAGAAAAATGTATTGAAAATGTATGTTTAGTTATTATTCTTATCTACTGTGATATTAAGGTACCTAATAAGCTTCTAGGTAATAATAAGAGATACCTATTAGGTATATATTTAGGTAAGTGCCTATTTTCACCAAGAATCGTTTCTTTTCTAAGTGCCACTAATCAACCATGTTCAATACATATTGGCCTGACTGTCTAGGTCTAGAATTTGTCATAGTTAGTTGGAATGATAGGCTTACCTCTATATTATCCTACTAATATTCTAAATATGAAAGTGTGTATGTTCGGATATTTGTTACTCAATCACACAAAAACGGCTGAACAGATTTCGATGAAATTTGGCACACAGATAGTTTATTACGTAGTTAAACACATAGGATACTTTTTATCCCAGAAAAATAATTAGATTCCTGTGGAATTATTGAAAACCAAACTAATAATAAAATAATAATAATATCATGGGACATTTTTGTACACACGGCTACCTGATCCCAAACTAAGCAGAGCTTGTACTATGGACATCAGATAACTGATATTACTACATATACTACTTTTTTATTTGTAAATACATACTTAATATACATATACAACCAGACTCCAGACATACAGATATGTTCATGCACACAAATGCATGTCCCAGGTAGGAATCGAACCTACGACCTGCAGCGTGAAAGGCGCCTCCGCGCCAACCATGCTAACAGGCCCGTACAGGACATATACACTAAACATATGATATAGATGATATATATATATGATATAGATGTGTAGTTGTTTTTACTCACACATGTTAATTAGAACCCAATTCTAAAGTGCGGACAAAGTCGCGGGCAGAAGCTAGTATTAAATACATTTCTAGAAGGAGTAGTCCAAAAAATACAGTTTAATGATATTTTATTGCAGTCACCCGGATATAAAAAGACAAATTTGCAAGCGCTGCCGCTGCATCCTTATCCACGACGAGACAGCCAAGATGAAAATAAAGAAAAATAAAAACAAATCAAAGATAATACAGTGGACGTGCAACACTTGCGGTGAAATGAGGAACTTTCCCGCTGAAAAGAATAAGGACCATAGAGTATGGTTGGAGAAACCAGAAGCAGTTGTTGAAGTCATCAATTGAGTTTAAATGCTAATGTATTATAAATTAGGTGGGTCCACAAACCTGCAACTGCGCCCAAGCAATCAGTTACCTATGGGCGAGGCCCCACTAGCGCGTTGCGTTGCGTCGTCGCAACGGCTCAAAGGGTTGACGGGCGAGAGACGAAGCGGGGGAAGGTGATGCGCCAGTACAAAATCTTGCGACGACGCAACGCAACGCGCTAATGGGGCCCGGCCCTATGACGTTATGTCTACATGGTCTGACGTCAAAATTGTTTGCTCAGGCGCGTCGCTCGGTACATGTTGACACCGCCAATACGTATATGAAATACAAGACTGTAACTAAGCTGTGTCTTGTATAGTTTATTTATATTGAAAAAAAATTATATAACGTCATGACTTTTATCCCGATTCGGGGGTAGTCAGAGGCTTGAGTGGCCATACACCAACACATTGTGGAGGTATTAAGTCAACTCAAAGCCCACGTTTCACCAGATAGTCAGAACCTAACGTGACAGGTGGTGAACCTTGTCGCCGTTATATTGAAGTCTACACAATTACACCTGTCGATCTATGCTTCAACCAAGCAGTAGTCAATTACGTTTCATCATCATCATCATGTCAGCCAAAAGACGTCCACTGTTGGACATAGGCCTCCCCCAAGGTTTTCCACAACAACCGGTCCTGTGCTGCTTGCATCCAGCGGTTTCCCGCGACCTTCACGAGGTTGTCGGTCCACCTTTTGGGTGGCCTACCCACGCTAGAGTCTTCCAGTACTTGTCGCCACTCAAGAACCTTTCTGCCCCATAGTTTTTCAGTTCTTCGGGCTATGTGCCCCGCCCACTGCCACTTCGGCTACTAATTTGTAGGGCTATGTCGGTGACGATAAGTAAATACATTTAATTGTTTGAAATATCTCTTTTATGGTGGTAGAGCCAAGCTGTAGCCAATTGACTGCAGCTCATGTACGGGCTGGCTCGACCAGGGTAGTACCACCCGCTTACAGAAGATCGGCGTAAAGCGTAAAGCATCGTTTCGTACGATGAGTGTTAGAGCCGGAAGACTAAACCCCACGTCCCCTCCCTCCGTCCCACTCCCCTTCAGGGGGGTTACTCCGAAATACGTCGCTGACGGATCGTCCGAAGTACGGATTCGATTTACGATCAAAACAATGTCAAATCGTAGAGAAAAACGAAAGAAGAAATGTCAAATCACGACAATCCGTCAGCCGAAACGTTAGGTTCGTATTTCGGAGTAGGCCAGCTGGTCGGCAACGTGTGAGGAATTCCTTTGGTATTGCAAGCATCTATAGGCTACGGTCACTGCTTAACATTAGGCGGGCCGTATGCTTGTTTGTCACCTCAGTACTATAAAAAAATCTCCAGTCACCTCTAAAGTTTTCAGGCGGCTTTTATTCCTGAAAATCCATATTATACATATCATCGTGGACCGTGGTACTAGGATTTCATAACACAGGACTGGTGTCCACATGTTTTATGCATGAGATAACCGGAGGATTTACCTGTCTCAGCGAGATCCATAACGTGCGTATTTGGGGGTTAAAAACCTATTATTCATAGTATAAAGTGTTCTTACGGAAAGAAACGGAAAGGGGTCGTGGTCGAATTTATAACTAGGTGTATGGACAAAGGACTGCTAATAGATGGCTGACAAAATGCCAAGAATTTACGGAATTTACGGTGAAGATTTTAATTTACGGTTAAAGAAGAATTAACGGAGATAATATTAGAGCATCCATTCCTAAAGTGGGCGATAACGCCCCCTTGTGGGTGCTGCAGGCGTTGTGTAGACTACACAACGCCCACATTTTTTTTCTGGGTCTCTTACCGCCCCCCTTTAGGCCTGCAGCACCCACAAGGGGGCGTTATTGCCCACTTTGGGAATCTAATGGATTCGCAATGAACAATTGTTAAGTGACTCGAGGCCCAGGGAAAATTAACGAAAAGGTAATTTTGAAATTTACTCTCGACGGGAATCGAACCACTGCGCCAAGCGGTCGTTTGCATTTACAAAGTTTGTTTCAAAACCTGTTTTGTAGTTATATGTTATTTCAGTTTTACATTTCAACCGATTTATAATATTGCACACATTTATGAACCTCGTAAATTTTATTGTTCCAATCTGTCCGTGTAAAACAATAAAACATTTATTACAAACCAGTTTTTTGTCTAGAAATGTAGGAGTAAAATGAGGGTGTACTATTATCTGTTTATAACAATATTGTGTATTACCACCACACAATCATCAATATACTCCAACTTAAAAAACAATGTGTTGAACTTCTTACAACGATCTATAAACGAATACGATGGCAAGAGAGACATGGAGCGTCCTAAACAGCGTCATTTCACCAACGTGTACACTGACGGACCTAGGCGGGATAGAATCGACGCTAGAGCGGCCAAAGATAAAGCTAAAGTCATAAAAAGGGTGAGGAATGTCGAGAAACGTTTAAATAACGGTAATAATGGTAGGGAAGTGAAGATTCCTAAATATTCAGTCGGGCCGATTGGGAAGGAGCGATATCATATGGATCCTGTATTGAATTTCATGCGTAGAGGAGGGCAGGAGTTTAGGAGGAACGCCAAGAGGAATAAGAAGAACGGTAAATCTGCGTCAGAGCCTGAGACCAGTTCGAGTATGGAGCTGGCGGCCTGGAAGGAGCAATGGGAGGAACAGTGGCTCGAGAAGAAGTTCGAAGCGGTAAACTCGTCCATCGCTCGGGGGGATGTGGTCAATATGGTGGCTGCTAGTAAGTATGATCTCACAGCTTTTAGTAGGTATAGTGGAGCTTGTGTCTAGCCACAACAATGACGACCTATGATTGCCACCTAAATTGAATCTATGCCATAGATATATTAGCGATTCATTTTAAGTGCAGTAATTTTTAGTAGGTATAGGTTCCTACACTACAGATTTTCCTACACCAGGATCTCAATTAGATGTTGTTCCACTGCTGAACTCAATACGAGGGAATCAGTCCAGTAACGCACGTCAAAATTCTTTTTCACAGTTCATTCTTCAGTTGTTTTAGTTCAACATGCATGCATAACATGCAGATATGCAGATTTCCTCATCACCATTTAAGTGTTGATAATCGTTGTGTATTCGCACCAAAATTTTGAAATCTAGATATGTTAGCCGGTTATCTATTTTTTCATAGCTATAGGTAACTAAGGTAACGGGCGTAACTTCGACCCGCCTGATGTTAAACAGTTACCGTAGCCTACCGTAGCCTTGCAAGACGAACAGCAACGCTCGCATATTTACCAGAAGGGGAGTGAGACAGAGGCAGGGATCCGGCTTTCACTCATCGTACGAAACGCAACTAATCTATTTTACGCCGATCTTTTTTGAGAGGGTGGTACCAGTATATGAGCTGCAGTCAATCGGCTACAGCTTGGCTCTACCACCGTTACTGTCATGATCCTCGTTTTCAAGGCGAGCGTTCGATGTCGGTTTACTTATAGCTTAAACCTTTCAAGGGCCCTGGGGCGCTCCATGCGGAGACCCCAACCAGCACGACATGCCGTGGGGCAGCTGCATGCTGCCCATGGAGTGTGACGCCGAGTACCGCATTTACCGAGGCGACTACTTCTGCGGCAGGACCAGTTTCATCTGCTGTGCCCTTCAATACACCAACTACGACATGTACCAAGGCTTCGACGTATCTTTCGACGGCACTAGCTTCTCCACAGACTCCAACGAAAAGAAACTACAAAACTCCAAAGAAAATAAAAAGGGTTCAAAGAAAATTCAAAAGAAGAAACGCGAAAGAGATCGGACGACGCGCAAGCGCACCATCAAACGGACCATAAAGAGGATCATACGAGAAATGCAGAAGATATTGAACAAGGCTTATAGGAACGGGACGTCAGCACGTAAGAAGAAGACGAAGCAAATAAAGAAGTACATCCAAGATTTGAAGAAGAAATACAGGAAGGAGAGGAAAGCTATACGGGAGATACATGAACTGGAGATGATAAAGATAGATAGTGCGTTGCAGAGGCAATTGGAACAGATTAGGGCAATGAACAAGAATTTCATGGCAAATAGTACGTTTAGAGATATAGTCGTGAATGGTACAATAACTAAACAAGGAGCTAGGATGTTGGTGCAGGCTTATCCGGACCTGGAGACGTATATGGATCCTCGCTTGATGATGAGACGGAGCGGGGGAGGGGAGGTCGAGGACGACTGGGAACCGAATGAGTACCTAGAGTATGATATTGAGTATGGATTGCTTTATTCATGAGTACTGAAATAAATACACTATGAGAAATGTGTCTTTTGTTATCTAATGGCTTGCCGCAGTGGTTGGAGCGTAGGCAACCTGGCTGCTTCGGGTGGTTGCGGGTTTGATTCCTGCCAGAGGCAAATTTCGTAAACGGCCTTTTCGGCCACACACGAAGGTTTCAGGTTTTTGTATACAGGGTTATTGGTAAAACACTAACAACCTTGCAGGGGCGTATTACTGCCATCAAAAACAACAACTTTTGTTCTATGACTTTTTACAAAACAAAAAAAAAATATAACAAAAAATCACACCCTAAAATGTATGCAACAAGAAAATAATAATATGCTCAACTAGAGGATAGCCGTGGTCCGTTTAGGTACTTTAGGACAAAGTAGAATACAACCACGTACCATAGCTTTCCTTTAGACGATAAATTATTTTTTTTCATTCATTTTAGCAAGTGATTTTTTGTTAATTTTGTAAAAAGTCATAGAACAAAAGTTGTTGTTTTTGATGTCAGTAATACGCCCCTGCAAGGTTGTTAGTGTTTTACCAATAACCCTGTATAGGTAAGTAATAAATAATAGACAGGTATTGTGTCCAAATATGGGCGTCGAAACACAAAATTACGAACAAACAATTCCCATTTCATTCACAAACTTATTTCGTATTCGGAGCTTCGTTCGTTTCCATTTTTTCCAAATCCCAGTGGTTGCCGACGATTTTATGCGTGTTTTTTTATCATGGCCGACCGGCAAGCCTTGCTCGTATCGACGCGTTTCAAAATTATCGCTTTTCATAGCGGTTGGGTATTCACAAACGAGAATTTTAGGATGTTTTTCCCGATATTTGTTTTAGAACATCTTGGGGCATGCGTTTATGAAGATTGGGTTCATTCATGCTTACTGCCTACATGACTAGGAGTATTTTGATGACTGAACTACTCGCCCAACATACAATCTTCGGTGGTGGCAAACAAGCGTACGGCCCGCCTGATGTTAAGCAGTTACCGTAGCCTAGATACTTGCAATGCCAAAGGTATCGCTCGCACGTTGCCGGCCTGAAGAGTGGGACAGAGGACGGGAAAGGGAGAGGGGAAGGGGAAGGGAAGGGGAAGGGAAGGGGAGGGCGTTGGGCTCACTCATCGTACGAAACGCAGCTGTAATAGTTACTTTATGCGAATATTCTGTGATAGTGTGGTATTATCCCAGCCTAGCTAGCCGATATGCTGCAGTCAGTTGGTTACAACTTGGCTCTCCCAATGATAGTGATTATAGTTCCCTTGATTTAAAGTACCTAAGTACGTACTAAGGTACCTACACTGTGTTTGCACCAAGAATAAGAAATTGTGTGGGTGTGTGTGTAATGTGTGTGTGTGTGTGTGTGTGTGTGTGTGTGTGTGTGTGTGTAACGTCACGACTTTTATCCCCATTCGGGGGTAGTCAGAGGCTTGAGTGGCCATACACCACCACATTGTGGAGGTATTAACCAACTAAAAGCCCACGTTTTACCAGATAGTCAGAACCCAACGTGACAGGTGGTGAACCTTGTCGCCGTGTATACAGGAACTGACTATTACCTAATCCCGAGGGATAGGTAGGTTTCCTCACGATGTTTTCCCTCACCGTCAGCGAACTGTAAATTATGCACATAGATGAAAATTCATCCATTGGTGCATGCCCCACCGGGGATCGAACCTGGGACCTTCTGAGTGCTAGCCCAACCTGTAAACCCCTAGGCTAGTCGCTATAGAAATTATTACTTATTACAGCCCACAGACAGAGTCAGACGCCCAGAATCTAGTACACACCATCATATCACACCATCACATCTAATACACCATCATATCTAATACGTGATACGTCTCAGTACTAAAGCGCGGCATGAGTTTCTCTCAGGCTAAGTTCTCGCTAAGAAAATGACAAGGCTCACGACAAGCCACAATTATACAATATAACATTAAATAACATTACCTACTTAATTAATAACTAACTGTAATTTCAAACACAATTGTAAAATATTGTTACTGAATGAAATAAATGAATGCATGAATTATTTATTTTAGCATGAAAAAAATACAGATTTTCTCAAACAGGGGGCTTACCACCACCTCTTATAGCAGTTTTGTTTTAACGTTTCAGCGGCCATTTGTGCAATGACGTTTCTTATTGTCATGACAATAAGGTACGTCATTGTACAAAAATGCGCTGAATCGTTAAAACGTTCCTGTAATTGAATCGCAATAAGAGTTCGTGGTAAGCCCCCAGATCATCTAACGGGATCCGACACCAATATTTTTTTCGTGAAAAGCCGTCACTCGTCAGTTAGGCAATTTGATCCTAATAAATATGGGCTAATATTTCCTGGGCGTGTTACGATGTCTCGCCCCACCCAATCTTTTCATAGCCCATTATTAACTGTCAAGGCGACGAGCCGGAATACCTACCGCTATCTTAAGATGTATTACATCTTTAGATGCGTCATTTTTGAAGTGAAAACTTCTTTAGCGGCTTTGTGCACTTTTCTTGGAATGAGTAAAAACGGTTAATTTCGCGTCAGGGTCACGTGTCCTGGGGGCTTACCACAAGCTCTTATTGCGATTCAATTATAGGAACGTTTTAACGACGTTCTAATGACGTTTCTTATTGTCATGACAATAAGGTACGTCATTGCACAAAAAGTCGCTGAAACGTTAATGCGTTCCTGTAATTGAATCGCAATAAGAGCTTGTGGTAAGCCCCCAGATCGAAAAAACGTCAGATTCGTAGCCGTCAGGTCACGATGGATCTGGGTAAGTGCTCGCTCTATGGGGCGTAGGTTCGATCCTATGTTTACTATTGTTTTTTTTATTTTTTATTAAATATATTATTAATTGAATTTAAAATACATATATTATTTTAAACTTTACGGATTACCAGTAACTTGAAGAAACAAATATTACAAATTTCACAAAAGACATCTCGTGGCCGGGCGCGAACCTCCGACCTAGGTACGTAGTACGTACGCTATGTACCAGCGCTTTGTCCGCTTGGCTACGATGATTTGTGTACGATAGCGCAATAAATGAATATTGTATTAAACCACATAAATGATAGTACTTTTATAGGTACTGATAATTAAAGCAATTCGTGCAAAATTATTCCCTAACCATTCCAAAATATCAAAAATGCACAACGTTAATATTCAAGTTTTCCCTTCTGCCGGCACTCCAGGAGTGCAACCTGGCCGTTTGTTTTATAGCACAGGTGGCAGACGAGCGTATTGCCCGCTTGATGTTAAGCAGCTACGTCAGCCTATATCAAATCAAATCAAAATGTTTTTTATTCATGTAAGCTAGATAGGCATTTATAAATCGTCAAAAATACTATATTTTAGAGTTACCACCGGTTCGTAATGTTGCTTCCATTGAGAAGAGCCGGCAAGAAACTCAATGGTTACTCTTTTCAAAAGAATAATGGCCGGCGCACAGTGAGAACGACGTGGCATAGCATTTTAATTTTTATCAATCGAATTTAATACTTATCCAATCGAAATAAGGTATATATTTCAATGCTCGGTGATCGACCTCGGAGTATCGCGGAGTATTTTCTCGGTGCACCCGCTGGAGCACCTTATTTCGATTGGATAACTATTCAATTTGATTGATAAAAATTAAAATGCCATGCCCTACCGTCCTCACTGTGCGCCGGCCATAATTGTATACATTTCAAACAGCAACGCTATGTGAGCAGGCAGACATTACAACATTGTGAATAGCAAAATGATAATTGCAATACCAAAGGCATTGCGACCTGAAGGGGAGTGGAACGGAGGGAGGGGAAGTGGGGGGGGGGGGTGTGGTCTTCTGGGTGTGGTCTTCTGCTAAAGGGTCTCTCACTCATCGTACGAAACGATCTTCTATGAGAGGGTGGTACTACCCCGGTCAAGCCAGCCCGTATATGAGCTGTTCTACCACAAAAAACTCGACATCCACTTAAATAGCTAAAACAGTCGTGAAGTAAAATCGATAGCGCAGTACCTACACCACTAGTGAACAACGTAAATCCTAAACATAGGCTGGGTAGTTTAGGAGGCAGGAGACGAAGCAACACAAATCAGTCAAACAGCCACCGACCCTTTTAGAAGGAAAGGGGGAAGATTCGAGGGCAAGAATTGTACCTCTGACAGTGAAAGGTTCTTATCAATGTCAACCCTCCTTTGGGAGCGTCCATAAATTATGTGAGGCATTTAGAGGGGAGGGGGTCGAGCCAAATCTCACGTGGGGGAGAGGGGGATTTCGGAAAATATCACGTAATTTTTTTTACAGCAAGAAACATTGTAAAATTGTAAGAAATCTGGGTCAAATTAAGTAAAATATTTTTCTCTCCTAGAATATGGCTATATATAAATCTCATGTGAGATTAGAGGGGGAGTGAGGGGGTGGAGCCGCCAAATCTCACGACATCGCACCAAGGGGGGAGCGGGGTAGAAAAATCTCAAAAATCGCCTCACGTAATTTATGGACGCCCCCAAAGGAGGATTGACATTGACAAGAACCTTTTATTGTCAGTAGGTACAATTCTTGCCCTCGAATCTCCTAGTGAATCATATAGCAGTACCGAATGGATATTATTAGGGTTTCGTACCCAAAGGGTGCCAACGGGACCTTATCTAAGCCTACGCTGTCCGTCCGTCCGTCCGTCTGTCAGCGGGCTGTATCTCACGAACCGTAATAGGTACAGAGTTGAAATTTTCACAGAATGTGTATTTCTGTTGCCGCTATAACAAATACTAAAAATAAAATAAAATTTAAAAATACAGGGGGTCCCCATACAAGAAACTTAATATTTTTGACGTTTTTATTTTACGGTGGTACGGAACCCTTCATGTGCGAGTCCGACAAGCACTCGGCCGGTTTTAATCTACCTATCTGTTAGTAGCAGGTACGTATGAAAACTTGTTGACCATGATATTTGTCAGGTTACCAGTGAAATAGTCATCACTACATTAACCTCCCGGCTCCTGGCGTACTGGCATGTCTCCAACGCCAGTGTCACATGCAGGCTGGCCAACTCTCATAATAAATTATTCGGGACATTATGGAAAAAATGGGACATGCAAAATAAATTCTGCGCTTTCGTCTTAAAAGATACATTATAAGAGTTTGATCGTTGCGCCTTTAAGTTCCCTAACGACTGCCGGTTCAATGCCATCTGTAAACAAATCTCATCTAGCGCCCTTTTTAAACCGACTTCAAAAAGGAGGAGGTTTCTCAATTCGACCGTATATATATTTTTTTTTTTATGTGTGTTCGCGGATAACTTCGTCGTTTATGAACCGATTTTGATGATTCTTTTTTTGTTGGAAAGGAGATATTCCAGCGGTGGTACCATGATAAGGAAACCAGGATCTGATGATGGCATCCCAGAGAAATCGAGGGGAACCTTCGAAAATCGTAGGGGCGACTAGTGCGTTTGTAATTTTTTTCATTAAGTATTTTAAAGCACTACTATTTTATGAAGGTCTGGAGTCGATCTGATGATGGAGCCGAAAGACAGTCGAGGGAACTCCTCAACGATTTACAGCAATTACCTGGTGTTTGGGCTTGATTAATTTGTATTGATGAGAACTTTACCCCTAGATGGGTTGTGACTGTCATTAGGGGTCTGATGATGAAGACGAAGGACAGTCAAGGGAACTCCTCAACGTTTTACAGTAGCTACCTTGTGTTTGGACTTAATTCATTTCTATAGATGAGAGCTTTGCACCCATATGGTTTATAAGTGCCATTACAGGTCTGATGATGTAGACAGTCGAGGGAACTCTTCAACGATTTACAGCAGTTACCTTTTGTTGGGCTTACTTCATACGGTTCAATATGCCAAAATGTTCATTGGTATGGCACCACTAAAAATCGTGAAATAAATGATGGTGTGTTATCGAGTATTTGGAGTCGGTGCCAATCTTGGTATGCCAAGTCTAACTACTATAAAATTAAGAAGATAGATTGGCACCGACCCCAAATACTCGATAACACACCATCACGTCTGGTTTTCCCGGAGGGGTAGGCAGATGTGGTAATAGAAATATTATTTCAGGCTTTTTAGTGCACCAGGTTTTTTTTAAGTCGGTTTGTTTTTTTTAATAAAAATAATGGTACTTTGGAACATGCTCTTCGAAGAACCCCATATTGTAGTGCAAAGAAAAGACTCCAGAAAGCAGATCATTCCACAGTAAAAATGGTATAAAAATACAACGTTAAAAATCGGGATTGTTAGCGTCTCGTCAGATAGGCGGGACGTGGGACACGGGGTCTGAAATCGGGACATCCTGTTTTAGTCCAGACAGCTGGCCACCACGCCTCCAACTGATTATATCTGTAGAGGGTGTACAACTAGCTGTCTTGTTTGCCAACCTTGTTTTACGTGATACCGGAAGCAAGCTAAATGTACTTCTAGGCTGGTGCAGCCATTTTAGCCAGTTTAGAATGGTTTTAAAAAGTATTTCTAGGAACTAAAGTGATTTTTAATGCTAGTGTCCAGTATACAGGAACTGACTATTACCTAATCCCGAGGGATAGGTAGGTTTCCTCACGATGTTTTCCCTCACCGTCAGCAAACTGTAAATTATGCACATAGGTGACAACAAGACAAGATGGCGACAAGGTTCACCACCTGTCACGTTGGGTTCTGACTATCTGGTGAAACGTGGGCTTTGAGTTGGCTTAAAACCTCCACAATGTGGTGCTGTATGGCCACTCAAGCCTCTGACTACCCCCCGAATGGGGATAAAAGTCGTGACGTTATATTTATTTGTCCAGTGTAAGTCGATCATAACTTTCTATACATTTGGGGTTAGTGTTTAAAACGCCACTAACCACGTCCAGTTGTCTCACAAGCCGCGCGAGGCAGCCTTGTCTCGCTTAGTTTTACAGGGTGCGCCCGAGCCAAATGCTCGCCATGCCTCACCCGAGCGCTGTCACTTGCCTCGCCTAGTTTGGAGTCGTGAGACGGAACGATAATGTTGCTGATTGCTTTGGTATACCCTTCTCTGTCTAGAGTGTTGTTTGGCTCATCCTTTGGCTCGCCTGAGCGTGTTATTGAGGCTACGGAGCGTGCCGCGCAGGGCAAGTGTGGCATTAATTCTGAAGCTAGTGATATGAAAATTAGTATTTAGACTAAAAAAAAGCAGTGGTAGCAGATTGGTTAAGCACGCGTCTTGTGGGCTTAAGGTCCTGGGTTCAAACCCTGGCTCACACCTCTGGATTTTTCGAAATCTATGTGTGAATCATAACTTTAATATGATTATCACTTGCTTACGGGAGCGAAAGAAAACATCGTGAGGAAACCTGCATGTCTTTAGACATGTGAAATCCACCAACCCGCACTGGGCCAGCGTGGTGGATTATGGCCTGAATCCCCCTCGCATTGAGGGGAGGCCCGTGCCCAGCAGTGGGACGTTAAAAGGGCAAAATTATTATATATTAGACTAAGCGTTGTTGGTTCCCGTTGCTACTAGTTGAAATGCAGTCCAATATTAGATAATACAGTAGGTACAGGTACTGTGTCTATGGACCCGGTTTAGTAAGACAAATTATTTTGTACAGTCACGTGTGTCTGTGTTGGTTAATGTTTTTGAGACAGTGAGATATTTTAAACAAGCTATGCATAAACAGATCCAATTTCAGATAACTGCGATGATCACATTACTTTTATTGTTCTGCTTGCTTCTATAGTTATTGTAAATTACTTTTGTGGTTCTGCAGAGTTTATAAGATTGGAATAGAATAAACGAATATCAGGTAACAATTCGATTTCAGAGACAAGCGCCAAATAGGCCCCTCTGAATTGTTTGCAATATCTCTAGCCATCTTTTCGTAGTTATGTATATTTCTATAGAATGTTTGTTACGTTTTGACGGGCCCGTTGGCGTGGTTGGCGTGATGGCGCCTTTCACGCTGCAGGTCGTAGGTTCGATTCCTACCCGGGACATGTATTTGTTTGCATGAACATGTCTGCACGTCCCGAGTCTGGGTGTAATTATGTATATTAAGTATGTATGTATTTACAAACAAAAAAGTAGTAGGTATATGTAATATGAGTTATCTGGTTTCCATAGTACAAGCTCTGCTTAGTTTGGGATCGATCAGGTAGCCGTGTGTAGAAAATGTCCCAGGATATTATTATTATTAATAATGGCGGTATAACACAGCTTAGCTTATAGACTGTCGACATTTTTTTAAGGTGCGTTTTCGAGAGACGCGGTAGAGGGCAGACGGCAGCGTCAGACGGCCACTGCATGTGCCGCAACGGCAGACGGCATTACTTTTCAGTATTCATTTGTATGAGACCGATTCCGACATACGACTGCTACTGCCGCGTATGTCGCTCCAGCAATGCCGTCTGCTGTCGCCGTCTGCTGTCGCCGTCTGTCGCTGCCGTCTGCCGTCTGCCGCAACCCGTGCAATCGAACCGTATAATATCACGCCGCGTAAGTTTAGGCCTTCCCCTGAAGGCCTAAACTTGAAAATTGACATTTTTACATTTTGTCTGTCTACCGCGGGATCGGGAACCCGATTTCGACTGAGAAGATCCGGCAAGAAACTCAGCAGCTTGTCTTATTACTTTTTTTTATCGGCACTTACTTGTTTTCGTAAATAGACATAATATACGCCTTGTTATTTCGTTCACGTTGCACCTACTGGTAGTATAACGTTTGGTACGGGCCATAGGATAGGAGTCGTCTCTGAAAAATCTTTCTGAACTGTTCGTGAACAACCTGGGCCCTAAGTCGCTTAAGCCATTGAACTGCCATTGCCATTGAGCTGCTATAGTGATCGACGCTCTGATTGGTGGGTTGTTTCTGACCGACCAATCAGAGGCCGATCAGCACGGTCGGCCGATCAGCTTAAAGGCAATGGCTAAGCGACTTAGAGCCTTTGGACTTTGGGCCGGTTGTGATTGTCTGGCGATATTCCTGTCCTGCCCCGGAAGAAGCGTTATGTTTTTAAATATTACGTAAGTAGGCAAATTTCGGAATCAGCCATTTCGTAATTTGCCCTGGTCTGGGTGTAATTGGATCGCCCCCAGTCCTTTGTAGCCATAGTTCAAGCTTTGCTTAGTTTGGGACAATACAGTTGGTTAGTCTGGCGATTAGGGCCTCCGCAGACTTGCTACTTTTAGCATCGGCGATCGGCGATTTTGATGCTGCGTCTCGCTCGTTCGCGCTCGAAGAAACGCGACGCAGCATCGAAACGTCACAAAATCGCCGGTCGCCGATGCTAAAAGTAGCAAGTCTGCGGAGGCCCATTGATTATTTTATATCTGAAGGCTTTTGTAATTTTAAAGTCTTCATCGCTGCCTTAATCGCTCCAAAGCTTAATAGTATTTCGTGGCCTCCACAGCTCCCAAGGCCAGATAAGGTAATGGCTTCAGCTAATCAGACCGGGGCGGGCTGCCCGCAACTTCGCCGCCGTAACCTTGACGGCGTGGTTTTACAGCGCGGTATCAAACGCGGAAACTGGTCGAATATCTGACGTTATTTCCTAGAGGTTACCGTAAGTTTGTGTGATATTAGTATAGTCTGATTTTTAATTAGACGAAGTAAACTGACAGGTGCTAGTGTCACTTTTCGATATAAATAGAACACATAAGGATCAAATTCATAGAACAGTGTCATTTATAGCTGTCAGTTCGCTTCGTCTAATTAAAAATCAGACTATAGTTTTTACTTCGTCACTTGTTTTTAGGGTTCTGTACCTCAAAAGAAAAAACGGAACCCTTATAGGATCACTTTGTTGTCCGTCTGTCAAGACGTGCACAGCCCAAATCTCTTGTATTACAAACATGAAATTTGTACATTTGGTACTTTTGATAGCGTAGAAGAAGAGCATAGGAAGGATTTTGAAAAATTCCACCCCTAAGAGGGTAAAAAAAGGGGTGGAAGTTTGTATGGCGGTCCTTCATTTCTGAAGCTAGAGCTATGAAATTTAGTAATAAGGCTACTCATTACAAATAAAACATATTAGTTTCAGCGTTTTTGAAAATTAAACTCATTATAAGTTTGTACGGAACTCTCAGGGTGCGAGTCCAACTCGCACATGTCCGGTTTCTTTTTGGATTTTCCGAAAGTTTTTGGGCATCTACCATAGATTGGTAGTAGACCCAAGCTGTAGTCAATCGACTGCAGCTCATTTACGGGCTGGCTTGACCGGGTTAGTACCACCCTTTCACAGAAGATCGGCGTAAATCTT
Organism: Drymonia ruficornis; assembly: GCA_947859195.1. Taxonomy (NCBI): domain Eukaryota; kingdom Metazoa; phylum Arthropoda; class Insecta; order Lepidoptera; family Notodontidae; genus Drymonia; species Drymonia ruficornis. The sequence goes on from OX401923.1 coordinate 1,976,266, forward strand.
CGATCAAGTGTGTAGATCGTTGGCGTAAATTAGCTATTAAAGCTGCGTTTAGCCACTAAGTTAACAGGTTAATGATCTTCATAATACTTGAATATATCAACACTCACCAGTATACTATTATATAGTCTGTTTCAATCAGAAAAAAAAACTTTGTAAACAAAGAAACGTCAAAGTTCTTAAATAGTTTTAGTGATGTGCCTATTGTATACTATAACGAATATGAACGAATGAGTGAATGGATTATTTTCATTCGATGGAATAAACTTGATTAGAAGGTATCGGCTTCTTTACGTCAACTTATAGAAATATAGTTATGAAATGAAATCAATAATCTATGCATAATAAAACTTATTATAAATTTAATATTAGTATAGGGCTTTTCTTAGATTTTAACTTTTGTTATGCATTAAAATATAGTGTGTACATAATTAAAACAAACAAAAGAACTAATTTATTAGAATCATCAGTACGTATGATGCCGACAGTCGAGATAAATACGGGCTGGACAATAAATCAACAAAATAATAAATAAAAGAGGTAACTTTTACTATGATTATAACTACGTTCGTGGCACACGAGACTATAAAACGTTGCTGGAATATTACGCACTCCCTTGCACTTACGGATCTTATGGGCGGGCCCATAAGTACAAAGGAGCGCGCAATATGCTCAAGTTTTATGGCCCAAAATTATTTAAAAAAAATCTTAATAACACTGACTGTAGGCCGCATAAGAAGGCTCAAGGTCACTCAGAGAGCTATGGAGACGGCTATGCTCGGAGTTTCTCTACGAGATCGAATCAGAAATGAGGAGATACGTAGACAAACCAAGGTCACCGATATAGCACTGCGAATTAGTAAGCTGAAGCGGCAGTGGGCGGGGCACATAGCTCGGAGAACTGATGACCGATGGGGCAGAAAGGTTCTTGAGTGGTGACCACGTACCGGAAGACGCAGCGTGGGTAGGCTCCCGACAAGGTGGACCGACGACCTAGTGAAGGTCGCGGGAAACCGCTGGATGCAAGTGGCACAGGACCGGTCGTTGTGGAAAACCTTGGGGGAGGCCTATGTCCAACAGTGGACGTCTTTTGGCTGAAATGATGATGATGACCTAATAACATCAAATTTATCTCTATGGGCCTCTACGTGATGGACCCATGTCCTCATGCAAGCCTTCCAAAGGTCCAGGTTTAGCCCGAGTGGTCAAAATAGAGAAACATAATAATAATTATTTATTTCAAGTTAAAAACTCAATATACAGTCAAAAAGACATTTAAGTAAGATAAATTTGAGATTAAAATATAGTGTAAACTGCAAATTGCACTCGTTGCACATAGAAGTAGAAACAAATCGGTAAGAAATAAAAATTAAATGAATTTTCTTAATTTCTGTTTTTAAAACTACCTGAAAATGCAGTGAGCATATTGGCATAATGGCCTAGAATTCCTTTGCCTTTACACTTTTTTGAATCTGTTTTTCATTCATTAAATATGGTACAAATCGGCACTTCACTAAAGCATTGGAAAAAAAAAGCAACAAACTTATTACAATTTTATAAGTTCTTTAATTTTTACGTGTTTTAGTTGAAATTACAATCTAAAACGAGTGTAATATGAAGGCGACAGTATTTCCGAAGATTCCCACATCAGAATTTAATGTAGTGAAAACGAAATAAGTGTGAAATCGACGATTTTGTGTTGAGTGATGGTTTGTTTACAAAGTTTTTTTTTCTGATTGAAACAGACTTTACGTATTATATTCGGTATCAAATACAGATATTCGGTGAAATATCTATAAATCATTGGGGCAATACTTTCTTTCATACGACGGCCCATCGACAGGAACAGCACATTCGGACGTTACCACCAAACTTTTACTATACACACCGTACAAGGGATATTGGCTGTATTAGAAAAGCAGAAAGGTGTAGATACCGGCATAACTCTGTTGGCATCTGGGCGAAGACACGTTCTTAATAGGGTTGGCACTTTTAGAGTTAAGTAACTATTTTTATGAAGTCACATGGCGATCACTGTCTTGTCTGAACTGAGAAAATAACAGGTGAGATTCTAATTTCTATATAGTAAAAGATAATAAGTATAAATCTAATTTTACACGCCTTAATTTGGGCTAGTACGGGCCGGGCTCCATTAGCGCGTTGCGTTGCGTCGTCGCAAGATTTTGTACTGGCGCTTCACTTTCCCCCGCTTCGTCTCTCGCCCGTCGACCCTTTGATCCGTTGCGACGACGCAACGCAGCGCACTAGTGGGGCCGCGCTCTACCACGGAGGAGAACCTAAAGTTATATCAGTATCGGAAGACTAGTATGATAATTTGATAGTGAATTTGGTTTTCTTTTATAACTACTATTATATTGTTATACACCTCAGCTGAACTCCCTTATATATTATGCTCCCAACCGTCGAAATGACCCTAATAGGTCTAACAGGACCAGATTGCAGACACACAGGAACAGGACAGGTCCTAATAGGACTTCTATAAAAACTCTTAGGTACTTTATTGAAGTGTCAACCCTGTGCACAAGCAGGTTTTGGATCACCGCCAGTCGGTCCGGTACTAGACCGATATTTATGGCAGGAGCCGACCTCTTCGGTAGTTTTGAACTTTACGATTTCTTACATTTGTTAATGTTACGTATTTGACCGGTGTGTACTTACCTTTACCACGGGCCACGATAAGCGAAGCAAATATAATATCGCCAGACTTACATATCAACTGTATGGTCCCAAACTAAGCAAAGCTTGTACTATGGGTATCGTATAATGGATAGCGGGCGATCCCAGTGTCATCCACACGCAGAACAAATTACTAAACGTTTCCGAAATTTGCCTATGGCGGGCATCGAACCCGCAACCACCCGATGCAGTGAGCTGAAAGCCTACGCTCGAACAACTGCACCAAGCTGTCGTCAACTTATCGTAATGTAAGCGCCGCCATACACGCGACTGCAAAAATGCAGTCCGTGTGCAGTCGCGTGCCGTCGACTGCAACCAAACTGCAAAATTGCAGTCCGTGTATGTTAGCGCTAAGAGTTCAAGTCGGTCACCGCAGAGCTCTACAACTTAGGGCAACCGTATTATAAATTCGTGGTTTATTCTGTGTCGGAAAGCATACCTACTATTGTTAATAATCAAATGAAATGTCTTAGCGCCGCCATACGCGGACTGCTTGTCGACAGCTCTAGAGCAGTTGGTTGTCGACTGCAACCAACTGCAACCAACCGCCCGCCGACTGCTTGAGCGGTCCGTGTATGAATGACAATTCTGTATTGAAACTGCGGTCGACTGCAACCAACAGAGCTGTCGACAAGCAGTCAGGTGTATGGCGGCACTTACTGTGTCTATGGACTCTGTTTAGGAGGACAAAATATTTTGGATAGTCACGTTTCTCCATCTTTCTAGTTAATGTCGTTGGGAACAATACAGTTTGCGTAATAGTCTGTCGATTTTTTGCTGTAGTTATTTTCCATTCCTTTCGAAACGATAATTTTGCGTAGTTACAGTTGTTTCTATAAAACTTCACAATCAAATAATATTTCTCCGTCTGTGTGTTTAGGCTGGGTCTTTATTAAGCCACACCCTCTGAGACCCCGAGACCCCGCTAAACAAACTATACGATTTGTTTACTCTACTTGTACCTACACTGCGTGCCTTTTTCATAAAGATTTATCGTACAAGTTTCTATTTTAATGCGTAGTTATGTGTGAAGACATAAATCTAACACTTTTAACAGCTTTTAACGATATTTAGACTACGTTCTAGGGCTTTATAGTGACTAGCAATGCCTCGGTTTCACACGCCTTAACTCTACATTACATTAATCAACAGTGCCTCAAGCATGTTTGCGCTAGCCAAAACGAACGGTTTTCAGGCTGGGCATTACATTATACAATTTGCAGAGCACTAAACTAGTGTTACAGTGCGAGATTAAGTTTTATTTTTTTTATAGTACTTCGGTGGCAAAAAAGCGTACGGCCCGCCTGATGTTAAGCAGTTACCGTAGCCTATGGATGCTTACAATACCAAAGGCATTACTCGCATATTGCCGACCTGAAGGGGAGTGGGATGGAGGGAGGGGGAGGGGGAGGGGGGTTGGGCTTGCGGCTCTCTCACTCATCGTACGAAACGCAGCTGTAATAGCTACTTTACGCCGATCTTCTGTGAGAGGGTGGTACTACCCCGGTCGAGCCAGCCCGTATATGAGCTGCAGTCAATTGGCTACAGCTTGGCTCTACCACCTTGGCTTGGCCTTGACTACCACTAGATCACTAACTGCCTTTAAATTTTTCAATTTTAGCTCACTAGCTCACCTAGCCTCTGCAAATTGAATAATGTAATGCTCGCCTATCATCAGTAGAACCTGAGTAGATATACCTCTATCTCAGTTTATAAGGGCCACCGCAGACTTGCTACTTTTAGCAGCGAACCGAACGCAGCGACTGAGTCGCTTTTCGGAAGCTCGATGCAGCGACTGAACGCTACACCCCGCACACTTGCGGATGCCGGTCGCAGCGATTTTTCATGTTGACTACAGGCTACCGTATCAGCATTGGAGCAGTCGCTGCGTCCGATCGCAGGAAGTCGCTAAATCGCGATGCTGCATCGATGCAGTCGCAAAATCGCGCGACTCTGATATTGCGATCGAACGCAGAGAGTCGCCAAAACGCGATGGAGCATCGATGCAGTCGTAAAATCGCCGATCGTCGATGCTAAAAGTAGCAAGTCTGCGGAGGCCCTAAAATATACTCACAGTGCAATAAATAAACATACAAACACGAACCTACAATACATTACACTCCTTTATTGGGCAGTCGCGAAAGAACAGCATGTCCTCATAATATAGACCGACGAAGCCGTATAAAGTAGCTATTTTGAAACACATTGCTCGTTCATTTTTGCGCGAGCCGGTCGCGTTGTGGTCGAGTTGCGGTCGCGTTGAGGTCGCGGTGCGTTCGAAATGTGGATCACCACACGCCGAAATAAACGCTCAGTTTTTACGTATTGTATTATTAATTTATAAACCATTGGGAATTAAATATAAGTCATTTGTTTTTTATGTAAACTAAGGTGACAAACAAGCGTTACTGCCTGATGTGAATCAGTTACCGTAGCCTATAGATGATACACGAAAGGCATCGCTCGCACATTGCCAACCTAAAGGAGAGTGGGAGATATGAAATTAAAGTAGAGTGGGCTTCCGGCTCTCACACTCATCGTACGAAACATCTCCTGTGAAAGATTGTTAGTACCCCAGTCAAGCCAGCCCGTATATGGTCTGCAGTCAAGTGGCTACAGCTTGGCTTTACCACTGTGTTTTGTCGATAAAACTTAATAATTATAAGTAAGTATATTTTATTTGCTTTTATTATTTGTAAATTATTAAAAATCTGTGTTTCCTGTTTTATTTCAAATAAAAAGACTGAGAAAAAATTATTTACATTTAAGCTAAGTTAAGACAATAAAGACTCTGACCCCCATGTCAGAGGGTGATCGCGGGCCGGGCCAAAAAGCGCCCGGACAAAAAAAAAAAAAAAAAAAAAAAAATAATTATAAGTAGTTGGTAGCGTATCTTTAGTACCTATAATGCTAATGATTCTGCGGAGAAAGGTTTTTTTATATTTTTTTCTTTGCAAATATCAAACCATTTAGAATAGGGCATCTGTATCCCCGTTGTTATAATAAAGCCACGCAATCGGGGCGGCACACAGTGGAACGTATTTGAAAATTTGGGACTTAGGGGTAGAAATGTATATTTTTGGATTCTCCTATTTAATACAAGCATTTTTTGTTTCTACCACTTTTTTATAAGTGCTTTACTTTCTGAGATATGGCCGCTCAAAATTGGCCAAAATGGAATTAGCGATATTAAAAAACGAAGTACCTTTAGAAAAAATCTAATGATGGATTTAGATTCTACTAATTGATCCAAGCATTTTATATTCAGGGTAATTTTTCATTAAACCGACTCTTTCAAAAGTTATAGCACTTAGAAGTTTTTGATTTTTTTAAATTGCTCAATAACTCCAAAATCTCACGTTATTTCAAAATATCTTTTATATACTCGTAAAGATGGCATCTTTGGCTACAATTTGCACTATATGCCAAATTGCGAAAATCTGCGATTTCGGGTCAATATAAGATTTTCTATATACATGGATGATTTTTTTTTAATTTCAAACTTAATCCCCTTTAAATCCAAAAATGTGGGGTTAAAATGTATATTTTTGGATTTTCCTATTAAATGCGAGCATTTTATGTTCCCATAATTTTTTCGTGAAGGCCTTACTTTTCGAGTTATGGCCGCTGCAAATCGGTCATAGTGGACTTAGCGATATTCGAAACTGAAGTACCTTCAGAGAAAATTTGATAATGAATTTGGATTCTACTAATTGATGCAATCATTTTATATTCAGGGTAATTTTTCATTAAACAGACTCTTTCGATAGTTATAGCACTTTGAAGTTATTTTTTTTATGAAAATTACTTATTTTGCTAAATAACTCAAAAATCGCACGTTATTTCAAAATATATTTTATATATTCATAAAGGTGGTACCTTGGGCTACAATTTGCACCATATGCCAAATCTAAAAAATCTGCAATTTCGAGTCAATCTAAAATTTTCAATATACACGGATGATAGTTTCCTAACTTGACACTTTATCCTCTTTAAGTCCCAAAATTTGGGGTTGAAATGTATATTTTTGGATTTTCCTATTAAATATGAGCATTTTATGTTCCTATAATTTTTTCATGAAGGCCTTACTTTTCGAGTTATGGCCGCTGCAAATCGGCCATAGTGGACTTAGCGATATTCGAAAATGAAGTACCTTCAGAGAAAATTTGATAATGGATTTGGATTCTACCGATTGATGCAATCATTTTATATTCAGGGTAATTTTTCATTAAACCAACTCTTTCGATAGTTATAGCACTTTGAAGTTATTTTTTGTATAAAAATAACTTGATTTCCTCAGTAACTCGAAAATCGCACGTTATTTCAAAATATATTTTATATATTCGTAAAAGTGGTACCTTGGGCAACAATTTGCACCATATGCCAGATTTAAAAAATCTGCGATTTCGAGTCAATCTAAGATTTTCAATATACATGGATGATAGTTCCTAACTTGACACTTTATCCTCTTTAAATCCCAAAATTTGGGGTTGAAATGTATATTTTTGGATTTTCCTATAAAATGCAAACATTTTATGTTCCCATAATTTTTTCATGAAGGCCTTACTTTTCTAGTTATGGCCGCTGCAAATCGGCCATAGTGGACTTAGCGATATTCGAAAATGAAGTACCTTCAGAGAAAATTTGATAATGGATTTGGATTCTATCAATTGATGCAATCATTTTATATTCAGGGTAATTTTACATTAAATCAACTCTTTCGATAGTTATAGCACTTTGAAGTTATTTTTTTTATAAAAATAACTTAATTTACTCAAAAACTCGAAAATCGCACGTTCTTTCACAATATATTTTATATACTCGTAAAGGTGGTACCTTGGGCTACAATTTACACCCTATGCCAAATTTCGAAAATCTGCGATTTCGAGTCGATCTAAGTTTTTTAATATACATGGATGATAGTTTTTTTTACTTGACACTTTATTATCTCTTTTTCACACCACCCGAGAGGTAGAGAACTACCCTTTACGAATATATAAAGAATATTTTGAAATAACGTGCGATTTTCGAGTTACTGAGGAAATCAAGTTATTTTTATACAAAAAATAACTTCAAAGTGCTATAACTATCGAAAGAGTTGGTTTAATGAAAAATTACCCTGAATATAAAATGATTGCATCAATCGGTAGAATCCAAATCCATTATCAAATTTTCTCTGAAGGTACTTCATTTTCGAATATCGCTAAGTCCACTATGGCCGATTTGCAGCGGCCATAACTCGAAAAGTAAGGCCTTCATGAAAAAATTATAGGAACATAAAATGCTCATATTTAATAGGAAAATCCAAAAATATACATTTCAACCGCAAATTTTGGGACTTAAAGAGGATAAAGTGTCAAGTTAGGAAACTATCATCCGTGTATATTGAAAATTTTAGATTGACTCGAAATTGCAGATTTTTTAGATTTGGCATATGGTGCAAATTGTAGCCCAAGGTACCACCTTTACGAATATATAAAATATATTTTGAAATAACGTGCGATTTTTGAGTTATTCAGCAAAATAAGTAATTTGCATAAAAAAAAATAACTTCAAAGTGCTATAACTATCGAAAGAGTCTGTTTAATGAAAAATTACCCTGAATATAAAATGATTGCATCAATTAGTAGAATCCAAATCCATTATCAAATTTTCTCTGAAGGTACTTCAGTTTCGAATATCGCTAAGTCCACTATGACCGATTTGCAGCGGCCATAACTCGAAAAGTAAGGCCTTCACGAAAATATTATGGGAACATAAAATGCTCGCATTTAATAGGAAAATCCAAAAATATACATTTTAACCCCACATTTTTGGATTTAAAGGGGATTAAGTTTGAAATTAAAAAAAAATCATCCATGTATATAGAAAATCTTATATTGACCCGAAATCGCAGATTTTCGCAATTTGGCATATAGTGCAAATTGTAGCCAAAGATGCCATCTTTACGAGTATATAAAAGATATTTTGAAATAACGTGAGATTTTGGAGTTATTGAGCAATTAAAAAAAATCAAAAACTTCTAAGTGCTATAACTTTTGAATGAGTCGGTTTAATGAAAAATTACCCTGAATATAAAATGCTTGGATCAATTAGTAGAATCTAAATCCATCATCAGATTTTTTCTAAAGGTACTTCGTTTTTTAATATCGCTAATTCCATTTTGGCCAATTTTGAGCGGCCATATCTCAGAAAGTAAAGCACTTATAAAAAAGTGGTAGAAACATAAAATGCTTGTATTAAATAGGAGAATCCAAAAATATACATTTCTACCCCTAAGTCCCAAATTTTCAAATACGTTCCACTGTGCGGCAGGCTGGCGCTGTAATCGTAAAAACAATGGCTAAATGTGTAATTTTCTTTATATTTTGTTTTTCCCGCGGTTGCGTGGTTATTCTCGGAAAATAATCTTGTTTTGGGAAAGCTTAAAAGGTTTCTGCTTACAAGGCGTAGAGCGGCGTGACACTACCCAACAACACTATAGAGGCGCGGCGCGACACTACCCAAGGGGCCATCCATAAATTACGTCACACGAATTTCATGATTTTTAGACCCCTCCCCCCCTTGTCACAGCTGGTCACATTTGCGAGACTCCCTCCCCCTCCCTGTGTGACGTCACATATTTTTTATAAATTTCAGCAATTTTCAAAATGTTTCGTTAACAATTCAAATTTCGGTTTAAATACTTAGATATATATGAGATTTTTAAATGTGACGTCACAAAACTTAGGGCCTCTCCCACCCCCATGTCACACAATGTCACATTTCGTCGACCCCCTCCCCTCCTTTACGTGTGACGTAATTTATGGATGGCCCCCAATCACACTATAGGCTCTTTCGAATTAGCGTTTTTTTGCGCGTATATCAGCGCGCGGTCCTTTCGGCATACGCGCTTACACGCGCGCTTCATTTCACGTTTCAAAAGCCAAACGCGCGTACACGGGCTTATTCCGGCGTGCACGCTCGAACCGGTGGAGGCGTCTCTCGCAGCTCGCGCTTATACGAGCTTAGAAGCGCGTCAACCTTCGTCCGAGTTGCGCGTGTGGTAAAAGGCGTGCCAATACGCGCCTTCACGCGCTTCGAAAAACGAGCTAATAAACGCTAATTTGAAAGCGCCCTATATCGGCGTTGTGCAACATTACCCAATCGTATTAAGCCCGCCCCATACATACGGAATTTTCCGTACGGAATTGCGTTTCCAAATATCGAATCGGTGATTCCGAACGCAGTAAATCCATCCAAATGTATGGACGTATCGCGTTCGGAAACACCGATTCGATATTTAGAAACGGGATTCCGATTCGGAATTCCGTAGGTATGTGGCGGGCTTTATAGAGATGCGACGCAACCAAACCACAGCTCGCATCTCTAGGATCTTCAGATTTTATGTGCGAAACAATGTCACCTCTGCCTAACCTTCGGTCCCTTCGGAGAGAACAGGCGTAATAGTTATTTGTGTTATATGGGGCCAAAGTGATATATTTTGTTCCGCGAGGGCGTTATTTTGAATTCAGAGGAAAGCGAAGGATTCTATAGTAGAATCCCGAGCGTAGCGAGGGATTCTAAAGTAGAATTCTGAGCTTTGCGAGGAATTCAATATACGCCGCCCGAGGACAAAATATTTTGGCCCCGAATGATACATACTATTTTTCATCACTACCTATGAGAAAAATAAAAAGCTACGTGTACCTCTACCTACTCGAAACTCTCATAATATTATGTAGTATCCAAACAAATAATATATCATCACATCATTACTCGAACTCATTTTTCATTATTATCTAAACCGAGACAAAAGAAATTAAAAGAAAAATGTACATGAAAATTTTTTTTCAGCGCGCGTTGTCATTACATTCTCTTTGGTTGCCGCGTAATCCTAACCGGCCAGTAACTTCTTCGTATATTAAGCGTTCGATTTTTTTGTCACATTCTATTCAGAAGCACAAACGCTGACCAATCAGGAAGGGGAAACAAAAACTCCCGTGGGAGCAAAATAGAATTTTGCTCCCGCTAGCCTTGAAAGGCAATTGACGTTTTTCGAATGGGTGTGATGAAAAGTTATTTTCATAGTGCGCATTTTAAACGCCGTCATTAAGGTTAAAGAGATAGCAGAAAATGCCTTGTTTATGTAGATTCCCGAAACGGAAGCCTGAAACCGCGGCGCTTATCACTTCAGCGGTACAACTGCAGGCATTTTGTGGGATTAGCACGACCTACATACGTGTTAGCTTGTGGTGAACGTTACAATTTGATGAGTTGCGCCCGCTCGTAAAATAAACGATACCTATAGTCTGATTTTTAATTAGACGAAGCCAACTGACAGCTGAAAATGACGAATTTGAACCTTAGTTGTTCTATTTATATTGAAAAGTGACATAAGAACCTGTCAGCCCACTTCGTCTAATTAAAAATTAGACTATAGGGATGAATGACAAGATGTCCTGGTTAATATTAATTAAGGGATCGTATTGATTTTCTTGTTAGTTGCATAGAAAGCCAAAAAAAAAAGAAAAAAAAAAATTTTATTGGACTGCGGTGGCAAAAAAGCGTGCGGCCCGCCTGATGTTAAGCAGTTACCGTAGCCTATAGACGCTTACAATACCAAAGGCATTGCTCGCACATTGCCGACCTGAAGGGGAGGAAGGGGAGTGGGATGGAGGGAGGGGGAGGGGGGGGGTGGGCTTACGACTCTCACTCATCGTACGAAACGCAGCTGTAATAGCTGCTTTACGCCGATCTTCTGTGAGAGGGTGGTACTACCCCGGTCGAGCCAGCCCGTTTATGAGCTGCAGTCAATTGGCTACGGCTTGGCTCTACCACCTTTAAAAACATCATCAATCCTTGCTGTTAGGGGTTGCGGGCTCGATTCCCGCCTGAGGCAAATTTCGGAAACGGCCGCTCTTAAATTTTCCCTGGTCTGGGTGGCAATGGGATCACCCAGTCCATTCTACCAGGCTACCAGTTTGACCAGGTAAATTACGAAAAGCCCGTTTTCGAATTTTACCTCTGGCGGGAATCGAACCCTCTACCATCCGATGTAGTTAGCCGAGCAGGCTACGCTCGAACCCTGCGCCAAGCGCTCGTGGTCAATGACCAGCATTTTATAAGCATAGGTTCTATTTCCCCGGTTTATTAGGTTTTAGGTCCCCGGTGGGGCATGCACCAATGGATGAATTTTCATCTATGTGCATAATTTACAGTTCGCTGACGGTGAGGGAAAACATCGTGAGGAAACCTACCTATCCCTCGGGATTAGGTAATAGCCAGTTCTTGTATACGCGGCGACACGGTTCACCACCTGTCACGTTGGGTTCTGACTATCTAGTGAAACGTGGGCTTTGAGTTGGTTAATACCTCCACAATGTGGTGGTGTATGGCCACTCAAGCCTCTGACTACCCCCGAACGGGGATAAAAGTCGTGACGTTACATTACATTTTTCTATTTATGACGGCGTATTCACGATAGGCTGAAATATCGAATGCTTCAGCGGAGTGTCTGTGGTAAATAGTTAATAAAAACCCTGATATAGAGCGGCTACTGAACTATTGGTGTGTGGTTACAGTGTGAGCGGGGCGGAGACATTGTTTTCGTGAAATAAAAACTAGAAGTAATGATACTGTTAAGGTAGAAGTTCGCTCAATGCGGCAGACAGCAGACGTCAGTCGGTCTCATAAGGTAGGTTACAATTTGTATGAGACTGACGTCTGCCGACTGACGTCTGCCGACTGATGTCTGCCGTCTGCCGCGTAGATCCAACTCGTACCTATAGAAAATGTAATGCCGTCTGCCGTCGCGGCATATGTCATCGCCACAATTGGTATGAGACCGCCTGACGTCTGCTGTCTGCCGCGTTGAGGCGAATTCTTACCATAATAGCTAATACTTAACAACCTAGCAACTAACTAACTGCACGGGGCCTCGAGTCTCTTAAAATGGTCCATTGCGAAACCACTGGTCTCTAATATTGTCTTTGTAAATTCTTCATTGTAAATTGCGAATTCTTGGCGGTCAGCATCTTGATGGGACTGCTTACAGATGGTATTTTTTTGGGTTCCGTACCCAAAGGGTGCCAACGGGGCCGTATTACTTAGCTGAGTCCGACTGTCAGTCTGTCAGCGGGCTGTATCACACGAACCGTAATAGGTAGAGGCTTGAAATTATCACAGAATGTGTATTTCTGTTGCCGCTACAACAAAAACTACTAAAAATAAAATAAAATTTAATAATAAAGGGGGTCCCCATACAAGAAACTTGATTATTTGACGTTTTTATTCTACGGTGGTACGGAACCCTTTATATGCAAGTCCGACACACACTTGGCCGGTTTTTTATGTGACTACGGTGGCAAACAAGCGTACGGCCCGCTTGATGTTAAACAGTTACCGTCGCCTGTGCTTACAATACCATGCATCACTCGCACGTTGTCGACCTGCTTGGAACCGAGGGGAAGGGGGGTTTACCGATCATTGCCCCCTTACATTTTACTTTTAAGGTTTTTTCTCGCTCTCAGCTGTCACTGTGACCAAACCATTTGCAATAAAACAGGAGCGGTCGACGCGGCGCCTGACACCGACATAAATTTCATTCCGGTTCCCACCCACCCGTGGGCTCCGGATCTACACTGAGCCCACTAAAGTACGTCTGTTTTAGGTCTAAATCCAGTGACGACGTGGGTATTGAAATAAGACGCCCTACTCTTTTACAAACGAAACGATATTTCGGTCGAAAAACGCGTATTTCCTACTACGTTTCTCATTGATTCCGACATTTCTTACGATAGTAAAATTGTTTAACGTCTTCGTCGTCGTCGAATCTAAACGTCAAACAATTTTTGTTCGTAAGAAATGTCGGAATCAATGAGAAACGTAGTAGGAAATAAGCGAATTTCGTCCGAAATTTCGTTTTCGTTTGTAAAAGAGTAGGCCCTAAGAACTGTTGGTTCCACGTAAGTCCTTAGACTGTGTGAGTTGATAAAATACTGAAATGTTATAAATGACTTACCATTGATGTATTATTTTGACAGATATGGTAACTTCTAACATCGCAATCACTAAACTTGTGCTCAGCGCACCACTACATGCAGCGAAATTCACACATCTGTTATCGCACTCGCAATTCGACAATTAACTAATTATATACGTTCGAAGGCAGTAATAGGGTGAAACGTGACTGTTAAAAATAGTTCATCCTACTAAACGGAGTCCATGGACACAGTACAACTCAGTCGCTCGTGGAAAATAATGCCAAAAACATGTCAATAATGCCAATAAGGGCTCATCTTCTGGTAAATAATACGCATCAAAATGCCTTTAAGTTGTTGTGTAATTGTCGAATTTCGAGTGTGATAACAGATGTGTGAATTTCGCTATGTAGTGATGCCTAGTGATTGCAATGTAAGGAAGTACCATATCTGCTAAAATAGTACATTAATGATCACACCCAGTAACTGAACCGCGTCTACTGGAGCAAGTTACTAGTCTACATTGTCTTTAGCCATAAATCATTATTTATTTACTGTTTTTAAAATAAATGAAGCATTAATTGTGATATAGCAATATAATAATGTTTCGAACTTAATTTTAAATGTCAGAAAAGGGTGAATGAACAACTTCTAAGTAAATGTTCGCGTGAATGAACGAAATGAATAGCCTGCAAAATTACCTAGTATCCTGAAAATGATGGCGGCAGGAAATCATAGACAATTAGCTGAAGAAGAATATCACCGGAAGTGCGGTCTGGCTGCCGGTACCGGAAGCGAGTTAGCAACATTCCGGCCGTATTGTCAGCCTTTAGGAATTATGAAAAGAACGATTCACTAGGTATGAGAGAGTGAATGAGTTGCTGATAGAATGAATACCTATAAGAACATTGATGTATTATTTTAGCAGATATGGTACCCACTAACATCGCAATCACTAAACTTGTGACAACTTTTGACGTTTGCATATTATAATAGTGGACGTTAGCGGCGTCTTATCTTATTGGTATTTGATCACCAAAGACATTACCAAGACAAAGGGAGACACGTAATTGTTCAAAATAGTTTATCCTACATAACGGAATCCATAGACACAGTATGACTTAATCGCTCGCAGAAAATATTGTTGAAAACATGTTAATATTGCCAATACGGCTCATCTTCTGGTGAATACCTAATGCCTTCTATATTTAAAAAGTTAATAATAATAATAATAATAAATCGTTTATTTCGGAAAGATCCATATTAAGGTAGCACAAAACAAACTAAATATATAAAAGGTTATAAGGGACGTGCGACAGCTACGTGCGCTCTCGTCCAGTGCTTCATGGAATTGCGATGCGATAACAAACGTGTGAATTTCGCTGCATGTGGAGTTGCGTTAAGCGCAAGTTTGTGATTGCGATGACAGAAGGTAGTACCATATCTGTTAAAATAGTACATCAATGGTGATGACCATATAAAGGACATCGAATCTAGAATTAGATCAAGATTATTCGCATGATTCTAAACTGTAATACGGGGTTCGCATTTCCGGTCCAACTTTTACGGCGATAAGGATAGCTCGTTCCTGAGCTAATTTAAAATTCAACTGCACGCTCTGACCTGAATTCAATGAAATGGTGGAATTTGTTCAATTACTTCACTTAATACTTTTTTATACGGTGTTAATCTATAAGGGCTATAGATGCTTGCAATACCAAAGGTATCGCTCGCACATTGCTGACCTGAAGGGAATTGGGACGGGGAACGGGAAAGGTGTTATTCCGGCTCTCTCACACATCGTACGAAACCATGGATGTATTAGCTGGTCGAAGTACGAAACGCAGCTGTAATAGCTACTTTACGCCGGTCATCTGTGAGAGGGTGGTATTACCCCGAAGCTGCAGTCAATTGGCTACAGCTTGGCTATATACTATACGGCCGAATACTCAAAGGCTACTCAAATGTACAAGCAGTTTGACACGTCGTTATCTGTAATTTTTTGTATGGCGCGTTAAAGTTAAGCAGCTCTCAAATTTGAGTTTCATTTGAAAGAAAAAAAAAAGAAAGAAGAAAGGAAAAACTTTATGGCGGCAAGCAAAAAATTAAATAAAATGGGTATGTAGCGGATAGGGTTAGGACCTTAATTATATTGTAGAATCTTAAGAAATAATGAAAATGTTTTCCTAAGATAATCTTTCCACCTAATTATCCTGTTCTCTGTTAACATTAGAAATCCTACCACCACCTCTTATAGCAGTATTGTTGTAACGTTTCAGCGGCCATTTGTGCAATGACGTTTCTTATTGTCATGACAATAAGTTACGTCATTGCACAAAAAGTCGCTGAAACGTTAAAACGTTCCTATAATTGAATCGCGATAAGAGGTCGTGGTAAGCCTCCAGTTAATAAAGCAGTCTGTTTTTATATTGTTTGGATAAAGTTACCACAAACAGCGTCCGTCCACAACAATAGAATATTTTGTTTCTATTTGCACAGATGTTCCATATTTACTGGGCTATGTTTTTGCAAACAAAATTAACAAACCACGCTTGACTTTAACTGAATATTTAATAAAAAATAATAATAATTAGCCTTTTTTAATATCGCCAGATTAACACACCAACTGTATGGTCCCAAACTAAGCCATGCGTACTATAGATACCATACAATGGACAAATAATGTTGATAACATGTCGTTATTGCCAATACGGCTCATCTTTTGGTCAATAATAAGTTTTAATAATAACAAAATGAAGTTGATTGTCGAATCGAGCACGATAACAGCTAGGCTATTCTGTAACGACAAACTCACTTCGCACACGTGAATTTGCAGGTGATATGTCAAATTTTGTATTGAAATTTGACATTTCACTAGAAAATTCACGCGTGCGAAGTGAGTATGACGTTACAGAATAGCCTAGCGATGTGTGAATTTCGCTGCATGTAGCGGTGCGCTCAGCACAAATCTGATGATTGCAATGTTAGGAGGTACCTTATCTGTTTAATTGTTATATCAATGAATTTCAGCTTCAAATTCAGGCTGGATCTTATTATCGTGTATTTTACCTTCCCTAGTTTTTTTTTTTTTATAGGACTGCGGTGGTTAAAAAGCTTACGGCCCGCCTGATGTTAAGCAGTTACCGTAGCCTATAGATGCTTACAATACCAAAGGTATTGCTCGCACATTGCCGACCTGAAGGGGAGTGGGATGGAGGGAGGAGGAGGGGGGGTGGGCTTACGGCTCTCTCATTCATCGTACGAAACGCAGCTGTAATAGCTCCTTTACGCCGATCTTCTGTGAGAGGGTGGTACTACCCCGGTCGAGCCAGCCCGTTTATGAGCTGCAGTCAATTGGCTACAGCTTGGCTCTACCACCTTCAAGTTAATATTTCTCGCTGATCTATTACCCAAACCCTCACATTTCAAGGCAGGTAAGGTCATATTGTCGTAATATATCATACGGGCTCAACTTCCAAGCAAATTGGTTTACCGATACTTAGCATGAATCCCGCGTCTCGGGGGCTAGCAGTTATCTCATAATGTTACTGTATAATCATAAGTATTGGGTATAAATTGTGATGGGTATTCAAATTGGATGCGTAGTATTGGAGTTTTTTATGAGATTAACGGCCGAATACTCGTACGCAACTTAAATTTGAGAGCTGCTTAACTTTGACGCGCCGTCATACAAAAAATGACAGTTAACGACGTCTCAAACTGCTAAGTGGGACTTAAATATTTAAGTAGCCTTTGAGTTGATACGGCCGTTGACACGGTCGAATGGCCGTAAGGTGGCAAACGAGCGTCCAACCGGCCGTTTGTTATAGATGATTGCATCTTCTGTGCGAGGGTGGTACTACCCCGGTCGAGCCGGCCTATATATGAGCTGCAGTCAATTAGCTATAGTTTGGCACTGCCACTAGTAAAGTTGTGGCGTAGTTGGAACACGAAAGTCTAATTTTTAATTAGACGAAGCCAACTGACAGCTGAAAATGTCGAATTTGAACCTTATTTGTTCTATTTATATTGAAAAGTGACATAAGAACCTGTCAGCCCACTTTGTCTAATTAAAAATCAGACTATAAATGTTTCAACGACGTAAGCGTTGTATTCATCTCGTAGACATCTCGTAGTCATCTCGTAGTCATCTCGTAGTCATCCTCGTAGTCGTCTCGTAGCCATCCTCGTAGTCTGCACCGTAGTCGCCCATTTGTGTTGTAGGCGTGTAGTAGTCGAGAACCTATATGGCCTTCTTCGTAGCGTTCGTTGTAGGCGTGTAGTAGGCGAGATCCTACATGGCCTTGTTCGTAGTACCTTCACAGTTTTTTGTAGTCCACTTCGTAGTATGTCTTGTAGTCGCTCTTTTGTTTCGTAGTCTCGTTACCGAGAACATAGATGGCTTCGTAGTAATTTTCTAGTGAGCATTGGAGTCGACTTTATAACAAAAATATTAGGTATGCAGTGCATCAAACAAGGTAATGATAAGAATACTATTTGAATGACTTGAAATCTTAAAAAAAACAGATTCTGGTACTATTATTTCTGCGTAACCCCCAAGAATCTAATGTAAAATAAAGCCACGGCCAAACGCTTTCTCGAGTTATCCGGATCGATAGGAGATTAACAATATTTTGTCTCGGCGCAGAGAGCCAATATCCGGGTAGAAAGATCGCTGGTTCTATAATCACCGGCTGTCACGGATACATCGTTCGAGGAAGATACGGATGAAAGGTTTTGCAGATTTCGTTTTATCATCGCAAAATTAAGATTTCCCTTGAATAACATTAATATTTTATCAGATATGGTAGTTTTTAACATCGCTATCACTTTGTGCTCAGCGCACCACTACAGCGAAGTTCACACATCTGTTATCGCACTCGTAATTCGACAATGAACTTATTACCTACTTACTTACCTACGAAGGTTTTATTCACCAAAAACATGAGTCGTATTGGCAATACAGACATGTTTTCAATATTATTTTCCGCGAGCGACTGAGTGGTACCCTGTCGAACTATTTTGGACATTCACTTGTTCTCCCCTTTTTTACACGACTGCCCAAAAAAAGGAGTGTATATGTGTTTAGGGTTCATGTATGTTTGTTTGTTTGTTTGTATATATGTATGTATGTGAGATTCTTTATTCCACCATGACTTATAAATGCCTGAACGGATTTGGATGTATGGGGTATCGTTAGAATCCTTACATCATTCCGGGTAACACTGGGTATATTATTTCTGAAAAAGTCAATATGGCGGCTGTATGGCTCAATTTTCAAATGTGAAAAAATATTTTTTTTTTCATTATTACATTATGGGTATCAAATTGAAGGTCTTGATGAGCACATTCCAAAACTGTAGAATTTATAGGCATCATTTAACATAGGTAGGGTGTACATGCAAAACAAACATTTCATTTTTGGATGTTGTCACTAAAATGCATAATATAAAAATAAATAATTTAATAAGTTAAAAACACGACTGCCCTGCCAAAAAAAAAACGAACTAAAATGTATAAAACAAGTGCAGTGTCATTGCAGTCGGGGGACCGTTCTGTGGAATTTTTTTTTTGGCAGGGCAGTCGTGTTTTTAATTCTTGGTAATGTTTGTATCATCCCGTAAGGGTACGCAGTGACTGCACCTATACCCATGGTACTTTCGTCCTAATGTAAGGTGAAACTATTTCCATTAAACGGGGCACACTCCCTCTCAATGTGGCGGATCCGGGCCATAGCACAAAAAGGTTTGAAGCGGGGTTAAGGCTGTAAGAATTCGTGTTATAAACCCTTTTTAACAGGTCAATGTTACAAATGCAGGGTATCCACGAATAATAGTAGTTTAAAGACAACAGTTAACCCAACTTTGCCGGTACTAAGGGGCTCCACAGACTTGCTAATTTTAGCATCGGCGATCGGCGATTTTGATGCTGCGTCTCGCTCGAAGAAATGCGACGCAGTATCGATACGTCACAAAATCGCCGGTCGCCGATGCTAAAAGTAGCAAGTCTGCGGAGGCCCTAAAGCGTTGATCATCGCCAAAAAGGCAATGTTTGCACAAAAAGCCTACCTTTTGTAATGTTTAGTCAGCTGCACTCTCTTTAGTTGTTAATGTAGGCTTTCATTCAAATAATGACGGTCCTAGCATTACGGAGAAAACATTTCGCAACGGGTTTTTAGAGACCTTTTACAACTATATTGTAGCTTTACTTGATGGCCGCTTGCTGTAGAGGTTTGAACGTTGGCCACGGCTCACTGAATCGGGTGGTTGCGGATTTGATTATCGCCAGAGGCAAATTTCGGAAATGGTCTTTTCGTAATTTGCCATGGATTCCTCAGAAAATCAGAAAAAATAATTTACAATGTTGCATAGCGTCGCTATTAGTCCCCTAGACTGGGCGACAGTTAAGCTATGGTTTCCCTCCGATAGCGGTGCCGTCATATAGCGGCCGTCACTAGAACATTGGCTATGTAAATAACGGTATCCAATACCGCTCTCTAGGAAACCGCGCCATTTTGTTTACATAGCCAACGTTCTAGTGACGGCCGCTATATGACGGCACCGCTATCGGAGGAAACCATAGCTTTACCCCCTAGCTTTGCTTAGTTTGGAACCATACAGTTGGTGTGTATGCTGGTATATTTATTTATTAATAAGTATTGATTAATTAATTTGAAGATACTGAAACAGGTCTTATAAGATATAAATAGAGGAAATTCCATGAGAAAACTAGTCCATAATCACAGAACAAACAGAATAACGTCATCACAATAATTGATTGCGTAAACCCGACAGCGTTGAATAAAAACATTTTGTACGCATTACGTTTTCATGAGCTGCTGAGTTGTTTACCCACTTCACGGTGGAGGGGCGAGAGAATATTAGATACTAGCTGTACCCGCGACTTCGTACGTGTAAATCCATATAGGTACTTAAATAAATAACATTTAAGTATCTGTTTTCTGTTTGCAATATCAAAATAACAGCATTTTACTACATGCATATTAAATAATATACGGTAAAAATAACAAAACCGTAATCTCCGAAACGGCTGGACCGATTTTGACGGGAAGCAGGCAAGCAGCAATGGCAGATAGCTGATGTTACAAGGCGTATTTTAGGCTACTTATATTTTCGAAAAATAATTAGGGATTGTTATAAATACCGTATATACTTTCCTATACATTTAGTAAAAAACTTAACAAAAGGCCCACAAGGTGGACCGACGACCTAGTGAAGGTCGCGGGAAACCGCTGGATGCTAGTGGCATAAGACCGGTCGTTATGGAAAACCTTGGGGGAGGCCTATGTCCAACAGTGGCCGTCTTTTGGCTAAAATGATGATGATGATGATAATTTTGATATTACAAACGTACACTTCAATTTTATTTATTTGTATGTATGTAGTTTGTATATGTATGTATTTGTTTACGATCCATTAGATACACTGCTAGTGGTGAAATTGTGAGTGGTCCGAGATGAGATAGATAGGGCAGTAGACTGATGTGTTTGTTTATTCAAATGTCACTTATAAGACCTCTTGGCGCAGTGGCTCGAGCGTCCGCTTGGATAACTGCATCGGGTGGTTGTGGGTTCGATTCCCAGACAATTTGGGGAAACGACCTTTTCGTAATATGCTGATCGCCGGAGTCCATCGTACGGTTGCCATAGTACAAGCTTGCTTAGTTTGGGACCATACAGTTACCTATATATAGCATTTATAATAGTCAAAAAACAACATTTGAGCGTTACCACCGGTTCGTAATGTTACTTCCATTGAGAAGAGCCGGCAAGAAACTCAATGGTTACTCTTTTCAAAAGAAAAATAATAATTGTATACATTTTCAAACAGCAACACTATGTGAGCGGACAGGCATTAACACATTGTGAATAAAAAAATACAGAATTAGGTATTTAAATAAAAAGCTAGCCTAGAAAGCAGAGCTGTGGATGCCTACTCCCACTTTACAGTCAAATCAAAAGGTGAATATTGAGAACAATTGCTTTGGTGTGATGCCTTCCGTGCTTAAATGAAAATTAAACAGATCTGAAAGTTAAGGAACAATGGTGTCAAGAGGAAAAGTTTTCTTCTGCTATCTTTATAAATAGATACACAGAGGAATAGAATACACCTATAAAATTTTCTAACCTAACCTAACCTGAATTAATATTTAATTTCATCTAATTAGTAGATTGAATTGGCAGTGGGCGGGGCACATAGCCCGAAGAATTGATGGCCGATAGGGCAGAAAGGTTATTGAGTGGCGACCACTTACCGAAAGACGCAGTATGGGTAGGCCCCCGCAAGGTGGACCGACGACCTAGTGTAGGTCGCCGGAAACCGCTGGATGCAAGTGGCGCAGGACCGGTCGTTGTGGACAACCTTGGAGGAGGCCTATGTCCAACAGTTGACGTCTTTTGGCTGTAATGATGATGATGAATGCAGGATCTAAAATATCAGTATTTAATAATGTGTTTAATAAGATTTTGGATTAATAAAAAAGTTTTCGATGAATCGAGAACCTCTTCCTTTTTTTGAAGTCGGTTAAAAAAAATGACGTGTTCGACTTGACACATCTTTAAGGGCGAGACTCCATCTACGCGCTGCGCTGCGTTGCGCTGCGTCGTCGCAAGATTTTGTACTGGCACGTCACCCTCCCCGCTTCGTCTCTCGCCCGCTGACACCTGCGACGACGCAGCGCATCGCAGCGCAGCGCGTAGATGGAGCCCGGCTCTAATATGGCGGACGCCCTAACCTCACATTAAAATTTTTAGTAAGCTCTATTTATCACCCAGAAAGCATATAAGCAGGTCTTTTAATTAGCTATTAACCGTTAATTATCCATCGTCGTAATTATCGTTTATCATTCGTTCAGCGGCAACGCAGGGTTAATTGGCAAGAAATAATTAATACACGCGTCTGTCCGTCGCATACGACCTGAAAGTAATGAAAGGTTATCATAACTTCAGGAAAGAAAACGGCTACAGTATGTGTATTATATTAATTGCCAAAACTCATAAGAGTAAACCGATAATCAGTTCACGCTTCACTTCACTTTTTAATGATTTCATCCATCGTGGTAGTCAATGATTTTTTATTTTAAGGTCATAGCTCATTACAACGTCCCGGCACCCGACCAGCACCGGCTCACGTCGTGCAGTTAGTTTTTTTTTTAAATAGGACTGCGGTGGCAAACAAGCGTACGGCCCGCCTGATGTTAAGCATTTACCGTAGCCTATAGATGCTTACAATACCAAAGGCATTGCTCGCACATTGCCGACCTGAAGGGGAGTGGGATGGAGGGAGAGGGAGGGGGGGTGGTCTTACGGCTCTCTCACTCATCGAACGAAACGCAGCTGTAATAGCTGCTTTACGCCGATCTTCTGTGAGAGGGTGGTACTACCCCGGTACCCCGGTGGTACTAGTATTCTTTATATGGAATTCTATGGACATACGCCCACTACATCAATTCCGTAGCTTGTGCACGCGCGGACTACGAGTGGACCACGCGTACACCACGAGTGGAGTGGAGTGGGCCGCGCTGCCCGCGCCAGGAAGATACGTCGATGACACGTCGCCATTGGAAATTAGTGGACCACGCGATGACCACTTGTTGACCACGCGGCGTCCACCCGTGTCCCGCGCCCGCCCCAACGAGTGAACGCCGAGAGACGAGGCGGTGCTGGTCGGGTGCCGGGGCGTTGTAATGAGCTGTGACCTTTAACCCCAGATGCGTAGAGGGCAGTACAAGTTACCCCCTTCGCACACGGCGTTGTAACGTAAGGGTATCGTAATACGCGCGTAGATCGAGAGCATACATTACATGTACGAGCACGTACATTTTCTAACAAGTCCGCAGACGAAGTGAAATCTCATACGATTCGCTGCGACACCGCTTCGTCTGCGGAGTTGTTTGAACTTGTACGTGTTCGTATTGCTCTCGTTCTACGCCCGTATAACGATGCACTTACGGTACGACGCCGTGTGCGAAGGGCCTTAGACGTCTCTGTATATCTTGTGTTGTCATAGCTACAGACGTCTCGCGTTGTCATAGCTACAGACTCCATAGGGTCACGTAATATTCTAAATTACTCTACATATATATGCTCCACATATACTTCAGTTTAGTTTAGGGATTAATCAACGAATGGATCAATAACGTAAGGGCATTGGGCAATTTTTTATGGCGGTATGACTCAGTGTGGCCATAAATGAAACTTATCTTTATAAGCAGACCTTGACTGTTATAATCTTAGGATCTTCCGTCAGATGTTAAGAATGATTTTTTTTTTAATTCATCTTTATATTTTTAACTAATCAAAATTATCAAAACATCACAAAGAATAAGGTATCTCAGAACTGGCCTCAATTAAGATATTTATGTTTATATAATTATTTTTATTCTTTGTCGTGGTATAAGAATCGTCGGATAACTTTTTTCCACCAGATTAATGTGGCAATTTGACAGATATTCTAAGGAATACTGTCAAAACGCCATTTTAATTCAGTGGATAAGTGTTATCTGATGATTCTGAAACGGGCGCTACGTAGAACCACATATTCCTCTTCACTGGCCGCCATTACATCATGATGAGATCTGCCCAATGCCCTTTAAAAGAAACCAGCTGGCCTACTCCGAAATACGAACCTAACGTTTCGGCTGACGGATTGTCGTGATTTGACATTTCTTCTTTCGTTTTTCTTTACGATTTGACATTGTTTTGATCGTAAATCGAATCCGTACTTCGAACGATCCGTCAGCGACGTATTTCGGAGTAACCCCCCTGAACATAATACTTGGAATTATAACAAAATGCACCTTTCAAATACATGCTACATCCTATATTTAGTTCATCGGTCACTAGATTGGCCAGTGGCGTGCCCTATTCGCGTGTACCAGGCTATACAATGTATTTAATCGCGTTATATTGGCCGTGAGACCGTATTTTACGACGATTTTAACATGACCGCTGAAGAATTAGGGGTCTACCATGACCTTATTGCGATCCAATTGCAGACCCGGCGATGTAAAATAGTTATTACACGATGTAGGGCTACCGTACGATGAGTGAGAGAGCCGGAAGACCACCCCCCCATTGCCCCCCTCTATCCCACTCTCCTTCAGGTCGGCAACGTGCGAGCGATGCCCTTGGTATTGCAAGCATCTATAGGCTACGTGTGAAGGGTACTACTACCCTGGTCAAGCCAGCTCATATATGAGCACAGCTTAGCTCTACCATCACATAAACTATTTTGTTAACAGAGTTGACCACTATGACTGACCACTAACCATACGATAAGAAGATGATTAGCCTATACTAATTATTGGCAGTATTCAGTAGCTATGTCTCATATACAGGGTTATTGGTAAAGCACTAACAACCTTGCAGGGGCGTATCACTGACATCAAAAACAAACAACAACTTTTGTTCTATGACTACAATTTACTACTATTTACAAAACAAAAAAAAAATTAACATAAATCACTTTCTAAAATGTATGTATTTTTTTCTCATCTAGAGGAAAGCCATGGTACGTGGTTGTATACCTCGGCTATTCTCTAGATGAGCATATTTTCTTGTTTCATACATTTTAGAGTGTGATCTTTTGTTAATTTTTTTTTTTTAAGTCAGAACAAATGTTCTTGTTTTTGATGTCAGTAATACGCCCCTGCAAGGTTGTTAGTGTTTTACCAATAACCCTGTATAATTGTGCTAAATATGTTTCTTTATAATGAAACCTAAGACCTCTTAACGCCACACTTTTGGCCGTTAAGCTATTGGCACTTGTTGTCATAACGAGATTTTTAACTTAGCTCAATGACACGACATGTCGTTACTCTCCCTTACGACCTTTAAGTTAACCTTTAAGGGACCTAAGTTGGAGTGTTTTCTCAAATTTTAAAGGTCTACCTTAATGAACTCAGAAGTTTCATAACGTCCCATCCCAGTTAAGTAACTTTTAATAAGTTCCCAGTTGGCAATAAGCTTTTTTCAGGGTTTCAGTAACTTTGGGCGAGCAACGGCAATAAAACTCTATTAACTGAGGTGTAAGTGTGGACGAGCGGCCTCTAAAGCTTAGGAGCTTCGCGTGTACTAGTGCAGAGTATGCAGCATTTTAATGGGATATTAGTACTACTGACTGAAAGGATATGGAAACTAGAGGATAACTTAAATTACTAATGAGTTGCTACTATGTAATAGCACTAGTATTTCTATGGCGGCTCGTACACGACGCTACTCAAAAGAAACTGGTTAGTAATTAGTTGCGCGCGACTTGTTATGATAAACTTTTCTGCACTACGTACTTGAGTGATTTGTGTTTTGTTTTTTTCATATGGAGCTTGGAGAGTTACTAACCGGTTGCGTTTCTTTTGAGTAGCGCCATGAACGAGTCACGTGCAACTAGCGTTACTAATTAATAGGCGTGTCTACAACATGCACATGCCGCGCAAGGCTGCTCACCCACATGCCTCGCGAAACACGACGATTGCCTCAGTCGCATGCCGCGCGAGGCAAATGGCGAGGCAACTGATACTCTAGCTAGACAAAGAAGGGTACACCCGAGTAATCAGTTTGACATATTTGACATCCTTCTGTCCCATGACTATGCCAAACTAGGCGAGGCAAATTACAGCGCTCAGGTAAGGCAGGACGCGCATTTGCCTCGGGCGGCATGTGAGACATCTGGAAGTGGCTAATGACTAACCAGTTGTATCTTTTGAGTAGCGCCGTGGAGGAATGGCCTACAGCAAACAAGCCTTAACTTGGAGAATTAGTGCATATCGTCATGGGAAAGGGCAATGTAGCAATAAGCGTAAGTCCTAGGTGCTTTTAAAATTTCAGTTATTAATCATTAACACGCTTTGCTAATAAGTCTTTCCTTATTAACTATTATGTATTTACTTGTACTAATTTTCAGTCTGAACCCTATTAGTATGTAGCAGACACCTTCTTACTCGTTTCCCCTGCTATTGCCGTTAGTTTTGCTTCCAAAGCACGTATTCTTGTCCGGAATTGACTAACCGTGCGATACCGCACTGTGTTTCGCGGAAACGGCGGGCGAGAGGCGCAGGGCGGGGCGTCAGTCCGTCGCGACGCTCAGTCGGGCGCCGGCATCGAGTAGCGCCGGTCCACCGGTCGCCGGCAGCCAGCGCGGCATGCGGCGCGCGATCGCCGCGATCACCGCGCTCGCGGCGTGCTGTGCGGCGCGCGCCGAGCCGAGCCTCCCCGCCGCCCGCAACACCACCCCCCACCACGTCCTCCAGTGCACCGCCGGCCTCGTGCTCCCCGCGTGGCAGCCGCTCGAGGATGTCCCCACCCTGGACATCGCCTTCCGAGGCGTCGTGTACTTCCTCGCGCTCATGTACCTCTTCATCGGCGTGTCCATCGTCTCCGATAGATTTATGGCCGCCATTGAAGTCATCACGTCTAGGGAGAAGGAGGTGCGCGTGCGACGGAACGGATGCGAGCAGATCATTGTCGTTAGAGTCTGGAATGAGACCGTGGCTAACTTGACGTTGATGGCTTTAGGATCTAGTGCACCTGAGATCTTATTGTCTGTTATTGAGATAGCTGGAAAGAACTTCGAAGCTGGTGACTTAGGGCCCGGGACCATCGTCGGGTCCGCCGCCTACAACTTATTCGTGATCATGGCGATATGTGTTGGGGTGATACCTGATGGAGAAGTGAGGAAGATTAAACATCTTAGAGTGTTCCTCGTCACAGCTACTTGGTCCATATTTGCGTACGTGTGGCTCTACCTCATATTAGATGTAATATCCCCCTGCGAAGTGGAAGTTTGGGAAGGAACCATCACGTTTCTCTTCTTCCCTGCGACGGTCTTAACAGCATACATAGCAGACCGTCGTCTACTCGTGTATAAATACCTGAAGAAAGGATACAGAGTCAACGAACGAGGAGTGATCGTAGAAGCGGAAGGGGATGGATCAGTTGAAATGGCTTTGAAGCCTGGCGGAGACGATTTCGCTTCAGACGATGATGAAGGCAGAGAATTGGAGAAATCCAGGAGAGACTACGTCGCAGTTCTCCGTGAATTGAGGCGACAACATCCAGAGGAAGACCTAGACACAGTGGAGCGAATGGCATTGGAGACCTTAATGTCGCGGGGGCCGAAATCCCGAGCGTTCTACAGAGTGGCAGCCACACGGAAAATGACAGGCGGTGGGGATTTCTCCCGAAAGATTTCGGAACGAGCACAAAGTGACTTGAGCGAGGTGAAAGCAGAACTGCAACGAAGAGGCTCAGGGTCCCCAACGATCGAACCTCGAGGCCCCAACGTGCGTTTTGACCCCGACCACTACACGGTAATGGAGAACTGCGGGAGTTTCGAAGTTCGGGTAGTCAGAGCCGGAGACTTGAACGGAGAAGTAACAGTACAGTATACCACAGAAGACGGAACTGCCGAAGCGGGGTCAGATTACGTGGCCGCTCAAGGAGAATTAGTCTTCCGACATGGTGAGACAGAGAAAACGTTCAGCGTCCAAGTGATCGATGACGACGTTTTTGAAGAAGATGAGCACTTTTACGTGCGTTTATTATCACCTAAAGGGGCATCTCTGGCTACACCATCAACGGCTACTGTAGTGATATTAGATGACGATCATTCCGGAGTGTTCTCGTTTCCGCAAAGGGACTTTGAGCTGACTGAGTCAGTGGGGACTTACGAGCTGAAGGTTGTGCGGACGGCGGGCGCGAGGGGCAAGGTTCGAATTCCGTACTGGACGGAGGACGGCACGGCGAAGTTTGGTGCACAATATGAGGCGGCACAGGGACACATTGTCTTCGAAAACAACGAAACTGAGTGAGTACCTATGATTAAGATTTCAGGAGCTGGTCTTTATTAATTTCAGCGGCACACGGTTGTTCTTATCCCATGTTTTACAGACGAAATATTTACAGAAATAAAGGCTTTATTGCGACCAGCAAATATCAGTGACATTAAAATACACTGATTGATATTGCTACCTATAGTAAAGGTCGCGGGAAACCGCCGGATGCAAGTAGCATAGGCTATTAAAATATGATGATTTATATTGTTTTCTTTATTTTGTGATGGCAAACAATAGAGACAGCAACAATAAGGCCATCAACCTAGTTGTTAAATATATCGAGCAACATATTCTACAATTTGTTGACCTTTTTATAAACTGTTAAGTAGAAACAATTAACCGTCAATTTGATAAGTACGGGGTTTAATAAGTAATAACTCTAGATAACTTAATTCACTCGAAATTACTTAAGATTGACTTAGTAAAGTTTCAGCGAATTCACTCAGTCAATACAAGTTACAAGTCGGTACTTAAGTAGTAAATGTAATTAATAAATAAACTCTACCATATAACTTCGTAGTAATGTTACTTACGCTATTGGAATCAAGTATAACCCACTCATAAGTTTATACCCAATTAGCGCTAACATACACGGACTGCAATTTTGCAGTTTGGTTGCAGTCGACGGCACGCGACTGCACACGGACTGCATTTTTACAGTCGGAAGTGACAGCTCTATTGCAGTTGGTTGCAGTCGACGGCACGCGACTATTATTATTAGCCCATTCTTCGTCTGACCGTTTTCCGTGGGACATTGGCGTCAAAAATTTTCTTTGACACCGAAGTCCCATGTAAAATGGTCTTACAAAGAATGACCCTATCTTCCGTTTTGCAACTCCTTTATTGGTGGTAGAGCTGAGCTGTAGCCAACTGACTGCAGCTCATATGGGCTAGCTCGGCTGGGGTATAGTATTTATTTATTTTTTTATAGCCAAGGATGGTACACTGGCAGACGGTCCACCTGATGGTAAGTGGAAGCCGCCGCCCAGGACATCTGCAACTTAAGGGGGAGCAGACGCGGCGCCGACCTTTTAGGGACCTGTAAACATGCCTTTTGAAGAACCCCATGTTGTAGTGCATAGGAAAGACTTCGGGAGGGAGATCGTTCCACAACTTGCACGTGCGCGGAAGAAATGCTCGCGATGCACGTACATTTGTAGGATACCAGGCATCCAAGTGGTGTGGGTGAAATCACTCCCAACGTCGAAGTGTGCGATGACGGAAAAGTGACGGTGGCACCAACTTAAACAGTTCATCAGAACACTCCCCGTGGTACAGACGGTATAGGACGCACAGAGAGCCAACGTCTCTCCGGAGACTTAAGGAGTCTAAACCGTCTGTAAGCAAGGGATCGTCAACAATACGAGCAGCCCGGCGTTGGATGGAGTCAAGTGGAAGGAGGCGGTACTGGGGTGCACCAGCCCATAGATGGGAACAGTACTCCATATGGGGACGGACCTAAGCTTTATACAATAAAAGCCGGTGTCCCGGTGTGAAGTACTGCTTTGCTTTATTCAGCACCCCGAGCTTTTTAGAAGCTAACTTGGCTTTTCCCTCCAAATGAACTCCAAATTGGACTTCGCTCGATATTTCGACCCCGAGGATCCCAATGCTTTTGGAGATATTTAGGGGAGTGTTCTGGAACCGAGGCACTGGACTAAATGGGGTTTTTTTTGCCGTAAACGCACAAACTTGTGTCTTGGAGGGGTTGAATTGGACGAGGTTTCGTCTACCCCAATCTGAGACCTGCTCCAGGGAGGTCTCGATTTCAGACACAAGTCTGTTCCGGCTCTATAGTACCGCCCTCTCACAAAAGATCGGCGTAAAGTAGCTATTTATTACAGCTGCGTTTCGTACGCTGAATGGGAAAGCCGGAAGACCAACCCTCCCCCCTACCCCCCCCCCCCCTCCCACTTCTCTTCAGGTCAGCAACGTGCGA
The DNA here is from genome assembly GCA_947859195.1 of Drymonia ruficornis. Taxonomy (NCBI): domain Eukaryota; kingdom Metazoa; phylum Arthropoda; class Insecta; order Lepidoptera; family Notodontidae; genus Drymonia; species Drymonia ruficornis. The sequence continues at coordinate 2,006,710 of OX401923.1, forward strand.
GCGATGACTTTGGTATTGCAAGATATAGGAAAGATATAGAGATAGGCTAACAGGATATAGATATAACATCAGGCGGGCCGTAGCGCGATATCGCACGAGGCAACCATGGTGGCGCCACCAGTGGGCGATTCGGTAGTTGACGCCGAATTCGTTGCGCTACCAAGCGGACACCAGGTGCGATATCCTCCATACATTGTGTTGGTAGAGCGACTGGTAGTGCTACTACTGGTGTCGTCGATATAACCCGTAAGCTTTTTTGCCATATCAGTCACATAAATAAGTGTGTTCTGTAAGTGTTCTGACTATCAGGTGAAACGTGGGCTTTGAGTTGGTTAATACCTCCACAATGTGGTGGTGTATGGCCACTCAAGCCTCTGACTACCCCCGAATGGGGATAAAAGTCGTGACGTTTCATTTTTTTTTTGATAGCCTCTTATACTTTCGTTTGATTGTCGATCGTGGCTTAAGAGCTTATTACACTTGGCAAAATTTAGAAGCCTTAATTCAGAAGCTTCTAAATATTTAAACCATTCTAGCTTCTGAATAGCTCGCTGAATGCGATTACACTTGCCTAAATTCAGTAACGACTAAATTAAGTAGCCTAAATTTAGTTAAGTGTAATAACCCCTTTACAGGAATAACTGTGGTTAGTGGTGGGAGTGTGTGGCGGGCCTAGCCCCCATTAAGGGCTTCCGTAGATTTGCTACTTTTAGCATCGGCGACCGGCGATTTTGTGACGTATTGAAATCGCCGATCGCCGATGCTAAAAGTAGCAAGTCTTCGGTGGCTCTAAAATCTCCAACCAAATCTATCGATTCAGAAGGGCTAGACAAGTGGCTGACGTCTACAAGCGTTCGTTCAAATCGCTACGCTTCATGTATGGAAATGACATAATTCCCGTGATCTACATAGCGACTTGTTGTTGATCTATATAGCGACGTTTGACATTTCTATACATTGTGAAGTCTATTCTATTCTATTCGACTAGCGTTCATGCCACTTGTCTAGCCCTTCTGCTCACCAGTCTACCGACATCGCTTATCTATTTCGACTATCTATTATCTATTCACGACCGCTTGATGCAGTGGTTCGAGCGTAGGCCGCTCGGCTCACTGCATTGGGATTGCGGGTTCGATTCCCGTCGGAGGCAAATTTCGTAAACTTCCTTTTCGTAATTTGTCCTTAGTACTTAGCCAAGTCGACATTCTACAATCGTTAACGCTCGAAAAATATGTATGTATCTCATCGTTAAATCACATGGTCTTACGGTTAAGGTGTTCGCAATTGTAGAAAGAGAATATAAACGAATCGTTTGCAACTTGGCTATGCCCTCAATGGTCTGCTTGCCTACTCCGAAATACGAACCTAACGTTTCGGCTGACGGATTGTCGTGATTTGACATTTCTTCTTTCGTTTTTCTCTACGATTTGACATTGTTTTGATCGTAAATCGAATCCGTACTTCGGACGATCCGTCAGCGACGTATTTCGGAGTAACCCCCCTGTTACTGAGATCGCCCGATATCCATAGTACCAGCGTTGTTTAGTTTGAGACCATACAGTTGGTGTGTTCGTCTGGCGATATTTAAACACCCATAATGTGCAATCGCGTCAAAATACCGCCATTACTATGGTTTCGAAGCCAGAAAAGTGTCGAATGCGGTATATAATAGATTGAATGGCGGGATTAGTGCCAGGTCAGTGATCCTAAGGCCCTTAATCCCTTTTAGATAATCCATAGGTTCTGCCACCTTGGCAGTGGACGCCACTTTGTAGGGATTACGATTATGTAAACGTTTACCGGTGGTGTGACGGCCCGCCTGATGTTAAGCAGTTACCGTTAATAGATGCTTGCAATACTAAACTCTTCGGTCACGTTTCCGACCTGAAGGGGAGTGGGGCAGAGGGAGGGGAGGGAGGGCTTGGACTTCGGGCTCTCTCACTCATCGTGCGAAACGCAGCTACTTTACGCCGATCTTCTGTGAGAGGGTGGTACTACCCCGGTCGAGCCAGCCCATATATGAGCTGCAGTCAATTGGCTACAACTTGACTCTGCCACCAGTAGAGCGGATCTATAAATTATATTCAACCAAATCAAAGCAAAATCAAAATAATTTATTTTCTGGCGACCTTGGCCCTTACAAACTAACATAAACTTAACATTACAAAAGGTGTAAGCGCCGCCATAGACGGACTGCTTGGAGCAGTCAGTTCCGACCGTTTGAAGCGGTCGCTGTTGGGCGATCTGCGGTTTCAATACAAAATTGACATTTGCCATACACGGACTGCTCAGCAGTTCGTTTTTAGTCGCAGCTAAAAATGCAGTCGGCGTGCGGTTGATGCCGGCAGCAAAGAGCTGCTCAACCCGCCGTAAGTAGGTCACTTGGAGCGGTTCGCGTACTAATACAAGCACAACTGCATAAGACTGTTTGGAGCAGTTAGGGTCGCTGTAGACGGACGGCCGGACGCTGGAGCAGTCAGTGCTGGGGTCTTCAAGCGGTCAGCACTGACTGCTCCAAGCAGTCCGTCTATGGCGGCGCAACTAATAACTATATAAGTAGTTAATATCAAGTAGGCATACCATATATGATTATAGTCGGCCAAAATTAACATTAACCTATTCTAATTCAAAGTATTCTTACTTACCACGGTATAAAATGGAAGTCACGCCGTAGTTATAGATACCTAAATACCAGCATAAGTGAAATTCGATCTAAATTGCTTCAAATTACAGTCTACATTCAAGTGTCTCAATTATCGCTGACTCAACCCAGTCAATTGAAAGTGCCGGTTAATGCGATGATCGCTTAACCGCTACTGAAGGATTTTTGGGAGTAAAAAATGGCGGTTGCGTCATTAGAGGTCCAAGGTTCGCAAAGTAGAACAATGACATTTTATAATATAGACCCGAGATTCACGAATATTTATCAGTAATCGGTTTTGAGCAATATTTCTACTACCTCACCCGCTAACGCGTTTCAATTAATATATTCAGATTAAACAATATTACCTAACTACCAATGAAAAGGCTTGATTTTAAGTAAGTAGGTATATTTTCGAGGTTTGTTGGGATTCAAAGTTAGAATTACAACCATACATCTATAATTATTTTTTTTAATGATTATCAAAATTATTACATGAGCGTTTGAGGTGCGCACTTTTGGATTTTTCGTATAGGTACCTTTTTTAGACCTAGTTTTCCTACATTAAAAAATATCCCCTTTTTGTCCGACTGCTTGTCATTTCTTTTAAACGAGTCATCAAATAGACATGAGGACCCACTAAATTGTCTAAAAGTCGGCGCCCCTGAGTCACGTGATCTAGTTATCGACTTGTAATGCCATTTCCATACATTTAAGCGTAGCGAGTTGTAGAAACTCTTGTAGATGAAGCCCCTTGGCTAGGGGGGCTGTTAGAAAGAGATTGATATACCTACATTGTTTTATTAGCTACATTATCATTCGCGCGCGGGCGCGTGCAGCCATGACGGGCTGTCAGGCAGTTACCCTGTATTCATGATGTCAAAATAAGCGTGCTAATGCGTGTCTAAAAGTTTAAAACATCTTTGAATTAGAAAGATAGATAAAATACCGAGCATGGAAAATGAGAATCCTGACTTCGCACGGGTAGACAAAAACTTTTAGCTGAGTACTAACTTCATCCCCTATTATACTGGGGTTGAAAAATGCTGCAACGCATATTTTTAAATTTTAATTATTGTTTATGTTGCTGAATTTTCAATAAAAAGTCGTCTCTTCTTGCTTGCCTACATCATAACAGAAACCTTTTTACTATCTAAATTTTGTGTTCCTTGAGTAGAAATTAAGTTTTAAATTAAGTCGCGTATAAGTAGGCACGATTTTTTTATCCGTAAGCTTTCGTAATTAAATTAGTTTCTAGTTCGTTATGGTTGGGGTAAACTTAACATTTTGCAAATTTGGTCTAGCTTATCTGAAGATTACCTCACATCCGAGATGGACACTTTATCTAACTCCAACATTATGTAAGTTACCGCAACATAAATTCTACCTACAGCCTCATGAACACTTGCCTTGAGATATATTGCGGGAGTTGACTGCTGTTTGTTGAGTGCATTTGCACTTGGTATACCTACTTTACTTTGCTATATCGTACAGTATATCTTGCAATTCACGAAGGCGACCGGCCCTTGGTTGTGTGAAGACGTATCTGTATACGTGTTAATGTGTGCGTTTACGGCTCTGCCACGCACGCACACTCACACAATTGTGTATGTACATGTCGAACACAACCAAGAGCCGGTCACCTTCGTGAATTGCAAAAACTACCTAAATATGTCACACAGACACGATTGTCATTAGTTTTCAAAATGTGTTTCTATTCGAGATGTAAGGTGGGCTATACTTGAAGAAGGCTGTCAACAATTCTTCATTGCAAAACCACTGGACCCCGAGTCGCTTAGCCACTGAACTGACGCTGTGGAGTTTTGCTATTGTGACCGACCCGAGTGGCAGTTCAATGGCTTAGCGACTTAGCCCCCTGGTCTCTAATATTATCCTCGTGAATTCTTCATTGTAAAGCAACTGTAGGCTAGGTGCGAACACGTTGGGCTAGCAATCAGAAGGTCCCAGGTTCGATCCCCGGTGGGGCATGCACCAATGGATGAATTTTCATCTATGTGCATAATTTACAGTTCGCTGACGGTGAGGGAAAACATCGTGAGGAAACCTACCTATCCCTCGGGAATAGGTAATAGTCAGTACCTGTATACACGGCGACAAGGTTCACCACCTGTCACGTTGGGTCCTGACTATCTGGTGAAACGTGGGCTTTGAGTTGGTTAAACCTCCACAATGTGGTGGTGTATGGCCACTCAAGCCTCTGACTATCCCCGAATGGGGATAAAAGTCGTACGTTACATTTTTTTTTTTTTTGCAATACCTCTAGGCTCCGAGTCGCTTAGCCACTGAACTGACGCTGTGGAGTTTTGCAATTGTGACCGACCCGAGTGGCAGTTCAATGGCTTAGCGACTTAGCCCCCTGGTCTCTAATATTATCCTCGTGAATTCTTCATTGTAAAGCGACTGTAGCCTAGGTGCGAACACGTTGGGCTAGCAATCAGAAGGTCCCAGGTTCGATCCCCGGTGGGGCATGCACCAATGGATGAATTTTCATCTATGTGCATAATTTACAGTTCGCTTACGGTGAGGGAAAACATCGTGAGGAAACCAACCTATCCCTCGGGATTAGGTAATAGTCAGTTCCTGTATACACGGCGACAAGGTTCACCACCTGTCACGTTGGGTTCTGACTATCTGGTGAAACGTGGGCTTTGAGTTGGCTTAATACCTCCACAATGTGGTGGTGTAAGCCACTCAAGCCTCTGACTACCCCCGAATGGGGATAAAAGTCTTGACGTTATATACAGGATGAATTTTTCAAGTGTGCGTGGATTGCCAGATTCCTCAAGTTTGCCGTATGTCATTACTTCCTAGAATTCGTTCCTTATTAGCGACACTATCGAATGGTGTAATAATACAATGTGTGTTTTTTTCAAAATCAACTAGTTCGATTCCTGGCTACGAATTTATTAAAAAAAAAAAACCAATAATGCAGCTTTAGCTTTCATGAAAATCGGCCCCGAGACTTCATTGAGTACTTTTCGCTATTCCTCATAGTTTCGGATTTGGCCATCCACGCACACTTGAAAAATTCACATGTATATATTTTTTTTTATAAATCGTAAATTCTTGACGTTCAATATATTATCGGCCATCTGTTAGCAGTCCTCTGGCCGACAACATGCTGACCGCCAAAAATTTACGACTTACGAAGATAATAAGCACTAAGGGACCAGTGATTTGCTATAGACAATTATATACTCGAGGCCTTTAAAGTTTCTGGAATCCTCTAATTTGGGGCCATCCATAAATTACGTCACAAATTTAGGGGCGAAAGGAGGTTGACGAAATGTGACATTGTGTGACGTCACATTTAAAAATCTAATATATCCAAGTATTAAAACCGAAATATGAACTGCCAACGAAAAAATTTGAAAATTTCGGGAAATTGTACAAAAAAAATGTGACGTCACACAGGGAGGGGGCGAGTCTCGCAAATGTGACCAGCTGTGACAAAGGGGGAGGGGTCTAAAAATCATGAAATTCGTGTGACGTAATTAATTATAAGAAAGGGAACGAAAGCCAACCTCATGAAGTTAAGTTAAAAGTCGATATACTTAAACAGAAACGGTTCTATAAATACTTATACTGCCGTCATTGGAGGCTTGCCCTTCAAATAAATAGATTCAGAGAACTAGTATTGACTGACGTTCTGATAGTGTTTGCATATTTTATTATTATGCTATCAAAAATAGGTTGCAGACGAAAATATGGCCTTCAAAATGTATCACACTTTGTCGAAGAGTCGCACGAGGACACCAGTGGTAGCACTGGTAGCGCAACCAGTCGCTCCATCAACAAAATGTATAGAGCTGTATGGAGGCTACTGGTGTCCGCATGGTAGCGCAACAAATTCGGTGTCGGCTATCGAATGACCCGCTGGTGGCGCAACCATGGTTGCCTCGTGCGATATTGCACTTAAAGTGGTACAGTCAAAGAAAAAATAAAAGGTGCTTCGGAAATGTCCAGGAGAGGAAGTTCAAAACGATGTGTCCAACAAAATATTACAATAGGTAACCTTTTAAATATTGCTATAGTGTTATATGCTATGTGGATCATAAGATCGTAATCAGGAATTGATAAAAAAATATGATATTTGCGTGAGAGTGCATTAAACTAGATTTATAAGTTTTAAGCAAAGACATTACCAAGAAAGGGAGACATGTAACTGTCCAAAATAGTATGTACTACACAGAGTCCACGGATAATAATGTCGAAAACATGTCGGGTGATGACAGATATGTGAATTTTGTTGCATGTAGTGATGTGCTTAGCATAAGTCTAGTGATTGCCATGTTTGGAAGTACCATATCTGTTAAAATAATACATCAATGGGTATCCAAAAAATGTACGGCTTAGTACTTTTGCTTATGTTGGTACTCACCGAATCGAATCGAATAAGAATCATATAAGTTATAATATAATATCGATTGGTTAAGCGTCTTGCGGGCTTAAGGTCTTGGGTTCAAACCCTGGCTCATACCACTGGATTTTTCGAAATCTATGTGTGAATCATAACTTTAATATGATTATCACTTGCTTGCGGTGAAGGAAAACATCGTGAGGAAACCTGCATGTCTTTAGACATGTGAAATCCACCAACCCGCACTGGGCCAGCGTGGTGGATTATGGCCTAAATCCCCCTCGCATTGAGGGGAGGCCCGTGCCCATCAGTGGGACGTTAAAAGGGCTAAATTATTATTATTTTTATAATATCGACCCCGAGTACTTGGACATAATATAAACCGACCGCGTACTCGTCTACTTAAATCTAATAAAAGTTTTCCAATTTCGACTTCTATAATACATCAGACCGAAACTACTTGGTAATGTACGGGAGGTACTTATTCGGGCGTATTATGTAATATTTTGACAAATTGGTTATTACTAAATAGCAATGTCGGTTGCTTCACACAAGTCCTTTTCAAAATACAAAGTACTTAGGGCCTCCGCAGACTTGCTACTTTTAGCATCGGCGACCGGCGATTTTGTGACGTATCGATGCTGCGTCGCGTTTCTTCGAGCGCGAACGAGCGAGACGCAGCATCAAAATCGCCGATCGCCGATGCTAAAAGTAGCTAGTCTGCGGAGGCCCTTAAGTTTGAATACTTAAACCCGCGACTACAAAAATCACGCTCTAAAAAGTATGAAGCAAGAAAATATTATTCTCATCTAGAATCCTCCGTGGTCCGTTAAGGTCCTGGGTAAAGTGGCATATACATATGACCGCTGGCGTCAAGCGTCAGAATACCAGAATTTTCTGCTAGCAAGATTAACTCTGTGATGACGTACATTTTGACCCTTAATTTTAGACATTGACTTCTTTGACACCTTTTTATTCTGCAAAATACCTATACCAGCGGGCTTAAAAGTCGAAACAAGGTAATGGCTAGTGTGAGGGTACTTTTTACCCTTTAGTACGCAGCCCTAGAGGGTAAAAACATTTTAGGGCACATTTGACCTGTGTTACCAAGTTTTAATGGCCACAATTTGCACCAACATTTGCAAGTGTTGGCATGTTGGGCTTGGATACCTTAAAAGGCAAATACATTACCAAGATAGAGGGAGACATGTGGATGTCCAAAATTATATGCCCTGATAAACGGCGTCCATGGACACAGTACGATTCATTCGCTCGCGGATAATGATCTTGAAAACAAGTCGGTATTGCCAATACGGCTCATTGCATCTTTTGGTGAATAATACGCATCAAAATGCCTTTTTAAATTGATTCACGAGCCCGTTGGCGTGGTTGGCGTGATGGCGCCTTTCACGCTGCAGGTCGTAGGTTCGATTCCTACCCGGGACATACATTTGTGTGCATGAACATGTCTGTACGTCCCGAGTCTGGGTGTATATTAATTATGTATTTACAAATAAAAAAGTAATATATGTAGTAATATCAGTTATCTGGTTTCCATAGTACAAGCTCTGCTTAGTTTGGGATCAGGTAGCCGTGTGTAAAAAATGTCCCAGGATATTATTATTATTGTCGAATTACGAGTGCGATAACAGATGTGCGAAAATCGCTGCATGTAGTGATGCGCTGAGCACAAGTGTGGTGTCACAATGTTAGGCGGTACCATTTCCGCCAAAATAATACATCAATACTTACGCCCCTTAATTTGCGTCGCAAATCGAAAAGAAATGCCAAAAGGAAGAGTAATGAGTTTGAGTTGACTTTACGGCCTCTCGTAACTCCCAAATCGCTGAACAGATTTAGGTAAATGATTCGTTATTTGTATGATATCGAGCGAGAGAAGATGAATTGAAAAAAAATGCGTTTAACGTACCGAGTTTTGGTTCGGTACTCCCGACGAGGAACCCTTAAGGGCACTCTTCTGGGGTAATGGAACAGAAAAGATACCTATTGTATTTGAGTCATAAAAAAGTTGCATAAGATCCATATGTACCTAATCTTAAAACTTAATAGCTGCCAAACTTTCTTTAATATTTTTAAATATTTACGCTACCATCTATGATACATAATATATTAGAAATCGCAATGTTCGTTAAGCGTCTGTTTCACAATTGTCACATGACTTTTATCCACCAGCGGGGCTAGCACCGCTTACCAAGACTTTTTTCACGCGGGACTCGACAGAATTTGTTGACCCGTCACTTTAGTCTTAAGTGCTAGCATGGTTGCCACGAGAGACTCATTTCACGTCGTGACACAGTCCAAGATTGTTTCAAGACAACGACTACAGATAACATATTATCTATCGCTCCTTGGTTCATTTTGTTCATTCATTGTCGCTCTTTGCTCCATATAATAAGGAGGTTGTATTTGGTTAGCTCACTGGCCGAATACAATCTTTGATTTTTATTGACATTTAAAGAAAATAAAGAAGTAATAGCCTGACAGAGAAGTTGTCATTACAGACAACCGTGATAGTAAATATAAATACGGTAAATATTATTGTTAGGTTTTTATTGTTATTATAACTATCTAACCGATAGGGAGCCCAAAAAACTATAAGTAAGTACCTATTCGTTCATAGATTTAAATTTACGCTTGCTAGGGGCCGTTGAATCCGTACTCATGTTTGATTATGTTAATCTATTTTTTCAGTGCACAAATCAAAATCTTAGTTGATTAACGTCCTCCAATAAAACTTTCGCCAATGGCGAGTATACTGAAGAATTGCAAACTAATTGGGAAGCTTTGCGGGCTACTACGGTAACACGGTCCAGGCAAACCGGTAGAACAGTAGAAGCAGGCAAGTACATACATACAGCCTCTAAATACAAGCGTGCGTACAAAAGTTGCATGGGTACCTATTTTTGTAAATATTTATGAAAAAATCTAAATGTTATATTGGATATTGAACTGTCTATTATTACAGACATGGTGGGACATAAAGCGGAAGGCGAGGCAAGAGAACGCCGACGCCAATACAAGCCGGGCCAAGACGGGCAACACAGTAGATGTTTTCATTGTGTCTGATACCACATAAACGGTATTAGACACAATTGGACATGACTGTTTCACCGATATAGGCCCGGAGAAGAGACTAGATGTTGAACACTTATTGCCTGCTGTGTTAGGTGATGATTAAGATGTGGTTTATCTTATGATGTCAAAGTATATTGTTTTGTACATGGCTGATACATTTTTCAAATTTGTGAACTGCCATAGTTATCTAAGTGATTTGTTTTCCGTAAAACTAGGAATATTCGCTTTATGAAATAAAATATATTGATAAAACTTGTTCTTTTTTTATTTAAAACTCATCACCTACGAGCAGAGTCACAGCGAGTCGAATTGGAGCGCCGATTGTAATGCACTACACAAATAGGTAGCCATATCCTTGCTTATGTTAAATCCTTCTAATATTATAAATGCGAAAGTGTGTGTGAATGTTTGTTACCACGTATCTCCATAACTACTAAACCGATTGTGATGAAATTTGAAACGTAGATAGCTCTGAAATAAGACGTAGGTTAATCCAATTCCACGCGGGCGAAGCCCCGGGGAACAACTATAGCCTAATAAATTCAGTGTTTGGTAGCTCAACGGTATTATTGGCGTCCCTTATATGCCGCCTCTGTAGTTTTTGACCAAAATAATATTACTGTAGGCTTGCATATTTCTAACTTCGAATATAAAATAGTCTTTCTTTATATAAATTATGTCTCACAAATTTTGTCACTACCTCTCTTCGACTGTGAAACAATATTCTTTGGTGAGTTGTCAAAGCGGTATCAATGTGGATTTTTTTTGCAAGTCGTGCTAGCCTTTAAGACAACATAGTTTTATCTATACGTCAAACGAGTTTTCTGACATCTCTTGGATTTTTCACGGCGCGCCATGCTAGCCCATAAGACAACACGGTTATGTCACGCCTAGAGCCCGCGGGGAGGTGTCAAAAACTCTTGTCGTGCACCGCTGTGCTAAGACCGCAGCGGGGCTAGCACCGCTTACCAAGACTTTTTTCACGCGGGAGTCGACAGAATTTGTTGACCCGTCACTTTAGTCTTAAGTGCTAGCATGGTTGCCACGAGAGACTCATTTCACGTCGTGACACAGTCCAAGATTGTTTCAAGACAACGACTACAGATAACATATTATCTATCGCTCCTTGGTTCATTTTGTTCATTCATTGTCGCTCTTTGCTCCATATAATAAGGAGGTTGTATTTAGTTAGCTCACTGGCCGAAAACAATCTTTGATTTTTATTGCTTAAAAGAAAATAATGAAGTAATAGCCTGACAGAGAAGTTGTCATTAAAGACAACCGTGATAGTAAATATAAATAAGATAAATATTATTGTTAGATTTTTATTGTTATTATAACTATCTAACCGATAGGGAGCCCAAAAAACTGTAAGTAAGTACCTATTCGTTCATAGATTTACGCTGGCTAGGGGCCGTTGAATCCGTACGCATGCTTTATTATGTTAATCTATTTTTTCAGTGCACAAATCAAAATCTTAGTTGATTAATGTCCTCCAATAAAACTTTCGCCAATGGCGAGTATACTGAAGAATTGCAAACGAATTGGGAAGCTTTGCGGGCTACTACGGTAACACGGTCCAGGCAAACCGGTGGAACAGTAGAAGCAGGCAAGTACATACATACAGCCTCTAAATACAAACGTGCGTACAAAAGTTGCATGGGTACCTATTTTTCTATATATTTATGAAAAATCTAAATGTTATATTGGATATTGAACTGTCTATTATTACAGACATGGCGGGACATAAAGCGGAAGGCGAGGAAAGAGAATGCCGACGCCAATTCAAGCCGGGCCAAGATGGGCAACACAGTAGATGTTTTCATTGTGTCTGATACCACATTAACTAGATGTTGAACACTGCCTGCTGTGTTAGGTGATGATTAAGATGTGGTTTATCTTATGAAATCAAAGTATATTGTTTTGTACATGGTTGATACAATTTTCAAATTTGTGGACTGGCATAGTGATCTAAGTGATTTGTTTTCGAAAAACTAGGAATATTCGCTTTATGAAATAAAATATATTGATAAAACTTGTTCCTTTTTTTATTTAAAACTCATCACCTACGAGCAGAGTCACAGCGAGTCGAATTGGAGCGCCGATTGTAATGCACTACACAAATAGGTAGCCATATCCTTGCTTATGTTAAATCCTTCTAATATTATAAATTCGAAAGTGTATGTGAATGTTTGTTAGCACGTATCTCCATAACTACTAAACCGATTTTGATGAAATTTGAAACGTAGATAGTGGAAGCTCTGAAATAACACATAGGCTAATCCAATTCCACGCGGGCGAATCCGCGGGGAACAACTATAGCTTAATAAATTTAGTGTTTGGTAGCTCAAAGGTATTATTGGCGTCCCTATATGCCGCCTCAGAAGTTTTTGACCAAAATAATATTACTGTAGGCTTGCATATTTCTAACTTCGAATATAAAATAGTCTTTCTTTATATAAAGTATGTCTCACAAATTTTGTCACTACCTCTCTTCGACTGTGAAACAATATTCTTTGGTGAGTTGTCAAATCAGTATCATTGTGGAATTTTTGTGCAAGTCGTGCTAGCACTTAAGAGAACATAGTTTTATCTATACGTCAAACGAGTTTTCTGACATCTCTTGGTTTTTTCACGGCGCACCATGCTAGCCCATAAGACAACACGGTTATGTCACGCCTAGAGCCCGCGGGGAGGTGTCAAAAACTCTTGTCGTGCACCGCTGTGCTAAGACCGCAGGTAGATAATGGCGTGTTGACAGTATTTTCAGAGAATATCTGTCAAAACACCATATTTATTCCATTAGAATAACATTTTCTCCCATAGACTGAGGCATGCGCTCGACTAATCATACATCTATGTTTTTTCTGTATACTTTGGTTTCGGCTTGCACCACTCGAAGCGGAGCGCATCGGAGCGTAGCGCAGCGAAAGCGCGCGTCCGTGCTTCCTCTCGTAACATAAGAACAACTAAACGCACGTCGTCATCATGGTTTCCGATAGTGGGTCGAGAGCCAGGCTCGCAGCGGCCGCAGCCGACACGGGGCGCGGGCTCGGAGCCGGCAGCGCGCGCCGCAGCTTCTGCCAGAACCATGGGTCGCCCCAGCGCACGTACGTGTTGCCGCTGACGTAGGCGCGCAGCTCCGAGTCCAGCGACAGCCGCATGGGGTCCTCCAGCAGCACCAGCACTAGCCGCGGCTCCAAGTCCTCCAGCGCCGCCGCGTACGCCTCGCGGAACTCGGCGCGCGCCCACTTGGAGCGCAGGAAGGCCTCCGACACGACGGCCACAGTGCGCCGTGAGACGCGCACCGACGCCGCGATCTGCGCCGGGATCCAGCCGCCCGGCACCCAGTCGCGGTAGTGCACGCACAGCCGCAGCGGCGCCGAGCCACTCTCCAGCTGCTCCACCAGCTCGCGCGCTATTGCCTCATCCGCGTGCGCGAACGACACGAACGCGTCGTACGCCCACTCGTCAGAGTTGGGCCGCCGCCGCTCAAATCGCAGAGTCGATGCCTGCTGCTCCCGCAGTGCCGCCGCCCGCGCACGCCTCCGCAACGAATACCACCACAGCGCGGTCACCATCACTGCACCCACTGCTACTACGCTGAGCCCCAGCGCCGTCATCGCGCCCGCCGACATGCCCTTAGCAACATTCGTCCGTCCGTCAGTCGAGTTACCAGACCTGCTCGCACTGCCGTCGTCGCATAAGAGTAGCTGCATCTTGGCGGAAAACTGCAGGCTGCCATTGGAACACATTACGTCGTTCCAGTCGGGGAAAATATTTTCGTGCTTGCCTATCGCGTCATATGTGGCGGCGGAGTCACAGCTGCAGTTGAACTTGTTGTGTGCGAGCCACACGCGCCGGTCCTCCCGCAAGACCAGCTTCGCCATCGTCTTCGCATCGACCTCGTGCAGCTTGTTGTGACGCAGGTCGAGCTCCTGCAATTGAGTTGAAAAATTAAATGATGACATATCATTTTATTTATATCAGATTAAAGCAAAGTCCGTTAAGCGACTACGCACCACGCTTGGAATTGTCCGAAGCTTGGTGCTTCGAACGTGGAGACAGCGAGTTGAAGGAGTGCACACGTTTGTAAAACGCCTTACGGCCCGTCCACGACCTTGGCGCTTCAGAGACAGAAGCGCGCGGGGATACTAAAATGTTGCATTGCGCGCGTTGCGGCACCTCGTGGCGTGATGCAACATTTTAGCACCCCCGCGATATCGCTTGCCGCTGAAGCACGAAGTCGTGGCCGGGCCGTTAGTGCTTTGTCTTGTGTTGATCTAACAAAGAGAACATTTTATGGCACCGCAGCTATTTACCGTGAGTTCGGGCGAAATGTCCTCGGGGGCGAGCCGGTCGATGGTGTTGCCAGCGAGGCGCAGGTGGAGCTGCACCGGCTCCACTCCTGTGCTTTTCAGTGTTTTTCGTACGTCGACTTGTGGTATGCGATTCAGTCCAGCTTGCACGCAGTCCACTATCAGCACACGGCCCGTCTGATTCATCACGTCCTCGGAGCGCGCGCTGCACGTGCAGTTGGTGGGGCAGGGGCCGGGCGCGGTGCACACCAGCTCATCGAGCGACGTGTTGCTCAGTGCTTGCCCCCCAACAGATCGATGTCGGCCCGTCTCACATTGCGCGCCTTCCTCGCGCAGACGCTTGTTTGGATGGCGAATAGCAGCTGCAAACCACAACAAGTTGCAGTCGCAGCGCAGAGGCTTCGTTAGTCGCAGTGTGACCGTGGGGCCTGCTGCCATGGCGGCGACACTTTTATAGTCCTCGCGGCGCATGGAAATCTTGACCTTGGGCAGGGTAACTGTGATGTGGACCGCGGTGTTGAATTGAATATCTTTGTACTGAAACGGAGGTGTTTATTTATTATAAAAAGATATGCCAAAGGTTGATGGAACGTAATATTTTAGTGTTATGAGGACTGCGTTCTATGAACAAATAGTATACTACTGAGATTTTATATAGTGGCCACATTTACCACCTAACAGGTACAAAGTGTGACACACTATTCCCGGCAACCCCTTACGAAGCGTTGGGGATAAGGACACGAAAAAAGTATCGATACCTTGTGGTATCGAGTACTTTTGCTTTCGATACCGATCCTTTTGTACTCGATACTTTGTATTCAATACTTTTACTCAGTGATTACTTTTTGACAGGTATCGTATCGAATAAATCGACATAACCTACTTAAAATTTGGCTGTTTATGGCAACGCCGACTAGTTCAATTATGTCGAACTTTCTAAAACATTAGATTACGTTCGAAATCGTTCGTTTACTCACTCAGCCCGCTCGTTCGTCGTTGTTTTATTATTCATTCTTCGTGTTCGTTTCGCGACGTTCCGTCCGTCACGCGTTTTTACCCGACTACGGCGGAGAGTTACGATTTTGACCGGTATGTATGCAGATATGTGTGTGTATGTCAGTTCATCCGTTGCTGCATAATTTCCAAACTATCTATGTACCTACTCATCATAATTCGACAAATGAGGTATTGTTGGAAACGTCTTAATGTCCGCTGGTTATAGGCTAATAGGCTAGGTAACTCATTTATTTTTAATGAAGCCGTATTGGGTATCAAATGCGAAGCTTAGTTAGCACATTTCGAAAATATGAATATTTATAGCTATAATCACAAAGTAATTAAATAAAAAGTAAGTTCAAAATCTTTAAATCCGATTACTGAAAAATCACGCTCTAAAAAGTATGAAACAAAAAAATAATATAATCGATACTTTTGTTTCGATACTCATGAGTAAAGTATCAATACTTTCTATTCGATATCGTGTCCCTAGTCGGGGACCATCTGCGGTAGGTCCTGCCGCCAGAACATCCACCCTGGTACTCACTGTGTGAGTTGCACCGTGATCATTTACTACTATTTATCAAGAATGCTGAATGGAATGGTGGTGGATATGGATAAACAGTATGATTACAAAAATTTCGACTGAAGGGTTCCGGAAGATGGTAAACCGGTGCCGCGGTAGAAACCGATGGCGTGACAATATTGTCGCCTTTGCAAATTCGAAAAGGACTGGTAACAAGTGGTTGAGGACAGAGAACAATGAAGGCGGTTGCGAGAAACTTTTGCACAGCAATGGGATGGCAAAGGTCAAAAATGCTGTTTGAATTGTTTTACCAGACCAGGTTAAATGGTATTACCTCAATCTCTGTGATGGCGGTACTGGAGAGGTCCAGGTGCTTGAGACTCGGCAGCTGGCGCCAGGTAGGGCACAAGCGCTGCGTGGCGGTTCCGACCAGGGAGAGCACCGTCAAGTTCTTTAAATTGCGCAACGGCTCCCAACCTGAGCGATGTGATCATATTATTGAAACACGCAAAACTATGGTATAGTCCTCCTGACCAAATTTCGGTGACGGTGATAATCTCAACGGAAGTAAGCTATTGGCGCATGGGATATTATAGTGAACTCTCGCTTCCCTTACTCTCATATACCGATGGGACGACAATCCGACCGGAGAGAGATCAGGCGCAGGACTGACAGCGACACGTTTCCTTCGAGGCACGGAGACGCTAAGTTTAAATTGTCACTTAATGATGACCCGTCTTTGACTGACCTTGCCTTAATCTCCGATCAGTGATTACAACAGGCTAGGAGCACCTCAAAACTATAGGTGTACATGTATGTAAAAGGATTGCATGACCACTCACCCTGGGCGGGGTATTGTGTGTTGGGGCAGGCGTTCAGCACTTTGTTGTGGTCGAGAAACACCTTACGCAGTGAAGTCACGTTGTCCAGCACGTCCAACACCGCGCCGGTCAGTATGTTCCTCGAGAGCATCAGCACGCCCAGGGACCGCGTATTCCTGAACAGCTCGCTACACAAACATAACGATTAGTTTTAAGGTGGTAGAGCCAAGCTGTAGCCAATTGACTGCAGCTCATAAACGGGCTGGCTCGACCGGGGTAGTACCACCCTCTCACAGAAGATCGGCGTAAGGCAGGTATTACAGCTGCGTTTCGTAGGATGAGTTAGAGAGCCGTTAGTCCACCCCCCCTCCCCCTCCCTCCATCCCACTCCCCTTCAGGTCGGCAATGTGCAAGCAATGCCTTTGGTATTGTAAACATCTATAAGCTACAGTAACTGCTTAACATCAGGCGGGCCGTACGCTTTTTTGCTACAGCAGTCCTATAAAAAATTATTTAAAAAAATAGGTTAAACTTATCAGAGAGGCGTAATTAGACTCGGTATAGAAGCGACACGACACGCGTCGATGACGTTCTATCGTAAACTGTCAACATCGCACGGACGTTGGCGCAGTGTTTACATAGACATAGGCCACTCGGTTTACCACATCGGGCGGTCGTCCCGCCAGAGGCCAATTTCGGAACGGCCTTTTCTTGCTTGCCTTGGACTCGCCGCACCCGATACCCACTGTACAAGCGTTCCGTATGTTAGTCTTTAAAATAAAATCGAGCTTATCCAGGTAGTGTCTGTAGGCGGTTATTGTATAGGACGAGCACGTGCAGAGCCTGCGCATCATCGAGCAGCCCTGCCGGCAGCGCCTCCAGCTGACAATCTGTGAACTGCATTTCCTGCAGTGCAGCTGCGCCGTGCAGTGCGCCCGCCGAAAGCACCAACTCTACGGCGTTTTCCACCTGTAGGACGCGCAAGCGCCCGCAGCGGGCGAGCCAGCCGTCTGGCAGCGTTTTGGCGATGGTTCCCATAATATGCAAGGAGTTAAGGCCGGCGCACGAGCGCCACGGATCCGGCCGGGCCTGCTTCCAGTTTCTCAGCTCGAGCCGTTCGAGCGTGTCCGGCAGTGACATACTCACCTGCGTGGCGGGCGAGTATAAAACCAGTTCTTTAAGATTGCCAGCTGCCTCTACTTCTAAAAGTTCAAGGCTTCTCAGCCGCAGATGGCTGAGGTGCGTTAGGCGCGTGAGGAGGGTTGCAGGTATAGGAGCGATCCTTTTTTGCAATAAGGTCAGCCGCTCGAGGCTGGCGGGCAGCAGAGCGAGGTCAGCGGTGATGACGTCCGTTTCTATGAAGGTCAGGTTGCGCAGAGTCGGCGTGGTGGCCAACACTCCAAAATCGATATTCTTCACTATCTGTAGCTCGAGGCCGATATGATAGGTTGGAAGAACATTCTCGTCTCCAGGGCTGGGGTCGTCGAGCCCGATAACGTTGAGAGCGCACAGGGCAGCTTCGTACGACGCGTTACGCGGCCAGCCCTGTGTGATATAGACTTCACGCACGCGCAGCGGCGGCTCAAAGCGTGGGAGTGCTGGATCGTCGAGGCCAATTCCCATTTCACACTCCAAATAAAAAAAGTCGCCGTCGATAAATTCGTAGGTAATATCCATTCCTGAAAATAAAATATCTCCGACAAAAACCTCTAAACAGAAAAAAAATATATCTGAATATTTTTACCCAAGCGTCGTTGCGCCGCGGTCTCTAATGAAAGTAATGCTGACCGCAATTATTGATACTGTACTCATGAGTAGTATTGAAAAAAAGTACCTATCGTACTCGTAAATGCTACAAAATGTAGCCAAAGTTCACTTTTACTACGCGGTGTCAGTTCCGCCAGCAGTGTATTTTTTCTGCTGGTCTAATCAAAATTTGAATGATATAGATAATTAGTATAGCTGTATGATATAGATAATTAGTATATGTTTTTGTAATTAGTACCCAATTACAAAAACACAATTTAAAAATTTAAGGTTTGTCTGTCTGTCTGTATGTTTGTTCCGGTAATCTCGAAAACTGCTGGACCGATTTTGATGGGATTTTCGCCGGCAGATAGCAAATGTTACAAGGAGTAACTTAGACTACTTTTATTTTCGAAAAATATTTAGGATTCCGCGTAAAACATAAAAAACAGCGGGAAATTCTACACGGGATTAAACGCGGGTAACTTATTACTAAAATTTATGTGGACGAAGTCGCGGGCACAGCTAGTATTAAATAATAGCCAAGCACAATAACAATTAACCGCAATAATATAGAAGAAAAACAACGCGCGACAGACGGGACGGCTCGAAACGAACACGTAGAATGAATAGTAGAACAACGATGAACGAGCGGAATGAGTGAGTTAACTAACGATTTCGAAAGCAATCTAATGTTAATGATTGAACTAGTTGGCGTTGCCATAAACAGCCAATTTTTAAATAGGTAATTTCTAAGATTTGTTCGATACGATACCTGTCATAAAGTACACATTGAGTAAAAGTATCGAATACAAAGTATCACGTACAAAAGTATCGGTATCGAAAGGAAAAGTACTCGATACCACTAAGTATCGATACTTTTTCGTGTCCCTAATTGCAACCCTTGATGGACAAGCTAAAATAAAGGCCGAGACCGAAGTTCGAGGACTTTATAGCGCGGCCAGCAAGGGTTGCAAAGATGACCAAGCTTGAAGGCCGGAAGCGTAGCTAAGCTTGTATAGTGCTTTACTCAAAAATCGACTAAGTATTAGTTTAAACAAAATTAGCTAAGTAGTTACCTATAAAAATAAATACAATTACTATATTTTTACTTTTACGAACTCTATCTATAACTGTTTATTTGACCTGTTTACGTTTCCATGGCAACGGCACGATATATTGCATACTTATCATTGATAAGTGACAGGATTTTAAATTCGGAATCGATCAGACATGTGGATGTTCTTTATATCTCTCCATCAACTAGAAGAGAGCTGATGAACTTCAAACGGCTGAGCAGATTTTTTTGAAACATAGCTTAGAACACTCTCGATTAACACATCTTTCAAACAAAAAAAAAACTAAATCAAAATCGGTTCATCCGTTCAGGAGCTATGATGCCACAGACACACACTTGAAACTTATTATAACACCCCTCGTTTTTTGTCGGGGGGTTAAAAAGACCGAGACACATCACTGAAAGATATGAAAAATCCAGGTAAAACAAGTGTATTTTTGTATGTATATTAGATAGGTAATAATCTCTCTATCGATGATGTTTTTGAACCTTATTCTTATTTAAGACGGTTAAAATATGTGGCCAGTTATATACGCCAGACTATAAGCCTGCCGATGTCATTTTTTTTTTTTTTTTTATAGAACTGAGGTGGCCAAAAAGCGTACATCCCGCCCGACGCCAAGCAGTTACCGTAGCCTATAAATGCTTACAATACCAAAGGCATTGCTCGCACATTGCCGACCTGAAGGGGAGTGGGATGGAGGGAGAGGGAGGGGGGGGGGGTGGGAACTGTGGCGTGGAACTTAAAATAGAAACATTTATTGAGGCCGGGTCTGCATATTGATAAGGCGGTCGCGATGCAACAGCGACGCGACAGCGATCAGACCCCTATAAATATACTGGCTTCTGCCCGCGCCTTCGTCCCGGGTTTTCTTAACACACTGTACACCTCTAGATACCTTTAACAACAAAAATGTATTCGTGATTTTCGTTTATGCTGGTGACCAGGCAGTGCTGAGCGTGATCCCGCGTGCACGCCGGGCGCGGCGGCGCCGCCGGCCCCTGCGCCAGCGCACCCGCACACAGCACCACCGCCACCACTATCCGCCACACGCACCACATAGCACTGCCGGTAGTGTGAACAATGGTTCACTGCCTTTTAACCAAAAAACATTTTTTTAGTTTGCAACCAACGTTTTATATACTAACATCATTCAGAAAACATCATCATCATTTAAAAAACAAATTTCATTTTACAAACATTCATTTAAAAAATAACTAAGTTTCGCAAATTATTCTTTTTACAAACACGTCAGCCATTGAACTGTAGTATGACAAAGAATGACGGCTCTTTGAGCCTAACCCAGCCAAGTCGAATGCCCCGAAGTACCGAGTTCGCTTCGCTCGCTAATGCGTGCGATATGGAAAACGTTTAAATCCTAAACATTGTTTTACTAAATTATAATATGTTTAAGAAATGAATTGTTTGTCAAATGATGTGTTTGCCGATCGTTGGATGTAAAGTGAAAATTTGTAAAGTCGCTTTTGGTCATTTGGACGGACCTCACTAACAATACTAGTACTTCAACAGTATATGAATCAACCGCGTACACGCAAATGTCACCACACTACTTATTACAGAATCGTTAGATAATATTTATTTGGTGAATGAAAGTTATCAGATCTGAAGTACGATTCCGAAACAGATCATTCGAGGTTCGAAACTGTAAGGCATCCTCCGAATAGGTACGTGGTACAACACTACAAGTTCAAGTGGAGTCGCCCAACCAGAGTCACAGTAAATGTTTCACTAATTATGTAACAAGTATTATTAAGTATAACTCATCGACCATACCGCACAGTAGTTTTCCTCTTTTTGGTTATCCTCAATAACACTCATAAATAAACAAGGATAACATTCTAATTGAACCTACATGATAAGCCGTTGTTTCGATACCTATACCGTGCAAAAAGTAAAACGATGCGTATACAGGCTGTCCCACAAATTTGCCACATGGAGGGAAAGTATCTTAAATACTGTAGATAGAGAATTTTACTGAATTACGACTTCATTTTTATTTTAAAATCAATACGAAATGCATTCACAGTTTTTCGAAAACTCGCTTGCCACACTCGGGAATCGAACCGGCTAAAATCCGAATAATAACATCCTGTACTTTTATGGCATCAATTGATAGGGTCAATCATAAGGATAAAATCTCTCTGACAAACATACTAAATTAAATGAAAGGAAACCCATAAAATCGTTACTTATTTTAATTTTAACTGATTTTAAATCTTATAAGTTAAGATATCATGGTTTTCCTTTAATTAAATTTACCATGTTTGTTAGAGAGATTTGATCCTTATGATAGATCCTATCGATTGATGACATAAAAGTACAGGATGTTATTTTTTGGGATTTTAGCCGGTTCGATTCCCGAGTGTGGCTAGCGACTTTTCGAAAGTCTTTGAATGCAGTTCGTATTGTTTTTAAAATAAAAATGAAGTCGTCATTCAGTAAAATTATCTATCTACAGTATTTAAGATACTTTCCCTTCATGTGGCAAAGTTATGGGACACCTGTATAATATCAAGCCAAGAGCTAATTAATAGCAAATCATCGGAACACAAAGTAAGTTTAAAAAACTAAAACTCGACTGAAAAATCACGCTCTAAAAAGTATGAAACAGGAAAATGTTCTCATCTAGAGGATAGCCGTGGTCTATTCCAACGATATCTCATTTGTTAAATTATGATAGGTAATTACCTACTTCGGAAGTTATGATGTAACAGCGAAAAGGCCGTTTCCCAAACTTACCTCGCAACCACCCGAGCCGAGCGGCCAACGCTCAAACCATTGCGCGAAGGCATCGTGTATTTGATTTTTGGTAATAACATGAAATAAAATCGTAAATTTTGCCTCAATAGAAAGAGATAGCGTTATCTTACCGACATTGTATTACCAACACGTGCGCCAGAAACTCTACCAAACTTTCTCATAAAATAATGGCGAAAAGTTGTAACGGCGATGTGGGATGCTTAAACAAAACATCTTTCTCTAAGTATTGCCATTTGCCATATTTCTTGGAGCATTGCCACACCTTTTCTCTAAGCATTGCTATATCTCTTGTGTAAACACTTTTAAATTGCAACGAAGCTTTTAATAGTACATTACTGCCACGGTCTGTAATGAGTATATTGCTGGCTGCGGTGTTGATGGGCGAGAGCGCAGCGTAGCGCAGCTCGAGGCCTCCACAGCGCGGTCAGCATTGCAGCCCTTGATGAACAAGCTGAAATAAAATAAGACGAAGTAATAAATAAGAATATTCGACATCACCCGGGATTTCGTGATATCCCTAGGGATTTCGCGAAATCCCTGAATTCTTCATTTCCCTGCGACATATTTTGACAGATAATGACCGTATACATGTATGGAAAACGTGTTGTCGTCTTCATAATGTGAATGACCACTTACGGTCTGTAACTTCTTTTCTCATACTTCCTTAAGAGTGAGCGAGATGGGACATTGCAAATCTTTGTGGAAACATTTATTGTATCACGTTTTTATTAGCACACGGGTGTTACCAGTTCTAGGAAAAGTAGGAAACTTGCCTTGCGTTGCTCAAAATGAAAAAAGTTCCGACATAGCCATAATGCGCCAAATGGCAATGCGCAACACTGGCGTAGTTAGGGACCCGAAAAAAGGTATCGATACTTTGTGGTATCGAGTACTTTCCGTTCGATACCGATACTTTTGTACTCGATGCTTCGTATGCGATACTTTTACTCAATGAGTACTTTTTGACAGGTATCGTATCGAATAAATCCTAGAAATTCCCACCTTAAAAATTTGCTGCTTATGGCAACGCCAACTAGTTCTATTACGTCGAACCTTCTAAAACATTAGATTGTTTTCGAAATCGTTCGTTCACTCACTCATTCCGCCCGTTCCTTGACTTTTTACAAAACAATAATACCTAAAACACGGTCGATAATGTATGAAACTAGAAAATATTCTCATCTAGAGGTTAGCCGTGGTCCGTTTTGGTACTTTAGGGCAGTGGCATATAACCACGCACCATGGCTATCCTCTTAGATGAATGAGAATATTTTCTTGTGATTTTTTGTTAAATGTACCTATTATGTTTTGTTAAACACGTTTGTGACGTTATTTATGATGTCAGTAATAGTCCTGCAAGGTTGTTAGTGTTTTACTAATAACCCTGTATTCGAAAATCCAAAAGTACTCATTGTTATTCTGTGCTGTGTATCGATATTTGAGTCATAAATTAGAAGAATGCCGCATAGTAAAAGTGAACTTTGGCAGCATTTTGACGAGCTTTTACGAGTACGATACTTTTTTTTTCGATACTACTCATGAGTACAGTATCGATAATTTATATTCTATATCGTGTCCCTACATTTAGTTGTGTGCGCATTAGGCTCTAAGAAAAGTATCGATACCTTGAAGTATCGATACTTTTGTTTCGATACTTTTACGAGTACGATACTTTTTTTCGATATTCCCGCGGTAAACATAAGTTTGTGACGCAATATCGAATTCCCATCCCATAGTAAATAGGCGAACTGCAATCTGGGATTGGGACTGGTAATCTTGCAACGCGGATTCTCTCGAAGTGGCATACGTGCGAAGTTCGAGGCAGTTTTGTGGGCACCACTACTACTGGACCAACACTCATTAAACTCCTGTCAAAAGCAGTGAAGTGGTATCGAGATCAGAAGAATGTTCAATATTGATATATCGCTTGGCGAACAATAGTAGGTACTAAAATTATAGAATAATCACTATGCGGCACCGTAGATTTGTTTTGACGTTTCAAATAAGAAGCTGTCCTAACACCATTATACATTGCGTCCCATTTTCACTCCATTTAGAGCATCCATTCCCAAAGTGGGCGATAACGCCCCCATGTAGGCGCTGCAGGCCTAAAGGGGGGCGGTAAGAGACCCAGAAAAAAAGTGGGGGCGTTGTTATCGCTATCGTTATCGCCCACTTATACGGGAAACAGACTAGCGCCGTTGCAGTAATATTCTTATGTAGTAGGCAAAAATGCAGTTTTGTCATTCAAATCTTACCGCCACGGACATGGAGAGGCTAGACAACGCAAGTTCATTAGATAAGTAGTATGAAAACCGAGCGTGCCATCTTTTTTATGCCATACGATGACGTTACCCCAGTCATTTAGTGATTTGCGAATCGTTTCAATCGCTAAGCGTCGCTGAGCTAACAGAATTACGACTAAATCGATTCGATGACAGAGGTATTAGAATACAAAAGTAATAAGCGCGTCGAGTTTTGCGCTAAACTTTCGGGCACGCTTGGTCGGACGGTTGGCGCTGTCTAGCCTCTCCATGTCTGTGCTTACCGATGTCAAAAATGGAGTGGAGTCTATTAAACTCACAATTTTTTTTAAAACCTACCCCTACTAGTACCTAACCCTCGGGATTAGGTAATAGTCAGTTCCTGTAAACACGGCGACAAGGTTCACCACCTGTCACGTTGGGTTCTAACTATCTGGTGAAACGTGGGCTTTGAGTTGACTTAATACCTCCACAATGTGGTGGTGTATGGCCACTCAAGCCTCTGACTACCCCCGAATGGGGATAAAAGTCGTGACGTTATATTTTATTTATATATATATTTTTTTAAACTAAAGTAATTACTTTACCCGGGATATAAAAACCAGGCCTTCACGATCAGTAGAACACCACCACGGCCACGAAGGAGGCTGTCAATCAAAATATTTACTCATAAATATTCAACAAAATGCCTGAACTGTGCACAATTTATTCCACCCTTACCGAACATTTTAAATACGAATCCCTACTGACATGCATTCTCGATTTTTTAAATATTTTTTTTTAAAGGACTGACTTGGCAAACAAGCGTAAGGCCCGCCTGGTGTTAAGAAGTTACTGTAGCCTATAGGCTTGCAATACCAAAGGCATTGCTCGCACTTTGCCGACCAAAAGGGGTGTAGGAAGGAGGGAGAGGGGAGGTGTTGGGCTTCAGGATCTCTCACTCATCGTACGAAACGCTGCTGTAATAGCAGCTTTACGCGATCTTCTATGAGAGGGTGGTAGTACCCCGGTCGAGCCAGCCCGTATATGAGCTGCAGTCAATTGCATTGGCTACAGCTTGGCTCTACCAGCTTAAAATCAATAGTACCAACATTTAGAGACAATTTCATCGGCAAAGTTGGGAGCAGTGTGCGTTTAATGTGCATTGATTATGCATTAGAGCGATTCTTGCAGCCGGCGCTTAAAACGCTCAGTGGGATGCTGCCTTTATTAGAAATGAGCGCTGGGTTCGTAAGAATCATATAACGGCCGCACTAGAACATTGGCTATGTCAATAACGGTGTCTAAACCGGTCTCTGGCAACCGCGCCATAGTTTACATAGCCAATGTTCTAATGCGGTCGTTATATGACGGCACCGTTCTGGAGGAACCCAGCGCTGTTTTCATTTGTGGAACGTTATTTATCTCTAGGTTAGATAGTAATTTTAGTATACTTTCAGGCAAAGTTGGACGTTTGTTTTTAAATGAGTTTCGGTTAAAGTTTGATTAATTCGTTCTTTTAACAGCAATTCGCTTATTTGTTAGCATCTACAAAAATATTTGACATAATATTACCTACACAAGCTGTTCCCGGCGGCTTCGCCCGCGTGGATACTGATATCGACGCTTGAAAGGCAATCCTTACTAAGCGACATTAGGTGAACTTTACAGGAGAGTGATTTAAAGTTTTTATTTTTACAAAAAAAATAATATAAATTATATAAATAGTCGTATTAAAATAATTTCAATAGCTTTGGAAATCTTATTTTTTTAAGCTATTGAAGATATTGGATTAACGTACCAGACACTTTTAATTTAAGACATTTATGTCGCTTATATAAAAGTTACCTCTATTTAAAAACAAGTAAAAATATCTAAGCTATCACTGTAAGATTAGCGGTAACAGGTAAATATAAGTAAACTCGTACATTTTTAAATTTAGTTATGGGAATAATCATCTAAGGAAATCTAAATATTTAAATTATTTCAAGTAAAGTCCTCTAAGCGTTATCGAATAGTTTACATGATCGCGGAATATATAACTTATGAAGATGTTGACACCCAAACTCTCCCCTCGTAACCGACGTTCAACCATAAAGTCCTCAACTAACATACTATAATAAAATTAATTAAAGACTGAAAATTAGAAATAAATAGAAATTCAACATTTATTGAAAAAAAAAACACAGTTACTTATACAGAAAAGGCAAATAAGACCTCAAGACAAGTTTATTTTACGTGACGAGAGACGAGAGCTATTATTTAAGTGCACGAATATGGTCTATTCAGACCTTATTCCTGCACTAATTAATAACTCTTGTCAGTTCTCATCCCACGGTGTTGTGACTATCTTATTATTTGTAACATCAAAATGATACAGTCAGTCATATTTAATATCTTCTATATCATCATCATCATTTCAGCCAAAAGACGTCCATTATTGGACATAGGCCTCCCCAAAGTTTTTCAATAATGACCGGTTATGTGCCACTTGCATCCAGTAGTTTCCCGCGACCTTCCCAGGTCGCCGGTCCACCTTGTGGGGGGGGGGGTCTACCCACGCTGCATCTTCCGGTACATGGTTGCCACTCAAGAACCTTTCTGCCCCATCGGCCATCGGTTCTTCGGACTTTGTGCCCCGCCCACTAATACTTCAGACTACCGATTCGCAAGGCTATGTCGGTGAACTTGGTGTGTCAACGTATCTCCTCATTTCTGATTCGATCTCGTGAAGAAACTCCAAGCATAACCTTCTCCGTAGCTCTCTGAGTGACCTTGAGCCTTCTTATGAGGCCCACTGCAGTTCTTTTCAATGCCATTAGTCATCACTGGTAACACACATTGGTTAAAGACTTTTGCCTTTAAGTACTGAGGTAGTTTTGAGGAGAAAACGTTTTGTAAGTTCCCGAATGCTGCCCAGCCGAGTTGGATTCGACGACTGACCTCTCTCTCGAAGTTCGATCAACCTAAACGGACTGTTTGCCCTAGGCAGACGTATTCATCGACGACTTTGAGAGTGGAGCTACCAACTATAACTGAAGTGAGCACAACAAAGACGTTTGACATGATCTTCGTCTTCGCCATATTCATTTTAGGGCCCAATTGTTGGGAGACTGTGTTCAGGCCATGGAGCATTCTGCCAAGATCCTCTAGCGATTCCGCCATGATCACAATATCGTTGGCAAATCGAAGGTGACTCTTGTACTCGCCGTTTATGTTGATTTCAAATCCCTGCCATTCCAGGAGTCTGAAAGCATCTTCCAATGCATCGGTCAACAGTTTCGTAGTATTTACGTCTCCTTGTCTGACTCCTCACTGCAGTGGAATTGCCCCCGTGCACTGTTTCTATACTCGGACCGACATAGTGGCGTTACTGTACAAGAACTACAACACTTCGATGTACCGGTAGTCAATGGGACACTGCTGGAGTGATTGTAGTACCGCCCATGTTTCGATCGAATCGAAGGCTTTTTCATAGTCCACTAATGCTTAGCAAAGTGGCACTCCTCGGTTTTCTGTATAACCTACCACAGCGTATGGATGTGGTCTATGGTGTTGAAGGCTTTTCGGAAACCGACTTGTTCAGGAGGCTGGAAGTCATCGAACCTGCGCGCCAGTCGGTTCATACCTTTTTTGAAGAAAAGTATCACCACGCTTCCATTCCATGCTTCTGGCGTAACACCTTCGAGGATAAAGGAATTAAACAGCCTCTGAAGGACTCGAAGGACAGGTGTTCCACCCGCTTTCAAAAGTTCTGTGGTAATTCCGTCCTCCCCTGGCGCCTTATTGTTCTTGAGCTGTTTGAGGGCCATTCTTAGCTCATACAAGCTGATATCCGGGATATCTTCAGTGTAATGTCGGGTCAGTGTGGCTCTAGGGTCTTTAGTCACACCAGTAACAGGTTTGGCTACCGAGGTGTACAACTGTCCAACCTCTCTCAATACCTCTGCCTTGGTCGACGTTATGCCACCTTTCTCGGTTTTCAGCTTCGTCAACCGGCTTTGCCCAATACAGCTAATGCAGCTCTTGCTCACCCAATACAGCTCTTGCGAAAACTTTGGAGCATCTGTTCTGCTCTATCGTATCCTTAATACAATTTGTATTAAAGTTACACATGTCATGTCGTCGCAAGGACTTCCATATCTGTCTATTGAGCTGCTTATATGCGTCTAATGTTTGGACAGTGTCCACCAACCTATTATTTATTTCGTCCACTGTGGCGCAGCTCTCTAGGCTTTCGAAGATTTTTTTTTGTTTGAGTTAAAAGCTCTCGGGGTTTTGGATTTGAGAAGCATCAGGTCGGAGCGTAGACTTCATCAGACGAGACCTTTCCAACTTGGAATTTATATCCAGTGCCTCTCACCATTCGGTGATCACATTCGGTTTCCACCTTATGAATCACGGAGAAATCATTGAATATTTGTCTCTTATTGGTAATGATTATAGTCTTTCTCAATTTTTCTCATTTTCTATAATCAACTTTTAAACAAATTAAAAATATACTTACATGAAGTTGTTTTAAAATAAGTAAGTAAAAAATAATGTTAAACAAAATGCTGTTTTGAAGTAATTTGATTGGATTCTCACCATTACTAAGCGAATTGCGCTGCAAAATTATAAAAATCCGTGTCGCACGTCCACCGTAAACGACACCTCGCGCCACACGTATTACGCGAGGTCACGCGCATACGCAAGCGACGCCATTCGGACAAGTGAAGTTATAAGCGACTAACAAAAATATATGTTGCGTTCAGGTAAAAATATCTAAGCGACAGTCACAACCATCTCATGGAGTCGGCTAAGATTATCTAACCACCGTCAATAATATTTGAAGTTATCAAGTAAAATTATCTAAGGCTGACCAAACATTGTTTATATTATACAGGTAAAACTATCTAAGCGACGATATTCTTCCATTTTATTTCAAGTAAAATTGTACAAGTAAATTTACGGAAATATACTACATCAGGTTAAATTATCCAACCACATCAATAAAAGGTACTTCAACCCTGGTTAAAATATATAAGCGTCATAAGTTATAATTGCTTAAGTAAGTAAAAACTACTAAATGAATTTAAAAGTTTTTGTCATTACAAGTAAAAAGGAGTAAAAGCCAAACAGTAGAACAGTCTATGTCCTAACCGCCGGCAGTCCAAAAAATCATATTTTTTTTGTCGCTAAGTGAGCACAAAAATGTGAAATTGATTGAAATCACGCTATAACTAAGCGACAGTAAAACTCGTCGTAGAGCTATGGGACCCAGACCAAACGACGTAGAAAAATTTTGCGGTTCGAATGGTATATATAACTCAATATCGGCCTATATGTCGCTTAGTCAGGATTGCCTTTCAAGCGTCGATATGTAAGATTAGCCTATGTCTTAATCCAGAGGCTACACTATCTACGTTTCAAATTCCATTAAAATCGGTTTAGTAGTTATGGAGATACGTGGTAACATACATTCACACCCACACGCTTTCGTATTTATAATATTAAGTAGGGTAGGATTATTTATTAATACGATAATAATAATAATAATATCCTGGGACATTTTTTACACACGGCTACCTGATACCAAACTAAGCAGAGCTTGTACTATGGAAACCAGATAACTGATATTACTACATATACTACTTTTTTATTTGTAAATACATACTTAATATACATATACACCCAGACTCGGGACATATATACATGTTCATGCACACAAATGCATATCCCGGGTAAGAATCGAACCTAACCCTGCAGCGTGAAAGGCGCCATCAAGCCAACCACGCCAACGGGCCCGTTATGAAATAAATACAGCATTCCAAAAATATAACCTTCCCCAATGTTATTAATTAAAAGAGCTCCAGATAATTCGGTGTGGTATTATGAAAGGAGGCGTTATAAGCGTCGAGGTCAACCTTCGCACCCCAAAGTTACACGCGACCGCTTAAGAGGAGGGTTCGAAATTTGGTTGATTTTCTATTCTACTTTTTCTTTAAGTAAGTATGTGGACTAGGAATCTTATATTTAGATGTATGATTTTTGACTATATTATCTTGAGTATCTTTAAATCCAAATCACGATTTGATGAAATTTTCTCGATAAAAAAAAATTATGAAATGAGCTCTAATTATTTACAATTTTCCTTGCTACCACGATGTTTTTACGATTTAGATCACGAAATTATTTCTAAAACATAGCAAATAATGATATCTAAACTACCCTTCAACCATATTTTAATTCATGAAGTAGTTTTTTTTTAATTCAAGTAAATGTGGTTTGGCGCTTACGTTGTTTATTTCCGAGCGCGCGCACAATATCGCCATCTCACATTTTAAGTACTTGAACCAAGGAAGTTTTAAGTCTCTAAC
This sequence comes from Drymonia ruficornis, assembly GCA_947859195.1. Classification (NCBI taxonomy): domain Eukaryota; kingdom Metazoa; phylum Arthropoda; class Insecta; order Lepidoptera; family Notodontidae; genus Drymonia; species Drymonia ruficornis. The sequence goes on from OX401923.1 coordinate 2,037,698, forward strand.
ACCTGGAATGCGGACTTGGCAGCAAAAGTGAAGCCGACAGCGAGATACCATACTGAACGTTGTTTCCTTTGCCAACAAGAGTGACCATAATATTTTGAAATTTTGAGAACGTCCCCATGGACATCTAGTGAAAACGTGCTTTTGTTCCGAGATTGTTATGATAGGAAAATAATAAAATAAGGAAAAGGATGTTTATTTTCTTAAGAACATGAGTAGGTACAATAAATTAGTCTGCGGTGGCCAAACCACACGAGTGCCTGTCTGTATCTTGGCAACCTAAATGAAGTTACAAAATAGTATTTAAGATCGTAGATTTTGCCACTTTGTAATATAAAGTAACATGACATTTCACACGCTTGGACGTTGTCTAGGCTCTCCATATCTATGGTTTTTCCTATACTTATGTTTCCTATACTTACTCTTTTTCTATGTTATGTTATGTTTGATTTGGGCTGTGCAAGTTGTGACAGACGGACATAGAGACAGATAGACAGACAACAAAGTGATCATATTAGGGTTTAGTTTTTTTTCCTTATTAGTGCTGCGTTCCATTCACCGCAATTTTTGTTATTTTCGTCCACAAAAAGTGTTAAAAACGATAATTTTGATCACTTTCAGTACAAGTTGGTGCGAGTGGAACGAGATTTGTGGACGAAAATAACGAAATTTACAAAATTAACAGTGAATGGAACGCACCATAGGTACGGTACCCTAAGAATATCCAACTAATTAGACCATAAGACAAAATTAAAGGACAATGGGCAAAATTGTATGGGACTTGGTCCAAATATACACCACTGACGTAACCCGATAGACCACTAAATACTGAGTAACTTTTACAAAGACAGATCAACAAAATAAGCTGTCAGTAAAAAAAATATGGGTAGTTTAAAAAACTTTTTTTTTTTATTTCACCCTTAGTATTATGTTTATACATTTTTTTCGAAAGGCAACAATACAAATACTCTTACTAACATTAAATAAAAATAAAATAAGCTGTCAGAAAGCAAAAAATGCCGTGAAAAATATTTTATTATTATTTTTGTTACCTGATGAAAAGTGAACAACAACAACAACAGCAGCATTCTTACGTATTTTCTGATGTTGCGCTTCTATAAAATAAATAAGCAGGTACCTTCTATGCGTTACCTTTCTTTTTCACTTATAATCAGGTAACAATAATAATAATAAAATATGTTTCACGGCATTTTTTGCTTTCTGACAGCTTTTTTTATTTTTATTTAATGTTAGAAAGTGTATTTATATTGTTGCCTTTCGAAAAAAATGTATAAGACATAACACTAAGTGTGAAATAAAAAAATAAAAATATTCTTTTAAACTACTCATTTTTTACTGACAACCTATTTTGTTGAACTGCCTTTGCAAAAGTTACTCAGTATGTAGTGGTCTATCGAGTGACGTAGGTCTCGGAAGTGTTGGACATTTGGACCATTTTTGCCCATTGTCCTTTGTGCTAACGAAAAGGAACAGTGAGGGCAGGGCATTTTCTTTTAAAACTCCTTGTGTTAAATTAGGGACATAATCTGTCGGCTTAAAATGCTTGCTGCATATGACGGAATTTTGGGTAATTTTTCTGTAGCCAATAGGTATTTGTTGTAACCAATTTACACGCCTGGGATCTGTAAAAGACAAAATTGTTTTTTTGTTTTTTATTGCTTAGGAGTAATCGGGAAGTGTAAGGTCAAAAGTCGTCCCGATTTCAAACAATTTCAATCGACAAACCATCGGTCTCGGCCTTTATTTTATATTGTCCATTAAGGGTTGCAATGCTGACCGCGCTGTGGAGCCCTGGAGCTGCGCTGCGCCGCGCTTTCGGCCATCAACAACGCGCCCAGCAACACACTCATTACAGACCGTGGCAGTAATGTACTATTAAAAAGTAACAAAAGGGTAAAGAAAAGGGGCCCCGAGAATTACATTGCCTGAAAGGGTTAATCTGGCCCTAGACGTGCGCGTTCCTCGAGCGTGTGAACGACGCGAACGCCGTGTGCGAGCCCGGCGAGCCGTGACAACGCGGCGTGAGCGTCGCGTTTTACCAGCGTGTGGTCTGTCGCGCGTTGCAAATGCGACCGACTTCAAAAAGTAGCGATGTAGTCGTGCGGCAACGAAAAGCGCGACTTTATCGCTGCAAACAGTTCCCGTGGACGATATTCCTCAGTTAACACAGACACATAATAAGATTTATATTATAGTCCTTTTTACTAGCGAAATTTATGTCACCCGAACATCTAAAATGTACTTAACGTGGAAAACATAGTTACCCACTTACCTATGTTAAGATAATCCTTAATTCGGATAATATTCGCTTTTACACCCTTCCATTACGCATATTCTACCCATTTTTATGAGAAAATTCAGCACAATCCTCTAGATTTAAAATTAGCTGAAAATGTCGTGTGTCACGCAAATTGACGTTCTGTGTTTCAAGTTTTTAATTTTATTTCTGCTACGATTCCTATAGACATCACGGAACTGACAATTACAAGCGAATTATTAAAGAAGGTAAGTACTTATTTCCAGATATTTATTTATATTTGAAATTTTAATCTTAGGATATTCTTATACTTTACCATAGGTATTTCATTAATCGACTTTATTGTTTATTATTCTTAACATGAAAATGTACCAAGTTTAAGGTGATCGAATAAATATTAACTGGCAACACAAGGGATGAAAGGTTGTACTGTTAGAAAGGGAAAGAAGGCGCAGTTATAGGTATCTGGCTCGGACCGGTTTTTATAATGCGTGCATCGTGGGCGTTAAGTCCGTCACATAAGGATTATTCTTGATTAAATGAATGGAAAATAAAGTTTGTAGTCCACAGTCATGTTCAATGGTATTACGTCGATGACTTGAACTAACCATGTCTCTCTCTAACTTTGTATTGTCAGTGTCCGCTCGGACTTGTTCGACGTCGGACCTGTGAAGGATTTTTTAAAAAATATTACGAAAAAATATTACGGTCGTGCCACATTACAGGTACAGTACAGTATTTACAGTCCGCCGACGCCTATGATAAATAAATAAATATCCTTGGAAATTCTTTTACACATGACTACCTGATCCCAAACTAAGCAGAGCTTGTACTATGGAAACCAGATAACTGATATTACTACATATACTACTTTTTGTTTGTAAATACAAACTAAATATACACTTAATTACACCTAGACTCGGGACATGCGGACATGTTCATGCACACAAATGCATGTCCTGGGCAGGAATCGAACCTACGACCTGCACTGCAGCGTGATTTTCGTTTGCTTTTCCTTGTCTTGTGTAATTTCTTTTCATCTCTTGTCATTTTGTGTCATCTCTTGTCATTTTGTGTCATCTCTTGTCATTTCATAGTTATTCGTGTCATTTCTGTAAAAACTCCCTATTTCGCTTACTGTTATATACTTGCAGCATGGTCTTGGGCCGACAGTGGGAATACATTGCTTGTCAAAACAATGGAGTCGCTTTATTGCGTTTGTTGTAGGTATGGATGGGCAAGTAATAAATATATCATACATCAATAAATTATCGTAAAAAATAACATTACAGATATGGATAGGAAAATGTTTGTCCGTCCTATTCAATCTATTATATTATAAACGAAAGTAACTCTGTCTGTTACCTTTTCACGGCTAAACCGCTGAACCAATGTTGATGAATTTTGGTATGGAGATAGACTGGGTCTTGGCGGAGAACATAGGCTACTTTTTAGGGTTCCAAAGGGTGCTAACGGGACCCTATTACTAGGCCTACGCTGTCCGTCTGTCTGTCTGTCCGTCTGTCAGCGCGGGCTGTATCTCACGAACCGTAACAGGTAGAGAGTTGAAATTTTCACTGAATGTGTATTTCTGTTGCCGGTGCAGAACAAATACTAAAAATATAATAACATTTAAAAATAAATATCAAGTCTCAAACTTGATATTTTTGATGTGTTTATTCTACGGTGGTACGGAACCCTTTATGTGCGAGTCCGACGCCTTCAGATCTTATGAATGTTTTCTTGAAATAAATATAGTGTATTTTAAGTAATTAACTGGCCAACCCTCAGGTCCTACCTACCATGTTAGGATCTTTTTCGTTCTAGCGGGTGTAAACCGTGATTTAACGAGTTAATGTGATAATTTTTGTATTTAAATTATTCAATTCAATGTATTTGTTTCAGACATAGTCCAATATTGATTATTAAAATTATTATAATTTCACAATTTAACACTCAGGGTATTTATTTATTGGGTAACGGTACAAGTTTATAATAATTAATCTACACAACAAACAAGTAAACAAGTTATCGTTCAAGCCGGTGGAAAAGTCTCAAGGACAGCGACATCTGTCATAGACAAACCCGAGCGAAAAGCCGGGAAAATGGACCGGTGGCCAATGAGAGCGCTCGCATGGCTCGCGGCAGCGCGCGAGGCGTTCTTATTGGCTGCCGGTTTGAAATAGTCGAACACTGGTGTTACCAGTGTGAGGCGCGGGTTATACACTCCTCCTACAATTCACGACATCGACCCGATGGTGAATTGGTGAATAAAGAAAAGAAAGAAAAATAATAATAATAAAAGAAACAGCCTACCCATTAAGACTGCGCGGGTTGTAGCGGGTTCTTACGCGGCCGACCCCGCCGACGTCGGGGTTGTACGGGCTGAGGGGGTTCTGACTGTCTACAAACTACTGCGGTTAAATCGGAAATATGAAACCGCCCTAACACCTGGGCCTGACCATCCGCGATTTCGTACGTGGTGGGACTGATTACAGCCTTCACTATGTACGGACCATCTCTCTGAGGCATGAATTTCTTAGTAAGTCCCTTGGGCGCGTTACTTAGCGCATGTGTTGTTAACAAGACCTGATCACCGACCTTAAAGAGAATGCCGGCACAACGGGACGCGTCAGCATACTCCTTGCGTTGGTCCTGATTCAATTCAACGCGCTCCCGGATGTCCTGTAACGAGGTAATAAACTTGGCCAAATAGGGAGTTACTTGAGGTACGTAGGCATCCTTGTCCAGAATAGACCGTAGGTCATGATGCGCGTCGAAAGGAGTCCGCATTTCACGTCCAAACATCATGTAGGAAGGTGTCAATCCGGTGGTAGAACAGGTGGCACTGTTGAGAGCAAAACGGATCTGGGCCAGGAACAACGGCCACGAGCGATGTTCGTTCTGGACCAAGATGGACAGCTGGGTCTTGAGATCTCTGTTCTTTCTCTCAGCTGGATTGGCCTCGGGATGATAGAGTGGAATTAAATTCTGCTTGATCCCAAATAGGTACATACATTGCTGCATAACTGCAGAGATGAACTACACTAGTAAACAAGTTATCGTTCAAGCCGGTGGAAAAGTCTCAAGGACAGCGACATCTGTCATAGACAAACCCGAGCGAAAAGCCGGGAAAATGGACCGGTGGCCAATGAGAGCGCTCGCATGGCTCGCGGCAGCGCGCGAGGCGTTCTTATTGGCTGCCGGTTTGAAATAGTCGAACACTGGTGTTACCAGTGTGAGGCGCGGGTTATAACAATAAATATAAAACAATAAATAAAAGTAAAATTAAATTAAAAAAATATATATATATTTATTTTTATTTTTCATGTTTTATCATTAAAATACATTATAATATAACATAAATTAAAATAAAATACAATAAAATAAAAACCTACCCCTAATTAAACAAATACCGTCCGCGTGGGATACTGGCTGCATGTCCTCCCTGTATTCAAGCTGTTCCTGTTGTCAAGCGATTTTTTTGAGCAAGGAAAGAGCCAGCCCTCTTGTCACCAGTCTAAGGGTGATTTTGATAGATAAAAAAATAAAGATAAAAAGATAAACAGTAAATAAATGCATGGTTAAATCAATAAAATTAATAAAAACTGAAAATTAAATTAAAAAATAAATTAAATATGGTAAAAATAAATATTATGACACCGCTGATGACTTCATGATCGGCATCGAAGTTAAGTACCAAAGTATTCCTTTGCCTACGAAACATGAAAAAGATACTCATATCCGGCAGTCAGTCACTGACACAGAGTATGTACATTTTTACCCGACTACGGTGGGCGGAGGGTTATGATTTTGACCGATATGTATGTATGTTCATCTGCTCCCGTATAACGTCCAAACTATTTTTATCATAATAATTTGACTAATGAGATATCGTTGGACGCGTCTGGATCGTCCGCTGGTTATAGGCTATCATACGATCGAAATATTGTTATACGTATCTATCAGCATATTGTAGGTATCGTTTGTCTTCTTTTGACTTACTTTGTCTTCAGCAATAAAAAAAACATAGAAATTAAATTATTTTTTTCAAATACACTCGACATAAAAATCCCATATAAAACGAAAAAAATATATTTGAATATTTTCATCCATTTCATCTATTTTAAAAGGTGCACTGGGACATATTATTTTAATTGTACGAATTAAACAATATTGTTCCTTCAAAAAATAACTATACTATAGTCTACTCCATAGCTGTTCTGTCCTAGCTAAGCGAGAGGGATATATCCTTCGGCAGCTCACGCGACGCTAGCCACACCCCGAAACTAAAATTCATTTTTTTCTTGTATCGTCTTAATCCGTGGGTATTTGTTTACTAAGCTTACAACATTATGTTTCACGTATAACATTTCAGGGTTGTTACGAAAAAATCATCTTGTTTTAAACGCCGTGTTTAAAACATGTTTTAAACATTTAAAAACAAAGATTTATATTCCTTCTGTTTTAAATCAATGTTTTAAACAATGATTTAAAAAGTTTTCATTTTAAATTGTCCTGTTTTTTTGCAACTCTGTAACATTTACACGCATATTCTAATAGCTACGTCCAGAAGTGTCACATGCCGCGCGAGGAAAATTTTCCTCGCGGTGTTTGACTTGCCTCACGTGAGGCAAATGCGCGCCCTGCCTCACCTGAGCACTCACATTTGCGTCGCCTAGTTTGGCAGTCGTGAGACAGAACGATGTCAAACGTGTCAAACTGATTGATCGGGTATACCTTTCCCTGTCTAGAGTGTCAGTTGCCTCGCCATTTGCCTCGCGCGGCTTGCGACTGAGGCAAACGTCGTGCTTCGCGAGGCATGTGGGTGAGCAGCCTCGCGCGGCATGTGACACTTCTGGACGTAGCTAATGAGGAAAAGTTACCTGTTTTTACTCAAATCCTGATTACTTCCAAGATAAAGGCAAAGAATGGAACTAATGAAATGTATTTCTGCTTCCACTCCTATGTTTTTCTTCTTTGCATCCTTTTTCCAATTTGTATTGAAAACTAGCTGTGCCCGCGACTTCATACGCGTGGAATAAAAAAAAAAAAAAAACACGACTGCCCTGCCAACAAACGAACTAAAAAGTATAAAGCAAGTGCAGTGTAATTGCAGTCGGGGGACCGTTCTGTGGAACATATTTAATCTAAGAGGGCCCCCGACTCCAAAACCTTTCAGGAATTTATAAGTTATGGTGGAATAAAGAATCTCACATACATACATACATACATGAACCCTAAACACCTAACGCTCCTTTTTTTGGGCAGTCGTATAAACTAGCCAAGTTACTTCTTGTAACATCAGCTATCGGTTTGTGAAAGTCCCGTCAAAGTCAGTCTATCCGTTTCGGTGATTAGCCGGAACAAACAGACAGACAAAAATAATGATAATAATTATTTTTATGTTATAAGTACCGTATAATTGCTTTTTTTATTGTTTGTATTGGGTATTGCTTTTAGTTAAAAGCTGTTATTTACCCGAGTGTCTAGTTGGCTTGGTAGATTAGTAGGTATGTTTGTAAAACACATCACCATTCTACGACAAAAATCCAAAGAATTTATTCAAATGATCGCAATGTTTACTATTCCAATAATAATAGGCAAAGTTGCCGCAATCCCGCACATTGGAGCACATTTTGTTCCGGGATTCTCGCTGGGCTTTGCATAAGAAATGCAATACCCTTGTTCCCGGGGTCTTCAGATTGTGGCGCTGTTCATTTGTTTTTTGTTTTATAAATTCATAGTGCGCGTCTTCGGGGTTTTGTCATAGGTATTATACTTTTTATCATATCGTAACTACCTACTTATAGTGATGTAGCTTTTTTTTTATAAAAACTAAAGTTGTTAGAGTAAGTATCTATAATACCTAATATAATACCTAGTATAATTTATCGGTTTTAAAAGTAGGTAGGTACTTATAGTAGGCGACAGGTTCGGAAGTCCTTCGGGGTATGAGCCGAGGCACGGGCGAAGTAAGATCTCCACACCCGCGCATGGCCCGCGCGCCCTAGCCTTAGCGCTGCACGAGTACCTATGCATTATCGCTATCGATAGTTATCGATTTCGGGCTCGCTCACATTGTTCTTTGTTGCGGTGTATTAAAATGGCTTTGGTCGCTTCCTCGTCACGTATTAAAACAGATAAACCAATAATTTATTCGCAAACACGACAACTAGCCAGAACAGTATTAAAAAATTGTGACACTGAACGGAAAAACAATTATTATAATTACCCTGTGAGTAAATATGAATAAAATATTATTATAAAAATTATTTTTATAAAAAAAACAAACCGACTTCAAAAAAACCTGGTGCACTAAAAAGCCTTAAATAACATTTCTATTACCACCTCTGCCTACCCCTTCGGGAAAACCAGACGTGATGGTGTGTTATCGAGTATTTGGGGTCGGTGCCAATCTATCTTCTTACTTTTATAGTAGGTAGACTTGGCATACCAAGATTGGCACCGTCTCCAAATACTCGATAACACACCATCACGTCTGGTTTTCCCGAAGGGGTAGGCAGAGGTGGTAATAGAAATATTATTTAAGGCTTTTTAGTGCACCAGGTTTTTTTGAAGTCGGTTTGTTTTTTTTTATAAAAATAATTTTATTTCACGATTTTTAGTGGCGCCATACCAATGAACATTTTGGCATATTGAACCGTATGAAGTAAGCCGAACAAAAGATAACTAATGTAAATCGTTGAAGAATTCCCTCGACTGTCTATGGTCTCCATCATCAGACCTGTAATGGCACTTATACACCATATGGGTGCAAAGCTCTCATCAATAGAAATGAATTAAGTCCAAACACAAGGTAGCTACTGTAAAACGTTGAGGAGTTCCCTTGACTGTCCTTCGTCTTCATTATCAGACCCCTAATGACAGTCACAACCCATTTAGGTGTAAAGTTCTCATCAATACAAATTAATCAAGCCCAAACACCAGGTAATTGCTGTAAATCGTTGAGGAGTTCCCTCGACTGTCTTTCGGCTCCATCATCAGATCGACTCCAGTCCTTCATAAAATAATAGTGCTTTAAAATATTTAATGAAAAAAATTACAAACGCACTAGTCGCCCCTACGATTTTCGAAGGTTCCCCTCTGGGATGCCATCATCAGATCCTGGTTTCCTTATCATGGCACCACCGCTGGAATATCTCCTTCCCAACAAAAAAAGAATCATCAAAATTGGTGCATAAACGACGAAGTTATCCGCGAACACACATAAAAAAAAAACGGTCGAATTGAGAAACCTCCTCCGTTTTGAAGTCGGTTTAAAAATGTTTAATTAATTTAATTAATTTTAATCTTAGTTTGTTACATTGCAAAAAAAATAACGATAAAGCTACTGGTACGTTTTGCCACATCTCTAGAAAAAGGACTTCCGAACCTGTCGCCATCTATACCTATTATATTCTCAAAATTGCCGCGTCAGATTTTAATGCCTTTTACATAAAAATACTAACATAAATACCTAAACCGTATTGGTATTTGTATCGTGAATATCAAATACTTGATTCAAATTTTGGCGCGACGACGCGGACGGCACATTGTTTTCCGTTCCTACCATAATCTGCTGCGTCGCGCCATTTTGGCGTCACGCCATTGACCTGCGAGAACCGTGCGCCGTCCCGCTCACTCGTTCAGTCCGCTTGACAACATCGGTCGTTGCGCGCTCGTGGCGCGCTGTCTGCGCCAAACTATTTTGTATTCAATCCAAAATGGCGTCACACCGCACTACGCCTACGATCGCATTCATTAAAAAATACAAAGAGTTGGAGTGTTTATGGAAAGTAACTCACAAGCATTACAAAAACAAGTTTAAGAGATTAGAAGCGGCGAGGCAACTGGCAGAAATATTAAGAGAAAGCGAACCAGATGCTAATGTCCATTCGGTAACGAAAAAAATTAATTCGCTTAGGAGTGCGTTCAATAAGGCGTTCAATAAGGTATGTACCTATTTGTTGTTTTGGAAATATTTAATACTGCTTTTCCATTGACATAATATACCATATAGAAGTTACGAAGTATTTTGGGAATAGTCAGCCATTTTTGACAAGTTTACGTGACAACACGGAATGGCTGATTGTCACCAATGACGTTGTATATTATAGACCTGACATACGCGAACATACTGCTCTAAAACCCACCTATAAACACCTACCAATTAACCCTATACCTACATCATCATCATCATCTCAGCCGAAAGACGTCCACTGCTGGACATAGGCCTCCCCCAAGGTTCGCCACAATGACCGGTCTTGCGCTGCCCGCATCCAGCGGATTCCCGCGACCTTCACCAGGTCGTCGGTCCACCTTGTGGGAGGCCTACCCACGCTACGCTTTCCGGTGCGCGGCCGCCACTCGAGAACTTTTCGGCCCCATCGGCCATCCGTTCTACGAGCAATGTGCCCTGCCCACTGCCACTTAAGTTTTGCAATCCTACGGGCTATGTCAGTTACCTTGGTCCTTCTGCGTATCTCCTCATTCCTGATTTGATCTCGCAGGGAAACTCCGAGCATAGCCCTCTCCATTGCCCTTTGGGTGACCTTGAGCCTTCTTATGAGGCCCATTGTAAGCGGCCATGTCTCAGTGCCATAGGTCATCACTGGCAACACACACTGGTCGAAGACTTTCGTCTTGAGACACTGCGGTATTTGGGACGAGAAGATATTGCGTAGCTTTCCGAACGCTGCCCAGCCGAGTCGGATTCGTCGATTGACCTCTTTCTCGAAGTTGGACCTACCTAACTGGATGGTTTGTCCCAGGTAGACATAATCGTCGACAACTTCGAGTGTAGAGTCTCCGATCTTCACGGGAGCAGGTACAACACGGCAATTCGACATGATCTTCGTTTTGCCCATGTTCATTTTAAGACCAACTCGTTCGGAGGCTCTACTGAGGCCATCAAGCATCGTATTAAGGTCTTCGATAGTCTCAGCCATGACCACTATGTCGTCGGCAAACCGAAGGTGAGTGATGTACTCGCCGTTTATGTTTATGCCCAGCCCATTCCAGTCCAGAACCTTGAAAACGTCTTCCAGTGCAGCGGTGAACAGTTTCGGAGAGATAACGTCTCCCTGTCTCACACCTCGCTGCAACCGAATAGGTTTCGAGTTCTGGTCCTGTAAACGGACTGACATAGTGGCGTTTTCGTACAAACACTTCAGCACTTCGATGTACCGGTAATCGACTTGGCATCGCTGGAGAGACCGCAATACAGCCCAGGTCTCGACCGAATCAAAGGCTTTCTCGTAATCCACAAACGCTAAGCAAAGGGGGAGGTTATACTCCTCGGTCTTCTGTATAACCTGTCGCAGCGTATGTATGTGGTCTACGGTACTAAAGCCTTTACGGAAACCGGCTTGTTCGGGAGGCTGGAAGTCGTCAAACTTGCGTGCGAGACGGTTCGTTATGACCCTCGAAAACAGCTTGTAGACATGGCTCAGAAGTGAGATGGGTCTATAATTCTTCAGCAGAGCGTTATCGCCCTTTTTGAAGAAAAGAACCACCACACCTCTGTTCCATGCCTGCGGCGTTTTGCCCTCGAGTATGACGGAACCGAACAGCTTCTGAAGGGCCTTAAGGACCGGTTTTCCACCCGCCTTCAGGAGCTCAGCCGTTATTCCATCATCACCCGGTGCCTTGTTGTTTTTAAGCTGTTTAAGAGCCATACTAATCTCGTACAAGCTGACGTCCGGGATGTCTTCGGTATAGTGTCGGGTTAACCTAGCTCTTGGGTCGTTCGCCAGGTTTGTAACGGGTGTCCGTATTGACGTGTATAACTGTCCATAGAACTTCTCGATCTCTCTCAAAAGCTCTGGTTTGGATGAAACGATACTGCCGCCATCGGTTTTCAGTTTCGTTAGCTGGCTTTGCCCAATAGACAGATCTCTAGCGAACACTTTGGAGCCTCTGTTCCGCTCGATAGCTTCTTTAATACGCTCGGTATTAAATTGGCGGAAGTCACGTGTCAAGGACTTCGAGATCTGTCTATTGAGCTGCCGGTATTTAGACGCGTCATCTGAAGACTGCAGTACCATTTCACTCCTTTCCTCCATGAGCTTAGAGGTGTGATCCGAGATTTTTTTGGTTCTGTTTGTACGGCGGGCCTTGCAGTACTTTGACCCGATCGTATGGACAGTTTCCACGAACCCGTCGTTACAATCGTCCACGCTACTCCCTAGGACATCGAATCGGTTTTGAAGTTCGAGCTGAAAGCTCTCGGGGTTTTGGATCTGGTTTGGTGCTGGTCGGAGCGTAGACTTCATCAGTCGAAACCTTTCAAGCTTTATGTTGAGATTCAATGTGCCTCTTACCAGTCGGTGATCACTACCGGTTTTGACCGCGTTGATCACAGAGACATCATTGAATACTTGCTTCTTCGTCGACATGATGAAGTCTATCTCGTTTTTAGTTGCACCGTCGGGGCTCATCCAGGTCCACTTCCTGTGCTCACGCTTCCTGAAGAAGGAGTTCATCATATAGAGTCCCTCCTTCTCCATGAAGCCTGCCAGTAGGTGGCCCCGGTGGTTACGCCGTCCAACTCCAAATTGCCCCACTCGCAGCTCATCACCGTCTCGTTTGCCCAGTTTCGCGTTGAAGTCACCCATGACAACGGTAAAGTGAGTTTTGGAACTATGCATGGCTCTAGAGATATCCTCATACATAGTTTCCACCTCGTCGTCGGAATGTGCCGATGTCGGAGCGTACACCTGAACTACTTTTAACGAATAACGTTTGGTTATTCGGAGAACAAGATACGCCACCCTAGTCGACACACTCTCGATCTTCACCACGTTGTTCACGAGTGACTTGTGGACGATAAACCCGACACCACCCTGGGACTGCTGGTCGCCCTCCCGGAAAAAGAGCAGGTTGCCGGATTTCAGAATTATCGAGTCCTCCCCCTCTCTTCGGACTTCAGATAATCCTACGATGTCCCATCGTACCCTGCTCAATTGTTCCTCAAGCTCAGCGATCTTCTCGTCGGTCCGCAGTGTGCGCGTGTTATATGTTGCCAGGTCCAATAGTCGGTTTTTATGGTAGCCATCCTGCCGGAGATTCTTAGCACCCCCTGCCCCGCCGTTACCATAGCCGCTACCATGGCCAGGACTAGCGAGGCTGCCGGGGACTGGGGGCCGATTCTTTGTTGTGACTTTCATTTGGGGGGTTTTGCCATAATCGCCACGCTTGGCAGACGGGTTGGCGATCGCAGTAGATATAATATGTACACGGAGGACGCTGCTGCCCATCCTCCGGTGAATCCCTTAGTCGCCTCTTACGACACCCACGGGATGAGATGGGTTGGTGCTATTCTAAGCCGGCACCACACGGACAAGCCGGCACCACACGGACAAGCCGGCACCACACGGACAAGCCGGCACCACACGGACAAGCCGGCACCACACGGACAAGCCGGCACCACACGGACAAGCCGGCACCACACGGACAAGCCGGCACCACACGGACAAGCCGGCACCACACGGACAAGCCGGCACCACACGGACAAGCCGGCACCACACGGACAAGCCGGCACCACACGGACGACCCTATACCTACATATCAATTAATACAAGTAATTGTTCAATTAATACAAGATAACGGGCCCGTTGGCGTGGTTGGCGTGATGACGCCTTTCACGCTGCAGGTCGTAGGTTCGATTCCTACCCGGGACATGCATTTGTATGCATGAACATCAAGTGCTCATCAAGCTGCAATGTGCTCATCAAGCTCTTTCATTTGATACCCCACACGGTTTCATTAAAAATTTAATTTTTTTGTTCATGACATTATGTCCTCTAGAGGGCGCCATATGCAATATTATGTGATGTCACATAGCCTATAACCAGCGCGCCATTAAGCCGCTTCTAACGATACCTCATTTGTCAAATTACGACAAGTAGTTTGGAAGTCAAGTTGTGGGAACAGATGCACATACATACATACATACATACCGGTCAAAATCATAACCCTCCGCCGTAGTCGGATAAAAAGTCATGTCTGCGATCCAGTTACGTACTATACAGGATGTTTCAGAAATTTGAAAACTGGTAATAGGTATAGTACGAAATCCACTTACCTATATGCGACCTTCCACGTATTACTGAATTGTTGCAGGTGAAAGCATCGCGCCAATCTGAGACTGGTGTCTTACATAGACCTAAATTATGGTACTATAATTCATTAAAGTTTCTATTAGAAACAAAAAAGGACAACGAAGAAAGGTCCAGTGACATCAATGATCATGAGTTTGATGATGAGATTCAAGAAGAGGAGACAGAGCCTCAAGAGGTAAAGAGTATCACCATACCCAATAACCTGGAGAATATTAAAATAGAATGACTTGATGTAATGCCAAGCACGACACCAAAAACAGCAAAAAGAAATCAACTAAAATTGGTCTCAGTCTTAGAAACGTTTGAACCACGTTAAACGCTAACCATCGATCGGGGATAGGTAGCACTCGTAATAAAAACCCTTTCTTGGGCCATAATGTACGGTGATTTTGTCTTGACACAGCCGTTGTGGTGTCACCCTGCGATATTTTTACTCTCAATCGTTTTTTTTATATATCATATGTAGGGGCATTGACGGTCCACCTGATGGTAAGTGGTAACCGTCGCCCAGGACATCAGCCCCCCTAGCCAAAAATGGCGTTGTCTACAAGCGTTTCACTACGCTTAAATGTATGGAAATGACATTACAAGTCGATAAGTAGATCACGTGACTTATGTCATTTCCATACATGAAGCGTAGCGTAGCGTCATAGATTTGTAGAAACGCTTGTAGATAAAGTCACTTGGGTGGAGGGGCTGCAACTTAAGAAGAGCATACATGTGCTGGCCCTTTCAGAGACCTGTAAAACCCCCTTGCAAAACTCATTATTGTGGTGCACTAAAAAGACTTAGAGGGTGATCATTCTAAATGAATGCTTATTTTTTAGGCTATCAAAATGATAATGGAGCCGGATTCACCATGCTCTCACAGCAGCGCAATGACAAGCGCTTCACAAGAGAACGTCATCACGCAACGGATGTCGGATACTACAAAAACAAAAATAAAAAAACTAGCCTCTAAAATTGTAAATGATACGTTGGATACTCCAAAAAGAAAAATGAGAAAACTCGCAACTAAAATTGAAAAAAATATCCTAAATACACCGTGTTTACAAACCAGTGAACCCACATATTGCCATTATGGTGAGCACATCGCCGAGAAATTAAGATCAATGCCAAGAGACATGTCTCTGTATTGTCAGAAATTAATGAACGATGCTATATTTGAAGCTGAAATGGGTACTTTAAATTATACGTCTCGGATTGTGACTCATCCTGAGCATTTTGTGTCGCCATCATCGGCATCGCCCTATCAGTCATCACATGATAAGCTAGACCACTCACCGCCGTCCTCACCAGTTTAATCATTATAGGTTGCGAAATGTATACCACCAAGCCAACTAGGCACTCGGGTATAAATATCAAATGATAATAAGTCAATGATTCCGCGGTCCATCGACAACGTAGTGAGCCTGGGCCAATGCTTGGGCACTACTGTGGCAGTAGCTCCCACTACGTGGTGGAAGGACTGCGGAATCATTGACTTATTTTATCATTTGATATTTATACGCGAGTGCCTAGTTGGCTTGGCTGTGTAGTAGGTCCTTGACCGAATTTTGGCCATGGCCATCAATTGCAACGGCGGCCAGCCACTAAAAAGAGATATTTAGTACACACGTGTGTGCGCAAGCACATGTGTTTCAAGAACTACTACTACACCAAGCCAACTAGGCACCTGTCAAATGTGACGTCACCCACACACAACGGCGGTGGCGGTGTGCGGGAGGTGTGTGTGTGTGTGTTATTATTGTTAAATATTATTTCGGACTGTTGAAACATCCTGTATATGTCATGGTGCATGTTAGTGTGTGTGGGTTTACCTCGTCCCTCGAAAATAAGGTATAAAAAAAAACAATTATTATTAGTACTATTCTCTGGTATTTCATTTGTACCGCACCTATTGTACTTTGTTATTTTTATTTTGTTACCGGACCAATCAACACTCGTGGTCGTCGCCGATTTCCCACCAACTTTTAACGATTTTCGATTACAATTATAGTGGACGAGGTGGCGTCTAGTGTTATTGGTCTATGATATTTCACAACCACACAACATAAGGAATTTACGCATCTACTTTCTACATAACTCGGTTCAGTTTATATGACGTCACAGGGCCCTAAGTGCTTCGATACACCAATGGTTAAGTGATTCGTGTAAAACCGCAATGCAGTATACATTACTTTGGCTCGGTAGGTAAACTGCGTTCACGAGCCCTGAGCTGTTGCTCCCGAGCAATCAGATAGAGGAACTTATGACGTCATGTCTACGTGCTAAGACTTCAACTGATTGCTCGGGTGCGCCGCCGCTCGACTTAATGTAGAATTAATAAGGCCAGTTCAGACAGAGCGGAAAAATGCACGAGCAATTTACTGTCTCCATTGGAAATAGGACCGTATTACCATAGCCTATAGTCGGCACGCGCATGCTCGCAGCGCCATGCTGTTATATTTTCAATGGAGCCAGAAAATGACTCGCGCATTTTTCCGTTGTGTCTGAACTGACCCTTATGTACCTATAAGGGTACCTATTCCACGTATTTTCAAACATACTTTTAATGTATAGTATCAACTGTATGTACCTAATAGGCCTTAAGAAACATATTAGATTTATGTTCATAATTTCTTTATAAGTGTTACTTTTTAATTTCATTTTGGAAATAAGAGGAATACTTTTGACGCTATCTTTTTTTTATTTGGATAAATGCACCATCCAGGGATTGAACCTACACTCGCAGCCACTAATCCAATGAGGCAGACGGCAATAGAAATGGTTAAGATAAAGAAAGAGTTTGGAACATTGATGTATTATTTTAGCAGATATGGTACCTTCTTACATGGCAATCACAAAACGTGTGCTCAGCGCACCACTACATGCAGCGAAATTCACTCATCTATTTTCGACTCGCAAGTCGACAATTCACTTACTAAATAGTTAGGAACAGAGTTGGGCAAAATTTAATTGCGATTAATTAATTGCAAATTGCAGGTGATGTCACAATTAATTTTGATTGTTCGCGATTGTCCACAAATCAAAATTAATTGTTAATTGTGACACCACATGCAATTTGCAATTAATTAATTGCAATTAAATTTGCCCAACTCTGCTTAGGAACTAATTATTCACCAGAAGATGAGCCACATTGAAAACACTGACATGTTTTCAACGTTATTTTCTTTGAGCGAACTAGTCGTACTGTGTCCATGGGCTCCCTTTAGTAGGACAAACTATTTTGGCCAGTCACGTGTCTCCCTTTTCATCAATCTTGAAGATAAAGCACATTTATTTACATTTGACTGTACCCGCGGGCGAACTGAAACGGCGTTGCAAAGAAACGATTTGAAAGAACTGTACGGTCCTTTTTCAGTTTCCCTCGGGAAATAACCGAAATCTCCGCATTCAATATTTGTTTATGGCTTGAACAATGTATGCAAAGGAGCATGGGTAAATAAAAAAGAATGACTTCGGCTATATCATAGATTTTTGCGGTTCAATCGTGTTTTTATTGGCAATTCGGATTCTTTTAGATTTCAAGGCGGGTAGGTAGAGACTTGCTTGACTACTTTACTATGATTACTATTACAGCAATTATTATTATCCCACAGCTTTTATAATACTAATGTAAGCCCAAATTCAATAAAAAACATTAAAATTAGGCGCCGTAGCCTTGATTCAATAAATTAATGGACATTTAATGATTGCCCAAAATCGACACCAAACACATTGCCAAGACAGAGGAATATGTGACTCACCGAAATAGTTTGTCCCACTAAACTAAGTCCGTGGACGTACGACAGTAGTTACGGTTTATCTTCTGGTGGAACCTAAGAAAAAAATAATACCTAGGAATAACCTAATAATTAAAACCTAGGCATAAATTATTCACCAGAGGATGAGCCGATGAAGTGTAAAGTAAATTGTCGAACTGCGAGTGCGATAACTGATGTGTGAATTTCGCTTCCTGTATGTGGTGCAATGTTAGCAGGTATCATATCTTCTGAAATATTAAATCAATAGTCAACACAATAAAATAGATAGTCGATAACCATAAGAACAACGACTGACAAACTTATTTATACAACTCTAAAACTAAAAAAAAGAAAAAAAAATATCTGAATATTTTCACCCAAGCGTCGTTGCGTCGGGGGACCACTAAGTAGGTACATTACATTTAGAGTAACCTGTAGATTATGACCCTGACCGAGGTACAGGTATTTTTTTGTCGGGGGTTTTTTAAATATTTAATTTAATTTTTATTTCATGTTTTTTAAACTTATATTACCGGTGTACTGATTGCCCAGCTTGTATTAGCATGTGCTCGTCAAAACGCATCGTATTAGCCCAAACACAAGGTAGATGCCGTACACCGTTGAGGAGTTCAGGTCCAGGTTATCATACTTTGTAATATCATTGACAAGTGACTGGATTTCAAATTTCGTATCGATCAGACCTGTGGAAGTTGTTTATATCTTTTCATCAACTAGAAAAGAGCTGATGGTCTTCAAATGGCTGAGCAAATTTCCTTGAAACATAGCTAAGAACACTCTCGATTAACCCACCTTTCAAGCAAAAAGAAAACTAAATCCAAATCGGTCTATCCGTTCAGGCGCTATGATGCCACAGACAGACACACATATACACAGATACACACTTCAAACTTATAACACCCCTCGTTTTTCGTCGGGGGTTAAAACTAGAACATAAAAATCATTAACACAAACGCCAGATCAAAATTGTCAAAAAAAATAAACAAAATTAGTCATGCATTTAGACATATAATTTAGAATCTTGTTGCGTTGGGATACGGTCTGTGCTTGCTGCTCATAGCCAGCTGCAATAGGTAACTGATTGGTAAACGATCGAAGGTTAAGCAACACTTAACAAGGTCAGTCAGAGATGGGTGACCATTTAGTGGCATTTGAACTGAGCGTCTTCGTGCTTCGGAGGGCACGAAAAAGTCGGTCCCGGTTGTTGTCATCTAGGCAACAGTCGTTAAGGCTTCTCAGAGGCCTTCGGGTGGCATGAACAACTCTGACACCATGTTGGCCACTAACCATATAGAACCATACCATAAGAACCATAAGAAGAATATATTATGTAGTATTTACGTATAATGTTGGTTGAGTAGTGGGATAGGAATGTTCGTTTATTGACTAGTTCCTATTTAGTACACGGTCAATTTTCCTCCTAAGTAGTGTCTTCGTAATGATTGAAATAGGGCTGGCATGTGAAATCATATTTAAAAAAATAAATAAAAAATTGGTGCGTCCAGATTACTCGCATGTCTCGCCCGAGCTCGCATGTAATGTCATAATTATGTCAATGCGTTTCAACGTCAAAACTGAGTACTCGCACGAGGCATGCGTCTCATGTAGACGCACTGAGACGCACCCATTGACTTCCTCCAGTTAAAAATTGGTAGATACTTACGAATTCTATAATTAATGGTCGTAGTTTTTTTATATTTCAGTTGGTGCTCTTTTTTACTAGGATAAACAATATTTATTTATAAAATGCAATAAAGCGTTTAGCAGAAACTTGTCTTTATAAAATACTGCACTCAAGACCCACAGTACCAACCTAAAGTAGCGGCACGTTATGAAGGCCAGTTTGACATGTGGGAGGGGAAAAGGATGAACCTTATTATAACGGAATAAGATTCATTTTCGCATGAATTTTTTGACTTTCTTATTTTTTAAAACGGCCAGTTTATTTCGTTATAATAACGTTCATTTTCTTCCCCCCCCCACATGTCAAACCGGCCTTCGTAACGTGCCGCTAATATAATAATGGTGTAACGAAATTAATTTATATTTTTAGTTAAGATATAAAATATTACATTTATGTGTGTGACAACCCTACCATACTGCAGTGGGAGCACATCGCCCGGAAATGGGACTAATGACGTCATACGTAGGATTACCTACTGTGATCATTACGTGATGTTGGTGGCTCGTAGAGGATATATCTTCTTTTTTATGTTACTAAGGTGGCAAACAAGCGGCCCGCCAGATGTTATGCCGTTAACGTAGCCTATAGATACTTGCAATACTAAAGGCATTGCTCGCACATTGCTGACCTGATGGGGAGTGGGATAGAGGAAGGGGAAAGGGGGGTTGGAGTTCTGGCTCTCTCACTCATCGTACGAAATGCAGCTGTAATAACTACTTTACGCCGATCTTCAGTGCGAGAGTGGTACTAACCCGGTCGTGCCAGCCAATTGGTATCATTGGTTGCGCAATGATATTCGGTTCTTCTCCCTCACTGATGTAATACTCGGCTCTATAACGTTACATTACAGGCGAATGCTCGCGTCAAGAGATCGCCTGAAATGAAACATGAAATATTTTAAATCTCTGATATGTGACGTCATTTTACACCAAGGTATAATGGGTATCATTTATAATTTAATTAAGTCTCCAGATACACAAAAGACGTGTTTGATGCCTTAATATCAAATTAACTTTATTAATTTTGATTTTATGAAAGTCGTACAGTAATTATTCACCGGAAGATGAGCTTTATTAATTAGCAAAGTAACGTGTTTTCAACATTTAATTTCCCGAGCAATTGAGTGGTACTGGGTCTATGGACTCAGTTTAACAGAACAGACTATTTTGGACAGTTAATTGTCTCCCTTTAATAATGTCTTTATGAAATACCTACTTACTAAATAATTTATTACAATTTTTGTACACTTAGATAATTTATTAAAAACTTTGTGTGATATTAAAACAGTCTATAACATCGTGTGTATCATTGGTTTAAACCTATTGTTCAGTTTGACTGACCGTTTTACTACAAATTTGTCATGTTCAACGACTATTCAGTGCACATGTACTTAACGTTATCGTGACAAGCGGCCATTACACCGCGGCCACTTACGTTGCATCTAACGTTTTAACATCGCGTACTATTGTTTACTTTGGAATAGTTTTGTGCGGTTTATACATGGAGTATAAAAACGTAGATAAGCCGCCTTTATAGAGTTTTTTCGCCAGTTAAAATCATTTCTAGGAACAAAAGTGATTTGTAATGCCAGGGTAAAAATCTATTAAATTGATGTACAGTAGAATCAGCTTATAACGACGGCCAAGGGACCGGTGATTTTACGTCGTACTAACCAGAAGTCGTACTAAAGGAACTGACAATTTTAATTTTAATTTTTTATTAAAATAATCACATACATAATGTTAATACATATTTATATATTAATATTTATAGTAGTTATATTCACTAAATTTTGCGCGCTCATTAGACCAAACTTTGGTTTGCCACTCGGTCACATCGCTCTATACAACCGACAAAGACGCCTGCAATTTTTCCGGCGACAATAATGCGTTGAAAGCGTTAATCCAACTAGCCGAACAATCAAAATTAAGAATGTTTTTCGTTTTGTAGAAGCCGTTTTCATCCCCACATCACCCGCAAATGCCAAAATTATCCGGTTACAACGACGACAAGCGACAATTTTGTGTGAAATCCGTCGTTAAAAGCGGTCGGTTGTTGTAAGCGGAGTCGTAATAAACGGACGTACTTTCATAGTAGCTCATATTAAAACCAAACATATGACTATACTTACGTCGCTATAAACGGTTGGTTATTATAAGCGAAGTCGTACTAAACGGATTCTACTGTATATACTATACTTTAGTAGATATGGTAAGTATCATAAACCTTCAGATATTATGAATTAAATTATAAGTCTAGTCTAGTTCTAGTTGTATAATTATAGTAAGCTCAGGTTTTCTAATTAGCAAAATTTTTACGTGTATATGCAACTTACAGAGCGCATATAGCCTATCTACATTCTTATTTAATATCTTTCCCATCCCATGCTGAAACGATAAAACGAATCGGTTTAATTATTTCTAATTCTCACTGTCACCTTGCACCATTCACAAAAAGCGCTCCCGGATTTCTACGGAATTTGCCGGAATTTCCCGGAATTCAAGCGACGCCCGCGTGCTGCGTGAAATCAGGCCGGATTCAATTTGGGTTTAACACAAACATTGTAGAGAATGGGGGGATTTTCTTGGAATCATCCAGCGAGGATGTGGAATGACACTGCGGAAATGGGGTGTGGGTCGTGGATTAAGGATAACAAATGGGCAGTCGGGGTGTTGTTTTAAAAGCGGTATTTTATGTTACTAAAGTGGCAAACAAGCGTACCGTAGTCTATACAAGGTGTTATTTAAATAACAATAAATTAAAAGTACAAAAAACTTTTTTAAAAACAAGCTTTTATTTGCGCTAAAAAGAATAAAAAAAACTCGCGACAAGCTTTTATATCATATAAATTGTGTAATGACGTTATAAGTTGATGGTAAAAGTTTATTTTATTCTTTTTAGCGCAAATAAAAGCTTGTTTAAAAAAAAAACTTTTAATTTATTTTTTACTTTTTACCTTCGTATTTTCAGCAAGTCCTTTCATTTGATACCCATATTGTAGGAAAGCATAAAAAGCTTAATAAAGATATCTGCTTCAAAATTGAGTTGCAAGATTCCATCATAAATAGCAAGTTAAATAAAAGCTTTTAAAAAACCAATGACACCACACCTAATTTTTCATGCAATTAATTTATATTATGGCAAGTTATTATTTCCGCCAATGAATTATTGCAAAGTAGGTATATTAGTCATTTTCGGTATTAACCATGAACATTTTAGACTCGGTATCGAAATTAATGAATTTTTTGAAAAAAAAAAAAAAAACCCTTTATAAAAAAGACCTTTATCGATCTCTCGATGAACATTTTAAACTCAGTATGAAAGTAATAATGCATTTTTTGGAAAAAACCCTTTATTAAAAAGATCTTAATGGATTCTACTCTCGATTCCTGAACGAACTATTTTCTCAGGTTTTTTGTTATTTCAATAACACACTGTAGATGCTTGCAATACCAAAGGCATATCTTCCACGTTGCTGACCTGAAGGGGTGTGGTATAGAGGAAAGGGAAGGGGAGGGGCCTTGGGCTTCCGGCTCTTTCACTCATCGTACGAAATGTAGCTATATTTGTTACTTTACGCTGATCTTCTGTGAGAGGGTGGCTACCCTGGTCGAGTCAGCCCATATGATGAGTTGCAGTCAATTGTCAATTGAGATAATTGATGGAATCAGGCGTAACTTTGCGGAAATCCATTGTTAAACATTTGTAGAGAGAACCCACCACTCACCCTCGGAATTGTCAACCTCCAATATTATAAACCAAATGAATTGATCGATAATAGAAGAAGCCAACAAGACCTAACTCCCTGTCAGTCGAGAGTATGTCTGTCATGAGTCATGGACCCTAACAATTAGCAATTCTCCGCAGACAAAGCGAATCCTAAATAAATTCGACACGTGTTTCGCCACTAAACGAGGCATCCTCAGGAAAGCTGGGCTACGACTGAGCCCAATTGTCAATTGCCCACAGCTAGGCTCTACCGCCTTACTAGTACATAATGGTAGAGACTGATAGGTATAGACAGACAGCTACGGACAAACAGATCAGACGGACGTAATACAGATTAGACAATAGACAAATTTATATTTAAGGGATTCACCGACTGGACCCGAACGGAATCGCGGGCACAGCTAGTATACCTTATGTTAGGGCCTCCGCAGACTAGCTACTTTTAGCATCGGCGACCGGCGATTTTGTGACGTATCGATGCTGCGTCGCGTTTCTTCGAGCGCGAACGAGCGAGACGCAGCATCAAAATCGCCGATCGCCGATGCTAAAAGTAGCTAGTCTGCGGAGGCCCTTAGTAGAGCTATCCGTATGCGAGCTAAAGTTATCCCAAACTTTATTCCTCGCAGCAATACTAGCAGGAATTCGGTGCTCCCACTTATCACAAGTTGCCCCGCTCAGACTTAACTTTTCCTATACTTAAATACTCCGAACATTTTCTGGAGAGTTCTGTGGAGCTGATCGAGTTACATCTTGTGGAAGTATTTCCTTGACAAGTACAAATAGAGTTGGATTTTAAATAAATTTGTTCATAGCTGAAACTGTATGACACTCCGAACTTTCCTCAATTCCCGACCGTGATATCAGCGCTGACACAGTTTTTTTTAATAGCACTGAGGTGGCAAACAAGCGTACGGCCCGCCTGATGTTAAGCAGTTACCGTAGCCTATAGATGCTTGCAATACCAAAAGCATTGCTCACATGTCACCTGAAGGGGAGTGGAAGGAGGGAGGGGAGGAGGGTTGGGCTTCCGGCTCTCTCACTCATCGTACGAAACGCAGCTGTAATAGCTACTTTACGCTGATCTTCGGTGAGAGGGTGGTACTACCCCGTTCAAGCCAGCCCGTATATGAGCTGCAGTCAATTGGCTACAGCTTGGCTCTATCAAGTGGTAGAGCCAAGTGGTGTAGGTGTGTTTTATACTTATAAACACACCCACATAAGAAAAAACACAAGTTGAATAATAAGCTGCTAATCATTTCTTTGAATGACCCTTGTTATTAAGAATACAACTCTTTGTAACTTCGGACAGCAGTACAAAGGCAGTCTTATGAAAAATACAATGTTCTTTCGGAGTAAATGGGACGGCTTCGCGTCCCTCGTTTTGATACGCGCTTTTCATTTATTTTTACCCGACAAAGTAAAAGAAACAATAATGTATTTTTTTCCTCGACAGCATTTTAGGGTTGGACTAGCTATACTTGGTACGCGTAGATTTTTTCATTTGAAAACAACACTTTATCTATGGTTCCGTGTTTTAAAAAATACATCGATGCAGCAGCATTTTATCATCTTTTTACGTGAATTTTATGGAGAAAAGTCCGTTTATTACCATCGCACCGCTGTAACTGGCGCCCCACCCTAATCCCGGATCACTTAATCGGTGGCACGCCCCAACTCGGCAGTACCCACGGGATTATACTGCGGAGCCGCCGTTTATGTGGTTCAAAAAGAAACTGTTCTCTGTCGGTACTTATCTAAGCAGGAAAACATTTTTATTTACGATTATAAGATGTTATAATTCTCAAGGGCAATTATACCGCAACACCCGCGATCAGGTAACCATTTAGGTTACCGATAGTCCCACTAGTTGGGTCTCGGAAGGCAGATGGCAATCGCTCCGTGTAAGGGCCTCCGCAGACTAGCTACTTTTAGCATCGGCAACCGGTGATTTTGTGACGTATCGATGCTGCGTCGCGTTTCTTCGAGCGCGAACGAGCGACACGCAGCATCAAAATCGCCGAATGCCGATTCTAAAAGTAGCTAGTCTGCGGAGGCCCTATATATCGGTGATCAGCCAAATCAGAGTAGTCTGAAAGCCAACCCCTCATAAGGCTAGGCAGAAGCAAACCTGCGATCGGGTAACCAAGTTTGGCTTAGCGAGCCACATCAGGGCTCATGCTAGGACACAGTAACTTTAGGGTCGCCGTCATGGAAATCGATGAGGAGGAGCAGAACAGACCAGCGGGTGTCTTTACAATGGAGATCCGTAACGAATTTAGTTGAGACTACAGATTTATAGAACTAAGAAATCCATTACATACAGTGCAAAAAATTTTGGTCTATGACAAAAATTAACGAAGCATGGGCCAAATTACTAACGAAGTTCGCGCGCGGTTGTAGTGACGTCATCGGGCTCACGCGCGCTTTGTAATGAGCGGCGGCGCGGGAACAGCGCGGGCCGGCGCGGCTAGCGCGGGTACAGCGCGCCTTCAATCCGACGAAGCGTGTGACGTCACACGCAAATCCCGCACATTATATAAAATGTGTTATGAAATCGCAACGGATGGACCGATTTCGATGATTTTTAAACCATATTGATAAGAAAGCTTAGTTTTAACTATAGTGTTGGTTATGAGTTGATTTGTTGACCTATTATTGATCCTCATATCCATTATGAAGCCACTGGTATTTAATTATCTTCGTGAATTGTTATAAATCGTAAATTCTTCACTGGTGACATGTTATCGGCCATCTGTCAGCAGTCCTATGGCCGACAACAATCGATCGCCAAGAATTTACGATTTATATAGAACAGTAACTTCGTCTTCAAGCGTTTCTAAAAATCGCTACATTTAAATGTATGGAAATGACTTTACAAGTCGATAAGTAGATCACGTGCCTTATGTCATGTTCATACATGAAGCGTAGCGATCTGTAGAAACGCTTGTAGACGAAGTTAGTCGAGGCCCAGAAATGTACCCTGCCCAGTTATTTAGACCTAGATCCTAAAGCCTATCATGTATATCGTATCCATTAATCAATTCAAATAGACCCTGACTAAGCTTCGCGTCCAGTAACAGGGCATCTTTGTTATGTTAATAATGTCCAACCATGGACCAATTACTAAGGGGACTGGCCCTAAGCAACTCGGCCGAGTGGTCGGCCTAGTACTAACATCGACATAAAACGAAGCGAGTAGTTCAACTATTTACCGGTAGATAGCACAATGAAAATGAAAAAACAATGACCACGTTTTTTTTCATACATATATCTAATAAGGGCACCTCTTTCTTTAGTCTTTACTCTGTGTGTCCAACAGACAAGCGTAATGCCATAACTGGGCATAATGAAGATGTTTACGAAAACCTTCGTGGAACACGTGTTGATATTGCCGTCAATATTTGTATTAGACAAACAAGGAGATGAGATTAGGGACGATTCGATGAGAGGACAATTGATTGGTTTTAGCAGACATTTTTTTTTATAGGCCTGGGGGCTTACCACAAGCTCTTATTGCGATTCAATTACAGGAACGTATTAACGTTTCAGCGACTTTTTGTGCAATGACGTACCTTATTGTCATGACAATAAGAAACGTCATTAAAACGTCGTTAAAACGTTCCTATAATTGAATCGCAATAAGAGCTTGTGGTAAGCCCCCTGTGGTGACAAAAAAGCGTACGGGCCGCATGATGTTAAGCAGTAACGGTAGCCTATAGATGCTTGCAATACCAAAGGCATTCCACACATGTTGTCGACCAGAAGGGGAGTGGAACGAAGGGAGGGGAAGAGTAGGGGAGTTGGGCTTTCGGCTATCTCACTCATCGCACGAAACGCAACTGTTCTGGATTAGCTATTTTACGCCGATCTTCCGTGAGAGGTACTACCCCGGTCGAGCCAGCCCGTATATGAGCCGCAGTCGATTGGCTACAGCTCGGCTCTACCGTCAATAATAAGACAGTAACGATCCAAAATAGTATGTCCTACTAAACGGAGTCCATGGACACAGTACGACTCAGTCGTTCGTGGAAAATTATATTGAAAACATGTAGGTACTGCCAATACTGCTCATCTTCTGGGGAATAACACGCATCAAAATGCCTTAAGCTGATTGTTGAATCGAAAGTGCGAAACAGAACAGTGTGAATTTGCATTTAGTGGTGCACTGAACACAAGTATAATAGTGAATACAATATAAGGAGGTAGGTACTATATCGTAGGTCGTAGGTTCGATTCCTACCCGGGACATGCTTTTGTGTGCATGAACATGTCTGTATGTCCGGAGTCTGGGTGTATATGTATATTAAGTATTTATTTACAAATAAAAAAGTAGTATATGTAGTAATATCAGTTATCTGGTTTCCATAGTACAAGCTCTGCTTAGTTTGGGATCAGGTAGCCGTGTGTAAAAAATGTCCCAGGATATTATTAATATTATTATTATATCTGCTGAAATAATAAACTCCAGCAGACTCCAAGTAATAATAATTACAAAAAATTAAAAAAAAAAAGCAGTGGTAGCCGATTGGTTAAGCACGCGTCTTGCGGGCTTAAGGTCCTGGGTTCAAACCCTGGCTCACACCTCTGGATTTTTCGAAATCTATGTATGAATCATAACTTTAATATGATTATCACTTGCTTACGGTGAAGGAAAACATCGTGAGGAAACCTGCATGTCTTTAGACATGTGAAATCCACCAACCCGCACTGGGCCGGCGTGGTGGATTATGGCCTGAATCCCCCTCGCATTGAGGGGAGGCCCGTGCCCAGCAGTGGGACGTCGGTAAAAAATAATTAGCACCTTTTATACATGTGTTAACTAAGTGCTAACGTAGGTTTTATGTGTCGCGAGCATACAATAATACTGTTTGGCCGCCGCACGCCCAGCTAATTAGCTTGTTAGCCAGCTTTATGTACATTCACCATGCTTTCTTTCGTTACTAGGATATCTTGCATATGCAAGATATGGTATTTCTTGTCTCCCTACTTTTTCTTTCTATTCGGCGCGCCCACAAGCCTCAGTAAGAAGCCAATATGTCTATGTAGAGGCGTTCTTAGTAGATTTTTCTATGAAACAACGCGTGGAAATTTGCGCGAGGTGGCACGGGTAGTGGAGGTAGTATTAGGTCCATGATTCGTCCCAACTAGGTATGCTCAATCGCGGCACTCGACTCTTGTAGCCGCACCCTATGACGTTTTGCTCGGCGTGCCTCAGCACATATAGATTCACGTGTTGGGATATAATTTTCTATGAAACAAAGATTGATCACTTACTAACTGATGGCTCGGGCGCGGCGGCTCGGGGTTTATGAACGCACCAAATATCAAGAATAGGAAAACATTTATCACTCTGGAGTCCTACGATTAGTTGGCTTATCTGGTTAAAGTTTAAATCCTTATTTTGACGGTTGTAAGCCGGATATCCTGTCTCGTTTATTATTAAGTTGGTGCCCCTATACAGTGTTGCCAACACCCCAAGCGATGTAAACTAACCCATACAAAACCTCAACTTGAGAAGTTTCGCGTCAAGTCTATCATGTTTGAACACGCACTCTGCACGCGATACAGTAATAAAACGGGGTATTTCCGCCCGCTCCAAATTTATTGTACTCTAAAACAATTTTTTTCTAGACATTTGTTCCCTGGGACTCCAAGGTATTTATTGTTGAAATAATAAATTAAACCATACCTACTAATTTAATTCCCGGCGGCTCCAAAGATTTAAAAGTAACGTTGATAAAACAATCTCAATAGTAATGGGGCAGATTAATTATCATACCTACATAATTATTTCTTGATAATATTTCTTTTATTTGTATAATAAAATCCTTGGAGCCCCAGAACGAAATCGTGGAGCAGGCGGGAATAACCCAATAAACTGAGTTTGTTTGTTTATTGCGTTATTTGCATAATTGTAGTTGGAAGGGAAAGGGTAAGTGATAACTTTTGTAGTAATAATAATAATAATATCCTGGGACATTTTTTACACACGGCTACCTGATCCCAAACTAAGCAGAGCTTGTACTATGGAAACCAGATAACTGATATTACTACATATACTACTTTTTTATTTGTAAATACATACTTAATATACATATACACCCAGACTCCGGACATACAGACATGTTCATGCACACAAATGCATGTCTCGGGTAGGAATCGAACCTACGACCTGCAGCGTGAAAGTCGCCTCCGCGCCAACCACGCTAACGGGCCCGTCAACCTACCTAATACTCCTACTCCTAGTTACCTAATACTCTTTCACTTAATATCACTTTTATCACAGATCGGTAATCGATCGGAGGTTAAGCAAGGCTTGGCAAGGTCAGTCTTCCGGCCCTCACGAAACGCAGCTGTAATAGCTACTTTACGCCGATATTCTGTGAGAGGGTGGTACTACCCCGGTCGAGCTAACCCCCGTATGAGCTACAGCCTGGCTTTACCACTTAAAATCGATGTTAAGTTGCGTTTTCATACAGCAACTGTTTAACTCTAGTTATTTTCGTGAACGTCCTTCAGCCCTTTGGTTCCGCTGTAAATAGCCACCTTTTCATGTCAAACCCCGCCGTGCCCTTCAGCTGTGTCCCTGTACTATTCAGTAAGCTGTTACTGAAAGTGTATGTCATCATTTTCCTTATAAATTATAAATGTAGACGTTTCAAACCTTATCGCAAAGGGTTGGGGTTTTAAAAACTTTTTTTCGCATTGATGTTTTATTTTAGTAGATATGGTACTTCCTAACATTGAAAGAAAGAAAAGAAAGAAAGAAAAACTTTATTGCAACTAGCAAAAAATGAAGTAATAAATATAAAAAAAATACATTTTACCGATTTTTCTCGCCGCAAACGGACCCAATTCAGCATGTGCTGGTTAACAAGAACCAGCGCATTGCAATCAATAGACTTGTGCTCAGCGCACCACTACATGCAGCAAAATTCACATACTTATCTGTTATCGCACTCGGAATTCGACAATTAACTTTTTAAATAGGTACATAAGAAGGCACTATTGACAAGAAGATGAGCGGTATTGGCAATTCCGACAATTTTTCTACATTATTTTCCGCGAATGACTGAGTCGTACTGTGTCCATGGACTCCGTTTAATAAGACAATCTATTTTGGACAGTCTTCGTGCCTAATAACTTTGGATTTGACCTAATTTCCAAGAATGTCTTCATTTTCAAGAGTCTATAAGCGGCCGAGTTTTAGGCAACGATCTCAAAAAGGTTTTAGGTATAAAATTAGTTTACTTGCTAGTTGGTTACTGGTGGTAGAGCCACGCTGTAGCCAATGTTGTATAGTCAAGTGTATCTCTCTGTCTTGGTAATGTCTTTGTTAGAACAATGATTTTGATAAGACTACCAGCTGTTACAAGTACAAGCTTACTTAAGTGGAAATATACAGGGTTATTGGTAAAACACTAACAACCTTGCAGGACTGTATTACTAATAACATCATAAACAACAGCTTTTGTTCTACGACTTTTTACAAAACAATAATACTTTTAACAAAAAATCACGCTCTAAACAGAACGAAACCAGAAAATTATTCACATCTAGAGAGTAGCCGTGGTCCATTTAGGTACTTTGGGGCAAACTGGCATACGACAACGGATCACGGCTATCCTCTAGATGACAACTTTTTCTTTTCCATACATTTTAAAGTGTAAGTTTTGTGAAATGTATTACGTTTTGTAAAAAGTCATAGAACAAAAATTGTTGTTTATGATGTCAGCAATACAGTTCTGCTAGGTTGTTAGTGTTTTACCAATAACCCTGTATTAACCATACACTGCAATTTAATACTGTTGTTGTTGTTGTTTTTCATCTATGTGCATAATTTACAGTTCGCTGACGGTGAGGGAAAACATCGTGAGGAAACCTACCTATCCCTCGGGATTAGGTAATAGACAGTTCCTGTATACACGGCGACACGGTTCACCACCTGTCACGTTGGGTTCTGACTATCTGGTGAAACGTGGGCTTTGAGTTGGGTAATACCTCCACAATGTGGTGGTGTATGGCCACTCAAGCCTCTGACTACCCCCGAATGGGGATAAAAGTCGTGACGTTATACATACATACATAATACTGTTGATACAATACTTATACCGCTGGTTGTATAACTCAATTAGGTGATACGTACCCCCGACCCCGCAGGTTGTGTAATTACCACAAAGCCGGAATACAGCGAAGGGCTTCGCGATGTTCACGTGGTCGCCATTTGTAGACGGCCTTGTGCTATTTTATGGACGACATATTGATTATGTAAACGATAATGATAGGTTTTATAAAAACTCGGACTCGCACATAAAGTGTTCCGTACCACCGTAGAATAAAAACGTCAAAAGTATCAAGTTTCTTGTATGAGGCCCTCTTTATTTTTAAAATTTATTTTATTTTTAGTAAGTATTTGTTGTTGTAGCGGCAACAGAAATACACTTTCTGTGAAAATTTCAACTCTGTACCTATTATGGTGCGTGAGATACAGCCCGCTGATAGACTGACGGACGGACAGCGTAGGCTTAGTAATAGGGTCCCGTTGGCACCCTTTGGGTACAGAACCCTAAGACCCTGGGAAATGAATATAATTTTAAGCATGCAGGGCTGTGCGAGCTGAATTTTACTTCATTTCATTGAAGCAAGAGTCGCTATTTATTTTTTAAAAATGTGGAGCGACTTGAGCCGTGCCGAGATAGGTAATTAATAATGATTTGACATATTCTAAATTAAAAACAAATATCTGTCTTTTGCATCTTTAACAATCTATGTTAAATGTACCTAAACTTGGCTTTACCCATCCTAA
Source organism: Drymonia ruficornis (assembly GCA_947859195.1). Lineage (NCBI taxonomy): Eukaryota > Metazoa > Arthropoda > Insecta > Lepidoptera > Notodontidae > Drymonia > Drymonia ruficornis. The sequence goes on from OX401923.1 coordinate 2,070,081, forward strand.
AATATTGTCAAAGTTACTAAAACTTAAGCAAAGAAGAGAAACGAAAGTTTTGGGACGTGAAATAAAAGATGGATTGCGAGAAACTTTCCTCTTAAAATTACTGATGGATCAAGATTGATTGGATGATATCAAAGTATAAATAAATATTACTTAATAAGTACAGTTGATAACTCGACACTAATTAAAAATAAACAGTATTTTCTCTTTTCGTAATTTTATTAGATTTTAATTGAAGTATTTTTATATTCATTAATTTTTATAGAGATAGATATATTGATAGAGTGTTAGCCGATTGGGTAAGCACGCGTTTTGCGGCTTAAGGTCCAGGGTTCAAACCCCAGCTCGCACCTCTGGATTTTTCGAAATCTATGTGCAAAACATAACTTTAATATAATAACACTTGCTTATGGTTAAGGAAATAATCCTGAGAAAACCTGCATGACTTAGAAAAAAAATAAAAAAATCAAAAGACATGAAATCCACCAATTCGCACTGGATCAGCGTGGTGGATTATGGCCTGAATCCCCCTCGCATTGAAGGGCGGCCCGTGCCCAGGAGCGGGACATTTAAAGGGCTAAATATTATATGAGTACAATGTTAAAAGTAGGTACTTACAAATATGTAGGTTGTAAAGTTACCCGTTACAACCATAAACAAAGTCGTTGTAACTCGACAACATATTCCGCTAATGCTACATAAAACGGCGTAAATTTATATCGTATGAAAATGATTGAATTCGAATACCGATTAGTTTTGCCGGCGCCCAGATAAAATCTGGGACAATCTGGGTTCGAATAAAAAATACGCGGTTAATTTTCATGTCGGTTTGCGTGCTCGTTATCTGCCGCTGTGTGGGTTACAGCTTATTAGGTTTATTTTTACCCGACTACGGCGGAGGGTTATGATTTTGACCGATATGGTATGTGTGTATGTTCATGTGTTTCCGCCTAACTTCCAAACTACTTATCATGATTTGATAAATTATGTATCGTTGGAAGCGTCTTGATCGTCCGATGGTTAGGCTATGTGACGTCTCATTAAATTGAATATGGTGCCCCCTAGAGGACATAATGTCTTGTTTATAAAAAAAAAAAAAACCGTGATCTTACTATCTTTCCCCGCAACTTCTTACGCGTGAAATTTAAGTTACCCTTTATAACATCAGGTATCTGCCAGTGGAAGTCCCGTGAAAATCGGTCCAGCCGTTTCGGAGATTTGCCGGAACAAACAGACATACAAAATCTTGAAAAATTTCGTTTTGCAATATTATAGATAGTTGCTATTCTCCAGCGATTGAGGAAATCCTAATGCTTTCATATAAAGTGTGCCTGCTGCGGTGCAATCATAATTTTCTCGAGAAAATGCAATTTCACAGGGATTTCATCGCAATGGCTCTCAACTAAAGATGTGATAAACGGCTTTATATTAAAAGCACGTTGTTACGCTTGTGCTTGTTTTTAAAAGTCGTTGTAAAAGGTGCTTTTCTGCTTTTATAATGTAAAAAATCGTCCGTCAATAAACGGACAACAAAAGCAAAATGCTTACTTAACATAAGTTCAAGCAAAAAGCCAAAAACTTATCCGCTGAAAAATTAATAGTGAGTCTTATGTGCATGGAAATATGGTTGTTAATCTAATATAATTTATTATCAATGTATTGCTTTTTATGGGAAAAGTAATAAGGTTCAATTTAATTAAATATTGATTTGAGCTGTATTTCAATACAAATAGGGTTACTTTTTGTAAATTTTTGGAATTTCTTTTTCTTTCCTGCCGTTATTGCTTTAAAGCAACACGCTTAAATTTGTAAGCGCGCTAGGGCGCTTACTTAAAAAAGCGAACTTTTCAAACGGCTTTTCGTTTAAGCACCCACTTCTACTCTCAACTACAAAAGGTACAACTATTACAGCGTAACTGCAATTTCCACTAAGGCTACAAACACACGATCGGCACTTTGCCGTCGACAGCTGCAGTTGTAGCAGGTTGGTCGACGCTAGTCGTCGACATGTCAACAGCTACTGCTGAAGAACGTCGGCAAAAGCCGCTTACGAGCAGACGGCTAGCGCCGACCAGGGGGCTTACCACCACCTCTTATAGCAGTTTTGTTTTAACGTTTCAGCGGCCATTTGTGCAATGACGTTTCTTATTGTCATGACAATAAGGTACGTCATTGCACGAAAAGACGCTGAATCGTTAAAACGTTCCTGTAATTGGAGCGACTGTAGCCTAGGGGCGAACAGGTTGGGCTAGCAATCAGAAGGTCCCAGGTTCGCCACCCACCCTAGCTTCGTTTCTCCGTTGAAACGTCGCATGCGACGACGCAACGCATAAATGTGGCATGCCACTATAAAATATATGTAAAACGATGCAGCGACGACGCCGCGACGACGCAACGCAATGCAACGCGGTAATGGGGCCCGGCCCTAGTAGGACACAGGTACTTTTTTGGACAGTCCCATTTCTTTGGCAATGTTTCTGTTTCAATCACTTATTAAAGTGACGTTACTATGACGTCATCTTGATGACGTCACCAGCCACGCCGCACCCAGCTAAGTGGTTGCGTGACCGGAATTAGAGCAGTTATTGCTACGAGTAATTCGCGGGTTTATTGTACCCCCGTGATTGCATCTGAGGGTTGGATTTATGGTTAATGGTTTTTTTTGTGGAATATAGCTGTGGCCCGCGACACCAATTATGACGGTCGACTTTTATATAACTTCTTTGCGATGACATTAAGCGCGCTACGCACGGAAGCCGATCCATCGACACAATATGTTGGGGGTTGAGTCGGCGGCTTATTTTTAAGGGCGGCGTTTCGGTGTGTAAAGCGCTAGAGCCGCCGACACCAACCCGCCGACGTGTCGGCGGCTTCAGTGTGTAGTACGCTTTACAACCAATATTACACATAATATTTTAAAGAAACACGAGTTTTGGAAATTAAAACAAAAATTACAACATCACTTTTCCCCTACCCGCCAAAAAGCCAACTTAGCACGTTTTCGCTCGTATGTTTATAGGTAGTATGGACATTCTAGTGATGTCCAAAGTAAATGTAACGTCACGACTTTTATCCCCGTTCGGGGGTAGTCAGAGGCTTGAGTGGCCATACACCACCACCTTGTGGAGGTATTAACCAACTCAAAGCCCACGTTTCACCAGATAGTCAGAACCCAACGTGACAGGTGGTGAATCTTGTCGCCGTGTATACAGGAACTGACTATTACCTAATCCCGAGGGATAGGTAGGTTTCCTCACGATGTTTTCCCTCACCGTCAGCGCATTGTAAATTATGCACATAGATGAAAATTCATCCATTGGTGCATGCCCCACCGGGGATCGAACCTGGGACCTTCTGATTGTTAGCCCGACCTGTTCACCCCTAGGCTACAGTCGCTATGTTGCTATCTAGTGATGTCCTGCTAAAGTAAGTCCAGTGTGTAGTAAGTTCTGAATATTGGGTTTATTCCCAATATTCCCGAGATACATATCGAGGTACATATTCGGGTACATAGCCCGAAGAACTGATGGCCGATGGGGCAGAAAGGTTCTTGAGTGGCGACCACGCACCGGAAGACGCAGCGTGGGTAGCCCCCACAAGGTGGTCCGACGACCTAGTGAAGGTCGCAGGAATCCGCTGGATGCAAGTGGCACAGGACCGATCGTTGTGGAAAATCTTGGGGGAGGCCTATGTCCAACAGTGGACGTCTTTTAGCTGAAATTATGATTCCCGAGATCGGTACCTACATACAGCTTTTAAACAACAGCTGCGGTAAGTGTAAACGATAATCGGAGCACATTACAGTTTGGGCCTATCATTTCGTTTTCTATTACCGCGGTAATAGAGACGTTATGGCCGCCATTTAATTTAATTGTTCCCACTAGCGCGCGAATGGGTGGAAACATCTTTGTTCAATTAAAAAAAAACTTTATCTTTAAAAGAACTGGATAACACAAAGACATTAACAAGAAAGAGGGACATGTTACTGTCCAAAATAGTACATATGACCTACTAAACTGAGTCCATGGGCACAGTGCGACACAGTCGTTCGCGGAAATTAGTGTTGAAAACATATCGGTTTTGCCAATACGGCTCATCTTCTCGTGTATAGTAATTGTGGGTAATAATACGCACCAAAATGCCTTTAAGTTGATTGTCTAATTGCAAGTACGATAACAGCCCCTCTCGACGAGTGGCTGACGTCTACGAGCGTTCCTTCAAATCGCTACGCTTCATGTATGGAAATGACATATGTCATTTCCATACATTGTGAAGTCTATTCTATTCTATTCGATTAGCGTTCATGCCACTTGTCTAGGGGGGCAGGTGTGTGAATTCCGTTGCATGTATTGGTGCGCTGAGCACAAGTCTAGTGATTGCAATGTTACGAGAAAAAAAAAAATAAAAAAAAAAAACCGACTGTAGCCTAGGTGTGAACAGGTTGGGCTATCAATCAGAAGGTCCCAGGTTCGATCCCCGGTGGGGCATGCACCAATGGATGAATTTTGATCTATGTGCATAATTTACAGTTCGCTGACGGTGAGGGAAAACATCGTGAGGAAACCTACCTATCCCTCGGGATTAGGTAATAGTCAGTTCCTGTATACACGGCGACAAGGTTCACCACCTGTCACGTTGGGTTCTGACTATCTGGTGAAACATGGGGTTTGAGTTGGTTATTACCTCCACAATGTGGTGGTGTATGGCCACTCAAGCCTCTGACTACCCCCGAATGGGGATAAAAGTCGTGACGTTATAAGTTATACGAGAAAAAAAATATATCAATAGGATAACATCTTTTTGAGTACTAGAACCATAACACTCCGGGACGCCAGGCGACGTCGCCGGCCACGTATCCAAACAATTTGTATTGACTGGCGACGTCGCCAATCCATCGCCAGCAGGGCTAGCCAAGTGGCATGAACGCTAATCGAATAGAATGGAATATACTTCACAATGTATGGAAATGTCAAACGTTGCTATGTAAATCAACAATAAGTATAAGCTATGAAGATCACGCTTGAGATCACGACACTTATGTCATTTCCATAGATGAAGCGTAGCGATTTTGTAGACGTCAGCCACTTGTCTAGCCCTTCTGGTGTGTTACCTCCCATTCATTTCAATACGAATAGTTGGCTACGGTGGCTGGCGACGTCGCCATGGCTACCCGGTGTGTTATGGCCACTAGCCGCGCACCTTTGGACTCACGAAATACACTTGAACCATTTTGGAAACGGCCTTTCCATAATTTGCCGTCTGGGTGTCAGTGGGACCGCCCCCAGTCTATTTGTGCGGTACCCATAGTACATACCCATAGTGCGTTGCTTAGTTTGGGCCTTAAATCATTTATCATCGAAGGTTTGGGTCCATACAGGTTGCATGTTTGTTTGACGCTATTTATTTATTCTCAGTGAGAAGCCAGGCATAAAAAAATAAAAAATAAAAAAAATATAACGTCACGACTTTTATCCCCATTCGGGGGGTAGTCAGAGGCTTGAGTGGCCATACACCACCACATTGTGGAGGTATTAAGCCAACTCAAAGCCCACGTTTCACCAGATAGTCAGAACCCAACGTGACAGGTGGTGAACCTTGTCGCCGTGAAGGCAGGCATATGCTAATAAAAGTCCACATGTAATCACTGATCAATTAACTCGTTTATTAATCACTCTGTATCGAATTATACATTATAAAGCACGCACACCACCAGCCAACAGCCATAGCTCCCAAGACTCTCTGGTCATAGACCCATGACATAGACTACATATACACAGACATGACATAGACACAGTATAACGTACCCTACACTCAGATTTTGGTCAAAGATTAAAAATACCAAATTATAATTATCATTATCATAATTTAACCCGAACATTGCCGAATGAGGTTTAAAAACAGACTTACTAATCAGTTGGACAAGGGGAAACAGTCCCCGGGGCGTGATTCGTTAATTATAACCCGACAACAAAGTTTACTAATTAGGGTAGCCATTTTATTTATAACGACGTGGAATGTCTACACTAAATTGTTATTCTGGTATCACTAGCCAAGCTGTAGCTATAGTTGACCGGGGTAGTACCACCCTCTCACAGAAGATCGACGTAAAGTAGCTATTACAGCTGCGTTTCGTACGATAAGTGCGAGAGCCGGAAGCCCAACCGCTAATAAATGTACGGATTTATAATGAAGAATTAATTATTTCAGTCCATTCTATAGTACGTTTTTTTATACTTGTCCTATTTGGTAAGCCACGGTACCCATAACATAAGCATTGCTTAGTATGGAACCATACAGTTAATAGTACATATAGTAATAGTGACTGTATAGTTGGCGGTGTACTAGCAAAATTACAAAAAAAAACAAGCTATGCCAACCCCACGCGGGTGTTAATAGTTTAGCTTAACCGCTGGGCTGACTCGCGATTGAAGTCGGTACTGGACTGGGTTACTGGACTTGGTTACTGGACTGTCGCGTCAAAGTCATCATGTAAACCGCGCTGCCCGTTTATAGACAGGCGGCTAGTCCGCTGGACTGTCTTGTGCGCGTGACGTCAGTACTGGACTGGGTTGAAACTAGTGACCACACGAGGCCAGCCACAGTTCAGCGCTGGGCTGGGTTACTGGCATGGACCAATTACTAAGGGGTCTAAGCAACTCGGCCGAGTGGTCGGCCGAGTACTAACATTGACATAAAACGAAGCGAGTAGTTCAGCTATTTACCGGTAGATAGATGCCACGCATCCCGGGAAAATGACCACGCGTTGTTTCATAGAGATATCTACTAAGAACGTCTCTTCTAATTAAAATCTCTATGGTTACTGGACTGTCGCGTGACTGCCATCGTGTGAACCGCGCACAATGTCACCTAGTTCAGTAAGACGGAATAGTTTTAGTTAAGCTAAATTTAATCAATTCCCCCTCGCATTTAGGGAAGGCCCGTGCCCAGGAGTGTGACGTTAAAAGGGCTAATATTATTATTATTATTAATTTAATTTAGCACCATTGATAGCATTGAGAGCAGTGGCAGCCGATCGGTTAAGCACGCGTCTTGCGGGCTTAAGGTCCTGGGTTCAAACCCTGGCTCACACCTCTGGATTTTTCGAAATCGATGTGTGAATCATAACTTTAATATGATTATCACTTGCTTGCGGTGAAGGAAAACATCGTGAGGAAACCTGCATGTCTTAGACATGTGAAATCCACCAACCCGCACTGGGCCAGCGTGGTGGATTATGGCCCGAATCACCCTCGCATTGAGGGGAGGCCCGTGCCCAGCAGTGGGACGTTAAAAGGGCTAAATTATTATATTATTATTATTACCATTGATAAGATCATATAATTAGCAGACATGACCTGGCTGAACCGAAAGCTACTTCAATATGAATCGGGCAAATCGAAAAGTCGTAATTAATAAGTTAACTAGAACATAAACCTTAGCTTTCCATGTTACTTACTTATTTAATGGCAAGAGACGTTCGTGATCCGTTAAATTTCGTTATAGTAGTGAGTTATAGTGAATTAAAATAAAAACATCGTTTCGGAAAGCACGGCGGTAATGCAAAATATTTTTCATGAAAGCTATTTTGCATACGGCAGTAAATTTGATTTTCTACGCTGAAAATGCTGAAATTCAGCTGACTCTGAAAGAATATATTTTAAGGTTTTTAGTTAAGCAACATTTTATTACAACTGGGGCCTTACCACCACCTCTTATAGCAGTTTTGTTTTAACGTTTCGGCGGCCATTTGTGCAATGACGTTTCTTATTGTCATGACAATAAGGTACGTCATTGCACAAAAAGTCGCTGAATCGTTAAAACGTTCCTATAATTGAATTGCGATAAGAGGTCGTGGTAAGCCCCTTGGTGGTGAATCTGATAAGAGTTGAAGTATAAATAAATAAATATTGCCAGACAGACACACCAACTGTATGGTCAATCAAAGCTTGTACTGTACAATGGACTGGGGGCAATCCCAGTGACACCCAGACCGGGGCAAATTACGAAAAGGCCGTAAAAATTTGCCTCTCGCGGGAATCGAAGCCGGAACAACCTAAGTGGTTGTACGCACTTTAGTAATTTATGTACCTTACTATTAATAATTTTAACCAATCAATCCGAACAAAATTAATTGCAATTATTGGTTCAAACGGCAGTCTGTGACCGGCCCATTACTACGGACGGTAATTGGGTATATCGTGTGTATTTTGACGTAGGTACAAATAAGCCCCGAAAGTAATTTTTACGAGCTAGAAAGTACAACATAAGTAAGTACTCATTATTTTTGTGTGTGTGTGTGTAACGTCACGACTTTTATCCCCATTCGGGGGTAGTCAGAGGCTTGAGTGGCCATACACCACCACATTGTGGAGGTATTAACCAACTCAAAGCCCACGTTTCACCAGATAGACAGAACCCAACGTGACAGGTGGTGAACCTTGTCGCCGTGTATACAGGAACTGACTATTACCTAATCCCGAGGGATAGGTAGGTTTCCTCACGATGTTTTCCCTCACCGTAATTTTGTGTATTTTCATATAATGTATCTGTTCAAATACATTATATTTGTGTATGTGTTAAATACTTTTTCAGGAAACGTGTAACATTGTACGATTCCGTTATCTCAATCCCTAATGTGAATCGAATGACTCAGCAGAAACATGGCGCGCGTAACGTCACACGAGAAAATGGCGGCGATTTAGTGAAACGCGTGTTTCATTTGAGTTTGTCGGCATTTGTTTTGGTTTGTGAATTTCGTGTTTTGTGGTGTTGCCTTTGGCTTTTAGCCGTCGAAAACATGAAGTTGTTTCAAGATGTTTGTCGTGTGCTAGTGATGTGCTGTTCCTGAGAATATTGGATGCGTTTCATATGATGAGGGAGAGCCCTTATCATACTAAACGAAGCTAAATTAGCTACTTGAATGCCGATCTTCCGGTCGAGCCAGCCCCAATATTAGCTGCAGTCTATTAGCCACAGCTTGACTCTACCACCTTACTGGCATAGACTGGTACAGACAGACAGATTCAGACTGACGTAATACAGATTAGACGATAGACATTATTATAGGCGTGAGCGTTATTTCACGTCACCGGTTACATTAACTGGTTACGAGCTAATTCACCGAATCACTGTTTACGCGACGAACGAGTAACTGGTGATTTTTGTAACAGCTGTAGCCCAAACTACATCTTAAGTATTATGTCACCGGTCACCCATAGACATCTATAAAAAGTAACAAATAACAATGTTTGTATTTTTGTATACAAGAAGCTAGTAGTGACGAAAACCATAGGGTTACAAAAATAACCAGTTACAAAAATCAACTATTAAATAACCGGTGACGCCCTCAAAGTAACCAGTCACGTTACGTTTCGTGAAAATAATGTAACGACACACGTCTACATTATTATATTTAAGGGCTTCACCGACTGGACGCGGACGGAGTCGCGGGCACAGCTAGTCTAATAAAAAGTATATTATCGGAAGATTATTTGGTTTACGCTCTCACCGTGATGGGTCGCGATCATAATTAATTGTGACTTGCTGAGGGAATTTGAACGTTATCGCTCAGTAATAGCGTTTGTTGTGTTGTGTATTCCATGCCGATGCCTCGGGCCATTCATCATACAAGACCGAGGTACGCTTTCAGAAAATATTTTTTTCTATGCTGAAGGAAATAGTGTTGTGTAACTACACTATCGATATTTCGAGGCCGAGGCACTCATAGTCAGCTGCAATCACTGATCGTTTGAACGATCGTAGTTAAGTAACGCAACGCTATGCAAGGTCAGTCAGAGATGGGTGACCATTTAGTGCCATTTCAACTGAGTGTCTCCGTGCTCGGAGGGCACGTAAAAAGTCGGTCACGGTTGTTGTCATCTTTGCAGCAGTCGTTAAGCCTTGTCAGAGGCCTTCGGGCGGCTTGAACAACTCTGACACCAGGTTGACCAATAACCATACCATAAAATAAGAGAATGTGAATCTAGATATTTTTCTTTGACAAGGGAATTTGAGTATATCACATTTTATCCTTGCTTTTCTAAGTTTGATATCAAGTCTATCTAGTGAAACGTGGGCTTTGAGTTGGTTAATACCTCCACAATGTGGTGGTGTATGGCCACTCAAGCCTCTGACTACCCCCGAACGGGGATAAAAGTCGTGAAGTTACATTACATTTTTTTTACATTTACATTACGATATCAAAAGCATTGCTCAATCTCAATAAAGTATGTTTATTACTTACATATCAACTCATAAATTTATGGAAAGTTATAATGGCATTATAAATCGCTTTTGTTTCTAGAAATGCTTTGTAAAATAACTGGCCACAAACTGGCCAAAAATCTCTATAGAGGGGGCAAAGCTTTAGCCAAACAATTGTATTTAGCTGATTCGAGTTACGAATAGAATTTATCTACTTCAATTTTAATTATTTCGAATTGCAAAACTATCGATACAATCCCATCACTACTCGACCGCTGTTATATTAAGGTCCTCACGCACCTCAGTGTGTGCTTTATTTAATAAATAAAACAGCCAATCGTAGCAAGCCTTAGTACATCGGTACATTCGAAAGACGTTTGAATTTTTTATCGAAACTTCTTGTGACGACCTTTTGTTTGGTTACGAAACCTTTTACTTTCAGTAGTGCTGTTCTTGAATAAGTTAGTTTTATGGTCAAGATTGGGTTCAGTAGCTTTGAAGACGATAATTATTAAGTTTCTTATACTTAATAATCATTACCTACTAACGATTAAAATCGCACATCAGTCGCGTAGCTTGTGAATATCTCAGTTTTTTATGTTACTAAGGTGGCAAACAAGCATACGGCCCGCCTGATGTTAAGCAATTACCATAGCCTATACATGCTTGTAATTCCAAAAGCATCGCTCGCACGTTGCCGATGAGGGAGGGGGACAAATGGGACGGGAAGGGGAGGAGGGTTGGGCTTCCGGTTCTCTCACTCATCGTACGAAACGCAGCTGTAAAAGCTACTTAACCGATCTTCTGTGGGAGGGTGGTACTACCATGGACCCAGTTGATTGGCTGCAACTTGGCTGTACCAACAATAAAAGGTGGCAGAAAGACCTTAAAGTTAAACAGAAGGGCTAGACAAGTGGCTGACGTCTACAAATTCGCTGCGCTTCATCTATGGAAATGACATAAGTCACGTGATCTCAAGCGTGATCTTCATAGCGACTTGTTGTTGATTTACATAGCGACGTTTGACATTTCCAAACATTGGGAAGTTTATTCTATTCTATTCGATTAGCGTTCATGCCACTTGGCTAGCCCTTCAGTTGTCAAATTGAAGTTGCGTTCTCGGTAAACGCCACGACAGTTCAGTGGCCTTACCACGACCTCTTGTCGCGATTCAATTGTAGGAACGTTTTAACGACGTTTTAATGACGTTTCTTATTGTCATGACAATAAGGTACGTCATTGCACAAAAAGTCGCTGAAACGTTAAGACGTTCCTGTAATTGAATCGCAATAAGAGTTCGTGGTAAGGCCCCTGTATCAGATAAAATCTCGTTTCACAAAAAGCCGCAAGCAAGTCAGTTAATTATAAACGAGCGACCCACGAAACTTTACTTGTTATTTGTCAAGAATTTTCTGAGGAGTTCTTGTTAACTGTGTTTCAAGATAACCAGTTAAGTTACAAAAAGTTTGAGTACTTTATGGGATATCTCGGTTATCTTCCGAATCTGTAGCGATGTAGCCCACTGATATTAGAGTAATCATTTCTTAAGTTTATAGTTATTACTTTTTTCAATGTCTCTTTGTGACTATTGACAACTATTGAGGCGCATAGCCAACTGCAAACACAGATCGCTAACGGAGGTTAAGCAAAGCTTGGTAAGGTCAGTCAGAGATAGGTGACCATTTAATGGCATTTGAACTGAGCGTTTTCGTGCTTCGGAGGGCACGGAAAAAGTCGGTCCCGGTTGTTGTTGTTATTGTCATCTAGGCAGCAGTCGTTAAGCAATGTCAGAGGCCTTCGGGCGGCTTGAACAACCCTGACGCTAGGTTGGCCGTTGGCCATTAACCGTACGATAAGAGGAAGAAGAATATAAGAGGTAATCTTGATGTAATAATAATAATTATTATAATAATAATTTAGCCCTTTTAACGTCCCACTGATGGGCACGGGCCTCCTCTCAATGCGAGGGGGATTCAGGCCATAATCCACCACGCTGGCCCAGTGCGGGTTGGTGGATTTCACGTCTAAAGACATGCAGGTTTCCTCGGTTTCCTTGCGGTGAAGGAATCTTGATGTATTTCGCAGAAAATTCTCAATTTTCCAAATCGGTAATATTCATTATTTTACAAACGTTGGTGAACATTTTCAAAACAAAACATTAGCAACATCCTAATGCGTTTAGACTCATCTAAATGAAGAAACATGGATTTGATGCAAAACAAAAGTGTACAAGCGATTTGAAAACCTGAAAATGATCAGCGACTTTTTTGCTGACTGTACATATCAGGATTGAAAGTTTTGCTGACACCATTTATTTATTTCATTTGACCCCTCTGCTTCCAAAAGTCTCTCAGATAATAACACGGCGATTAGGATTGAAGTCACGTCCTCCGAACTCGGAGCAAATGTCGGTGAAACTGGTCCCCGGGGACAGAACTGGCGGTCTACGGAAGCAATCTGAAACTTTTGCTGAAATACTTGTGATAACGTATACATTAACTGTGAAGTTTTCAAGGATGCGAATTGACACTAGTCTGACTTAGGGCCTCTGCAGACTTGCTACTTTTAGGCTCTTAGCATCGGCGACCGGCGATTTTGTGACGTATCGATGCTGCGTCGCGTTTCTTCGAGCGCGAACGAGCGAGCCGCAGCATCAAAATCGCCGATCGCCGATGCTAAAAGTAGCAAGTCTGCGGAGGCCCTTAGTTATATGTATTAGGGATACCTACCTCGAATAGTAAATTTGCGGAATACCGAATATTCGGCTAGGCCAAAGCGCTGAATATTCAGCGACACCTTATAAAGTACCTACATAAAACTATTTAAAACACGGCAAAAATGGCTGTTTCAAATAATTCACAATAATTAAAAATTCGTTACCACATGCAACGATATTCGAACATCTGTTATCGCACTCGCAAAATACATAAGCGTCGGCCCCATCTACGCGCTGCGCTGCGTCGTCGCAGGTGTCAGCGGGCGAGAGACGAAGCGGGGGAGGGTGATGAGCCAGTACAAAATCTTGCGACGACGCAGCGCAACGCAGCGCAGCGCGTAGCTGGGGCCCGGCTCTAAGAAGTCATTCACCAGAACTTGAGCTGTATTGGCAATATGTAATGTTTTCAACATTATTTACCGCGAGCGACTGAGTCCTGCTGCTCTGTCCATGGTTTCCGTTTATTATGACACATACTACTTATTTTGGTCAGTAATATATCCCTCTCCCTCTTTCTTGGTAATGTCTTTGCTTACATAACATTTTCACAACAAAAAGCCTACACCAGTTTGAAATTAATATACCTTTTAAGCCTCTCGAGTCGAGCCTTCGCGGAGTGAAGAGCACTCCTGTAGGGACTCTCAACATTTTCTTACAATATTAGACCTTCTTACTGTGACCTTGGGCCGAACAAATGCGTACGTTTGAGTAATGGAGGGTAATCTTAAAATTTTAAAGCTAAATACATATTTAAAGCAGGCTAAATACATGCAGGATGTTTTTTAAAACAGCTCGATTCGGTAATAGAACATATTCGCTGCCTTAATTGTTCTGTTCTTAAAAAAAACTATATTATACGAGTAAGAAAAAAAACGGGTAATATAAGTTCGCATCTAAACACAAACAGTTGAGAAGCCGACGGGTGACCAAAAATCAGTTTCAAATTAAATCTTTCGTTATTTTTAATAATAAAAAATATTTACGGGTTTTATTTTTGTTTGTATAAAAGTCTCAAATAAGGTTGTGGTTATACATGTTAGGGCCACCGCAGACTTGCTACTTTTAGCATCGGCGATCGGCGATTTTGATGCTGCGTCTCGCTCGTTCGCGCTCGAAGAAACGCGACGCAGCATCGATACGTCACAAAATCGCCGGTCGCCGATGCTAAAAGTAGCAAGTCTGCGGAGGCCCATATTATAAAAGTACAGAAATAGGTTACGACCTCTCACGAAGAAAGTATATATCACAAGTTTGCGTAAGAACTTCGCCTTAACGCGTCGTTATCACCTCTTTATTTTAACTTTGCGTTAGCGCTGAGATTTCTTTGAACCTCAAGCGTGGTTTGGCATAGTGACTCATCATCGAGACTTGATAATCATGGGTTTAATGTTTAACAAGCCAGACTAGGCTATAGTCACTCATAGCCAGCTGCAATCACTGATCGGTAAACGATCGGAGGTTAAGCAACGCTTGGCTAGGTCAGTTAGAGATGGATGACCATATAGTGGCATTTCGGAGGTTACGTAATAGGTCAGCCTCGGTTGTCATCAAGGCAGTAGTCGTTGAGCGTTAAAGGCCTTGCATGCAGCCGTGCAGTAGCGACGCTGGTTGGTGCGTTACTTAATTCATGTCAGGTAGTTACCCTGCATTGATGTTGCCAAAATAAGCGCGGTACGGCGCATTGAAATCCCAGGTAGCAAATCTTCGTCATAAAGACACGTTTAAGTTACTGACCCTAAAATGACCTAAGATTGAAATGAAAAATGAAATGTAACGTCACGACTTTATCCCCCGGGGGTAGTCAGAGGCTTGAGTGGCCATACACCACCACATTGTGGAGGTATTAACTAACTCAAAGCCCACGTTTCACCAGATAGTCAGAACCCAACGTGACAGGTGGTGAACCTTGTCGCCGTGTATACAGGAACTGACTATTACCTAATCCCGAGGGATAGGTAGGTTGCCTCACGATGTTGCCTAAGATTGACGTATTTTTTTCGTGTCCATATTTGTTAACTGGGATGTTCAATACATCTTTGGTTATATACCTCTATACCTACAGCTATAATACGTTGTTTATTGCCCCCATCCAGCGATTAATGTGTTCAGCCATATTGACCGTAAAAGCTCGTAAAAGTTTCAGTAATGAAATAATGTGAACATCTGCTGTTGATTGCCACTAAGTTATAAGACTCTGATAAGTGTATTCACTATGACCATAGTAGAAAGATGGGTAGTAGGTTATCTTCATACAAACGCATCGCGCGCGGCTTGTATGTGTGCGCCATGCGTATCTATGCGTCGCACACGCACACACAAACATCACATGCATTGTTTCGCACTGCGAACCGGGTTGGGCCCATCTTTCTACTATGCTATGATGATAGGTAAATAAATAAAATCGCCAGACTTACATACCAACTGTATGGTCCCAGACTAAGAATTGCTTGTACTATGGCACTATACCTATAGGTATTATTAGATTCAAATTTAAATCTCCATCCATTTGAATTATAAACGAATTCACAAATTTGAACTACGATGTTTAAATTCAATCATAAAATCGAACGAGGGAAAATTGAAAAACTTTTTAAAATTAGTTTTGAATAAGAGTTAGAAATAAAGTTAACCCCACTGTGAAAATAAGGACAAGGTGACAGGATAAAAATACAAATATATATTTCTACTTACCTACGACCCGAGAAACTAATCTAGGTAGAATGTTTATCAACTATCCACTATAAGGGCAATAACACACCGGGACGCCATGGCCACGTCGCCGGCTACGTATGCAAACAATTTGTATTAAGGCGGAAACCCACCGAGGCGCACGGAGAGACTACGCACGTGGGTCAAGCTTCGCTTTGCAAGAAAATGTATGGAATCGTGTCCACCGCGGCGCACGGAGAGGCTACGCACGATATGACGTCATGCATACATTTTCTTGCAAAACGCGGCCGTGGCCGTGTGCGTAGCCTCTCCGTGCACCGCGGTGAGTTTTCCGCCTTTAATGGCGACGGACTGATGACGTCGCCAGTCCGTCGTCAGAAGGGCTAGACAAGTGGCATGAACGCTAATCGAATAGAATAGAATATACTTCACAATGTAGGTATGGAAATATCAAACGTCGCTATGTAGATCAACAACAAGTTGCTATGTAGATCACGTGACTTATGTCATTTTCATAAATGAAGCGTAGCGATTTGAAGGAACGCTTGTAGACGTCAGCCACTTGCCCTTCAGGTGTGTAACCTGTCATACATTTCAATACGAATTAGTTGGCTACGGTGGCTGGCGACGTCGCCATGGCGTTCCGGTGTGTTATGGCTCTTATCAATCAACATTTTGTTGGTACAGCCAAGCTATAAGCCAATTGACTGCAGCTCATATCTTATAGCCAGCCCATGCTGGCTATAAGATCTGTTTAAAGTAGCTATTTATTACAGCTGCGTGTCGTACGATGAGTAAAAGAGTCGGAAGCCCAACCCCTCCCCCCTCCTCTCCCTCTGCCCCACTTGCCACTCCCCCACTTCAGGTCGGCAACATTCAAGTGATGCCTGTAGTATTGTCAGCATCTATAGGCTACTGTAATTGCTTAACACTCTTCGCGCCCTTAGTTACATGAAAAAACAATGTAACAAAGACAAGCCCGCTGAATTTCTTGCCGGATCTTCTCAGTCGAGGTCGCGTATTGACAATTTCTAAGTGCCCCCGTAGGCCTAAAAATACCTTAACTATTTTGACGCAGAGTTTGTCTTGTATCCACTAAAAATTTCAAAAGTACACTCAGGCAGTATTATTCCATCCCGAAATGTTGAAAATATTACTTTAATATCACATTCCGTAGCTTTAATATCTCCTCTTTAGTACCCATTGCTTTAAGTTGATAACACCATAAAATGAAACAGGGCGCCGAGTCCCTTAACCACAATTGCGCAGAATATAATGAAAGTTGTACAATTTGGACGGTTTTCTAAGTCTACTGTCTATCAATGACAACGGGAAATTGCTATTGCCAACTTTTAACCGTCGTAAAATTCGTAGTCTCATAGCTATTGAATTGCCACCGATAGCGGTTTGCCATTCTGACCGATCAATGAAAGAAGAGAACAAGGCCATTCTACTACACAATAGCAACGTAATATTATCGTAATCAATGCAATAGTTAGAATAGCGTACGCTTTAATGCCACCGTAGACCTATAAAAAAAGTTACGTAATAGCAAGACCAGTCTACATCAGACTATATACGGATTTTTGACACGATGGTAAACGTATTTTCCCATTTGTTTACAAATGGCATTGAAATGGCAGTCGTTTAGAGGACTTGAAGGCCAGAGCGCTCGAATAACATGGATTATCTTAGGAAAATGTAAAATTGGTGAATTTCCGACAAAGTTTATATTTTATTATGGGATATTGTCGACTATGGGGATGAGAAGTACTTAGATATTATAGCTATTTTAAACCATTTACATAACAGTAACATACATTGAATTATTGAGGCTTGCAGAATATAAAATAAGCTAAATTAAACGCAATAAGATGATCATACATAACCACTGAAATATAGGTACCTATTTTGTGAGTTCTGAAATAAATAAATTAAATAATCTGAAAGAAATGAAATTTCAAAAGTGGTGGTAAAATATGTTTGTATTGGTCTACAAAAAGACAATATCATAGAAAATAATAAGAGTGGACAAAATCAATATGTGTTTTAATGTGACATTCATTGATGTATTATTTTACCAGATATGGTACCTAACATTTCAATCACTAGACTTGCTCAGCACACGACTACATACAGCGAAATCCACACATTTTCTTGGTTACATTAGAAAATATGGTTGAAATGAAAAACATGTCGTTCTCTCTATTTCATATACTTTGTTACAACCTTTGCGGTTCCCACAATATAATATTTCTTAATAAAATTTGATATAAACGCGGAACGTAAACAATTCCCAGATGATATCTGAATGCAGCCCGCAGTTATTCACGTGTACGGCGAGAGGGAGACGGCGAATAGAATAAATGGCCGTTCCCAGCACAACTTATTACTTCTAAGCATTCAGGCAATGTTTAATATCCTGACTTTACTAACGCAGGGATGGATTTGCGTCGGAGGAACCATAAATTCTTTTTAAAAAGTTTCATTGTGTTTGTGTTTTATTTGTGTTGTGTGTGTGTTTTTGTTTCGCATTGAGGGGAGGACCGTGCCCAGGATTGGGACGTTAAAAGGGCTAATATTATAATAATAATTATTTGTGTATTTTTTTACAAAAGTATTTTAAGTTTCTGTTTGGTTTTTGTTTCTTTTTTCTATATCTTTACGACCACCTTACTTAGAAGGTATAGCGTGATAAATGCCATCGCAAGAGTACAATGTAAGAAGCTTTCACTAAAGTAAAATAATATCAAGACATACATAAAAAATCAACAATCGCTCGCTACAATTAAGAGTTTGAAAAGGATTTCAAGTTTTTAATTAAGGGCGCTACCCTTGCGCGGCGTTAAGTGCATTCTGAGTCTTTACTGCACCTCCGAGCGGAGCTCTTAAGTTTGATGGCCTCTTACGAACGAATGAACGAACGATTCGTTCATTTAATGGCAGGTTGGACATCAAATGCATGAAATCCCAGCGCTCATCTTTCTTTAAGCACCATAACATCTTGACATTTAGACAATGTTCAGCTTTTTGATTGCACGCTCAGAGAAGGAATTAAGTTTAGCGATGCATAAAATTTCAGTATCGCTATTCTGTTGTTCAGGTTTAGGATGCAATAAATATTTTTATTATGGGTGCATTTTATGTGCTTTTATTGTGGGGATGATAATATTTATAGTTAATGGTTTTTCTGGAGCGGTTATTGTCGCCAGAGAGGTGCATTATGGGTTATAAATGGAATATAAAATATATATAAATCGCAACTTTGTTAAAAGTAGATAAAGATTTATGGTTGTTTATAAATTGCAATTAAAAATCATTAATTGACAAAAACCAACAGTAAATATGTGATCTAGGAAAATTAAGTGTCAAAATAGCCATCGTTATACTCTAAAATTGAAGGTTTCATTATTCTAAAAGCTTGCGACGGCCCAACAATCAATTTCAACCTATTAAAACGACACTCAAGGATTTCAGCATAAAATTAATCAATCATCAATTTACAATTCATGGAAGCACCCCTCTTCAATTTAGTCCGGCCCTGTCCTTTTCTAAGCCCAGGGACAGACAACTTTTTGCCCCCGATTCTTCAAGTGACATTTGATAAATGGTACACGCCTTAGCACGCCGAGATGCGCATCTTTTTAATTCTTTTTTCTCGCTGAGATTTATAGTGAACGGAAAAATGCGTATTATGCGAAGACTTGAGACATGACGTGTGATAGTATGGAGTATCGGTTGCGAATTGAGCTCTACTAAATATACAATATTTTTGTGTTGTTTTTTGATAGGATGTTTAGGATTTTTTTGTGAGAAAGAAATGCGCTATTTTTATCTAAGGGCCACCCCGGCGATTTTGCGACTGCATCGCGTTTTGGCGACTCTCTGTGTTCGGACGCAGCGACTGCTCCGATGCTAAAAGCGACTAAATCGCCGATCGCCGATGCAAAAAGTAGCATGTCTGCGGTGTCCTTAATATTGGGGTCTGATTCGTGTAGCAAAAATACGGCAATGATAAAGGTAACAAAGCTTTAGGCTGTAATACAGCAACACAACGTATCATGGCATGTCCTAAAACACTAAACTAAATCTCTAACGCTCCGAATTCGTTTAATAGACGAAGAATAAAGATCACCATGAAACCAATCTGCTTAGAAAGGACAATAATTCATTATATTTTGAAAATAAATTCATCAATTCTCATCCATCAGAATACCTACGTCTCGCCAAAATCCGGCCCTGTACCTTTTGCACCCGACTCCTCAAGCGGCGTTTGATAAATGGCACACGCTTAAGCATCTCGACTTAAGCATCTTTTAAGTCTCTTTTTTAAGACTATGATTTACGGGAGACGAGATTTATTGCAGCTTCCGCTATGGGATTTGAATCCATGGTGACAAGCGAGAAAAACGTTTTTCGAGTTATGATTTATGAGGGTGTTGTGAAGATATCGTCATTACGTGGGATCATATTAATTTGCCTTGGGCCCGAAGTCGCTTAGCTATTGAAATTCTATTGCCATTGACCTGCTATAGTGATCTAGCCTCTCATTGGTCGATTGATTCTGTCCGACCAATCAGAGGCTAATCAGCCGGTCGGCCGACCAACCAGAGGTTCGATCACTATAGCAGCTCAATGGCAATGGCTTAGCGACTTAAGGCCTTGGTCTGGGTGTCCATTGTAATTATGTAGCCATAGTACAAGCGTTGCTTAGTTTGGG
The DNA here is from genome assembly GCA_947859195.1 of Drymonia ruficornis. Lineage (NCBI taxonomy): Eukaryota > Metazoa > Arthropoda > Insecta > Lepidoptera > Notodontidae > Drymonia > Drymonia ruficornis. The sequence continues at coordinate 2,090,387 of OX401923.1, forward strand.
ACCATACAGTTGGTGTGTACTACTCACAGAGTAAAGACTAAAGAAAGAGGTGCCCTTATTAGATATTTGTATGAAACAAAACGTGGTCATTGTTTTTTCATTTTCATTTTACTATTTACCGGTAAATAGTTGAACTACTCGCTTCTTTTTATGTCGATGTTAGTACTAGGCCGACCACTCGGCCGACTTGCTTCGGGCCAGTCCCCTTAGTAACTGGTCCTAGTACTACTCCACCAAGCCAACTAGGAACCCGCAAATGTGACGTCACTCGCACAATAAGGCGACGGCGGTGTGCGGGAGGTGTGGCGGGCGGGGAAGCCGCATTCCATCCGGGTTCCTAGTTGGCTTGGTAAAGTAGTAAGTCTGGCGATATTTATCCCCCCCCTCCCCCCCCCCCGTGTATTCACGCCTGTTTTGTACACATCAATAATTAATCCGTGAACACAAGACGAATCGGCTAGTCCGTTTTGTTTAATTATTTCCCTCGGGAACTGTGCAGTAATTGGCCAAGTAGACTGCTTTCTTCTAAGTGAATTATAGGATTATCCGCGGATAAACGAGACAGGAATACTAATCCGCTGTGAGGGAATGGGATAAAAGGTACTATTAACACACTCACATACCTATAACGATATAAAACCTACTTTGGCATGTATATAATGTGTTTCTTTGCTTGGACTACCTAGCAGGCAAACCATGGGCATTCGTTATAAGTCTAGCAATTGGTCTAGAATAATAATAATACAAAATTTCGCCAGACTAACTGATTGTTTGGTTCCAAACTAAGCAACGCTGGTACTATAGCTACCATACATTGGACTGGGGGCGATCCCAGTGATACCCAGACCAGGGAAAATTACGAAAATGCCGTTTTCGAAATTGTACAGTATTATAATCTTACTGTTTTAACTTAATTCTAGCCACCTATAGAGATTTTTATCCAGTTTACAATCCTTTTACAAAGCATTTCTAGCAACGAAAGTGTTTTGCCAGTTTTTGCCAGTGTCTATAAATCTGACGGGCCCTACCCGGCGATTCCTACCCGGGACATGCATTTTTGTGCATGAACATGTCTGTATGTCCCGAGTCTGGGTGTAATTATGTATATTAAATATGTAATTACAAACAGAAAGTAGTATATATAGTAATATCAGTTATCTGGTTTCAATAGTACAAGCTCTGCTTAGTTTGGGATCAGGTAGCCGTGTGTAAAAGAATGTCCCAGGATATTATTATTATATTGGGCTGGACTTTTAAAAACAAGATAGAGAAAAGCAAAGTCAACGCACAGTAATACATTTTTCAGCGTTACATCACGCGTAACATGTCAGTCGGAGACCGTTGGAGTTAATAATGTTAAAACGTTCGATTCCCGGGCGCGCTCAGCTGTGAGCCGCGGGACGACTGAAATATCGCCTACCTACCTACCTTCACGGCTGAAATACCTTTCAATCGGTTTAACGATTGGTTCAAGTTGAGAGAGAAAGCATTTCAGTCCCTAGAGACAAGTGGCTTCGTCCACAAGCGTTTCTACAAAACGCTACGCTTAAGTTATACAAATGACATTACAAGTCGATAAATTAGATGACGTGACTTATGTCATTTCCATACATATAGCGCAGCGATTTATAGAAACGCTAGAACAGCTAGGGGGCAGTTCAGGTAGGTATATCCTACCCTTCCTATCCTATCCTTTAACAACCCCGAGATATTTAAATGAGTAGGCGACATTGATGTATTATTTTAGCAGAAATGTTACTTTCTAACATTGCAATCACTAGACTTGTACTCAGTGCACCACTATCATAGTAGAAAGAGTGGGGAAGTAGGTTATCTTTATAGATAGATCTTCATAGATAGATGTGTGCACCATAGATAGATACTATGGTGCACACATACAAGCCGCGCGCGGTGCGTTGTATGAAGATAGCCTACTTCCCCACTCTTTCTACTATGCCACTATACAGCAAAATTCGCACTCGGACTTCGACAATGATGCGTGTTATTCACCAAAAGATGAACATTATTGGCAACACCGAGATATTTTAGCATGATTTTCCGCGAACGACTGAGTCGTACTGTGTCCATGGACTTCGTTCAGTAGGACATACTATTTTGGAAAGCCACATGTCTCAGTTGTTCGTAGAAAAGAATGTTGAAAACATGTCAGTATTGCCAATACGGCTCATCTTCTGGTAAATAACACGCATCAAAATGCCTTTGGGGGCGTCCATAAATTACGTGAGGCATTTAGGGGGGGAGGGGGTCGAGCCAAATCTCACCAAATCTCACGTAATAATTTTTTATCGCAAGAAACAGTGTAAAATTGCAAGAAAACTGGGTTAAATTAAGTAAAACATGTTTCTCCCCTACAATATGGCTCTTGAAAAATCTCACGTGAGATTAGACAGGGAGGGAGGGGGCGAGCAAAACTCACTACATCACACCAGGGGGGAGGGGGGGCCGAAAAATCTCAAAAATCACCTCACGTAATTTATGGACGCCCCCTTTCAGGTGATTTTCGAATTTTGAGTGCGATAACAGATGTATGAATTTCGCTGCATGGTACGCTGAGCACAAGTCTAGTAACTGCCATGTACTATGTACCATATCATATTATATTTTGCCATGTCGCTATATCTTATCAATCAGTCCGCGGTCCCACGGCCCTTTCCATACATCACGCCGTAAAACCCGCACACAACTGTTAACAAATGTTCGGGGTACCGCTACGAAGGTGCGAATACCTGACACTGACGAAGAATTCGTTCAGTTATCTCCATTATTGACAGAGGGGTACCTAAAGATCGTTTCTATGGGCGTTTCCCGAAAATGACCTTTTCATGAAGAAGTAATGAAATTATGGAAATTCATTATACTTATCCTCGACTCGTCGACATAGTACCGTAAATACAAAAGAGACGTGTAATGTCAGTGTAAATTTAAAAAAAAATATATAAAAAAATCTTTCAAAGTAGGTCACAAAATACAATTTTCAGTTCTCCTCAAACTAGGTGCGCGGAGCAAACCTGTGTCTTGAGGCTAGAAGGACATAACATAATTGCTAGTTAGATTCTGTTAGGGACGTATTAACTAATTTGTAATTTTATTATAGTGGAAGCACATCAGCATAGTAGAAGGAGTGGGAAGTAGGCCATCGTCATACAACGCACCGCGCGCGGCCCGCATGTGTGCGCCATAGCTTTCATACGCCACCGCACGCACAACCAAACAAAATCTCGACCCGCTTAAGCAGGCGAAACAATGAGATTTTGTTTGAGTGTACGCGCGGCGACGTATACACACTATGGCGCACACATACAAGCCGCGCGCGGCGCGTTTGTATGAAGACAACCTACTTTCCACTCCTTCTACTTTGACAGCAGGGTCCTAAGTCCCTTAGCCATTGCCATTGAGCTGCTATAGTCATCGACCCTCTGACCGACCTTTCTATAAATTTAGGATAAGACTTTATGTACCTACTTAAGTACCACGATTACCAAGTCGACTCAATGATCTGATTATTGTCTAAACAGTATAGTAACGACACGCTCGCCGTTAACCTCAGACGGGCCATTTAGTAAATGGGTCTCGATGTAACGGAGCCATGAGGTGACGTCTTGTTTGCACGGAGGGATTAGGTAGGCCGCAGACTGGGACAGTACGGCTATTAGATTGAGGACTGTAGGCAGATAATTAAGGCCCGTATTAATAAATCTATCTCAAAGTTGAGATCAGTCTTAAGGTGCGGTTTGGATGTTTAATGTATGGAACTTCTGTCAAAAACAGAATCTTAAGTTCGATCTCAATCTTGAGATATTTATTAATACGATAGAAACACTAGGCGTGTGCCCGATGGGACTTTCCAAACAAATTTTCTTACCTTTTTGGGGATCATCTTCTTCTTATCGTTTGGTTAGTGCCCAACCTGGTGTCAGAGTTGTTCAAGCCGCTCGAAGGCCTCCGATAAGGCTTAACGACTGCCTTAATGATAATAACCGGGACCGACTTTTGTCTAAGAATACATTATTCACCAGAAGATGGCCGTATTGGCATTACCGAAATATTTTCTACATTATTTTCCGCGAGCGACTGAGTCATACTATGTCCATGTACTCCATTTAGTAGGACAAACTATTTTGGTCAGTCATGTGTCTGCCCCTTAGTAATGTATTTTTTCTAACGTCTCGGCACAAATACAAAGAGCCCAAATGACTTTGTGAAGGACTTCTAAAGTTAGAAACATAATATGATGGCAGCCGAGAAAATCGATAGCGGTGTTACTGATGCAGTCACCATAGGAGCCCTGCGGAGCCGGCTCGTTACCGATTCACAAACAATGACTTTTATATTATAGACCCGACATACATTCGTGCTCTCATAGTCAGCTGCAATGACTGATCAGTAAGGGCCTCCGCAGACTTGCTACTTTTAGCATCGGCGATCGGCGATTTTGATGCTGCGTCTCGCTCGTTCGCCCTCGAAGAAACGCTACACAGCATCGATACGTCACAAAATCGCCGGTCGCCGATGCTAAAAGTAGCCAGTCTGCGGAGGCCCTAAACGATTGGAAGTTAGCAACGCTTGGCAAGGTCAGTCAGAGATGTATCACTATTTAGTGGCGTTTGAACTGAGCATCTCCGTGCTTCGAGGACACGTAAAAAGTCGGTCCCGGTTGTGATCTTCTAGGCAGCAGTCGTTAAGCCTTGTCAGAGGCCTTCGCGCGGCTTGAACTCTGACACCAGGTAGGCCACTAACCATACGATAAGAAGAAGAATAATTATAGACCTGACATACACGAACATTAGTGCTCTAAAAATTTTACACTAAACTATGCCTAAATATCATTGAAAACAAGCCATATACGCCAGACCTGATGTTAGAAAGAAATTAATATACATTGTAGCGTTATTGGCTTCATAATCATTGGCTAGCGCGCGCGTGCATCCGTGCAGCCGCAACGCTGGGTGGTGCGCGACTAAATGGTGATCGGGTAGTTACCCTGCATTTATGCTGCCAAAATTAGCGCGGTGAGTCGCATCTAAAGATTTAATACATCTTTGTTCATAAGTCTATATAAGGAATTGGAAGAACGAAGCACTTATCGACTTGACGACCGTTTGGCGCAGTGTTTCGAGCTTAGGCCGCTCGGCTCACTGCATCGGGTTCCATTCCCGTCAGTGGCAAATAACAGTCCCTTAGGGACACCGCAGACATGCTACTTTTTGCATCGGCGATCGGCGATTTAGTCGCTTTTAGCATCGGAGCAGTCGCTGCGTCCGACCGCAGGGAGTCGCCAAAAGGCGATGCAGTCGCAAAATCGCCGATCGCCGATGCAAAAATATTGTCTCCGCCCCGCTCACACTGTAACCACACACCAATAGTTCAGTAACCGCTCTATATCAGGGTTTTTATTAACTATTTACCGCAGATACTCCGCTGAAGCATTCGATATTTCAGCCTATCGTGACACGAGGAGAAACGAGGACGCATGAATGTCCGAAATATGCTATAGTTTGTCCATGGACACAGTGTTACTCAGTCGGTCGCGAAAACTAATTTGTCGAATTGCTAGTGCGACTGTTACCTACATAAAAATAGTAAATACCTACATTTTTGTAAGAGAACATTTCGTTCTTTTTCTGTGAGCACATCCCTTTCACATGGGCGCACGTTCGGCCGTAATTGGAGTGTCTCGGGTATGTCCTGCGAGTGAACTCATCGATACTTGAATCGAATAATAATATCGATGTATCGAGTGAAAATCGATGAGGGGATTGACCTCGATACAACGTGGCGAGTATAGATATTAATGGACCATGTAATGGCCATGTGCAGTTGCATATATGGGCGGCGGTCGGCTCACGGTTTATAAGGTATTTTCATTTGATAGTGCACGATAGTTTGCATGGCGCCACAGTCATTAAAGATAATGGTACCTACTTACCTATTGCAAAAATTATAGTTTTGTGCTTTCGTCTAGAGAAATAACTGAAGACCTATTACTTAGTAGGTACAGCTATGAAGCGAATGGTATGAATCACAGAGTAAAGACTAAAGAAAGAGGTGCCCTTATTAGATATTTGTATGAAAATATACGTGGTCATTGTTTTTTCATTTTCATTGTTCTATCTACCGGTAAATAGTTGAACTACTCGCTTCGTTTTATGTCGATGTTAGTACTAGGCCGACCACTCGGCCGAGTTGCTTAGGGCCAGTCGCCTTAGTAATTGGTCCATGGTATGAAGCGATATTTCTTCAGAGTAAGTAGTTACATAGAATTTGAAAATAGAGTTCAAAGATGTTCTTAGACAAAGATAAAAGAGAAAGAAGGAGACTGTCCAAAATTGTTTGTCCTATTAAACGTACGCAATTCGACTCAGTCACTCACGGAAAATAATATTGAAAACATTATTGCCAATAAGGTTCATCTTCCAGTGAATAGTACTTTGTTATGTATTTATTAAGTTAATTATTGATAACAGATGTATGAATTTCGCTGCATGTATAGTCCGCGACAGGTCGAGATGACAATCGAGTTATGAGCTTTGTGCAGAATAAAATCCGAATCAAAATTAGCAGGACCCGCAACGCAACAGAATAATTTAATTTAATAATTTTGTGGGCGATTTTAATTGTTTATCGGGTCCTACAAATTTTGATTCGGATTTTATTCTGTAAAAAGCTCATAACCCGAATGTCATCTCGACCTGTCGCGGACTATAGTGATGCGCTGAGCACAAGTTTGTAATTGCGATTTTGAAAGCTACCATATCTGCTAAAATACATCAATGGCGGCGTCTTCATCAGGCGCATGCCTCGCGCGAGCACTCACTTTTGACGTCGGAACGCATAGACGTAATGTCATAATATGAGTGCTCGGGTGAGGCATGCGCGCCATATGGACACAACTAATAAGTATCCATCAATTTTTATACTCAAAGTTCAAGCAAAACAGTTTTACGAATCCATTCTTTCAATAATCAATATCAGAATTACTTGGAAAAGTTGTCGTATTTTGTAGGTAATTTAATCCATTACGGGCTGACATTGTCATGTCTATCGATAACAAGATAATGGACTGGTAATGAATTAGATTGTAGAAATATACTCACCATGCTTCTATCATTCCTGTATTCCAGGAAGGAGTAAGTAGGGGATAGGACACTTAATTTCCAAAACAAACAGGCTGTATCAAATTATAGGGTTTGGATGATTGTCGGAAATTTAATTAAATGGTATAACGTTTTTTATTTATATTTGAACATTTTTTTCAAATAAGTAGGTATTTTATTTCCGCTAAAATTGCAATAGGTCTCATAAAAAAAGTAAAATTTTCGGAAACTGCCTTTTTGTCTTTTGCTCAGGGGCCCTACCACTACCTCTTATAGCAGTATTATTTTAACCTTACAGCAACTTTTTGTGCAATGACGTACCTTATTGTCATGACAATAAGAAACGTCATTCGTTGTAAGGTTAAAATAATACTGCTAGAAGAGGTGGTGGTATAAGCCCTGGTCTGGTTGTCACTGGAATCCCCCAGTAAGGCCCGCCACATACATACGGAATTTCCGTACGGAATTCCCTATCGAAATATCGAGTCGGGGTTTCCAAACGCGATACGTCTGTACATTTACTGCGTTCGGAATTCCCGATTCGATATTTCGAAAGGGAATTCCGTTCAGATATTCCGTAGGTATGTATATGGCGAGCTTTATTGCTTAGGTTGGGACCATACAGTTAGTGTCTTAGTCTGGTGATATTTATTTTTTTATTTCGTTTGTTTCAGAAAGTTCATCCCTCTCCACATCATAGAAGAGGATAGTTACGAGAAGGATGTCCTCTTCTACGTCAACTTAGGCGAACCAGAGCTACTCGGGGGTAAGATACCTTAACACTAGTGTTAGAGCGCTATCACACTGGCGGTTGTCGAACGGATTAGTATAATTGCGAGTGAGACAAGACGATCTTGTGCGCGCACTCACACCCACGCGTTGATCGACAAAAACCGTTCACAATCCCCTCGCAAACCGCCAGTGTGATAAAGCCCTTAAGGTGCTCCCTTACCGGGAGCATTCGCCTGTAATGTAACATTTCAGATTCGATCTTGAGCATTACGTTACAATACTGCCTCCCTGACTGACGAGCATTCGCTTGTAATGTAACGCACTCTGTAACGTTACATTACAGGCGAATTCTCCCGGTGAGGGAGCACCTTTAAATTTCAAATTTGGATAAACTTGTATAAACTCTAGATACTTTTTTTGTATAAGGTCAACTAAACCTTTAATGACTTCTTTGGTTAGATTTGCATGACAACGCATGATATTAGGGACACGGCAGACATGCTACTTTTTGCATCGGCGATCGGCGATTTAGTCGCTTTTAGCATCGGAGCAGTCGCTGCGTCCGACCGCAGAGAGTCGCCAAAACGCGATGCAGTCGCAAAATCGCCGAACGCCGATGCAAAAAGTAGCAAGTCTGCGGTGGCCCTTAGATATTTACCTATATCTAAATCCTAATTACTTAGTAAAGCATGATCTTAGTAAACGATCATTCACATTATGATGACGACAATGCGTTAAACATTTTATATACGGGTGCCAAATATAGCTATTAGTGTGTGTCAAAAATGTATAGAAAAAAAAAATCGTTGGCGTCGTCATAATGGGAATGTAGCGTAATACTATCCACTACTGGATTGGAGTACATAGTATACTAGATTTATCAAATTATCGACACAGTTGCATTTGGAGCCCTCATAATATTATTATTTTTTCTTCTAGGTACATGAATTTGAATGTACACGCAGTAAAATATATCTACATATTTAAAGACTTTCCTACGGCTCTCTCACTGATCATACGAAACGAAGCTAGAATAGCTACAAGTCAAAAAAGCGGGGAGTAGTACCAACCTTTCACAGAAGATCGGCGTAAAGTATTTATTACAGCTGTGCTTGGTACGACTAGTGAGAGCGCCGGAAAACCAACACCCTTCCCCACCCCCTGCCCAATGTCCCTTCAGGTGAGCAACGTGCGAATGCATGGTATTGCAAGTATCTATAGGCTACGGTAACTGCTTAACATCAGGCGGGCCGTACGCTTGTTTGCCACCTTAGTCAAACAAAAACCTTATAAATGACCCCGCCTAGTACTAATAGCTCATCGCTTCTTGTTCGTGCATGCTCTTATGTTGGCAGACGTGTTTGACACGATCCTCCCGGAGACGTCAGCCTCAATCTCAGTGCAATTCACACCCGGTAAGTTGGTAACATTGCTATGCACATAGTCGTAGAGCTCCGTCCTTTTTATTCGTATTGTATGCAGCTATTTTTTTCTTCGTCTCTATATTGATATATTGAATACGTATGGGTTCTAAGACAATTCAGCTTACCTCGGGACTATACCTGCGGCACGTTATGATGGCCGGGTTGACATGTGGGAGGGGGAAAGGATGAACCTTGTTGTAACGGAATAAAATTCATTTTCGCATTAAATTTTTGACATTCTTATTTTTTGAAACGGCCAGTTTTATTCCGTTATAATAAGGTTCATTTTCTTCCCCCCCCACATGTCGAACTGGCCATCGTAAAATGCCGCTACTGTAGTTGAAAGACATACCTATGTGTCTTTGGACACCATTGTCGAGTCTAGCGGTGGAAATGTTTGGCGAGCTTTATTCCCATACATATTTCGTGCCATATAAACACTATAAATTTTATACAACAACACAACATAACATCTTATTTACACACAATTTTTTTTTTAATTTTTTTTTTAATTTTTTTTTCTTTTTTTTTACAACTCTGACACCAGGTTGGCCTCTAACCATACGATAAGAAGAAGAAGACTATAAATTTTATCAATTTTAACTCAATCATCAATTTAAACTAGCTTGTATATACAGGGTTATTGTTAAAACCACGTGGCATATAACCACGGACCACGGCTATTCTCTAGATGAGAATATTTTCTTGTGTCATACATTTTAGAGCGTGATTTTGTTAAATGTATTGTTTTGTAAAAAGTCATAGAACAAAAGTTTGTTGATTATGATTCAGATGTGGGATTTTCGCTGCATGTAGTGGTGCGCTGAGCACAAGTCTAGTGATTGCATTGTATGGAGGTACCATATCTTCTAGAATAATACATCAATACAGGCATTGATGTAATGTTTAGCAGATATGATATTCCTATAGATTAGTTACCCTGTAAGGGACACCGTAGACATCATACTTTTTGCATCGGCGATCGGCGATTTTGCGACTGTATCGATGCTGCATCGCGATTTGGCGACTCTCTGCGTTCGGACGCAGCGACTGCTCCGATGCTAAAAGCGACTAAATCGCCGATCGGCGATGCAAAAAGTAGCTTGTTTGCGGTAGCCCTAAATAGATTAGTTAGACACAGACAGTGAAGGTTTAGTTGTCAACTAAAAGTTACCACACGTTGGTCGGCCGCGTGTAAGTAGGTACTTAATAAAAGATTCAGGATGCCACAGGAAAATAAAACACAAATATCCTCTTCGAGTCTCAAGTCAGTCCAAATTCGGGTATAATAATGTATACAAGAAAAGGGTATGGTTTATCGTCCATCTGATCCCTGAATAAGGGGTGGGATTAGGGAGAAATAGGCCTGTCTCCGGTGGCCATCTCACTTCCTGAAAACAGAAGGGTTTTGAAGAAATTGGAGCTTGGGATATAATACGCTATCGGGAAAAAGTTTAATTTTAATATTTTTATGTTCACTTTTTTTACTCATGAGCTTTAAGATTATCTTTAAATCTATACCAATAAATTAAGTTGAAGTGTCTGTTTGTAATGTCAAAATAACAGCTTTTTACTGAATGCACATGAAAGTATAAACGGTACTTATGACAAAACATCTATTTTAAAATTTAAAAATAAAAGTAGCCTAAGTTACTCCTTATGATATCAGCTACCTGCCAGTGAAAATTCCGTCAATACAGGTCCAGCCGTTTCGAAGATTAGCCTGAACAAACAGATAGACAGACGGACAACAAAGTGGATAAGGGTTCCATTTCTCCTGTTGAGGTACGGAACCCTAAAAAAGATTTTTATAAAACAACACCGGATGAAATTCTTAAAATTGATATTTCGTTATATTTCTACTTCACTTAAAGACATAAAAACACATTGCATCGTACTTTAACTTATGCAAATAAAAGGATCGCGAAACTGAAATTTGTTATTCAAAGTCCATGTCTGAATAATTTCATGGGACATTTTGCAAACGAAAGAAATTACGTCGGTTCTGATTTAATTTAATCTGTTTACATTTTGTTTGTTCAATATTTACATTCCTTTGCGATTATTTTTATGACTTTTTAAAATGTAAATACGTAATCATTAAAACTAAAATAGAATAAAAAAAAAAAAAGCCCTTTTATCGTCCCACAGCTGGGCACGGGCCTCCCCTCAATGCGAGGGGGATTCAGGCCATAATCCACCGCGCTGGCCCAGTGCGGGTTTGTGGATTTCACATGTCTAAAGGCATGCTTCCAGGCAGGTTTCCTCACGATGTTTTCCTTCACCGTAAGCAAGTGATAATCATATTAAAGTTATGATTCACACATAGATTTCGAAAAATCCAGAGGTGTGAGCCAGGGTTGGAACCCATGACCTTAAGCCCGCAAGACGCGTGCTTAACCAATCGGCTACCACTGCTAATAAAAAAAAAATATAATAATAAAATAGAATAAAAAATAAAATAAATATCGCCACACTTACACACCAACTGTATGGTCCCACACTAAGCAACCCTTGTACGATGGCTACCTTACAATGGACTGGGGGCGATCACAGTGTCACCTATACACCTATGAGCAAATTACGAAACGGCCGTTTCCAAAATTTGCCTCTGGCGGGAATCAAACCCGCAACCACCCGATGCAGTGACCCGAGCGGCCTACGCTCGGAGGGTGAGTAGCGCCTTACTGGATCATAAGCTTTGTTGGGAATACTCCAACATTATACGCGCGGGAGGAGACGCGCGGGGCGGACGCAGCGGGGCATCATCATCGGCGACCAACGGCAGCACAGCAAGAACGTCGTCGATGCAGCCCGAGCAGCTGCGACGCGACCCGAAGCGACAGGGAGGCAGTCAAAAGCCGAAAACCAACCGACACTCGCTTTCGGACACCACCGACATCGGTCGACATCTTATTCCCGAATACCTTTTCTGTTTGTCCGCGCCATTACAAATGTAATTATTTTAACGGCATTATAGCCCTATAGATACAGTCCACGCCTTTTATTTACGTCCCCAGTAGGACCCTTTACAGCTTTGTTCCGTCGTCGTAACTCGACGTTGAAAATATTGCACGTGCATATATAAAATGCATTATATTTGTTGCTTTAATATAACCTGTCATAAAGCCGGCTTCATACCACAACATATTCTAAGCAGAAAGCTTATTAAGCTGAAGTTATTAAGTTTCGAAACTATACAATGAGATTTCGAGTAAAGCTTTGCTCTTTGTTGGGTGGTATTCGGCTTAAGAAGACTATGTATGTACATATTTAGATCTCAATTTAAATACGTACCTACAGTAAATATTGTTTGACATTTTCGATATTTAGGTTGTAGAGTTAGGCTCGTATTAATAAATGCATCTCAAAGTTGAGATCGATCTTAGGGCCACCGCAGACTTTATACTTTTTGCATCGGCGATCGGCGATTTTGCGACTGCATCGCGTTTTGGCGACTCTCTGCGGTTGGATGCAGCGACTGCTCTGATGCTAAAAGCGACTGAATCACCGATCACCGATGCAAAAAGTAGCAGGTCTGCGGTGTCCCTTAAGATACTGTTTTTGGCAGATGTTACATACATAAAACGTCAAAACTTCATCTTAAGATCGATCTCAACTTTGAGATGCATGATGCAGATGTATTAATACGAGCTTTAGAAAGTGAAATAGTTTGTTAGTGTTATGATATCAGGCGGTCATAGCCTGCTGCAATCACTGATCGGTAAACGATCGGAGTCGAAAAAGTCGGTCCCGGTTGTTATCATCTAGGCAGCAGTCGTTAAGGCTTGTCAGAGGCCTTCGGGCGGCTTAAACAACTCTGACACCTCGTTGGCCACTAACCATACCATAAGAAGAAGAACACAATTACATTACATGAGTATATTATATTACGCGTATTTCAAATGTAAAATAAGTACTTTAAATGTAGCGCTATTTCATAGAGCTGTTTTATATTTACATAGAGTTCCAGTATTCATTATGTAAATATTATTGCTTTTTGCTCCTAATGTTTTAGCGAAATTAAATTGTTTGCGTAATAATAATCTGTTTAGATCAGGGCGGAAGTCGTATACAGTAGTAGAGTGCTTTTATAATGGCGTTGTTGGAAGTCGCATGATACTGTATATATTTAATACATAAATCTATCCTGTTAAAATGATCTCTAGCTCATCGCACGAAGATTGCTTTCTACATGACTACGATGCCCATTTGACAAATTTAAAATATCCTCCATCTTTTTAGGTCACCTGCTTATCTAAGGTAACATTTCCATCATAAACTGATCTCTCTTAATTATGGGTGTCAATAATAAAAGGAGCTCAGGTTATGTTGGAAATGTTATCATATAAGTGCAGGTGACTATACAAGCACTGAGTCACATTTAGGCTTTATGCAGTTACATGTAAGTTTAGACTCCCTCTAGCTGGCAAGGGTCTATAGAAGCACCATTTTACCAATCAAATGTGTAGCGAATCCTGCCTAAGTCTGAACGCATATAACCTCATCCAGTAGTGGATAGAATTGACAGATAAAATTAAAGGATTTGTATATTAAGAACTAGACCTGCGTGATCCGAGAATGAATAGATTATTTTATTAAATTGTTTCAAGTTTCGCCTTAATTTAATTTTAATTAACACTACGCTTTTCGACAAGTAATGACCCAGGAATGTATAACATTTCCGCCTGAATGTTGGCTTGCACGACTTGAACTTGATTATTTAGGTATCGTTTCTCGTTGCCCGTGGTATTTGAATTTTCGAAAAAACCTAGAGGGGCTAGCCGGGTTTGAACCGTCGACCTCAAGCAGGACGAGTGCTTTTTCAATCGGCTATCACTATTGCCACTAAGTTTGAAAATGATGATAATTCGACATTTGAAATTCTAAGCATAATATCTAAAGATAAAGATTAGTCGGAGAAGATTAAAGTCGATCAGTTAATTTATTTCTGCCTACCTCCCTCGGGGAGGACGCCGTTATGGTGGAAGGAAGTACGCGTATTTAGGGTAATGTGATTGCTACAGCTCAGCCTCCCTGTAGCTCATTTACGATTCCGTACGAACGACTGCTGTTTTTATTATAATTAGATCTCCTTGCGTCTCTCGTAATGTTTAGAAATAATTCGTACGAACGCTCTTGTTTTTTTATGAAAAATGTGTTAAGGCCAAAGACATTGCTATGGCCAAGAAAGAGAGGGATATGTCATTGTCGAAAATAGTAACGGAATCCATAGACATAGCACGACTCAGTCGTTCGCGGAAAATAATGTTGAAAACATGTCAATATTGCCAATACGGTTTATCTTCTGGTGACGAATACGCATCAAAATCTAAATGGGAGTGCGGTAAATGATGTTTGAATATCGCAGCATGTAGTGCGCTGAGCCTGTGTTTAGTGATTGCAATGTTAGGAGGTACCACAGAGCAAAGACTAAGGAAAGTGCCCTTATTAGATATATGTATGAAAATAAAACGTGGTCATTGTTTTTTCATTTTCATTGTTCTATCTACCGGTAAATAGTTGAACTACTCGCTTCGTTTTATGTCGATGTTAGTACTAGGCCGACCACTCGGCCGAGTTGCTTTGGGCCAGTCCCCTTAGTAATTGGTCCATGGGAGGTACCATATTTGCTTAATAAAATATCAATGTTTGGCGTTTTCAGTTTATGACTTCACTTGGTCATATTCGGATCAGAGAGAATACCGAACTTTGTAAATCTGAATTAAATCTTAAGTCTATTTATTTAACTTTTAGTTTTAATATAAATGTATTCTCTTGATATTTATTTTATTTGTTTCTCTTCTTTCTTCTGCTTTCTGTCGCTGGATTTCCTAATCTTCTATTACGACAAGTAAGATCAATATTTATATCTAAGTAGTTTATATAGAAAATACGATTTTGGAAATATGTAGCTTAGAATAACACAAACAAAATATTGCTATTTATTATTTCCATTTAACACTACTCTTACATTAAGGGCCTCCGCAGACTAGCTACTTTTAGCATCGGCGACCGGCGATTTAGTGACGTATCGATGCTGCGTCGCGTTTCATTGAGCGCGAACGAGCGTGACGCAGCATCAAAATCGCCGATCGCCGATGCTAAAAGTAGCTAGTCTGCGGAGGCCCTTAATGGCTGCGTCTATATCAGGCGCATGCCGCCGCGCCCGAGCACTCAGTTTCGACGTCGGAACACTCAATAATCATAACATGACAGTGCTCGGGCGAGGCATGCGTGGAACCTGGACGCACCAAATTCCTATTTAGCATAGCTTTTCCTCATTGCTCATAAACAATATATTATGCTCTTTTAGTAGGTTAATTTGGTTCTGCTTAACTAGCACTTGTTTGTTTTATTTGCTGATTGTGGGAGTAGAATTCGGATAGGTACCTATATTTATTAACGGGCACTTAGGGCCTCCGCAGACTAGCTACTTTTAGCATCGGCGATCGGCGATTTTGATGCTGCGTCTCGCTCGTTCGCGCTCGAAGAAACGCGACGCAGCATCGATACGTCACAAAATCGCCGGCCGCCGATGCTAAAAGTAGCTAGTCTGCGGAGGCCCTTAAATGCGCTATTTCTGCTTTACTTTTTAATAACATTTCCTTTAGTAGTGTAATATTTTACGAGTTCTCGGGTTCAAAAATAAGTGACTAAATAGTAATAGACTATAGATAGAAATATCTTTTAAAGATGTTTGTGTAGCATTTTAGTGTAACACGTATCGATACCGTTCTTTCGTCCATAGAACATAGGAGAATAAATAAATATCACCAGCCTTACAGACCAACTGTATGGTCCCAAACTAAACAACGCTTGTACCATACAAAGGACTGGGGGCGATCCCAGTGACACCCAGACCAGGGCAAATTACGAATAGGTCGTTTCCGAAACTTGCCTCTGGCGGGAATCGAACCCTCAACCGAACTCGACCTCGCAACCAACTAAGGGGCCATCCATTAATTACGTCACACGTATTTCATGATTTTAGACCCCTCCCCCCCTTGTCAAAGCTGGTCACATTTGCGAGACTCCCCCCCTCCCTGTGTGACGGCACAAATTTTTTTTATTTTTCAGAAATTTTCAAAAATTTTCGTTAAAAAATCAAATTTCGGTTTTAATACTTAGATAATATATTAGATTTTTAAATGTGACGTCACAAAACTCAGGACCCCTCCCACCTCCTTGTCACACAATGTCACATTTCGTCGACCCCCTCTCCCCCTTTACGTGTGGCGTAATTAATGGATGGCCTCTAATGCTTTGAGCCGAGCGGCCTACGCTCAAACAACTGCGCCAAACGGTCATCATAAAAATGCTTCGTTAGCTACGTCTACAACACGCACATGCCGCGCGAACCACGCGCGGTTGCCTCAACATGCCGCGCGAGGCAAATGGCGAGGCAACCTACACTCTAGACAGAGATGGTTACACCCGAGTAATCAGTTTGATATCGTTCTGTTTCATGACTACGCCAAACTAGGCGAGGCAAATGACAGCGCTCGGGTGCGGCAGGGCGAGCATTTGCCTCGCGCAGCAAAGCTGCTTCATGCGCAATGTGCATGTTATGGACACGACACTAACATGCGGCTATGTTCGTGTCTAACTATTACAATTAAAACATGACAAATGCTCGTTGACTCTAGTTAATAGGAGCTTAACGTCAATGAATTAAAACACATAATTGAATCATGCACGACACTGAGGAATTAACAGTTATTGTTAGAAGTTAATCCAGTTTAAGTACATTATCCTATTAAAAGGATAATGTTGCTTCATAGGTGCCTTAAAATTTAGTGTTTATTAAATTCAATTTATTAAGTTTATGAAGTTCTATTGAAAAAACATTGTTTCTTTGTTAGTGGCATAAATATAAAATTTGTATATTCTTAACGACATTTTACATTTTTTATTTATAGCCTATTTCGCTTAAGGGTGGGAATTGTAATCATCATCATCATCATCATAGTATTAATACGTGAAGCAAATCCGTTCGGTACCTATTCTGCGAAGATGCGTGGACGGAGGATTATGAAATTTGGCATAGTAAAAGTTTACATGCCGATTGAGTGCGGAGACGTTATATTTATAAAAAGTGCATTATAAGTGCACTAAATTATTAAAAGAAAATGTTACTCACACTACATCCAATTTCACCCTTCGGTCAAGGACATTCACGGTCATTTTGACGGGCCCGTTAGCGTGGTTGGCGCGGAGGCGCCTTTCACGCTGCAGGTCGTAGGTTCGATTCCTACCCGGGACATGCATTTGTGTGCATGAACATGTCTGTATGTCCGGAGTCTGGGTGTTTATGTATATTAGGTATGTATTTACAAATAAAAAAAAGTAGTATATGTAGTAATATCAGTTATCTGGTTTCCATAGTACAAGCTCTGCTTAGTTTGGGATCAGGTAACCGTGTGTACAAAAATGTCCCAGGATATTATTATTATTATTATTCGTTAGTTTGACGTTTCACCTATTCTCATAAACACACATATATACTGACGTAGACTTTTTGATATTTTGACACTGTCACATTGTTTTATTTATTAATACGTGAAGCAAAAAGATTGCTACCCTTTTTAATGAAAAGAGGCCATTAGCAAAAATATAACCATGGAAAAATTACAACATTACCTATCACATCATCGAAATCTGTGATTATAGAGGTATAGCGATGAACAAATGAGGGAGAGAGAGGACAGTGATTCGGAGGAGGAACGATTTGTGATTGATATAGGTGTAGGGAAGAGGTTTTAAATAGAAAAATAGTATTTGCTAATAGAAACTTAGTAACGTTAAAACTTAAAATGTAAATGAATTATGGTCGAATTTCGAACACTCGGCGACCACTAGTAATTATAAATCTAAGTACATAGTCGATTTGTAAATGAGTGAGGCAGTAGTATTCTTAATTACACAAACCGTACACAAATGAGCGCTCGTTAAAACGTTTAACGTTACTTTAATTACCCATTTGGCAGTTTAATTTACTTGATCAAATGAATAACGATTTAATTATATAAAAAATATATTTGTTTTATGGACTAGGCCCGTTAAGGTGCGATATCGTAGGACGCGGCAGACAGCAGACGGTCAGACGGGCAATGACATGTGCCGCGCGGCAGACGGCATCACAAAGACCGATTGACGTCTGCTGTCTGCCGCGTCCCACGAAATCGCACCTTCACACACTCCCACCACTGTTACTCCTGTAAGCCAGGATCGACAATGGTGTCCAGCGATGACGCCAAAGTTTGACCCTCGTTATTTATCGGACTGAGGTAGCGAACAATCGTACGGCCCGCCTGATGTTAAGCAGTTACCGTAGCCTATAGACTATAGATGCATGCAATACAAAAGTCATAGCTTGCACGTTGCTGAGGGGCCATCCATTAATTACGTCACATGAATTTCATGATTTTTAGCATCCCCCCCCTCCCTTGTCACAGCTGGTCACATTTGCGAGACCCCTCCCCTCCCTGTGTGACGTCACATATTTTTTATAATTTTGGGAAATTTTCAAAAAAAATCTTTAAATATTCAATTTCGGTTTTAATACTTAGATATATTAGCCCCCTTATTCATAGAGATTTTAGCCAGTTTACAATGGGTTTTAAAAGCATTTTTAGGAACAAATGTGTTCTGTAAGTCCACTGCAAGTCGATCATAACTTTCTATGAATAAGGGGGTTAATCTTTAAATGTGACGTCACAAAACTTAGGACCCCTCCCACCCCCTTGTCACACAATGTCACATTTCGTCGACCCCCTCCCCCCCCTTTACGTGTGACGTAATTAATGGATGCCCCTGACCTGAAGGGGAGTGGGACGAAGGGAGGGGAAGAAGGGGAGGAGTTGGGCTTCCGGCTCTCTCACTCATCGTACGAAATGCAACTCTAATAGGTTTGGTGATATTTATAAAAACCTTATTAAAAATACAATCGATAAAAAAAATTAAAAAAAAATATACGTCACGACTTTTATCCCCATTTGGGGGTAGTCAGAGGCTCGAGTGGCCATACACCACCACATTGTGGAGGTATTAACCAACTCAGAGCCCACGTTTCACCAGATAGTCAGAACCCAACGTGACATGTGGTGAACCTTGTCGCCGTGTATACAGGAACTGACCATTACCTCATCCCGAGGGAATCGATAAATAAAACGATTTTTTTACATAATGACAAGCATGATGCAAGCATGTAATAAATCTAACAGTTGCTTTATTTATAGGGTTATTAATTAATCTAACTCCGTAATAAATCCAGTTAGGACATAGCTCGGGTTCAATGATAACTGTTGCACGACCATTAGATCGGCAATTAGTGCGATTAATTGGACGGCTCGTGATTTCTGGTGGAATCGTGACTAGAGTAGGTATTAGGTATTAATGTTTATTCGTAATTGTGCCCGAATTCGTACGCGTACATTTTTGGAAAAGATTTCTTGCGACTAAGCGCGATATCGCACGAGGCAACCATGGTGGTGCAATCAGTCAGTGATTCGGTAGCCAACACGGAATTGGTTGCGCTACCAAGCGGACACCAGCTCCCCTAGACAAGTGGCATGAACGCTAATCGATTAGAATAGAATAGACTTCACAATGTATGGAAATATCAAACGTCGCTATGTAGATCAACAACAAGTTGCTATGTAGATCACGTGACTTATGTCATTTCCATACATGAAGCGTAGCGATTTGAAGGAACGTTTGTAGACGTCAGCCACTTGACTAGCCCTTCTAGTGCGATAACCTTCATATAGGTCTATACCTTTTGTTGGTGGAGCGACTGGTTGCGCTACCACTGGTGTCCTCGTGCGATATAGCCGTAAGTCCACGTGGAATGTAGTGTGTTTGTTTTTTTATGTGGAACCCTAATTCTTTTTCTGAAATAAAAGTAGTCTAGTATTTTATTTTAATATTCACTTTTTCGGTACTCGTTATCTATTTTATAATACCTAGATTAGTTCGATTAATAACACTTATTTTTGTAATATGGCAAAAGAAAGAGAGAACAAAAAACTACTTTAAATGGAAATTGAGAAGTGAAGAAGTCGTAGCTATAGCGTATTAGCTGATTACCACTAGGGAGAAGAAGATTAGATATTAGTAAACAGTTTTCTATTATTACTACTAAACTACTAGGTGCTTAGGGGCCATCCATCAATGTCACGAAATGTGACATTGTGTGGCAGGGGTCCTAAGTTTTCAGACGTCACATTTAAAAATCTAATATATCTAATTATTAAAACCGAAATTTTAATTTTTAACGAAAAATTTTGAATATTTCTGAAAATTATAAAAAATATGTGACGTCACACAGGGAGGGGGGTCTCGCAAATGTGACCAGCTGTGACAAGGGGGGGAGGGTTCTAAAAATCATGAAATTCGTGTGACGTAATTAATGGATGGCCCCTTACTAGACACACCGGGTCGGCAGCCACCGTAGCCAGGTGTGTTACCTCCCATACATTTCAATACGAATAGTTGGCTACGGTGGCTGGCGACGTCGCCATGACTACCCGGTGTGTTACGGCCCTAAAGCGCTGGGTTCCTAGGAATCATATAACGGCCGCACTAGAACATTGGCTATGTCAAAAACGGTGTCCAAACCGGTCTCTAGGCAACCGCGCCATAGTTTACATAGCCAATGTTCTAATGCGTTCGTTATAGACGGCACTGTTCTGGAGGAATCCAGAGCTTTTTGCCGGTGTCATATCACGCGGATGCAGCGACGCAAACATTGAAAACGCCTTTATGAAGTTGGCAAGTTGACAAGTAGCAACTTGTAACTACTCCACCAAGCCAACTAGGAGCCTGTCAAATGTGACGTCATCCGCACAAAAAGGCGGTGGCGGTGTGCGGGAGGCGTGCGGGCGGGAAGCCGTAGGCGGTGGCGGGTGAGGGGGCGGTATGCGGGCGGGGAGGCCGCATTCTATCCGAGCTCCTAGTTGGCTTGGTGGAGTAGTAAGTCTACGATCGATCACGTAAACTTGCCTACTCGTTAACTTTTAGCTGATAGCATTAGCCTGCCTGATGGCCTTTAGCTGATGGCCTTTTAGCTGATGGCCTTTTAGCTGATGGCCTTATTATATTTGGCTAAGTCCGGTCCTTTGGAAGGCTTGCATGGGGACATAGGTCCAACAATGTAGAGGCCTTTGGTGATAATTTTAATGTTATGCTAGGCATTTGGGGTTAACCCTTGATGCCAGCTGGCAATGATGTTTAAATATATAGACGGGTTACCGTGGCGTTCTAAATGCAGCCGCCTAGACACTTGTCCATTGCGCTGTCAACGCTTTCGTCGGCGACGCGAGGCTAAGTTATGGCCGGGCTCCATTAGCGCGTTGCTTTGCGTCGTCGCAAGATTTTGTACTGGCGCATCACCTTCCCCCGCTTCGTCTCTCGCCCGTCGACCCTTTGATCCGTTGCGACTATGCAGCGCAGCGCACTAGTGGAGCCGCAATCTTAGAGTTTGACAATTAGCTTAGTTATTTCGTGCCACTTTCAGCACGTGTATAACGTATCTCAGTAACCTATACCTACCTATACATTTTTTATTTATATATTTTTTCGATAGATAAAAAAGTTGTAAAAAAACATACTTTTAGGGAGTTTATAAATATGAAAATTCTAACAACTGTATATTTTTTAGATGACGACAACCCTATGGTGACTGGCAACGAAGCCAACCACCTGGCAACCCTGCCAGAGGAAGAGGCAGTGGTCGCCATGATGGGCCTGCCGAGGGCGGGCGAGATCACCAGGGCCCAGCTTAGGGTTAAAGAGAGCAAGGAGTTTAAGGTAAGCTTATACAGCTTCTAGCTGTAATGGAGAATAAGTTCTTGAATGAGATGCAAGAATAAGTATTTTAATTACAAGTAATAGTAACCCTCATAGTTATGGTTGTGGTTAGTTGTGGTTATGGAGGGTTAGTTGGGGGAAGGCCTCTCCCCAGCAGTGGGACGAAAAAAATAGCAACCCTATACTGGGTGTAACAGAAAAGCTCGACAAGCCGAAACTCTATTATTTTACTATCTAAACGTAATCGAAAAACCAATAACCATTTATTTTAAATTTGGAAGTAGTATTGTGCAATCTTGCAAAGTACAGTATACAAAACTCAGGGGCACGTGGGTGGTAACGCAAAGCTTTCTTATGGCACCGTTCGTTGATCCCTAGTAATTTTATTTGTATTACATTGCGGACTTATAAAAGAAAATAAAGGGAGTAAATGTTTCTTTTTATTATGATAACAGTTTTATTTAACTGCTCAACGCTGGTATTGCTTGAAAAAATCAAAATAATCGTGTTATAGATCTACTTGTCTTCGTTTTCGCGCGCGTTTTACTTACACCCAGTATAATTATAATGGCGTTAATTTATGTATAAGTACCTTAGTAAATAAATAAATAATCTATTGTTCGACACCCAGAAGGGCTAGCCAAGTGGCATGAACGCTAATCGAATAGAAATAGAATAAACTTCACAATGTATGGAAATGTCAAACGTCGCTATGTAAATCAACAACAAGTCGCTATGAAGATCACGCTTGAGATCACGTGACTTATGTCATTTCCATCGATGAAGCGTAGCGAATTTGTAGACGTCAGCCACTTGTCTAGCCCTTCTGGTGTGTATCAAACAATAGACGAACGACGCGACAAGTAAGAGTTTTTGAAATTCCATTATTGAAGCTATAAGCTGTTATGTTTCAAAATTTAATAGAAAACTTACAGAAGGCAAGCAGAAATAGGTAGGTACACCGTAAAACAATTTTGCTCTCAATTTTTCGCAGATATAACTAAGTAATCATATTTCAGACACAGATTGTTATATCGAAAATCTATTACAAATAGGATATTGGATCTTCGATAATCTGCCTGAGATTGGGTCTTAACTTCTTTGTCAACTACAGAGAAACAAGATATATTGGTAAAACGAATGAAACATTTTATGAAACTAGAATTATTATTTTATACCATATCCAACGAGAAGCAATACGAAATGGTAATGATGTTCGAATTCAAGTTGGTCACCGCCGGGCACGCAAACTTCCCTGTAGCCGTTTTATGCAACATGTCGACCGCCAAATGTTCCCGATTTATAATGAAGAAATAATCTTTGTGAATTCTTCATTAGATGTGTCCATATGGCGCGCATGCCTCACTCGAGCATTCATATTATGACATTACGTCTATGCGTTGTCAAAAGTGAGTGCTCGCGCGAGGCATGCGCCTGAAGATGTGTCCATATGGCACGCATGCCTCACCCGAGCACTCATATTATGACATTACGTCTATGCGTTCCGACGTCAAAAGTGAGTGCTCGCGCGAGGCATGCGCCTGATGAAGATTCATCATCATCATCATGTCAGCCAAAAGACGTCCACTGTTGGTCGTAGACCTCCCCCAAGGTTTTCTACAACGACCGACCTGTGCTGCTTGCAATCAGCGGATTCACGCTAACTTCACTTGGTCGTCGGTCCACCTTGTAGGGGGTCTACCCACGCTGCGTATTCTGGTATGGAAGAAATATATACTACTCCACCAAGCCAACTAGGAACCTGTCAAATGTGACGTTACCCGCACAAAAAGGCGGTGGCGGTGTGCGGGAGGTGTGGTGGGCGGGAAGCCGTAGGCGGTGGCGGGTGTGCGGGCGGTATGCGGGCGGGGAAGCCGCATTCTATTCGAGTTCCTAGTTGGCTTGGTGGTGTAGTACTACTTATTATTAATTTATTTCCCTTGTTCCCAGAATACAGTAGACAAATTAGTGCAGAGAGCAAACGCATCAATAATCATAGGAACATCGTCGTGGAAAGAACAGTTTTCAGAAGCACTTACAGCTAGTTCAGGTAACTTAAAGCCATGCGTCTACATGAGACGCATGCCTCGCCCGAGCAGTGTTGACGTCGGAACGCATAAACATAAGGTATAGCATGTGTGCTCGTGCGAGGCATGCGAGGCATCTGGACGCACCAAATTACTTAAGTATGACACTTTTAAGAAAGTTTAAAACGTCAACACTTCAAGAAGTTAATTTCACTAATACCAGAGTTCCATTGCTAACTTCAAAGTTTTTTTTAATAACAACGAGATTTTAATTAAGCTCTCAACTTTTGTTATTTTAATTTCACAAAATAATTAATAGCTGTATTGTTCTTTTGTTTAATGCTAATAAAAGATTATCGGTTAATGTTATAATTTAAATCTCTTTTAAGATTTAACAAATAATACTTTAATTAAGATTTGTATTGCTTGAGCACCAATTTGTATTTATTTCTGCAAATTGATATACCTTACAAACTATCGAATTGACTAACAATTGGAGTGCATTTAAATACTCGTTATCTGTACACACGTTATAGGCGTGTCTACATTAAGTGCACGACCGCGCGAGGCAGATTTGCGTCGCACAGTTTAACACCTCGCCTGAGCAAAACATTGCGCTTCCTTGCGACTCTAGTGTAGCTTGTACCCGCGGCAGAATCTAGACGCTGTTCGATAGTATATCTCTCTAGACGCAGCTATTACAACAGTAATATACTCATTCTACTACCTAACCCTTCACCACCAAGCCAACTAGGCACCTGTCAGCAGGTAAGCCGCATTCACCCGGGCCTAGTTGGCTTGGTGGATTAGTACTATTCTATTACGTACATTATTCTGATATAATAATTATAATGTATAGGTTCCGACGACCCAGACGAGCCGCCGTCGTTGTCAGACTACATACTGCACGTGGTGACGCTTTTCTGGAAGATCGTATTTGCGTTAATTCCACCTACAGGTTAGTTTAGTTCAGTAAAATATATTAGCATCTTCATCATCCACCGATTATCACAACCTATGGCTGTGCAAGTCCCAAAGATCGGGGTTTAATGACGCCACTATGCAACATTGCCAATGCAATAAATTTTTCTCATTTCCAGAAAATTTAATTGTTTTTGCAAAATTGCTGCAATGATGCATATTAGCGAAATTAGCCACCCGAAATACCAAGATTTTGCCCAACATCTTGCATTAGAAATATTTGAATATTATTAAACCATATCGTCTCTACATTCAACAGTCTCAACTCTTCAATGTAAAACAACATAGATTTTAATAAATATAGTGAGTAGGTATACAACGTTGTCTACTCTCTCCACCAGACATAGGAGGTGGTTACGTGTGTTTCGTGGTGTCCATCATCTGCATCGGCCTGGTGACCGCGGTAATCGGAGACGTGGCCTCACACTTCGGCTGCACCCTCGGCATCAAGGACTCTGTCACAGCTATCATCTTCGTAGCATTGGGTACCAGTATACCTGGTAAGTTTTTAAATTTTTTGGTGATTTTAATAGCCTGGAGAAAGCGGCACAATTGGTAGCTACACAAAAAACAAGGGTGCGAAGTGTCCAGGGAGCAATATGAACTCTTGTTTTTTGCGTATACTATTCTGCCTAATTAGATAGTCTTCCTCTTCTTATCGTATGGTTAGTGGCCAACCTGGTGTCAGAGTTGTATAAGCCGCCCGAAGGCCTCTGACAAGGGGTAACAACTGCTGCCTAGATGACAAGAACCGGGTGCCCTCCGAAGCACGGAGATGATCAGTTTAAATGCCTCCAAATGGTCACCTATCTCTGACCGACTGTGTTAAGCGTTGTTTACCGATCAGTGATTGCAGCTGGCTATGAGCACCCTGATTAGATATTTGAAGGTGTAAATAAATGAAAACTCAGCCGCAGCTGGCTCAGTCGCAGTCCAGCTTTCCTGAGGATGCCTCGTTTAGAGGCGAAACACGTGTCGAATTTATTTAAGATTCGCTTTGTCTGCGGAGAATTGCTAATTGTTAGGGTCCATGACTCATGAGAGACATACTCTCGACTGACAGGGAGTTAGGTCTTGTTGGCTTCTTCTATTATCGATCAATTCATTTGGTTTATAATATTGGAGGTTGACAATTCCGAGGGTGAGTGGTGGGTCCCTCTCTATAATTGTTTAAATGAAAACCGTATGATTTTTTCCTCCAGACACCTTTGCGAGCAAAGTGGCAGCGATCCAGGACAAATATGCCGACGCGTCCGTTGGCAACGTGACCGGATCCAATGCTGTGAACGTGTTCCTGGGGATAGGGGTGGCGTGGACCCTGGCCGCCATCGTCCACTGGAGCAGAGGCGAGAAGTTCCATATTGAACCTGGAAAGTGAGTTATATAGATCTAAAAACTTAGTTGACGATGGTATTGGTCAGGGGCAATTGGGGCCACTAACGTTGTAGTTACGGCAGCAAGTATATGAGATAGAGTCGTTTAGAACGTACCAAAATATGAAAATTGAATGCAAAGATTACGGAACAATATTTTAACGTGCTGCTTAAAATGTGGGCTGGGTAAGAATAACAATTATTTCTGTGTTTAATTGTTTTGTAGTACGGCCTAGGCAAAGTCCTTAGCTTACAAGTGAGACAGTAATAGCCGGCGCAAACTGGGGACGGCAGGGGAGAGGATTTTAATTTTTATCAATCGAATTTACCTACTTATCCAATCGAAATAACGTGCTCCGGCGTGCTCTTCGGTGCACCGAGAAAACTGCTCCTTGATGCTCCATGGTCGATCTCCGAGCGTTAAAATTAAAATTAAAATCCTCTCCCCTGCCGTTTCCAGTATGCACCGGCCATTTTACCCCAATAATAGGTATGTTATATCTTAGCAGAAGCTTTTAACCGTCAATTTCTTCCACAGCCTAGCGTTCAGCGTCACAATGTTCTGCTCAGAAGCGTTAATAGCAGTCCTAGTATTAGTCCTTCGACGGCGGAAGAGCATCGGGGGCGAGCTGGGTGGTCCTCGAGGGGTCAAAATCTTCACTTCCATGTTCTTGTTCTCGCTCTGGCTGATCTATCTCACTATGTCCACTTTAGAAGCCTATGGCGTCATCAAGAGTTTCTGAATGTCCAATGATGGTAGTTTAGTGCTTGTTAGAATAATAGTCTAAATGTACCGTAAGCGTGTTCAGATGGGGGATTGCAGCTGACTTTAAAATCTTGGGAGAAGTGATCCCTTAAATTTTAAAAAATGCTATTTATTGCCTTAGAAAGCATTTTTAAGAACAAAAGTGTATTGTTATGGCGTTACATATGGATTCTATTCTGTAAATTTCGGGAATAGGAAAACCTTCGGTTAAAGCTAAAGCGCTTGAACGATAAATATTTTCTGGTACCCATGAACTCTTTTGCCCTAAATCTTATAATCAGCTGCTTGCAACCCCGTCTAATGAATGTACGTGCTCAAATACAGGTTTAGACATTGAACGTATTTCCTTCTTTATTCTAGTACATTTCTCTATTTCGAATCTCTTATAACACTGATAATAATCGGTAAAAGTAGCCTTGGAGGCTGTGGTATGTATAGATTATATTGATAGATTTATCTAAAACGAATTCTATACGTCATTAGGTACGTCTATACCAAACGCGAGGCCGCGCAAGACTGCTTCGCTCAGTATGACGCGGATCGTCCGAGGCACACGTCTGCCTCGCCCGAGCGCTGTCATTTTTCTGTTGTCTTCGCTGTCTGCCCGTCTGTTATAATCAATTTAACGTGAACTGATGACTCGAGTAAACACAGAGTCGCGCGAGGCGGCCTTGTGCAGTTGCGTTGTTGGTGTGGACACGCCTTTTTAGAAGTAATGTAGATAATTGCAAGAATTGGTGGAGATTTAAAATAATATTTAAAACGCTGATGGTTATAGACAACGAACGTTTAAAGGTGTCTCCAAGTATTATTATTTTATCCCATTTAGTGCGTCCAGATGACTCGCATGCCTCGCCCGAGTATTCATCACAAAACTGAGTGCTCGATTGCGGCATGGTGCCTGATGTAGACGCAGCGAATAGACCACATTTTGTATAGAATCTATTCTTCACCAAACCCAAAGTCAATAAATATCTACTGTAGATTTTTTTAGCGGGTGTGTGTCACTATTCTTTGGTAGTTGCGTGATACGTTCGTTGTCTATAAGTATACGCGATAAAAATTTCCATTATTATAAAGCGTGAAGCATCGCTCAGTTGTTAATTAGCACTAATTATTTCGAGGTGATGATATATCTTTAAAATAGCGAAGAAACGTCGTACCTTGTTAGCTGATGGACATATTTTTGGTTTAAAAATATACGAAGATAATAATAATGTTCGATTATTTGATAGAGTATTTAAAAGGAAAATGATTTCAGTACAAAACTGAGTTGAGAATTTTATACCACGGCCAACGGGAAGCGTTACGAAATGTTAATAACGGATAATTTGGACAGCCATTTTATAAATTCGTGGCTCATTATGACACAGAACGCAGCGTTATGTTAATAAAAAATAAATGAAGACAAAATCTTAAAAACTATTTATTTCATAAAATAATCTTTTTTTTATTTTTTGTCTAGCTTCTTGTTGGCTGTGGTTATAGTACATATGATTTCTACGTTGTGAAATGTATCAACGTGTTACGTTAGCTAGACTCGCGTATAAGTAAAATGATTTTACGGCATGGTGGAGCTGATTCTGTATGAAAATAAATTACGCGATTCACAACGTAGCGTAAATTACGTTCTGAACTTAGCTATGAAATGAGATCATTAGATCGATAGAAAATGATAAAAATAGTTTTGATTTGTTGCTTGTTGTTTGCAGAACTGGGGGCTTACCACGAACTCTTATTGCGATTCAATTACAGGTACGTTTTAACGTTTCAGCGACTTTTTGTGCGATGACGTACCTTATTGTCATGACAATAAGAAACGTCATTGCACAAAAAGTCGCTGAAACGTTAAAACAATACTACTATAAGAGGTGGTGGTAGGCCCCTGTAGAGTTAAGTTTTTGAGATCTATTTATTAATATTTGATTAGTAATCGTAGAGCTGCGGTTTTATGTAAATATAACTAAAGAAATCATTATTTTGGTTTGTTTTATAGACGAGAATATAAATAATTTTGCATTAGAATAATAATATTAAAATGTGAATGTAATATTGAGTTTTTGTTAATATACAGTGCCAGTAGGATTGTTATAATATAAAGTAACATTAAGTACAATTAAATAACGAAAAAATATGTTAATAGTTTTGAGATTAATTATATTAGTTTCCTAAAAGGTATATAAATTTTATAAAAATGTTTTGCATTAGAATTAACCATTTCTTTATTATTACCAATTAAAAATAGTTGTTATTTTACTAAGTTCTTTTTTGTATTTCTATTAATAACAATCAAAGCTTTTTATTACAAACTTTGCGTTTCAGACTACAGGAGACTGTGTCTATGTTTTGGATGTTTTCCATACAAATCTTAGTTATTTGTTTCTTTTCTGTCGTAATATCTAGTCAAAATTGTCCTATCTTTAGTCTTTTCACGCCTATATCTAGCTAGTTTGACATCTTTAACGGTCTCTACCTGACTTTGGACCAAATTCATTTCGAATTTACTTCTTATGTAGATTTTCTACGCTTCTAGACGACTTAGATTTTTTATAAACTTTCTTGGTATTTCCCACTTTCGCCTAGCTAACCTAATCCTAAATTTGATTCTAAAACTTTGAATAATTTGAATTCTTCTTAATCCTTGAAACTTTATAATATTTGTACCTTTAAGTACGGTCAACAACGAAATATTGTAAACACAAACAAATTGTTAAAACAGCATTATTTTTTTAAATTGTTTGTGATCTCTGAACGTTATTTTTTTGTATAAATTATGCGTATTTCAGAATGGTTATAACATCTACTCTTTATGTTTTATGCATTAAAAAGTAACGAGCAAAAAGAAAATGTATTTAAAACGATTCAAGTTCTCGATACTATGTTTAATTGTAAAAAATCGAATAAAATATTCGCGATTATAAGGAATAAAGCTATATTATATCGATACTAGACTTTCGACGTGAATATTCGATTGTAAAATACTGTACTGTTATTATTCGTCGATAGAACTGTGTCCGCATGACGAATATTCACATACAACGCGACTGTGATGTGACCCATACACGTCGCCAATTGGTATGCTACTTTATGAAATCGGGAATAGAGTCTTTGACTGTATTCGACGAATGATTCGACTCTATTTGACGGGCCCGTTAGCGTGGTTGGCGCGGAGGCGCCTTTCACGCTGCAGGTCGTAGGTTCGATTCCTACCCGGGACATGCATTTGTGTGCGTGAACATGTCTGTATGTCCCGAGTCTGGGTGTATATGTATATTAAGTATGTATTTACAAATAAAAAAGTAGTATATGTAGTAATATCAGCTATCTGGTTTCCATAGTACAAGCTCTGCTTAGTTTGGGATCGGGTAGCCGTGTGTAAAAAATGTCCCAGGATATTATTATTATTATTCCCCAACTTAATAATTAGGGAGGTAAACCAATTGGCAACCAGGGGCCCTACCACCACCTCTTATAGCGTATATTTTAACCTTACACCGACTTTTTGTAATGTCATGACTTTTTGACTTTTTGTAATTTGACGTCCCTTATTGTCATGACAATAAGGGACGTCAAATTACAAAAAGTCGCTGTCAGGTTAAAATAATACTGCTATAAGAGGTCGTGGTATAGGTACTGTATCAGTCGCATCGCAGTCGCATGTGAATATCTTCGTGGGAGAAAGGCCTTAGTTTCTCTGTACGATTTTCTATGAAAGTATTTTACGTAGTCGCTACCTAACTTACTGGTAAGCCAAGCTGTAGCCCATTTATGCACATAACTGCAGCTCATATATGGACTGGCTCGACCGGGGTAATACCACCCTCTCACAGAAGATCGGCGTAAAATTTCTGTTACACCTACGATGAGTGAGAGAGCCGGAAGCCCAACCGCCTTCTCCCATTCCCCTCCCTCTGTAGGAGTAGCAACTCCATCCATCAAAAAAATCTTCTAGCGTCTTAACGTGAAATCAAAGTAATATGTACTTGCCAATATTAACTCAGAGCTCCCTTCAAATGAACAACTTTCACGTTTCAAACGTAATTTAACTTCCAAAGTTTGATTTTAATTATGTTTGATTAGATTTCAAACTCAATCGAGAAATTAATTTTATAAGGTAACATTCACATAGAAAAGAAATTATATTAAAATATTTTTATATTTAAAAAAAAAATTAGCCCTTTTAACGTCCCACTCCTAAGCACGGGCCTCCCCTCAATGCGAGGAGGATTCAGGCCATAATCCACTACGCTGGCCCAGAGCGGGTTTGTGGATTTCACATGTTTTTCGAAAAGTTGTTATATTTTCTAAGACCCACGATGTTTCCTTCACCGTAATCAGGTGATAATTAAATTGAAGTTATGATTCGCACATAGATTTCGAAAAATCCAGAGGTGAAATCCAGAGAGCGAATAAAATATATTAATGGGTGATGAAAAGTATACAATAAAAATAAATGCTGAATAAAGGTTTGTGTTAGGTATTTGAAGAAAAGTGGCCCTTTTGGGGCAACCCTACTTCCCTTTCAGTGTTATCGATACCGTGATAGCACGAACCGAGAAGTTACCTTGACGGTTATTTATTAAAAAGGGTTCTTTACAGCAAGTCGGAAGGTAGATAAGCATGATATTTATTTTAAGGAACTTCGGTGACGAAATCTTTGCAGAAATTACTAAAAAAAGCACTTATGTTTAACTGAATAAGTAAAAATACAAAATTATACGGGAGATTCATGCAAAATTAAAATAATGGGTAAAACAGTCATGCGCTCGACAAAAATATATCTATGGCGTAAAATCAAATAAGTAATTTATGTTTTTGTAATGTTGTCAAGATGAAGACGTGCAGAGGTTCCAAAATTAAAAATGTCACAAGTGAAAAATTAATGTTCCAAATTTAAACGTTTCTGAAGTAGGTACCTACAATAGATAATAATTCGAAACTTGGCTCTAATAATTATAAATTGTATCTTTCGATGAAAATAATCTTCTTTTTTTAAAAGTTAAAAGTGTATCTTAGGGGCACAGTGCTATCGACAATTTCATATTTCTATCTGGATGTCGTTCGTGTTAGATTCCTCAGATTCCTTTATTGTACCTATATTAAGCCATCTCGTAGTTATGTCGACTGGAAAATGTAAATATAACGATAAGTAGATGCGATACATTTTGTTTTAACGCCGCCAACACACGCGCGGCACTTGCCGTCTTCCTGTCGACAGACTGCCGAACAACGTCAGCAGCAACCGCCGACGAGCCGACGGCTAGCGCCGACCAGAGTCAACGGCTGCATTTGGCTCTGTCGTCGGCAAAGTGCCGCTCGTGTGTTTACGGCCTAAGATGGATGTTGTAAGAGAAATTTTAATAAAAAATATGGTTTTAGGCGCCTGTTTTTTATGCTTGGTTTATCTATAAAAAATATTATTACTTACTTCTTGGCTTTGACTTTAATCTATTCATTAATAGTTTAATTATTTTACGAGATACTTAGCTTCCACCTCTGAGTCAGACATCGTCAACATTCTATTAATTTCAGTTTAATAACGACGAAGTTTTTAATAAATAAGAAACAAAGTTGCTTTTTTCAAACATTCTTAAAAGTTCAGTGTTTTAAGCTTAAGTTTAATTGGAAAAAAATATTATAAATACCCAGATTTTGTTGCTAAAATCTAATCTCTAATAGGTTATTATATATATTATATACCTTGAATCTAATTTTAAGTTCAATTGTAGTAATCCTAAAAACTAAGTTCATTTGTAAATGTATGGTTCCTATAAACAGTTACTGGCCTATTTCTGCTTTATTACATCGAAACACGCAGTCGGCTTTTACACGATTTTGTCGTTTATTTCTAACGACCCAGAGCCGGAATGTCTGGTTTTCTTTTTTTTAAGTAAAAAAGCCTTGGTTTAATCTGAATTATATTAATTATTTTAATTATCTTTTATCTAAATTATCTAATTTTAATCGATTGTATTGCCGAATGCGTTTATTTTCAGAAGAATTTATGTCTAGTTTAATTTCAGTTTACTTGCTACTTATACTTATGAATAGATAATAAAAATGGATGTATTTATTTCGTAGTAAAACAATGAGTGTCGTAATTTTTATGTGTGATCGGTGCCAGAAATATAAAATGAACAAGGAAAAAGATTTGCTCTCTTAATACCAATTTGGTGCTTTGGTGGAACGGAATGTAATAATAAATTATTATTTGTAATAAAAAAATGTTCACTATCTCTGCTCTAGAAGCGATGAACAAGGTAAATAAACCTTGATTTGTACAAAAATTACCATATCAAAGTGATTTTGATAAATACATAAAATGAAGATCTATCTATATTTTATTTTATGACGCAGCCTAGGAGAAAACAAAAGAAATTGGTAGATAAAATAATAAAACATGAAAATGACTACAATTAAATTTCCATTCGTTTCAAAATAATAATGGATAGGTATTCAAATAAGCTGGTGCGATACGGCGGTGGCTACCACAGGGAGTATTATGTTTCTGTTCCACCACTGACTTAAAATGGAGATGCAAACCCAAGGGGCGGCCATTGTAAAAATGTTGACACTCCCTGCATTAGTTATAACACGGACAGTACGCCGACCGAACGTTATAAAATTATGTTATTTTGATAATAAATTATTGTTAAAATAAAGTGTTTGTTAAGTAATAAAAGGTTTTTTATATTATTTTCCAAAGACTTACCTATAAACCTATACCCATGGACCAGTTACTAAGGGGACTGGCCCTAATCAAGTCGGCCGAGTGGTCGGCCTAGTACTAACATCGACATAAAACGAAGCGAGTAGTTCAACTATTTACCGGTAAATAGTAAAATGAAAATGAAAAAACAAAGACCACGTTTTGTTTCATACAAATATCTAATAAGGGCACCTCTTTCTTTAGTCTTTACTCTGTGCCTGTCTACACATCTGTTATCGCACACGCAATTCGACAACCAACTTAAAGGCATTTTGATGCGTATTATTAGGCACCAGAAAATTTGCCGTGTTGGAAAATAATAACATGTTTTCAAAATTATTTTCCGCGAACAACTGAGTCGTACTGTGTTCATGGACTCTGTTCAGACTGTTCAGACGCTCACACTATTTTGGACATGACATACCGTTTTTCTTGGTAATGACTTGTTTACAGGTTGGCTTGCGTACAGTCTGTTAGTTACGTAGAAATTGATAGAATGAATTCAACTCATTATAATTTTAAGTCGGAAACCCACCGCGGCGCACGGACTGGCCACGCTTGGCTTTGCAAGAAAATGTAGGTATGTAAGACGTCATTTCGTGCGTAGCCTCTCCGTACGCCGCGGTGGACACGGTCACATACATTTTCTTGCAAAGCGAAGCTTAACGCACGTGCGTGGCCTCTCCGTGCGCCGCGGTGGGTTTCCGCCTTTATTCAATTCGAGAAAATAAACAATTCCAGAGCAATAAAGTATTGTTTGGGTATAGAAATTGCAATCAACCAAACAAAGCACAATCGAAACGAATTTGAATCGAAACAAAACCGAGACACAAAGAATCGGATAGAAATGGAATAAAAACAACATCCATTTGCACACCCGATGTTCCAGTTATAGGCTGAAATTGGAAAAAAAAACCAGATACGACGTTGTATATTTTGTCATATTTTATTATTAGCGGGGTCCAGAACACACGCATGCCGCGCGAGGCTGCTCACCCACATGCCGCGTATCGCGCAGCAGCCTCAGTTGCATGCCGCGCGAGGCAAAGGGTGAGCCAACCTATACTCTAGACAGAAAAGGGTATAGCCAAGCAATCAATTACAAGGTTACATTATCGTTCTGTCTCATGGTTACCCCAGTCGAGCCAAATGAAAGCGCTCGGATGAGGCACAGCGAACATTTGTCTCGCGCGCGCCATGTCATACTTAACGAGGCAAGGCTGCCTCGCGCGGCATGCGTGTGTTGTGGACACGCCTATTTGGAAATAGCCAATAACTTGTTTACTACCCTGCATAAATACATAAGAATAAGTAAGTGAACGGCGAGGTTGCGAATTTGGACTGTATTTTCTATTTTATAGATAAACCTATACACGATAATAAAAAGAAATATAACGTCACGACTTTTATCCCCATTCGGGGGTAGTCAGAGGCTTGAGTGGCCATACACCACCACATTGTGGAGGTATTAAGCCAACTCAAAGCCCACGTTTCACCAGATAGTCAGAACCCAACGTGACAGGTGGTGAACCTTGTCGCCGTGTATACAGGAACTGACTATTAGCTAATCCCGGGGGATAGGTAGGTTTCCTCACGATGATTTCGAAATAGTTTGCAATATTTGCTTTGACTGTACATGGTCATTAATTATATTAGGAACATATATAAACGAATAATTAAGCATTCAAAATCAAACGAATTACATACTGCATAGTAGGAACTTGTGGTTATTTTATTACGTAATGTACGGCTTACCTGACCGAGAATTAATAATTATTAACTCTGGGTTAGTTTCGGGTTTACTTTTAACTAGCTGTGCCCCGCGGCTTCTTCCGCGTGAAAATTGATGTGTAAGATTAGCCTATGTCTTACTCCAGAGCCTACACTATCTACGTTCCAAATTTCATATAAATCGGTTTAGTAATACGTGGTAACAAACATTAACACACTCACACACATACTTTAGAATTTATAATATTAAGTAAGATTTTTCTAAATTAATGCCAAATGTGAAGTCATATTTCAAAACATTGTCAATAATTTGACGAGGCCGTTGGCGTGGTTGGTTTAGATTGCGCCTATCACGCTGCAGGTCGTAGGTTCGATTCCTACCCGGGACATGCATTTGTGTGCATGAACATGGCTGCATGTTCCGAGTCTGGGTGTATATGTATATCAAGTATGTACTTACAAACAAAAAGTAGTATATGCATTAATGTAAGGAATAGGGAAGATACGTGACGTAGAACCAAATGAACACTAAATTTGTGCTCCGCGCATCGCTTTTGCGCACAACTGTCATCGACAAATTGTCATCAACAATGTGACAATTGCCGATAGACAAGGGCACAAAGATGCACCGGAATACTTATACGAGCGAGACAGCCTACCTCCTCGTAGCGTTGCTCCGGCCGCCCTCGGTATGCCTCGGTAGTAGGGTAAACCGGGGATAATTGAAACAACATAATTTTTTCGATTACCTACTGTAATATACGAGTGAAACGAACGAGTGTCAGACAACAACTGCTTTATTATATATAGGTACCTTCACTCACAATCATGATACTTTATAATTACCCTCAACACCTACCTATGATATCTATGTACGTCAGTCTACATGAGTGACTCATCGTTCGTAGCTTCGTTGGCCATGTTCGGTTATTTGGATAAAAGCGAGTGACGCAGTTATGACGCCTTAAATAATTTCGCACCAAAAACTGAATTTACGATTTTAAATTGATATATTGATTTTACGTCCTTTTAAATCGTGTTTTTCACAGTTTTTATTATATTATAAGAGTCTAACTTAACTGTTTAAGATTTTTAAAGTCTATTTATTAAACAAAATATTGACGGTTTAAGTAGAAAATTGACAAAGGGTCATCTGAAACAACTTGCTTCTGGGGGTTTGAAACGTTTCAACCGACCCGTCGTTTCAACCGACTTCTGCTGTTTACCCGGATACAAATAAACCTCCGCCGTAGTCGGGTAAAAAGAAGGTTTGAGTTTTTAGAGTACTTATCTATGTTTGTAAGGTTGTATGTATCTTTCATTGGTTTTCTTTCTAATTAAAGAATTTTGAGGCCTTATGTTATTAGTGATCTGCGAGCACCCACTCGGGAGCCCTCCCAGCGGAGTGATATAATAACAATGCAAAGGGCGTACCTTGCAAGGCGATACGTCGATAAACTCGCTAGTGTGACAGGATACTTTTATATTATACATTATATTAGTGGTGGTACACAGTTAAAGTTATATTGTTACAATTGCCCCCGGTCTCCCCTACTGGCATGGCCGCAAGCATCTTATCGTGTCACACACATCTATTTTGTATTATTCATCTCGCTCTCACAAACAATGCGAAGCAAATAATAGTATTAAATAAATTTTCGCTGCACTTTCGAGTGGAAAGTAATTCCGTGTGATTTATTTTTTGTTCCTGAATTGTTAAAACAATTCCTGAATACACGGGATGGCATTTTAATGTATATTAATTCCAGGAAACTAAAAACAAATATGTCAGTACTGATGTGCGCATGACGTGCATTCAAATTGTTGTTCCGCGCCCGACTGAGTCGAATGTTGATACGGGTCTCGATTTTGTGGTGCTGACAATTTTGGACCGGAACCAAGTCTATACTATTTCTTAATGTCATTGAGTATATGTAGTAATATCAGTTATCTGGTTTCCATAGTACAAGCTCTGCTTAGTTTGGGATCAGGTAGCCGTGTGTAAAAAGAATGTCCCAGGATATTATTATAATTATTAACTTCGAATTCACCCTGTATGGTGTTGTCATTTTACATGCATCTCTATGATTATACCATAAAAGCCGTATACCTAGATGCAAGTGGGCTAAATTGTTGTTCACAATATCGCTCGGGTACCGGAACCGAACTCAATTTGCCGGCGAGATTGGACGTCACGTCAGCGTTTAGATCAAGAATTAATGATTCTGCGTTGTTCCCTGATGGTCAACATTAAATTACACCTTACACCTGGGGGCTTACCACAAGCTCTTATTGCGATTCAATTACAGGAACGTATTAACGTTTCAGCGACTTTTTGTGCAATGACGTACCGTATTGTCATGACAATAAGAAACGTCATTAAAACGTCGTTAAAACGTTCCTATAATTGAATCGCAATAAGAGCTAGTGGTAAGCCCCCTGTTTTAGAATAATTGAAGACCAATTATTTGAGAATAAATGCATTTCAAAGTTGATATCAATATTGAGATGCTTTTTTTGACAGATTTTCCAAACATTAAACGTCAAAACTGCATCTTTAGATCGAACTTAACTTTGAGATTCATTTATTAATACAAGCCTAAGAGGTTATGCACACGGAGCAACTTTAGTTGCCGAAACTATCAACTTTTAATAGTTTTTTGTCAGTTTCAGCCAACAATTGTCAGGTGCAGCAACAGTTGCCGCGATTGTTATACATGAAAACAGCTAGTTGCGAGATGCCAGTTGCCGCAAAAGTTGCCCGTGTGCATAGCCTCTAAGAGTATTAGTTTATTCAGGGCCATCGTAAAATATACTTTAGTGGTGTGACACCCACAGAAGATCGACGTAAAGTAGCTATAAAGTCTGCGTTTCGTACGATGAGCGACAGCTGGAGACCCAACCCCCTCCCCTTTCCCCTGTTCGACATCCCTTCAGGGCCCAAAGTCACTTAGCCATTGAACTGCCATTGTCATTGTGCTGCTATAGTGATCGACCACTCAGATGATTCTGACCGACCAATCAGAGGGTCGATCTCTATAGCAGCTCAATGGCAATGGCTAAGCGACTTTGGGCCCAGGTCGGCTACGTGCGAGCGATGCTTTTGGTATTGCAAGCATCTATAAGCTACTGTAACTGTTTAACATTAAGCTGGCCGTACGCTTGTTTGCTGCCTTACGCCTAGTTTCATATTCTATCTATAGGCGATTTGCCCTACTGTGGATTGAAATTTGACATTTCTTATATGGAACTTATGTAAAATTTGACAATTCTTATATTGAACGTATGTCAAATTTGACATTATAATATGGAAATTATATCAAATTTCTATCCACGGTGGAGCAAATCGCCAATAGATAAAAATAGAAACTGTTCGTTAGTCACAGAAAAATAAATCTTATACCTATCGTGAGCTTTCAATCTCAAGCCAGGCTAGAAAACCTGCCAAGTGCGTGTCGGACTCACACATAAAGGGTTCCGTACCACCGTAGAATAAAAAAAATATCAGATTTGTTGTATGGGGACCCCCTTTATTTTTAAATTTTATTTTATTTTTAGTATATGTCGTTGTAGCGGCAACAGAAATACATATCGACGCTTGAAAGGCAATCCTTACTAAGCGACATTAGGTGAACTTTACAGGAGAGTGATTTAAAGTTTTTATTTTTAAAAAAAAAATCATATAAATTTTATAAATTGTCGTATTAAAATAATTTCAATAGCTTTGGAAATCTTATTTTTTTAAGCTATTGAAGATATTGGATTAACGTACCAGACACTTTTAATTTAAGACATTTATGTCGCTTATATAAAAGTTACCTCTATTTAAAAACAAGTAAAAATATCTAAGGTATCACTGTAAGATTAGCGGTAACAGGTACAATATAAGTAAACTCGTACATTTTTAAATGTAGTTATGGGAATAATCATCTAAGGAAATCTAAATATTTAAATTATTTCAAGTAAAGTCCTCTAAGCGTTATCGAATAGTTTACATGATCGCGGAATATATAACTTATGAAGATGTTGACACCGAAACTCTCCCTTCGTAACCGACGTTCAACCATAAAGTCCTCAACTAACATACTATAATAAAATTAATTAAAGACTGAAAATTAGAAATAAATAGAAATTCAACATTTATTGAAAAAAAACACAGTTACTTATACAGAAAAGGCAAATAAGACCTCAAGACAAGTTTATTTTACGTGACGATAGACGAGAGCTATTATTTAAGTGCACGAATATGGTCTATTCAGACCTTATTCCTGCACTAATTAATAGCTCTTGTCAGTTCACATCCCACGGTGTTGTGACTATCTTATTATTTGTAACATCAAAATGATACAGTCAGTCATATTTAATATCTTCTATATCATCATCATCATTTCAGCCAAAAGACGTCCATTATTGGACATAGGCCTCCCCAAAGTTTTTCAATAATGTCCGGTTATGTGCCACTTGCATCCAGTAGTTTCCCGCGACCTTCCCAGGTCGTCCGTCCACCTTGTGGGGGGGTCTACCCACGCTGCATCTTCCAGTACATGGTTGCCACTCAAGAACCTTTCTGCCCCATCGGCCATCGGTTCTTCGGACTATGTGCCACCACTGCTACTTCAGCCTACCGATTTGCAAGGCTATGTCGGTGAACTTGGTGTGTCAACGTATCTCCTAATTTCTGATTCGATATCGTGAAGAAACTCCAAGCATAACCTTCTCCGTAGGTCTCTGAGTGACCTTGAGCCATCTTATGAGTGCCATAGCACTGAAAAGAACTGCAGTGGGCCTCATCACTGGTAACACACATTGGTTAAAGACTTTTGTCTTTAAGTACTGAGGTAGTTTTGAGGAGAAAACGTTTTGTAAGTTCCCGAATGCTGCCCAGCCGAGTTGGATTCGACGACTGACCTCTCTCTCGAAGTTCGGTAAACCTAAACGGACTGTTTGCCCTAGGCAGACGTATTCATCGACGACTTTGAGAGTGGAGCTACCAACTATAACTGAAGTGGGCACAACAAAGACGTTTGACATGATCTTCGTCTTCGCCATATTCAATTTAGGGCCCAATTGTTGGGAGACTGTGTTGAGGCCATGGAGCATTCTGCCAAGATCCTCTAGCGATTCCGCCATGTTCACAATATCGTTGGCAAATCAAATGTGACTCTTGTACTCGCCGTTTATGTTGATTTCAAATCCCTGCCATTCCAGGAGTCTGAAAGCATCTTCCAATGCATCGGTTAACAGTTTCGTAGTATTTACGTCTCCTTGTCTGACTCCTCACTGCAGTGGAATTGCCCCCGTGCACTGTTTCTATACTCGGACCGACAGAGTGGCGTTACTGTACAAGAACTACAACACTTCGATGTACCGGTAGTCAATGGGACACTGCTGGAGTGATTGTAGTACCGCCCATGTTTCGATCGAATCGAAGGCTTTTTCATAGTCCACTAATGCTTAGCAAAGTGGCACTCCTCGGCTTTCCGTATAACCTACCACAGCGTATGGATGTGGTCTATGGTGTTAAAGGCTTTTCGGAAACCGACTTGTTCAGGAGGCTGGAAGTCATCGAACCTGCGCACCAGTCGGTTCATACCTTTTTTGGAGCTTTGGAGCTTCTGTTCTGCTCTATCGTATCCTTAATACAATTTGTATTAAAGTTACACATGTCATGTCGTCGCAAGGACTTCCATATCTGTCTATTGAGCTGCTTATATGCGTCTACTGTTTGGACAGTGTCCACCAACCTATTATTTATTTCGTCCACTGAGGCGCAGCTCTCTAGGCTTTCGAAGAAATTATTTTGTTTGAGTTGAAAGCTCTCGGGGTTTTGGATTTGAGAAGCATCAGGTCGGAGCGTAGACTTCATCAGAGGAGACCTTTCCAACTTGGAATTTATATCCAGTGCCTCTCACCATTCGGTGATCACATTCGGTTTCCACCTTATGAATCACGGAGAAATCATTGAATATTTGTCTCTTATTGGTAATGATTATAGTCTATCTCAATTTTTCTCATTTTCTATAATCAACTTTTAAACAAACTAAAAATAAACTTACATGAAGTTGTTTTAAAATAAGCAAGTAAAAAATAATGTTAAACAAAATGCTGTTTTGAAGTAATTTGATTGGATTCTCACCATTACTAAGCGAATTGCGCTGCAAAATTATAAAAATCCGTGTCGCACGTCCACCGTAAACGACACCTCGCGCCCAAACGTCGACCTGCCGATACGTATTACGCGAGGTCACACGCATACGCAAGCGACGCCATTCGGACAAGTGAAGTTATAAGCGACTAACAAAAATATATGTTGCGTTCAGGTAAAAATATCTAAGCGACAGTCACAACCATTTCATGAAGTCGGCTAAGATTATCTAACCACCGTCAATAATATTTGAAGTTATCAAGTAAAATTATCTAAGGCTGACCAAACATTGTTTATATTATACAGGTAAAACTATCTAAGCGACGATATTCTTCTATTTTATTTCAAGTAAAATTGTACAAGTAAATTTACGGAAATATACTACATCAGGTTAAATTATCCAACCACATCAATAAAAGGTACTTCAGCCCTGGTTAAAATATATAAGCTTCATAAGTTATAATTGCTTAAGTAAGTAAAAACTACTAAATTAATTTAAAAGATTTTTCATTACAAGTAAAAAGGAGTAAAAGCCAAACAGTAGAACAGTCTATGTCCTAACCGCCGGCAGTCCAAAAAATCATATTTTTTTTGTCGCTAAGTGAGCACAAAAATGTGAAATTGATTGAAATCACGCTATAACTAAGCGACAGTAAAACTCGTCGTAGAGCTATGGGACCCAGACCAAACGACGTAGAGAATTTTTGCGGTTCGAATGGTATATATAACTCAATATCGGCCTATATGTCGCTTAGTCAGGATTGCCTTTCAAGCGTCGATATTCTGTGAAAATTTCAACTCTCTATCTATTACGGTTCGTGAGATACAGCCCGCTGACAGACGGACAACGTAGGCTTAGAATAGGGTCCCGTTGGCACCCTTTCGGTACGGAACCCTAAAAAATGTGCCTAGGAACAAGGCAGGCTAGAAACAAGTGTGTCTAGATTTCAGTCGGGGTAGTGACGTAATTGATGACACAACTTAATTTTACGCTCTGTTTTC
Organism: Drymonia ruficornis; assembly: GCA_947859195.1. Classification (NCBI taxonomy): domain Eukaryota; kingdom Metazoa; phylum Arthropoda; class Insecta; order Lepidoptera; family Notodontidae; genus Drymonia; species Drymonia ruficornis. The sequence continues at coordinate 2,133,205 of OX401923.1, forward strand.
CCTTCGGCTGACTGTGAAACATACGGGAGCTATTTATTTCTTGTGATGTATAATCCCGGCTTTTCTATAAATTTGTAGCGACTTCACATCTCGCTACCAACAGATGGCGCTAGTTGCACGCGCCAATACAAAAATGGAGTCCTGAACCACGCAAGCAACATTCCCGAGGCACGCAGCATATATACGAGACCCCGACAACATCCATTGGGGCGTAGCGGCCGACCCCGCCAGGCATACCACCCGCCTGGCCAGAAGATCTTCCCTTTACCGCTAAAAATTATATCGGGGATGGTAGCACTCAAACTATTGTTTGATGTATTATTTTAGCAGATATGGGACCTCCTTACATTGAAATCACTAAACCTGTGCTGAGCGGACCACGACATGCAGCGAAATTAACATCCAATAATTAAATTAGGCATTTTGATGCGTATTAGGGTCAATTCAGACAGAGCCGAAAAATGCGCTAGAAATTTACTGGCTCAATTGAAAATAGGACCGTATTGCCATAGCCTGAAGTCGGCTCACGCATGATCGCGACCGCGCCTACTCGCGACTTGGCGAGCACACGCGAGCGATCTTTAGGCTATGGTATTACGGACCTATTTTCAATGGAGCCAGTAAATTTCTCGCGCATTTTTCGGCTCTGTCTGAACTAACCCTTATTCAACAGAAGGTGAGACGAAATATTTTTAACATTATTTTCGGTCGGTCCCAGAGGCCTACGAGTGGCTTGAACAACTCTGAAAACAGGTTGGCCATGAACCATGCGATAAGAAGAAGAAGCAAGATAGAAATACTTCTAGATGTATCAATTTAGTTTAGTTTAATTTCAAACCAACATAATAAGCACCATCTATATTTATTTAGTTAATCAAATGAACGTTATGTGATCGTGTACGAAGATAAATACATCATAGCAGCTTCAAACGCAATACGATCCCATATGTTTTCATAGAGTGTAGTGGGGTAAACTGCTCAAATGCATTTTTAATTCCCTCCGCGCGCTTTGGGTGAAATAAGTACTCCTTGAAAATTGATGTCTGCTCGTAAAAAACTCATGAAGTATTACTCAATTCTGTTACCCCGTGGTACATAATTTAAGGTACTTACTTTCGACAGCTAACAAATGAACACGTATAAAATATGAATGACTTATCATTTTGATCTATAAGGTCGTTCCAAACTTAAAGAGCGAAAGCGAACTCAGAAATGTCATTCCAGTAAAAATTACATCTTAAGTACTAAAGTTTTTCCGTTAAGTTGTTCAGTAAGTTGGCATCGATTTATACCTAAGACATTCTGAGTGCTTTAGATCTGTGTTTTAGCAGTTACTTTATTTGTGTCTTATTGTCTCTTTTTATGATATAATGCATTTAAGAAGTAATATAAGATAGCGTGTTCATAATTTCTCCTCGACACATTATTTTACCAACATCACTCACAAATCCACAAATAAAACCCAACTCGATTAACACGCGCAATAAATTCCATTTTCAAAAATGGGTGCGAAATTTCACCCAATGTTCTGTTTATCCCCGTGTCACCCTTTTCAGCGGTGAGTTCCATTTAATCCATTTAAACCCGGAATGTAAAAGGATTAGAATCCCCGGTGCGAGGCCGCGTGTGGACAAATGTGATGTTTGAATGGGCTTTAGTGACATGACTTTTACTAACCACCACCCCCCCCCCTCGGTGACCACCCGTAGTATATGACTAGACCCACCCTCCCCCTCTAGTTTTCACGTAGTAATTCATAAATATGGTTTTAAATATTTTTTTGATTCTAAAAGTAAAAAAAAATAAAAATATACGCGATTTTTTTGGAATAAGCGCGAGATGTCCGCGATGTCCGCGATCATGTAACGCGTGATATTGACTACGTGACGAAAACTTATACCCCCTCCCCCGCCCTGTGACCAAGCGTGGTATTTTGAAGACCCCCTTCCTCCCCTAAACGGGTCACGTAGTATGGATACGTTCCCTTATTATTTATGTATTTATTAGTGGTAGAGTCAAGCTGTAGCCAATTGTCTGCAGCTCATATACGGGCTGGCTCGACCGGGGTAGTACCACCCTCTCACAGATGATCGGCGTAAAGCAGCTATTACAGCTGCGTTTCGTACGATGAGTGTGAGCCGGAAGCCCAACCCCTCCCCCCCTCAGTCCCACTCCCCTACAGGTCGGTAATGTGTGAGCAATGCCTTTGGTATTGCAAATATCTATAGGCAACGGTAACAGATTAAGATCAGGCGGGCCGTACGCTTGATTGCCAACTCAGTGCTATAACAAAAAATGACCTGAGTGCACAACACACTAAAGACGTAACGTATAACGGGCCGTTAGGGTAAACTGACTTTATAAAACCATCACGGCCGCTTATAAACTCTTGAAAATTAAGACGTTCTCGGAAATTAGGTCACAGCACTACGTTAAGGTCCCAACGCAAGGTCATAAATTGGAGATTAGTGCGGGGCCAATTTCGCTGCGTCCTTTTTTATAAGAATTCATGGTTTTTCCCACCATTGCGTGTTATTTGAGCGTTCTCTTACTACGTTTTGGGATTATAACTTATTATCGACTATTGAGGGTAAAAATAATTGTGGGAAGCATTGATTTATTATTTAAGCAGATATGGTATATCCTAACATTTCACCAGACTTGTGCTCAGCGCACTACTAATGCAACAACTGTTATCGCAATCGCAATTCGACAATCAATTTAAAGGCATTTTGCTGCGTGTTATTGAACAGAAAATGAGCCGTATTGGCAATACTGACACGTTTTCAACATATTTTTTCACGAACGACTGAGTCGTACTGTGTCCACGGACTCCTTTTAGTAGGGCATACTATTTTGAAGTGTCACATGTCTTCCTCTTTTTTTGGCAATATACCAAATACCATATATATGCTATATATATACCTTTGTATGCCATATTTAAATCCAATCCAATTGTCACCCTAATTTCATCCAGACAAAAACACTCCAAATTCAATTCTTACAAAATTCTTATCTGAGTGGCAAAAAAAAATTACGGGACCCAGCCAAATTATCGCTATTTGTCCCTTTCACAGCAATTTTATCTCGCTATCGCCATCTTGGCATAACACGGCGACAATGCCAAATGAACTGGCAGGAATATTCGGGAGATATCGCCCGGGCCTTGGCCGGATGAACCGAGGAAGTACTGTGCGTTCTCGATTGGAATTTTATTTGGAAAATACCGCAAAAAAAATAATTACATGAAAATGTTTGAAGCCAGTGTATTAAAAATGACATTTTTATGTGACTTGTAGTAATTTTAGTAGCCTATAGATACTCCCAATACCAAAAGCATCGCTCGCACGTTGCCATCCTGAAAGCGAGTGGGATGGAGAGAGGGGAAATGGGGGTGTTAGGCTTCCGGCTCTTTCACTCATCGAACGAAACAAAGCTGTAATAGCTACTTTACGCCGATCTTCTTTGAGAGGATGGTATTACCCCGGACGAGCAAACCCGTATATAAGCTGCAGTCAATTGGCTACAACTTGGCTGTACCATCAATATAGGTTTAAAAGAAAATAAACTTTTAGAAGCTTCAAAAGATTTATTTGCAAAAAATATGCGGTACTTGGGTACTCTATTGAATGAACGCAGAGCCTGCTACGGCCTCGCTACGAAAGTGCTACGAAAGTGCTACGCTGCTACGGCTACGGTGCTACGAGTGTTTCAAGCTTTATTATTATCTCGCAAAATGGCTTACTAGAAAATATAATCTTCCAGGTAAGAGTACAACATGTTAAGAAAACCCTGTCCGAGCCGAAACCGGTAATTAGGTTCCCCAATCACATGACCAAATAAAATAAAAAAAAAAAAATATTCATGATAGTAAACATATTCATGAACATTTAAAGTGCCAATTTTTTTTGCCTTTTTCCCACCTAATGTAGCTAATTTTAAAAATATGACAACACCGTTACCGGAAGTAATTATGTTAGATCGTGTGGCGGCACCTCTGACCACAAAGTAAGTGATGACGTCATTTTATGAAAAAAATATTTATCTAAACGGGGTAATTGTTTTCCAAAAAAATATGGGAGGCCTTTGCCCAGCAGTGGGACACATACAAAGCTAAAAATAATGAAAAAAAAAAAAATTGAAAAAAAAATAAAAAAAAAAGATTTTTTTTACAAAACTAGAATCTAATCTCGATACCCAACAATACGTTTTCGGGTCGGACAGGGTTTTTTTTAACATGTATACACAATCGCCAGAGAATACACCAATGTATGGTTCCAAACTAAGCACTGTACTGCTTTGGTAGATACATATTTTGCGTAAAGTCATCGTATTGAAACATAGGCCCGTATAAATCGATCTGAAGATCGAATTTGAGATGCTGTTTTTGACAGATGTTCCATACATTAAACGTCAAAACTGCATCTTAAGATCGATCTCAACTTTGAGACGCATTTATTAAGAGGAGGGTTCGAAATTTGGTTGATTTTCTATTCTTTTTTTTCTTTAAGTAAGTATGTGGACTAGGAATCTTATATTTAGATGTATGATTTTTGACTATATTATCTTGAGTATCTTTAAATCCAAATCACGATTTGATGAAATTTTCTCGATAAAAAAAATTTATGAAATGAGCTCTAATTATTTACAATTTTCCTTGCTACCACGATGTTTTTACGATTTAGATCACGAAATTATTTCTAAAACATAGCAAATAATGATATCTAAACTACCTTTCAACCATATTTTAATTCATGAAGTAGTTTTTTTTTAATTCAAGTAAATGTGGTTTGGCGCTTACGTTGTTTATTTCCGAGCGCGCGCACAATATCGCCATCTCACATTTTAAGTACTTGAACTAACCATGTCTCTCTCTAACTTTGTATTGTCAGTGTCCGCTCGGACTTGTTCGACGTCGGACCTGTGAAAGATTTTTTAAAAAATATTACGAAAAAATATTGCGGTCGTGCCACATTACAGGTACAGTACAGTATTTACAGTCCGCCGACGCCTATGATAAATAAATAAATATCCTTGGAAATTCTTTTACACATGACTACCTGATCCCAAACTAAGCAGAGCTTGTACTATGGAAACCAGATAACTGATATTACTACATATACTACTTTTTGTTTGTAAATACAAACTAAATATACACTTAATTACACCTAGACTCGGGACATGCGGACATGTTCATGCACACAAATGCATGTCCTGGGCAGGAATCGAACCTACGACCTGCACTGCAGCGTGATTTTCGTTTGCTTTTCCTTGTCTTGTGTAATTTCTTTTCATCTCTTGTCATTTTGTGTCATCTCTTGTCATTTTGTGTCATCTCTTGTCATTTCATAGTTATTCGTGTCATTTCTGTAAAATCTCCCTATTTCGCTTACTGTTATATACTTGCAGCATGGTCTTGGGCCGACAGTGGGAATACATTGCTTGTCAAAACAATGGAGTCGCTTTATTGCGTTTGTTGTAGGTATGGATGGGCAAGTAATAAATATATCATACATCAATAAATTATCGTAAAAAATAACATTACAGATATGGATAGGAAAATGTTTGTCCGTCCTATTCAATCTATTATATTATAAACGAAAGTAACTCTGTCTGTTACCTTTTCACGGCTAAACCGCTGAACCAATGTTGATGAATTTTGGTATGGAGATAGACTGGGTCTTGGCGGAGAACATAGGCTACTTTTTAGGGTTCCAAAGGGTGCTAACGGGACCCTATTACTAGGCCTACGCTGTCCGTCTGTCTGTCTGTCCGTCTGTCAGCGCGGGCTGTATCTCACGAACCGTAACAGGTAGAGAGTTGAAATTTTCACTGAATGTGTATTTCTGTTGCCGGTGCAGAACAAATACTAAAAATATAATAACATTTAAAAATAAATATCAAGTCTCAAACTTGATATTTTTGATGTGTTTATTCTACGGTGGTACGGAACCCTTTATGTGCGAGTCCGACGCCTTCAGATCTTATGAATGTTTTCTTGAAATAAATATAGTGTATTTTAAGTAATTAACTGGCCAACCCTCAGGTCCTACCTACCATGTTAGGATCTTTTTCGTTCTAGCGGGTGTAAACCGTGATTTAACGAGTTAATGTGATAATTTTTGTATTTAAATTATTCAATTCAATGTATTTGTTTCAGACATAGTCCAATATTGATTATTAAAATTATTACAATTTCACAATAAATATAAAACAATAAATAAAAGTAAAATTAAATTTAAAAAAATAAAAAAATATTTTTTATTTTTCATGTTTTATCATTAAAATACAATATAATATAACATAAATTAAAATAAAATACAATAAAATAAAAACCTACCCCTAACTAAACAAATACCGTCCGCGTGGGATACTGGCTGCATGTCCTCCCTGTATTCAAGCTGTTCCTGTTGTCAAGCGAATTTTTTGAGCAAGGAAAGAGCCAGCCCTCTTGTCACCTGTGGCGGTAACCAGTCTAAGGGTGATTTTGATAGATAAAAAAATAAAGATAAAAAGATAAACAATAAATAAATGCATGGTTAAATCAATAAAATTAATAAAAACTGAAAATTAAATTAAAAAATAAATTAAATATGGTAAAAATAAATATTATGACACCGCTGATGACTTCATGATCGGCATCGAAGTTAAGTACCAAAGTATTCCTTTGCCTACGAAACATGAAAAAGATACTCATATCCGGCAGTCAGTCACTGACACAGAGTATGTACATTTTTACCCGACTACGGTGGGCGGAGGGTTATGATTTTGACCGATATGTATGTATGTTCATCTGCTCCCGCATAACGTCCAAACTATTTTTATCATAATAATTTGACTAATGAGATATCGTTGGACGCGTCTGGATCGTCCGCTGGTTATAGGCTATTATACGATCGAAATATTGTTATACGTATCTATCAGCATATTGTAGGTATCGTTTGTCTTCTTTTGACTTACTTTGTCTTCAGCAATAAAAACAACATAGAAATTTAATTATTTTTTTCAAATACACTCGACATAAAAATCCCATATAAAACGAAAAAAATATATTTGAATATTTTCATCCATTTCATCTATTTTAAAAGGTGCACTGGGACATATTATTTTAATTGTACGAATTAAACAATATTGTTCCTTCAAAAAATAACTATACTATAGTCTACTCCATAGCTGTTCTGTCCTAGCTAAGCGAGAGGGATATATTCTTCGGCAGCTCACGCGACGCTAGCCACACCCCGAAACTAAAATTAATTTTTTTCTTGTATCGTCTTAATACGGGCCTTAGGGCCTCCGCAGACTTGCTACTTTTAGCATCGGCGACCGGCGATTTTGTGACGTATCGATGCTGCGTCGCGTTTCTTTGAGCGCGAACGAGCCAGACGCAGCATCAAAATCGCCGATCGCCGATGCTAAAAGTAGCAAGAATGCGGTGGCCCTTAGTAAGGTAAACGCAGGTATTAACGACCCCCTTAAGAGATTTTTGAATTCGATGTCAAATATTAAGAGTAGTGGTTGCCTTTAAACTCAATATTAAATTTTTATTTGTAAATATAGAATATATAGTTTATATTAATTACCTTAAATCATTTAATATGGAAGAATATCTTATAAAAAATAATTAATAAAGTGAACAAGTCGAATGTTTCTATTACCGACCCCATAGCAACGGCTATGAAGCTATTACCGTCTATAGTAAAATCAAATATTTTATTAGAGTCGGTGATAGGTTCGATGTGTTGCCATTACCGACTCATAAGGAAAATAAAATAATTTGTATGGAAGTAATATGGGTCGGTAATAGGTTATGTGTACAACATATGAAAATGTTTTACCGACTCTTAAAAAGTACGTAAGTTTGATTAAATTGGCTTTCCTAACCCTAACACAGACTATAACTGATTGATATATCAATTAGTAATTATAAATGAATGCATATTTACACTATTAAAGGTAATTTAAAAATGTTTACTTGAACAACAAACTTTGAATAATCTCATATTACAGGGTAAACACATAACGGTAAATAGGGTGAAGTAGACAAAAAAGAGTAGGTCGCTAATAGATTTCTAAAAAGGTTGATTGTTGGTAATTATAATGATTTACTAAAATATCTATTTAATTGAACAGTTCAAGGAAAAAATTGAGAAATACAAAACATAACCATCCAGCTATTACCGACCCACGGATCGTTAAGGTAATACATATGTTCAACTGGCTGGGTCTAAGTAAATGGTTTGATGAAGCAGCTGGCTTATGTGCAATATAAAGTATACAACATTAAACCTCATATGGTCGGGAATAAAATGGCTTAGCCGATTTACTTTAAATGTTACCAAATTTTGTAGAAATCGATTTTTAAATATGAAATTGTCAACCTTAATCGTAAATGTTCTCCATAGCAACTGAACAGATTTACGTGAAACCTATACCAGAAATATTGTCAAGACTTGTCTAAGAATCCGTGGATCCAAGATTTAATATTAGTCATTTTATTTAAAAAATAATCAATAATAACCTTAAATATGCTACAAACGTCATGGGTCATCATGACTTGGACTGCAAAATGTTCTCTGGCAGTAGCGCGATGGCGCCGTAGAAAGCTGGACGTGCGCGCAAATTTTTGGGTGAAATACGTAAAAATGTTACGTCTACCTATCTTTTTATGAATTAAATCACGTTTTAAATAGTTTAAATATAATATTGAACGTAATTTTTAGGATATTATATGATTACAAATATTTTTAAATTAATATTTATGTCAGTGACGCGTTTTGTTGTCATCATAGATTATGAATAATATAGAATGATGAATAGGTATATTATTAAAAATAATCATAATCGTCCTCTAAAAACCGCTTACCTACTTTCTAATCTTATTGTCTTGCCTAACAACAACAACAGGTTGGGCTAACAATCAGAAGGTCCCAGGTTCGATCGCCGGTGGGGCATGCACCAATGGATGAATTTTCATCTATGTGCATAATTTACAGTTCGCTGACGGCGAGAGAAAACATCGTGAGGAAACCTACCTATCCCTCGGGATTAGGTAATAGTCAGTTCCTGTATACACGGCGACAAGATGCACCACCTGTCACGTTGGGTTCTGACTATACAGGGTGAATTTTTCAAGTGAGCGTGGATGGCCAAATCCGATACTATGAGTGATATCGAAAAGTACTAAAAAAAATCTCGGGGCTGATTTTGATGAAAACTAAAACTGCATCATTGGATTTTTGAAAATACAATATTCGTAGCCAGGAATCGAACTAGTTGATTTAGAATAAAAAACCACATACTGTATTATTACAGCATTCGATAGTGTCGCTGATAAGAAACGAATTTTGAGAAGTAATTACAATTTTCATCAATATCAGCCCCGAGATTCTTTTGAGTACTTTTCGATATCACTCATAGTTTCGGATTTGGCCATCCACGCTCACTTGAAAAATTCACCCTGTATAGTCAGAACCCAACGTGACAGGTGGTGAATCTTGTCGCCGTGTATACAGGAACTGACTATTACCTAATCCCGAGGGATAGGTAGGTTTCCTCACGATGTTTTCTCTCGCCGTCAGCGAACTGTAAATTATGCACATAGATGAAAATTCATCCATTGGTGCATGCCCCAACGGGGATCGAGCCTGGGACCTTTTGATTGTTAGCCCAACCTGTTCACCACAGTCGCTTGCAGTGCAGTTGTTATCCCGAGATTCGAGTCTTCATGATTTTCCCTGTTTTCGGAACAATACACACTTAGGTGTTGTAATTATTATGTATTATTCTGAAAACTAGCAAAGTGGAAGCTCGAAGAACCCCAGCGAGACAGTGGAGCACATCTTGCTTCATTACCCTGTATTTGCACGCCAAAGATATGATGCACACACAAACATAATAAAATTTGTACGGAACCCTCAGAGCACGTGTCCTACTTGCACTTGTCCGGTTTTAATTTGTAATGAGTAGCCCAAATACAAATTTTCATGTCTCTAGCTTCAGAAAAATTGGGACGCCTATACAAACTTGCACCCCCTATTTTACACCGTTAGAGGTGAAATGATCAAAAACGCTGAAATTACTATTCTTAGTTAATAAGAAGCCTAAATACAAATTTTCTTGTGCCTAGCTTTAGAAAAAATTGAACCCCCATATAAACTTCCACCCCTTATTTTACCCTCTTGGGGGTAGAATTTTCAAAAGCGCTGGAATTACTATTTTGTATTTGTATTAGTAGCCTTAATAGAAAATTTCATGTTTCTAACTTCAGAAATTAGGGAATTCCATACAAACTTCCACCCCTTATTTTACCCCCTTAGGGTAAGAATTTTCCAAAATCCTTCCTTTGCTCTTCTTTTACGCTATGAAAAGTACTTACTGTCCAAATTTCATGTTTGTATCACCAGCGGTTTGGGCTGTGTACGTTTTGACGGACGGACAGATAGACAGACGGACAAAAAGTGATTCTATAAGGGTTCCGTTTTTTCCTTCTGAGGTACGGAACCCTAAAAACTCACAAAACGAGGCGTTTTGTGGAGCAAGTATTTTAATTTTAATTATACCATATATTATTATTATCATGGAGCTGCTCCAGACCCATGGCTCTGGCTTGAAAATCTTGACCTTACATGAAAATTAGTATTTCGGCTACTCAGCCTACAAATACAAATATTCATGTCTCTAACTTCAGAAAAACTGGGACTATCCATAGATACTTTCTCCCCTTAATTGTTGAATTCTCAAAAATCCTTCCTGTGGTCTTCTTCTACGCTATAAAAAGTTAAAATATCATGTTTCTAACCCAAGCGGTTTAGGCTGTGCACGTTTTGACAGACGGACAGATAGACTGACGGGCAAAACAGTGATCCTATGAGGGTGCATCCAGCATGCCCGGCATGCGTTGCATTGCCACTCCATCCGTCCGTCATCCTCCATCAATCCATCAGTCAAATAAGGGGTAACCTTTTCCAAAAATGTGCGCGTACTAGGTCGCAGGCACAGCTAGTAACTAATAAGGATTAGTACAACTTTTATTTCAGTTATTACCCGATGTTGTCAACAATTTTTCTTGTTTTCAGTTATTTAGAATTTTAAGTTGTTTTAATTTTACTTATTTTGTCCTATAATATTAAACATTTAAATTATGTACTAGTCTTTTTTTAAGTAGTACTACCTATTACCCAGTGTTGGAAAAAATTAAATTTCAGAACAATTAAAAATTAACAGTTAGTGAGCTTTTATTTACATAATCAACAAAATAACAATAAAAAAGATATGAAGAAAACATAACCTACCCACCTACCTATTAATAAAAATGTAGTACTTAAATTGTACTTAAGATTTAGTGAAAATTTTCCTTTACGAAGTTACCCTTATACGACTAAACAAAAGTAGGCAAGATACGAATTTAGTATATGAGTCACTTCTGTTTTTGATTTATCATGTCGTCTTTTTGATGTATCGTGGCGTATCGAAAATTCTAAATTCAAAAAATTCAACTCGCGGTCCTACGACATTGTTTGAGCAAAAAGCGGTCAACCTCGAGCTGTCAGTTGCAATTGTTCCAGCCTTAATAGCTGCAACTAATAAAATCAGTGAAGCTATTACCGTTTCATTTATATTTAAAGTGTTATCCTATAAATAAGCATTTTTTTAAATGAAATGCGACACGAAATAAATAATTTACACTTCAATGAATACATTTAATAATACAGAATACATATAAGTATTGTTAATACTTATAAAATGTCTTAAGAAAAAAATTGACGTACTTACCTTAAAGAACAAGGGCCAGTACTAGATACCGCTGCTGTCACAGAAATTGCGTATTTTATGTCTTTTCCGGACTGCCACGTATACTAATGTAAATTTATACGATACCCAATGAATAAACACGCGTATTATCATTAATATCTTTAGCAGAAATCGTTTCAGAAGCGTAAGAAATGCGATTTAATAAATGGGTCGGTAAAACCTGCAGTTTTTCGATGGGTCGTTAATACCTGCGTTTACCTTAAGTTAAGATTGGTTCATACATATGTACTGAACCATGAGTAGGGGATAGAGCTACACGATATCTCTACGTGCCAGTGGGTGAGTCAACAGAATTTGGGCGTTCAAATTTGTTTTGTCGCCTACGATTGCCTCTTTCACGGGCGACGACACTGACATGGTTCCTGTCTTAATATTTTGTGACTTATTTCGTTTTTACCCGACTACGGCGGAGGGTTATGATTTTGACCGGTATGTATGTATGTATGTTCATCTCTTCCCGCCTAACTTCCAAACTACTTGTAGAAAATATTCTCATCTAGAGGATAGCTGTGGTCCGCGTAGGTCCTTTAGGGCATAACTTACTTTTTTAACTTCTTTCTATCTTTTTTCTTTTTTCTTTCTTTCTTTTCTATCTTTTTTTCGGAGACTAATCCCGCCACACACTCCCACTGTTACTCCTGTAATCCAAGATCGATAATGGTGTCCAACGATGACGCCAAAGTTTGACCAACGACGAGGCTCGAGAAAAAGCTAAGTTGTCTTGGAAACTGCACGAACTTAATAAAATAAAGGATAAGAGGAGTTGGAAGAAGACAATCCACTTCCTTCCGTTGCGAGAGACAAAAATAACAGTATAGGCTGATTGCCACAGAAATAAGACTGTTGCAAGAACCTGAACTGTTGTAAAGCACCACAGATAGCTATTCTATCTATCTATCCAAGATGACCACGGCTGGACTTAAGGGCCGCCGCGGACTTGCTGCTTTTTGCATCAGCAATCGGCGATTTTGCGACTGCATCGCGTTTTGGCGACTCTCTGTGGTCGGACGCAGCGACTGCTCCGATGCTAAAAGCGACTAAATCGCCGATCGCCGATGCTAAAAGTAGCAAGTCTGCGGTGTCCCTAAGTTAATGATATCAAATGCCCCGACGGGCATTGAACCTGTAAGCACTCGATGAGTCGAGTAGAACGCTCTAACCATTAGCACAGCTTAAGAACGAATAAATGTTTCACTCCATAAAGACATTTGAATTAATAGCGACTCTTAAGTTGCAAGTGCAATTTAGCTCGCACAGCGTTCCTAGATGCCTAGAATCATAGTTATCTAGATTAAATTTGTGGGTTCGATTTCCGCCAGAGATAAATTTCGGAAACGGCCTCGTCGTAATTTTTCCTGGTCTGGGTGTCACTGAGATCGCCCCCAGTGCATGTTATCCATGGTACGAGCGTTTCTTAGTTTGGGACCATACAGTTGGTATGATAGGTTCATTTTTTTTATAGGACTGCGGTGGCATAAAGCGTACTTCCCGCCTGATGTTAAGCAGTTACCGTAGCCTATAGATGCTCACAATAACAAAGGTATTGCTCGCACATTGCCGACCTGAAGGGGAGTGGGTTGGAGGGAGGGGGAGGGGGGGGGTGGGCTTACGGCTCTCTCACTCATCGTACGAAACGCAGCTGTAACAGCTGCTTTACGCCGATCTTCTGTGAGAGGGTGGTACTACCCCGGTCGAGCCAGCCCGTTTATGAGCTGCAGTCATAATCATCATAATACGACTAAATTATAATTTTACAAGCAACTCCATTACGCGAGCGGGGTCTGTAGGGTACTTGGGCTAGTTAGTGGCGGCGTCTTCATCAGGCGCATGCCTCGCGCGAGCACTCACTTTTGACGTCGGAACGCATAGACGTAATGTCATAATATGAGTGCTCCGGTGAGGCATGCGCGCCATATGGACACATCTAATGGGATAATCACGTAGAACGAGGGCTCGCTGGAACGCAGCGCAAATTAAACCTCTTTTGCATCGGGTTTCGTGTGTTAATTGAAATGGTATTATAAATGATGAAATAAAAATGTTTATGCTGGTAATTCATGGTAGGAATTTTATAAAAGAGGGGATACAATTATAAATACTCGGTTCCCACTTACTAATCAGTGCAAACCAATGATTCCTCTGTACGATTCCTCTGAACTTGACTCTTTATATATTCCGTTATATGAGCAATGGACTGAAATATCCCAGCATGGCGGGACACTCTACAACAAATAGGCAGCGATTGTCTAATCATGTCCACATGCACTGGACTGGGTTGAAACTAGTGTCTACACAGACACCTAGCAATAAGAACAGAGTAGGTAATCTGTTATAAAAAAAAAAATATAACGTCACGACTTTTATCCCCATTCTGGGGTAGTCAGAGGCTTGAGTGGCCATACACCACCACATTGTGGAGGTATTAAGTCAACTCAAAGCCGACGTTTCACCAGATAGTCAGAACCCAACGTGACAGGTGGTGAACCTTGTCGCCGTGTATACAGGATCTGACTATTAACTAATCCCGAGGGATAGGTAGATCTCCTCACGATATCTTCCCTCACCGTAAGCGAACTGTAAATTATGCACATAGATGAAAATTCATCTATTGGTGCATGGCCAACCGGGATCGAACCTGGGGCCTTCTGATTGCTAGCCCAACGTGTTCGCCCCTAGGCCACAGGCGCTTAACAGTCGCAATAGTCTGTTGTTTAAAAATATCTCCCTACATATATTAAACATCATATTTTTATGTCTATGAAATATCTTGCAAAAAATAAACACCATCTAGGTACCCACTCTATTGAAGGAATGAAGAGCCTTGCTACGGCCTCGCTACGTGAGTGCTACGCTGCTACGCCGCTACGGCTACGGCGCTACGAGAGTTTTAAGCATCATTTTAATGTCACAAAAAGGCTTACCTGAAAATATAATATTTTAGCTAAAAGTAAGGATTTATTTAGCAATTCCCAGTTGAGAGAATTTCAGCTTTAGATAGTTGAAATACTCTTTTCAGCTTATTTACAGTCCAGGGGGCTTACCACCATCTCTTATAACAGTTTTGTTTTAACGTTTCAGCGGCCATTTGTGCAATGACGTTTCTTATTGTCATGACAATAAGGTACGTCATTGCACAAAAAGACGCTGAATCGTTAAAACGTTCCTGTAATTGAATCGCAATAAGAGTTCGTGGTAAGCCCCCTGTCCCTGGACAATACGTATGCCTTGATTAACCTAAACTCATTGTAAGTATTTTAGCGATATCACAAAATTTAAGGCAGTTTAGTACCGAATATTCAAACTCAACTTAAATTTGAGTTTTGCCTAATTTTGAGGCCCTACAAAAAATATTGATAACAGCATCTCAAACAGCTATGTAGGATCTATAAATTTGAGTATCGTTTTAGTATTTGGCTGAGATACTTTTTTAGGTTTGACGACCGCGTCGTCTGGTTGTTATTACAAACCCCATACGAAAGCAATAATCCGTTTCGTTGGCTTCGAATTTGGAATTTTGACACATTTCCGTAGTAAATTGGTGTCAAAATCACAAGCGAACGAAGCAGATGGTCCGGGTTCACAATAGGCACCCTGGCGGCTCGCCTTAAGCGCTGGGTTCCTCCAGAACGGTGCCGTCATATAACGACCGCATTAGAACATTGGCTATATAAACTATGGCGCGGTTGCCTAGAGACCGGTTTGGACACCGTTTTTGACATAGCCAATGTTCTAGTGCGGCCGTTATATGATTCCTAGGAACCCAGCGCTTTAGTGATTCTACGGTGAAACATATAAATCATTGATGTATTATTTTAACAGATGTGGTAGGACCTAACATAGCAATCACCAGATTAGTGCTAAGCGCACCACTACATGCAGCATTCTCACATCAAACATCTGTTATAGTACTTCCAATTCGACAATCAACTTAAAAGCCTTTGATGTCTATGATACCTAACGAGATATATACTGTCCCCCGTTGTTATAATTACAGTAAGTCGAATTACTGGTGTTATGAACTCAGAACCTTAAATCAAGTACTTATTATGGAATATTTTTCTTTTTTTTATATACTAGACTTACTGTTAGTATAACAACGGGGGCAGTATACGTGTTAAGTTTATTTGTATTTTTACCCCAAAAATAACTGAAATGTTCTAATGAAGTTATAAACATTCCATGAACATTCGTCCTTTTAAAGTCGCGTAATAAAAGGCATTATTACACTTCATTTACGCGTCGCGTAACGGGCGAGCTCATTACCGCGTAATGCGGGGAGAAAAATGTTACCCCTGGTAATGATATGAATTACCCAAATTAGTGTTGTTCGAGGCAAATGGGGTGAGGAGGTCATTTTGAATGTTAAGGTTAAGAATATATTTTTGTTTGCATTTGTCAAAAGCAAGGCAGCGCGCCCGATCTGTCACTTTTGACGTCTGACCGCGTATACATAACGTCATAACTGATCACTCAGGAGCAACCGCTCGAGGCTTGTGGACACACCTATTAGGGATTTAGATTAACGGACTGCTTGGTTAAGTGTTTTGAGCGCGCTTGGCAGCAGTTAGTTGCGGGTTCGAATCCCAGATAAATTTAGGAAATGATATTTTCGAAATTTTCTCTATTATGGGTTCCTTGTATCGCTCCCACTCCATTGTAACAATGCAAGCATTGTACCATTTTCCTAGTTGATACAAGCGTTTCTTAGTTTCGATTGAGAATCCTATAGATGAATTAGAGCGTAGTCTGAAATCTGCCAAAAGCATAAACATCTGAAACATCTTGTTTTGGGTACGCTATTGTTTTTATGACAAAACAATAAACCAGTTATACATCGGTTCGTAAATCCTTTCGTCATAGATAAAAATAATAATACTCTTAATTATCTCCATAAAATAATTTCAAGATTTCATCTCACGAAGCATCGTTGAAATTCCTTAAAACAAACTTTGAACCGGAAAATCATTGTCCTCGCCTCAATTTCACATAATTACGCCACTTTAGATCGGCTCTAATCTCGAATTTTCCCATAATAATAGTCTTTGACCCCACTCTCCCCCGTGGATAGGGTTGTCAAATATTAGGAGTTTTATCGTCCCGCCATAGTTAAGATTCCGGAGTTTTGAAATTGTTAAGATTTTCCTATATTTAATGAAATTGTATTACAATTTTATTTTATCATTCATTTGTTGTTATTATGATGATAAAAAAATGTGTATCGATTAGAAATTACCGGACAGGAAATTACAGAAAAACTATTTACAAATATTTTTAGAGTTCCGTACCCAAAGGGTGCCAACGAGAATATATTACTAAGCCTACGCCACAGTATAGATAAGGGGTCCTACGCTGTCCGTCTGTCTATCCGTCTGTCAGCGGGCTGTATCTTACGAACCGTAATAGGTAGAGACTTGTAATTTTCACAGAATGTGTATTTCTGTTGCCACTACAACAAGAAATACTAAATATAACATAAAATTTAGAAATGAAGGGGTCCCCATTCAATAAACTTGATATTTTAGACTTTTTTATTCTACGGTGGCACGGAACCCTTTATATGCGAGTCTGACACGCACTTGGCCGGTTTTTTGTTACCTATTAACCGCCAAATATATAGAGATTTTAGCCAGTTTACAATGTTTTAAAAAAGCATTTCTAGGAACAAACGTGGTAAGTAATGCCAGTTCAAGTCGATCATAACATTCTTTTTATTTTTACACTAGCTTTTCCCCGCGACTTCGTCTGAGTAGAATTTATATTAAAAAAAAATCGGATCTCTGATCCCGGATCTCTGATCCCGGATCCCGGACCCCGTATCTCGGATCCCCTTTCCCATTCTCACCGGATCCCGGATCCCGTTTGCCTAATCCCGGATCCCAAATATCCCGGATCAAGTATCCCGGATATCCCGGATCTCGGATCCTGGTTTATAAAAATAAACCTAAACACCAATTTCCATCCATCTAACTTCAAAAATGACGAACTTCCATACAAACTTTCATCCCCTATTTTACCCCCTTATGGGTTGAATTTCAAAAAACCCTTTCTTCGTACAGATGTACACATCAAAACAAACCCACCCTCCAAATTTCAAGTCTCTACGATCAGCAGTTTAGGCTGTGCGTTGTCTGTCAGTCAGTCAATCAGGACTTTGATTCGTTATATTTAGATTTGGTGCACCCAAATTTTATAGTTATACCTAGTGGTAACCCTATCAATACTCCTCAAAATCATCTGTATAACGATGGCAAAGTTTCCACATTTATCGGATAATTTAATTGAATGGAAGACTTCTTTGTTCTTTGCTGGAGTCCATAAATTAGTGCGGGCTATAGAAAGATGGACGCTCTGGAGACAAAGGACTGGAGGTGAGGTGAGCCCCAGAGGAATACGGAAGTGGAGTGTATGCGGAATCGCAAAAAAATACGATTTTTTTTAAAATAAAATAATAAAAAATATTTCTTATGAAGTAACACGAAAGATTTTGATATTTAAATCCGTTTACAATTGCAATGTTTTTTTTTTTTTTAGGACTGCGGTGGCAAAAAAGCGTACGGCCCGCCTGATGTTAAGCAGTTACCGTAGCCTATAGATGCTTACAATACCAAAGGTATTGCTCGCACATTGCCGACCTGAAGGGGAGTGGGATGGAGGGAGGGGGAGGGGAGGTGGGCTTACGGCTCTCTCACTCATCGAACGAAACGCAGCTGTAATAGCTGTTTTACGCCGATCTTCTGTGAGAGGGTGGTACTACCCCGGTCGAGCCAGCCCGTTTAAGAGCTGCAGTCAATTGGCTACAGCTTGGCTCTACCACCTTAAAAATGTGACTGTAAGTTGATGACTTTTTATAAATTTGGGACCAGTATTTGTTTTAACGAATAAAAATGCTATTTTTTCAAGCGTTTTTTTCTTGCTTGATTAAGCAAGTGGCGTTTAAAAAAAACAATCAATGTAAAAAAGACAAGCCCGCTGAGTTAAATATGACAATTTGTAAGTGCTACCCACCAACATAATGTTACGATGTTAAGATACACAACCTCCCTTTTAACTACGATCACTGACAAAGTGATAACCCGTATGTTTCCATCTCGATTGTCTATTTGCCATTATTACGGTTGACGGCGATTAAAAGTTCCATTCGCAACGCTCAATTTAACTCTGTCAACGATAACTATCGTTTAAAATTGTCATTTACTGGTGGTTCACTATAGTCACAAGTTGTAAACAGGCCAGTAATTTAAGGGGTATTGTGTGTAACAATGTATTTATTACAAATAGGTGGTCAATTGAATGCAGTTCATATTGATGAGCTGGCTCGACCGGGGTAGTACCACCCTGTCACAGAAGATTGGCGTAAAGTAGATATTACTTTTATTCTAAATCACACTAGATTATTCTAAATGCCGTAAATAAAATAACAGTAAATAAAAAAGTCAAAAATATCAATTTTGTATTCAGATTTTTTTGTTGTAGCGGCAACAGAAATACACATTCTGTGAAAACTTAAACTCTCTACCTATTACGGTTCGTGAGATACAGCCCACTGAAAGTCGGACGGACGGACGGACAGCGGAGGCTTAGTAATAGAGTCCGTTGGCACCGCTTGGGTACGGAATTCCATGTCTCACTGAAAATATAAACTACTTAAGATATAGCCTTGAGCCTTCAGGTCATCTTTATATATTTATTACAATGATACTTATAATAATATCATTCTAAAAGAGCAACAAAGTTGTAACCAATTCTTTTAATTCCAATAACGATTATCATACAGAGTTGAACTTTGAACAGACAAAGCATTGATGCCTTATTATAGCAGATATAGTACCTCCTAACATTGCAATCACTAGAATTGTTAGCGCACCACTACATGCAGCGAAATCCACACATCTGTTATCGCACTCGTAATTCGACAATCAACTTAAAGGCATTTTGATGCGTGTTATGCACCAGGAAATCGTATGGCGGACGATTGTGTCCATGGACTTCGTTTAGAAGGAGGTACTATTTTGGACAGCAATGTTTCCCTCTATCTTGGTAATGTTATTGGACAA
Source organism: Drymonia ruficornis (assembly GCA_947859195.1). NCBI lineage: Eukaryota > Metazoa > Arthropoda > Insecta > Lepidoptera > Notodontidae > Drymonia > Drymonia ruficornis. The sequence goes on from OX401923.1 coordinate 2,153,070, forward strand.
AAGCAAATATTTTCTCCGAGTATACATTGTTCGCGAATTAATTAGATAAGGGTTCTGTTCAAATAATGTTGGATTTTAATTTAATTTAGTGTTAAAATGAAAGTTTTCGTTTTAATTTAGTGAAGAGTGGTTATGTGCAAAGTTTGTTAACCCCTCCTATTATATGCTCTTTGGGCCTCCGCAGACTAGCTACTTTTAGCATCGGCGATTTTGATGCTGCGTCTCGCTCGTTCGTGCTCGAAGAAACGCGACGCAGCATCGATACGTCACAAAATCGCCGGTCGCCGATGCTAAAAGTAGCTAGTCTGCGGAGGCCCTTTAGAAGAAGATTAGACATTCTTTGACATTTTTAGAGATCCGGACCTCTCGTACGTTCATCATCATCATCATCTCAGCCGAAATACAACCACTGCTGGACATATGCCTCCCCCAAGGTTCGCCACAATGACCGGTCTTGCGCTGCCCGCATCCAGCGGATTCCCGCGACCTTCACCAGGTCGTCAGTCCACCTTGTAGGAGGCCTACCCACGCTACCTTAAAAAACATCCAGGATGCTCTGATTGGATGTCCGCGGGACCGGAAATGACGAAAAGACGAGTCAGAAGCCTACTTTTTTATAAAATTGAGGTAGCAAACAAGCGTACGACCCGCTTGCTGTCTCACTCATCGTACAAAACGCAGCTGTAAGAGCTACTTTGCGCCGATTTTTTGTGAGAGGGTGGTACTACCCAGGCCGAGCCACGTATATGAGCTGCAGTCGATTGGCTACAGCTTGGCTCTACTGCAAATAAACCTGCTCACACCATCTGCTGTAAAGTTAGCCCAGTCTACTTAGTCCACGGCACTACGATTAGTTCGCTTTTTAGACATCAATAAAATCTAAAGTATAAGAGCTATGCAATTGAAAATTAATTTTGTTAATGAGTGCACTATTGACATCATATTCCGAGAATTTCGGTTATCTGGTATAATCCAAACCCATGTTATGAGGGTTCAAAAAAACGACGAAACTCTTCGAGAAACGGTAGCGCTTCATTGTTTCGTGTTGGCGGGGGACACTACCATGCCCCCAGATTTTATATTTTTGTATATATTTTGCACTTGGTTCCAAAAATAACTCGTTGCCAATATAGTACCTTAAATCGTAATAAAATACTGAAATTTATTAATGCAGTTTATAACGAATCCGCACAGTGGGGCTAACTCGATCACAAAAATGAATCACTTTATGATCATAATATGATTCACCGAAATCGTAAGATGGTTACTCCCAAGCAATTCATATTACGAATCGCAATTCATCTATTTGACAGTTATATGAAATTGGTAATATGGTCCACGAAGAAAGACGAATTGCAATGTTGCAAATTGTCAATGTCAATTTAATGACAAATAGGTCAGAGAGAAACTTATATATAGGAAATAGGTACCATACCTATTTATCATAACCTATGAAGATGTTTATTGTTTTTTATGTATTACGAAATATTACTTAACATGAACATCAAGAGTCTCCACGACGACCCCTCAACATGCCAACGCAGGTGCTCTAGGTTGATAGAATTATCAATTATAATAATATTATGTTCTGAGTGTGGGTAATTGGAACAAAAGTGGTGAATCATGATTTGTAAAAGGTAATTTGTCAATAATGTATCCGCCACTTTATTGACAGGGTTTGGGGGGTATTTTGTAGGCATAGCCAAAAGAGCCTTATCTGTGTTTGACACATTTCAAAACTTATGCCTAGTTACCTACCTATACTTGACACTGGCTATATGAGAGAGCAAAGACATAACAAAAAAAGAAAAACGATAAAAAAATCCCTCGTAAGTTACGATAGGGATTTTTTTTATGGCTTCGTTCTCTCATATAGCCAGTGTTAACGTAAGGTACCTAGGTAGGTACCTAGTATTTTTCTTTAAAGTACCTAAGGGCGGCCACATAGGTACATACGGAATTCCGAATCGGTGGTTCCGTACGCGATACGTCCATACATTGATGGATGGATGACATGAATTTACTGCGTTTGGAACCACCGATTCGATATTTCGAAACGGGATTCCGATTCGGAATTCCGTATGTATGAGACCGGCCTAAGTCACAAAGGTATAGTCAAAGGTGACGAGCTCTCAGTGATATCTACCTACTGAGGGAGGTTTGCATAGTCCATTCCGCCTTTTTGTCATCATTGCACAAACTGGACTACGCAGGCAAGACGGAGCGTCTGGCTGGCCGGACTTAACAGGAAAACCAGCTCAGTCAGAGTGGGAGGCTTGAAGTCCTACCTACTGCGTCTCTATCGTGAATCATATAGCGCAGCGGATACCGTCAAGTAGGTACCTAATAGGTGCCATTTCGAACTACAAAAACCATTAAACGTGAATCAACAAAAAAAAATTGCCCGATTTTCAATAATTTTAAAGATGTTACTATACCTTATAATGTATTTTATGTACGTATCTAATTAATGTTTTTACAAAAGCAATTATTCTTAATAAAATAAGATCAAAATAAATTCAACCATAACTTTATGGATTTTATCGTTTTTCTATAGCAACCTTGAATACCATGGCTCTAAAGGGCTTGTATCTAGGGCAGTAAAACAAATTTAAAAAAAAAAAGGATTCAGATATGAAATTGTCTATGGAGCAGAATTGCTCGTGAATCGCGGTTCATCTGTGCCCATATTACCGAAATTAGATGAAATGCAAAACGGTTCATTTGATGAATTGGAATTGCAATTCATAAGCAATATTGCATAGTGACGCAGTTAGACCCGCAGAACTCAAAGTCATGACTTTCAAATTCCAAAAAGTTTATGTCGTTGGGAACCAGTTGAAAAATTCGTAAACAAAACATTAATTAAAATTTGCCGTCTGTCATATCTTTAATCCTTGTACCACATCTGGTACTTCCCGTAGAGTCTGTAGAACACGTCCCAGAATGCATTCCTGCTGTGGATCGGTCTTCCTTGCACTGTGAACTCTGCATTCATGTCCAGGTGTGGTTTTGTGGTATTCGTCACTGGCGGCCATTTGAATGGTAGCAGATCGGTCGGCTCTGGAGTCGGGTCACTGGAGAAAGTGAGAAATGCATGTATTAAAAAGGTTAGTTACCAACTTATCAGGGTCCCAAGTCCCTAACAGTTAACCATTGCGAAACCACTGGTCTCTAATATTATCTTCGTGAATTCTTCGTTGAAAATCGTATATTCTGTCGACAAAAATATTTGGCCATCGAGCGCCAACAATTCTTCATCGTCATATCGTATAGCTAGTGGCCAACCTGATAAGACTGGACCAAGACGCCCGCAGATCTCTGACACGGCTTACCGACTGCTGTATATATGATAACAACTAGGACCAAGTTTGTTCGTGCTTCACGAAGCATGGAGACGCTCAGTACAAATGTCACTAAATGGTCATTCATCTCTGACTGACCATGCCAAGCGTTACTTAAGCTCCCATCGCTTGCCTATCAGTAATTGCAACTGGCTATGAGCGCCAATAATTTACGATTTAAATTATGAAGAATTCACAAAGCTCATATTCGAAAACAATGCTGGAAAACGTAATGGTAAAAGGCTTTGAAGAAGAAGTAAAAATACTCAAGCTTGAAATTGTTCATATTTAACGTACAAATAAATTTAACTCACCCGTATTTAGCAAAATTAGTCCATAGTGTTGTCATTCTATCAATCACCAGCTGATCAACTGCATTCGGAGGGTCAGGGAATACTTCTAAATCGAAGATGTACGCAAGCTCGTCTGAATGTATCGCTACAGATTCATTTATATTTAACTCTATTCTCATCTCATTTCTATCACCGCTATGCGAGAAAACGTAGCTATAAACAGCTGGAGATCCGTCTTCTATGAACTGGTTAATCATTCTATGGGTGGAATGTGCGTATGCGATGTCACTTGCATAATCCACTACCTCATGCCTCATATCGTGACTAATATCCTTATCCCCAAGATAAAAGTGTTTAATGGTCTTCAAAGCTTCATCATAAAGTTCCTCATTAAAGTCTTCTCCTTCAGGGAATCCCATATAAAATTGTTCAGTGAAGCTGTAATTCTCAAAGTATGCTGCATCCCGAGCAAACAGCTCTCCCACTTCTTGTGCGGTATGACCAATCATGATTTTTGTGTTCGCAACTTTAGGTGCATTTCGTACATTCATAGGGTGTTCCGGCATAAAGATTTCCACTCCATCAAAGGGTTTCTCGACACATGGTTTGGTTACACGGCGTCTACCAGCCGAAATCAACAGTTCCGCTCCCGCCACGACTAGTTCATGTGGATCAAGAGTAGTAAGATATGACAACGCATCTTGGATATCAGTAGCATTATATCCGAAGTGTGCTGCTAAAACGAACGGTACTGTTGGTTCAGATTGCACGAATACCCAGTAGCTCAATGCTGAACCACTTTGAATAATCACTTGATCGAATAGCTTCTCATGTGGAGAGTATAAGTGTAGATTTGTTGCCATTCCACCAGCGCTCTGTCCGAAAACGGTGATTCTGGACGTATCACCTCCAAATGCACCTATATTCTCATTGATCCATCTGAGAGCAAGCACTTGATCCTTAAGGCCTTGGTTGCCGGGAAGTTCAGGACTGTCCGCGCATATGAAACCGTAAACTCCGAGACGGTAGTTCAATGCTACAACAATTACGTCATGTCTCAATAAAAAATGCGCTCTGCCACCGTGTGTTAAGGTACTCCCTCCGGCCCAGCCTCCTCCGTGGATCCAGACCATCACAGCTAGGCGGTTCTCTGAGCTCGCGCTTTGAGGAACGTAGATATCAAGTTCAAGACACTGAATTTCACCTCTGAGTCCATGCCGTCCGGTTCGAGGACATTCGGTTGCAATTTCATCGGCATAATAAACGCTGTCGAAACCTGGATGAGGCGTTGATGGCTATAATGGATCGAAAAATAATATATTAATACACCTCGATTAGCTAGTTAGTAATTTCAATTTTAAATTATTTTATAAACCACTACCCTTGAGGAGACCTATGTCTACAATCCGCATAGTCAGAGAACTTGACTAGTAACAAAGATTCGCTGAAAACAATCTACAATAAACCTCACTCACCCCAAATGGATTGCTCTCATTAACAACCCCGTACGGTATTCCTAGGAACTTGTAGTAATCACCGTCATCAGCTATAAGGCCTCTTATCAACCCCTTGTTTGTGGAAATCGTAGGTCCTTCCCGGGACTCTTTATCCGATAGACCCCATACTAACAGTTCAGAGTCTAGCCCCAAAATTGCAATGACTCCGAAAAATTTAACGATGTTTCGAGTCTTCATTCTAGATAGGGAAACTATGATAATCTATGTGCCATCCAGCAAAGATTATTATTTTATTGCTGAATTTAATCTTATCATGGTTTAGTTGCGTGATGGATATTACGTTAATGATGATACGAGTCATTCATTTAAGCAATTACTCAAATATACTTTTGCTTGTCATCTTAAGATTACAGATCTCTAGATCGGTATCTCTAGATATAAATAACTGTGCGGTCCGTGGTGATCGCATCTTTTGCGTGATAGGTTGATAGTCTTGATGGCATGATTGAGTGATAGGAATTATACTCGAGTATTTAATTTCAGACATTAATTGATCACTTGATTGACATGATATGATACATATGATATGATACATGGTAATGGTTGATAGTGAGCCGCGCGACCGTCTAGATATAACGAACCGTGCAAACTGATATAAATGATTGCCTCAATCGCGAGGCTCACGTAAGTTGCCGACGCGGCAGAATGTGCGAGTTGCCTCGTACATGCTCCCCCGACAGAACAAGAACAGGTGAAACGTTCGTGATGAAGAGATGCTACAAGATGATTGATAATGCTTCTATTTACTCTTGTTAACTGATAGAAAACAAAAGCAGGTGATTAAATCTAAGGGCCACCGGAGACTTGCTAGCATCGGTGATCGGCGACTTAGTCGCTTTACCGAAGCTCGATGCAGCAACTGAACGCTATACCCCGCACACTTAAAAACGCCGAACGCAGCGACTGAGTCGCTTTTCGGAAGCTCGATGTTGCGACTGAACGCTGCACCCCAGACACTTGCGGTTGCTTCGATGCCGGTCGCAGCGATTTTTCATGTTGACTACAGGCTACCGGATCAGCATCGGAGCAGTCGCTGCGTCCGATCGCAGGAAGTCGCATAATTGCGATGCTGCATCGATGCAGTCGCAAAATCGCCGATCGCCGATGCTAAAAGTAGCAAGTCTGCGGAGGCCCTAAAGCGAATTATATTCAACACTGACGACTTGTCACTGACGACGTATACCTAGCGCGCGAAATTCACTTGTTTTGCTTTTCGACTTTAGCCAAGCACTGCACACTTTTACTAGGGCCTATTTGATTGTCATTATGCTCACTGCCCTGATTACTATTATTGATTGCTATTATGCGTCGTTGATACCGCGGAACCCTACTACGCACTGATCAATTGCTCTGCCTTGAGTATCGACGAATGCGCGTGGCCGGGCAGTCGGCCGCTGCCCTGGTGCCGCAGCCTCCCCAGCAACTGCCGCCGCTGAAGATCTCAGCTGTAAGCTCCTCATTCCCCAACAAGACAAGACAAGAACAGGGCGGTGATCCAGAACTATCAGGTACAAGAGACCAAGCCGTCGATCCCAATAATAAGACCGGCTACGCCACTAGGTGGACCGGGGACGACGCGCCAACCAGCAATGGCGGAGCTACCTGCAGCAAGGCCAGGTATGTCGCATCAATATAGTTGGGCGGAATCAACTGCTAATACGCAGCCAGCAACATTTAGGGCACAGCGTGTCAGCAGCAAAACAGATGAGTTACTGAGAAAGCAAGCTAGTCTAACGTTATAACAATAAAAGGTATTATAATAATAAACAGCTCATCTTTACCACACATATCAATAGTCTCATGAATATACCAGTGTCGCAACAAACATCGTTCGGACACTTCAAGAAGATCCACGATACGTCACTGGAATCACTAATTTAGTGGCGCGGCGTCCCCGGCCCACCTAGTGGCATAGCCGGTCTTATTATTGGGGTCGACGGCTAGGTCTCTTGTACCTGATAGTTTTGGATCGCCGCCGTGATCTTGTCGAACCGTTCCTTAGTACGTTCATACACCTTAGAAGTAAAATATTCGTGAGACCTGACCTAATCTCATACCCACATATCTTTAAATTATTGTCCTGAAACTCCTGCCAGTATTTATCCAGGGTTTCGAGGCTACGTTTGATGTTATCGCCGGTCTTGCGCTCCGGTCCATCTTTCTTGAAGTTGGTGTAAACCTGATCTATGGCTTCAATCAACTGCTGCTGATTTAACAATAGGTCTTCCATCCTTGCTTGATGATCGGAAAAATTAAGAAAGATCTTACTTGATAATCCTTGCTATATACTTGGAGTGGCGAACCGTGGTGCTCACCGAGACTAACAAGAAAGCCTTGCTAATCGTAGTCACTCCAATCCTGATGAACAGCGGAATGTCCAAAGTTCGTGCTAGTTCACCTCACGTAAACATCGTCCTGTGGCCCGATTCACGTAACCAAAACCGAAACGATGTCTCAGCGATATAGTCGTTGATAGCCTTTTCGTTGCGAAAAAAGGCTATCAACGACTATATCGCTGAAACATCGTTACGATTTTGGTTACGTGAATCGGGCTACTGATATGTGTACTCGCGAGGCCCTTAGTCGAAGGACCAAAAAGATGTGCGGTCCGTGGTGACCGCAACAATCTTTTGCGTGATAGGTTGATGGTATGATTGATTGATAGGAATTATACTCGAGTATATAATTTCAGATATTTATTGATCACTTGATTGATATGTTATGATACATGATAATGGTTGATAGTGAGCCGCGCGACCGTCTAGCTATAACGAACCGTGCGAACTAATATAAACGATTGCCTAAATCGCGAGGCTCACATAAGTTGCCGACGCGGCAGAATGTGCGAGTTGCCTCGTACAATAACATATTGTTATAGTTCTTGCAATTCACGAAGGCGACCGGCCCTTGGTTGTGTAAATACGTTTCTGTATACGTGTTAATGTTTGCGTTTACGGGTCCGCCACGCACGCACTCTGTCAAAATATGTTTGTATAAGTCGAACACAACCAAGGGCCGGTCGCCTTCGTGAATTGCAAGAACTTTAACATTATGTTATATCTAGAGATACCGATCTAGATATCTGTAATCTTAAGATGACAAGCAGAAGTATATTTGAGTAATTGCTTAAATGAATGACTCGTTATCATCATTAACGTAATATCCATCAAGCAATTAAACCATGATAAGATTAAGTTCAGCAATAAAATATTAATCTTCGCTAAATGGCACATAGATTATCATAGTTTCCCGATCTAGAATGAAGACTCGTAACTTAGTTATTATTTTCATTGCAATTTTGGGGCTAAACTCTGGACTGTTAGTATGGGGTCTATCGGATAGAGAGTCCCGGGAAGGACCTACGATATCCACAAACAAGGGGTTAATAAGAGGACTGATAGCTGATGATGGTGATTACTACAAGTTCCTAGGAATACCGTACGGGGTTGTTAATGAGAGCAATCCATTTGGGGTGAGTGAGGTTTTTTGTAGATTGTTTTCAGCGAATCTTTGTTACTAGTCAAGTTCTCTGACTATGCGGATTGTAGACATAGGTCTCCTCAAGGGTAGTGGTTTATAAACGAATTTAAAATTGAAATTACTAACTAGCTAATCCAGGTGTATTAATATATAACTTTTCGGTCTATTACAGCCATCAACACCTCATCCAGGTTTCGACAGCGTTTATTATGCCGATGAAATCGCAACCGAATGTCCTCGAACCGGACGGCATGGACTCAGAGGTGAAATTCAGTGTCTTGAACTTGATATCTACGTTCCTCAAAGCGCGAGCTCAGAGAACCGCCTAGCTGTGATGGTCTGGATCCACGGAGGAGGCTGGGTAGGAGGGAGTACCTTAACACACGGTGGCAGAGCGCATTTTTTATTGAGACATGACGTAATTGTTGTAGCATTGAACTACCGTCTCGGAGTTTACGGTTTCATATGCGCGGACAGTCCTGAACTTCCCGGCAATCAAGGCCTTAAGGATCAAGTGCTTGCTCTCAGATGGATCAATGAGAATATAGGTGCATTTGGAGGTGATACGTCCAGAATCACCGTTTTCGGACAGAGCGCTGGTGGAATGGCAACAAATCTACACTTATACTCTCCACATGAGAAGCTATTCGACCAAGTGATCATTCAAAGTGGTTCAGCATTGAGCTACTGGTTATTCGTGCAATCTGAACCAACAGTACCGTTCACTTTAGCAGCACACTTCGGATATAATGCTACTGATATCCAAGATGCGTTGTCATATCTTACTACTCTTGATCCACATGAACTAGTCGTGGCGGGAGCGGAACTGTCGATATCGGCTGCTGGTGTACCCCGTGTAACCAAACCATGTGTCGAGAAACCATTTGATGGTGTGGAAATCTTTATGCCAGAACACCCTATGAATGTACGAAATGCACCTAAAGTTGCGACCACAAAAATCATGATTGGATATACCGCACAAGAAGTGGGAGAGCTGTTTGCTCGGGATGCAGCATTCTTTGAGAATTACAGCTTCACTGAACAATTTTATATGGGATTCCCTGAAGGAGAAGGCTTTAATGAGGAACTTTATGATGAAGCTTTGAGGACCATTAAACACTTTTATCTTGGGGATGAGGATATTAGTCACGATAAGAGGCATGAGGTGGTGGACTATGCAAGTGACATCGCATTCGCACATTCCACCCAAAGAATGATTGACCAGTTCATAGAAGACGGATCTCCAGCTGTTTATAGCTACGTTTTCTCGCATAGCGGTGATAGAAATGAGATGAGAATAGGGTTCAATATAAATGAATCTGTAGCGATACATTCAGACGAGCTTGCGTACATCTTCGATTTATTAATATTCCCCGACCCTCCGAATGCAGTCGATCAGCTGGTGATTGATAGAATTACAACACTTTGGACAAATTTTGCTAAATACGGGTGAGTAAGAGTTAGTAGGTATTACGATATGAACAATTGCAAGCATGAGTATTTTTACCTCTTCTTCGAAGCCTTTCACCATTTTGTTTTCTTGCATTTGTCTTGGCGCTGATAGCCAGTTGCAATCATTAATCGGCAAGCGATGGGAGGTAAAGTAACGCTTGGCAAGGTCAGTCAGAGATGAATGACCATTTAGTGACATTTGAACTGATCGTCTCCATGCTTCGTGAAGCACGAACAGAGTTGGTCCCAGTTGTTAGACGTTAATCTATGTCAGAAGTCTTCGGGCGTCTTGAACCCCTCTTAAAACAAGTTGGCAACTAGCTATACGATATGACGATGAAGAATTGTTGGCGCTCGATATATTTTCGGCCAAATATTAGCAGAAGCCGATAACATACTGACTGCCAAGAATTAACAATTAAGAATTCACGAAGATAATATTAAAGACCAGTGGTTTCGCAATGGTTAATTGTTGCGGACCTGGGACCTTGATTATTTCGTTACTAACCTTTTTAAAGTATGTATTTCTCTCTTTCTCCAGTGACCCGACTCCAGAGCCGACCGATCTGCTACCATTCAAATGGCCGCCAGTGACGAACACCACAAAACCACACCTGGACATGAATGCAGAGTTCACAGTGCAAGGAAGACCGATCCACAGCAGGAATGCATTCTGGGACGTGTTCTACAGACTCTACGGGAAGTACCAGATGTGGTACAAGGATTAAAGATGGCAAATTTTAATTAATGTTATGTTTACAAATTTTAAAACTGGCACCCAACGAAATAAACTTTTTGAATTTTGAAAGTCATGACTTTGAGTTCTGTGCGGATTCTTAATAAACTAACACAGTGTTTACAAATAATAGTCTACGACAACACTAATAGATGGCGCCACTGGAAAATTTAGATCGCGGCAAAACAATCGAATTGGGTTTACATAAGTACTGAGTGAACTATTTCATTTCTATGTCGCTTCCTATTGATCATAGAACTTTACTCAAAAAAGTTTATAATGTTGTCATTATTTCACAAACCTTCTTCGAGCAAAATCGTATTTGTCGTACTGCAAGAGCTACTAGACATAAAATGTATTATTACCCGGTATTATCGTCATTATATTTGTTATTTGACCGTTGCCATGGAAACGTAACAAACAGGTATGTTTATGTTTCGTAAAAAAGCTGATTGAAGGTTAAAAACGAGTTGGTCGTGCCGTTGCCATGGAAACGTAAACAGAGAAAATACACAACTATAGATATAGTTCGTAAAATATAAATATAATTGTATTAATTTTTATACCCACTTAGCTAGTTTTGTTTAAACTAATAGTCGCATTTTTGAGTAAAGCACTATACAAGCCTTGGTCTCTAATGAGTGTACTGCTGACCACGCTATAATGGCCTCAAGCTAAGCTTCGCAACGCTCACGGCCTTCAAGCTTGGTCATCATAGCTACCCTTGCTGGCCGCGCTATAAAGGCCTCGACCTTTGGTCTCCGCCTTTATTTTAGCTTGTCCATCAAGGGTTGCAATGCTGACCGCGCTGTGAAGGCCTGGAGCTGCGCTGCGCCGCGCTTTCGGCCATCAACAACGCGGTCAACAACACACTCATTAGAGACCGCGGCAGTAATGTACTATTAGTGCCTAGCTCCGGATCTAGCTTCCACCTCGTGAGACTATTTCTAGACTATAATAAATTAGAGTTCCTAGGCTAACTATCGTAGCTAATACGCGCTTTTACACCTGCTGGCATACGTATGCGAGGCGGTCACTATTTTCCAAAGTTTGTTTTTTTCGTAATAAAACGTACATTCCAACCTTCAACGTTGTTTTCGCTGGATTTTCTACCCGAACCACTAACAGTTGGGTATTTTATTACGATTTAATATCACGATACTAAATTGGCAACGTGTTATTTTTGGAACCAAGTGCAAAATAGTATGTATATACAAATAAATAAAAATGTTATGTCTGTTTGTAACATCAAAATAACAGTTTTTACTGAATGCATATGAATGATAAAAAAATTAGGCACTTCGCTGATGTGGACACGGCTAGAATTGTTTATTTCAGTTACTTCCATAGCATAATGTCGTATGGCATACTGCTTTGGGGGTGCTCTGCAGAAAAGAGCTATAAGGGCCTCCGCAGACTAGCTACTTTTAGCATCGGCGATCGGCGATTTTGATGCTGCGTCTCGCTCGTTCGCGCTCGTAGAAACGCGACGCAGTATCGATACGTCACAAAATCGCCGGTCGCCGATGCTAAAAGTAGCTAGTCTGCGGAGGCCCTAAGACCTATTTACAACCTAGCTCCTAGAGTCTCCCTCAGAGAAAAAATTAAAGAAATGAATATTCTAACTGTGGTGTCACAATTTATTTATGAAAACCTAATTTATGTTAAGAAAAATGTCAACAACTTTGAAAAAAGGAGCGATGCTCATTCGATAAATACACAAAAACAAGCTATCCGTATATGTAACTCGTCTCCACAGAATAAGTAATTCCTTTGTAGGGCAATGCATACGCTTGTACAACAAACTTCCTAAAGAAATCCGAGATTTGCCTGTCAATAAGTTTAAAACTATAGTTAACACAAAACTCCGTCAGAAGGCCTATTACAAAATCTCGGATTACTTGGAAGATAAATCAGCTTGGGACTGATCGCTCAAATACACATAGTTAATAACAGTGTCATGTTAAAGTGTAGCGTGTCTTGCCTTGCTTATTTCGCAGGGCAGCACACTGGAGCTATTGTTTACCAAAATACATTGTATTAAAATAAGTAAATGGCGATTTAAAACATAAAAATAAATTAAAACAATCTAAAAAAGACAAGCCCGCTGAGTTTCTTGCCGGATCTTCTCAGTCGAGGTCGCGTTTCCGATCCGGCAGTAGAATTTAAGAAAAAATGTAAAATGACAATTTGTGAGTGCCCCCGCAGGCCTAAACAGTCTGTCTCTCTGTTTGTTCCGGTTAATCTCGGGAACGGTTGTACCGATTTTGACGTTGACCACATTGGCGATACCGACATGTTTTCAACATTATTTGCCGCAAACGACTGGGTCGTACTAGGGCGTGCAGTTTCGTAGATTTTCAATTTCGGAATTGGCCTACGAAATTGGGCTCGTCAGTTTCGAAATTTCGGAATTCCGAAATTAAAACGACATTTTGGTAAATCGATTATAAATTCCAATTTTACTGTAAAATTTGAAATGTTTAGTATAAATTAGTGTTTTAACATTAGATATGTCGTTTTCGAATCATTTTACGACGAAAAATTGCTTCCAGCCGCAGCTTTAACTAGCGCTAGATTTTATTCTGGAGCTAGACTCCTAATATCGTGATAATATGTTTAGTGAAAACTTCGTTACAATCGGTTGAGCCATTTTCTTGTGATGCTCGAACATGAGTACAGATATACAGACAAACAGACAACAAACCAAAAACATTTCATTCAGACACCTTCAAAAATATTTTCACAGACCCAGCTCAGGCAATTACTTAATTGATAAATAAAATAAAGCGTAGCGCTATATGGGTGTGAATCGTGGACCCGCATTGAAAGAGACGAGCATAGGGTAGATTGAAACGTTTGAAATGTGGTGATGAAGGATAATGGACAGAAATCTGTTACAAATGAGAGTCAAATAAAGAAGAACGTTTAGAAACAATACTTAGTAGCAGAAGAAAAATGTTTTCATCTCATACAATATGACAACATTATGAAAAACATCTTCGAAGAAAAGATAGAAGGAAAGCGATGATGAAAAGACGCTAGACCAGGAATAAATTACATGAGCCAGATTTATTTTAGGGTTGATATCATATCGTATCAGGAGGTGAAAGATACTGCCCTAGACTGGGAATGATGGAAAGAGCTTCATCAGCTACAATGACAAGGGCCTTCGGGTACCTAAATAGAAGAAGAAGATAAAATAAGCAAAGTCTCCACATTGCTGGACGGTCTCATCGCCGTAATTAGATCAATATTATTAAGCGAAAGACCTCAGCAAGCTGGACCATTGACCGTTAGAAACCATAGCAAAGTCAGCAAACGAGTAACCTGCCTCAAATTGAATGAAGGACTTGTCATGTTAAGCAAAATCAGGGATCTTGGTGCAAATCGCTACTCTAATGGAGACTCGAGACTATTGAAAAATAAATGTCCACTAAAGGGACTTCAAGTGCTATGAAAAGATGACGTTAAGAAGGCCGCACGGACTGGAAAGGTCCTGTTAGTCAGATAAATGGAGGATACTGAAGGAAGTCTATACGAAATAGTCAAAGGAGAATTAGGATTTTTTGGGGAAAATTTCGAAAGGACAATAAAAACAGTCTGGGCTCTTTCCTTACCCGACACTGATTTCACTTCTGTGCCGTTGATCTATTCCACAAATTTCTAGCCTTCACCTTCATGATCTGGTCCTCTGTGCCGTGCCTCGTGCACGTGCCTCTGCCTAACCTAATCTCATGATTAGCAAATGGGTCTTCTACTATTGATCAAATTCGGATTAATAAGAAACAGGTTCAGGACAGAAATACATAATAATAACCCTCGCTCTATAGCTATTTCGTGCCTCTATGATAATGTTCATACGTTTTCTTGGGTTTGGTTTCATAGACTTTAGTTTTACGCATCATGTTTAGGCTCAATAAGTTAAAACTGAGAGAAAGTCCAGGCTGATAAAAGCCTTTGATTTGAAAGTCTTGATGAAACATGTCGAATTTTGCCCCGCCTTGATAAACCCCTCCAGGGGGCTTACCACAAGCTCTTATTGCGATTCAATTACAGGAACGTATTAACGTTTCAGCGACTTTTTGTGCAATGACGTACCTTATTGTCATGACAATAAGAAACGTCGTTAAAACGTTCCTATAATTGAATCGCAATAAGAGCTTGTGGTAAGCCCCCGGGAAATATGAACAGTTTTGGGAATATAAGTAGTATCCCTCTCACATAATGTTTTTTTACTTTTATTCTCAATATTTAGGTCGCGGGATATTATTCTACAGGCATTTTAATAGTTCCATAATGTTCTAGTTCCAATATAAAGACTCTAGGATAGCGCACGAAATGGAAAAATGATTCATTCAAGAATTACGGCAGCTGTTAAGAAACTAAATTTAATTTCGGATTCCGAAACTGAATGGCCAAAATTCCGAAATTTCGAAATTATGAAATTTCGGAATTTCGGAATGCACCCCCTAGGTCGTACTGTGTCCATGGACTTCGTTCATCAGCTACTAAAATATTATTTCGGACTTTTGATACCTATATTAAATATACCTCAGATTAAATAAAAACAAGATACAACCAAGCGAACAACGAAGTGAGGCCCGGCCGGTTAAAACTACGCTTTGCCGATTACATACACAGTTACACACATAGACGTACAATGAAACTACGCCACGCCTAGTTCGCGGCGCGTCACACTTCGTTGTTCGCAACGTCGTATCTTGTCTTTTTTAATTGATCTGAGACCTACACACATTTACTATTTTGAAAGACGAAAAAAAACTCTGTCGATCAAAGGTTGAATAAATTAAAGTCAATAATTGATAGCATAGTGCGTGATTTAAGATTATAGGAGGGAATTATAATGCTGTTTTGTTATACAGCTAATAGATACAGTCGGGAATTAAAAGGTTAACCACCTTAGAGTCGACTTTTCCTTGCACGAGTGCAAGAAACAGAAATGCCAACATTTCAGTGCAAGAACCAGAGTTGTCAACATTTTAATAACATTGTCAATATGTTGCTACAGTCCGTTCACCATAAGATGGAAATTGGAAGCATTGCCTACGGTGCTACCAACTATATATCCTCTTACCCCCCATTATCTAAACTTGTATGTACCCACCACAGACACTAGGTACTACTTTTTTTTTTTTTATAGGACTGCGGTGGCAAAAAAGCGTACGGCCCGCCTGATGTTAAGCAGTTACGGTAGCCTATAGATGCTCACAATACCAAAGGTATTGCTCGCACATTGCCTACCTGAAGGGGGCTTACGGCTTACGGCTCTCTCACTCATCGTACGAAACGCAGCTGTAATAGCTGCTTTACGCCGATCTTCTGTGAGAGGGTGGTACTACCCCGGTCGAGCCAGCCCGTTTATGAGCTGCAGTCAACTGGCTACAGCTTGGCTCTACCACCTTCAGACTACTACTTGCATATTTTAAAATAATATACAGTTATAAGACTAGGATGGTTGTAAATGACATGGGACATCTTACGGTGAACGGACTGTATGTTTACGTGTGTAGTATGTGACATTGACAGGCACTGGGGAATGACAATAGTTTTAATAAGAAACTTAAAAACCAAAGAGGATATAATGAATCAGTTTGAAAACTGGTTAAGGTTTTCATACCCCAACTGTACCTACTTACATGAGTAGCTACTAGCACGATAATAATAATGATGATAAATAAATTCTATATTTATTTAAAAATAATAAGTCTATAATTTATCATGATAAGATCACGATTCATTGATTAATGGCTTAACAAGATTAAAAACAGTGACTTTTGCAAATTTTTTGATGAATCTGGTGGCCCATTTGCGTTATGTTATTTACCAAAATACCTACATTTAATTAAAATAAGTAAATGGTGATTTAAAAAAAACAATGTAAAAAGGCAAGCCCGCTGAGTTTCTTGCCGGATCTTCTCAGTCGAGGTCGCGTTTCCGATCCGGCGTTAGAATTTAAGGGAAAAAAATGTAAAATGACAATTCTGCCGCACAATTTATAAACGCAGTAAGTACAACTGATTGCTTTGGAACTTACTGCGTTTATAAATTGTGCGGCAGAATTTGTAAGTGCCCCCGTAGGCCTAAACAAAAAACGCTTCAACTATTGACTAAATGAAAATACACAATATTAAACATCAGAACGTTAGAAATAAACTTTATTTTCTGATTCATGTTTCAATGTTTTTAAATTTTGTAGAATATAAGTAAAAAATATTATGTTGTGTAATTGCACATTCTCTCCACAATGGCTCACAGATATACTACCAGTTTTTTTATAGCCGAGGATGGCACATTGGCAGATGGTCCACGTGATGGTAAGTGGAGGCCGCCGCCCAGGACATCTGCAACTTAAGGGGAGCAGCCGCGGCGCCGACCTTTTAGGGACCTGTAAACATGCCTTTTGAAGAACCCCATGTTGTAGTGCAAAGGAAATATTTCGGAAGGGAGATCGTTACGTATATTTGTAAGATAAACTATATGTGAAACAAAGTAATCCTTAAAACCTTTTTAAAAACATCTTTTGGGATATTTGGACGTTAGTCGATTCAATTGGTGCATCCTGATGCCTCGCATCTCGCCTGAGCCGGTGATGACGTAATGTCTATGCGTTCCGACGTCAAAACTGAGTGCTCGGGCGCGGCATGCGCCTGATATAGGCGTAGCCAATTATTTTATCCATTTTTTTTTTTATAAATGCAGTCGCCTCGCCTTGTAGCTTGTATCCTTGTTCAAGCCTTAATGTTGTCCAGCATGGTAGCCAAAGAAGAAGCGTTTTTTTTATAGGATTGTGGTGGCAAATAAGCTTACGGCCCGCCTGATGTTAAGCAGTTACCGTAGCCTATAGATGCTTACAATACCAAAGGTATTGCTCGCACATTGCCGACCTGAAGGGGAGTGGGATGGAGGGAGGGGGAGGGGGGGGTGGGCTTACGGCTCTCTCACTCATCGTACGAAACGCAGCTGCTTAGTTTGGGACCATACAGTTGGTGTGTCAGTCTGGCGATATTTATTTATTTATCTAATCAACTCGCTACTGTTACCACAAAATATTAACGTGCCGTTACACAAGCAGCGAGGTGCGGTTATAATAATCCGATTAAAGCTATAACTCAGCTCGCAGACGACACTTACATTAAATTATCTCAACCCCACAGGGTGCGATGTTAGAGTTTGTGAATACTTGCTATGAAATATAGAGTGTTCACAATAAATAATAAGTAAATATTGGTGGTAGAGCCAAGCTGTAGCCAATTGACTACACCTCATATATAGGCTGGCTCGACCGGGGTGGCACCGCACTCTCACAGATGATCGGCGTAAATAAGCACCTGCTTTCGTACGATCAGTTAAAGAACCAGAAGCCCAAACCCCCTCCCTTCCCCTCCCTCTGTGGGGAACAGGACTTCAGGTTGTTAACATGCTAGGGATCCCTTTGGCATTGTAAGCATCAATAGGCTGGTAATAGTAACTGCTTAACATCAGGCGCGCCATACGCTTGTTAGCTTTAGTCACATAAACTGTATTGTTTAGACTGCATTGTTTAGACTAAGCTTTTTTGATAAAAATAAACTTTATAATTATTATTATTTTTAAAAGGGGATTTCTGTGCTAATAATCACCCCGAGTCCATTTATTCAGTCCTAGTCCATTGTATGGTAGCCATAGTACAAGCGCTGCTTAGTTTGGGACCATACAGTTGGTTTGTAAGTCTCCATAACACACCTAGTAGCCATGACGGCCTCGCCAACCCCGTAGCCAAGTGAAAATATGTCAAAATATGACTAGTAACATACCTGGCGACCGACTGGCGACGGTCGCCAGTCCGTCGCCAGTCGGGCGCCAGGTAAGTTACCTGTCATATTTTGACATATTTTCACTTGGCTACGGGGTTGGCGACGTTTCCATGGCTACTAGGTGTGTTATGGCCCTAACTTATTAATTTATTACTATAAGAACATAGTCATATTTTACTCAAATCTAGGAATCGTTTCTTAAGAAAAAAAAAGGAAACAAAACATAAATAAATTTATTTAAAATTTCACATCTCAATCATCTCAATTTTCTTCAGTCCTTGTACCACATCTGGTACTTCCCGTAGACTCTGTAGAACAGGTCCAAGAATGCACTCCTGCTGTGGATCGGTCTTCCTTTCACTGTGAACTCAGCATTAATGTCCAGGTGTGGTCTTGTGGTGTTTGTCACTGGCGGCCATTTGAATGGTAGGAGATCAGTCGGCTCTGGAGTCGGGTCACTGGAGAAAGAGAAATACATGCATTAAAACGGTTAGACTGGGAAACCGACGCAAGCAGCACAGGACCGGTCGTTGTGGAAAACCTTGGGGAAGGCCTATATCCAATAGTGGACGTCTTTTGACTAAAATGATGATGATGATAAAAAAGGATGGTTACCAACTTATCAGGGTCCCAGGTCCCTAACAATTAACCATTGCGAAACCACTGATCTCTAATATTATCAACGTGAATTCTTAATTGTAAATCGTATATTCTTGGTGGTCAGCCAGTTCTATTAATAGTTGGCCGACAATGTATCGCCAAGAATTCTTCTTCGTCTTATCATAATGCTTAGTTGCCAACCTGGTAACAGAGTGGTAACAGAGTGGTTTAAGACCCCTGAAGACCTCTGACATGGGACCGACTTTTTAAGTGCTTCATGTAGCATGCAAACGCTCAGTTCAAATTTCACTAAATGGTCATTCATCTCTGACTGACCTTGCCAAGCGTTGCTTAACCCCCCCATCGTTTGCCGATCAGTGATTGCAACTGGCTATGAACGCCAAGAATTGACAATTTAAATAATAAAGAATTTACATAGATAATACTAGAAGACAAAATGGTAAAAGGCTTCGAAGAAGAGATAAGGTACTTACCCGTATTTAGCAAAGTTAGTCCAAAGTGTTGTCATTCTATCAATCACCAGCTGATCGACTGCATTCGGAGGGTCAGGGAATACTTCTAAATCGAAGATGTACCCAAGCTCGTCTGAATGCATCGCTACAGGTTCACTTATATTGAGCGATACCCTCATCTGATTTCTATCACCACCATGCGAGAACACGTAGCTATAAACAGCTGGAGATCCGTCTTCTATGAACTGGTTAATCATTCTATGGGTGGAATGTCCAAATGCCATGTCACTTGCATAGTCCACTACCTCATGCCTCATATTGTAACTAATATCCTCATCCCCAAGATAAAAGTGTTTAATAGTCCCCAAAGCTTCATCATAATCTCCCCCTGCAGGGAATCCCATATATAATTGATCAGTGAAGCTGTAATTCTCAAAGAATGCAGCATTCCGGTTAAGCAGTTGTCCTACTTCTTTTTCGTTATATCCAATCATGATTTTTGTGGTTGCAACTTTGGGTGCATTTCGTACATTCATAGGGTGTTCAGGCATAAAGATTTCCACTCCATCAAATGGTATCTCGACACATGGTTTGGTAACACCGTTCGAAATCGACTGTTCCGTTCCCGCCAAGAGTATTTCACTTGGTTCACGAGTAGAAAGATATGACAACGCATCTTGGATATCAGTAGCATTATATCCGAAGTGTGCTGCTAAAGTGAACGGTACTGATGGTTCAGATTGCACGAATACCCAGTAGCTCAATGCTGCACCACTTTGAATGATTACTTGGTCAAACAGCTTCTCATGTGGCGAGTATAAGTGTAGATTTGTTGACATTCCACCAGCGCTCTGTCCGAAAAGGGTGATTCTAGACGTATCACCTCCAAATGCACCTATATTCTCATTGATCCATCTAAGAGCAAGCACTTGATCCTTAAGGCCTTGATTGCCGGGAAGTTCAGGGCTGTCCGCGCATAGAAAACCGAAAATTCCGAGACGGTAGTTCAATGCTACAACGATTACGTCATGTCTCAGTAGAAATTGTGATCTGCTGCCTTGTGTTATAGTACTCCCTCCGAACCAGCCTCCTCCGTGGATCCAGACCATCACAGCTAGGCGGTTCTCTGAGCTCGCGCTTTGAGGAACGTAGATATCAAGTTCAAGACACTGAATTTCACCGGCTGCAGGTCCGAACCGTGCGGCTCGAGGACATTCGGTTGCGATTTCATCGGCATAATAAACGCTGTCGAAACCTGGATGAGGTGTTGATGGCTGTAATAGATTGCAAAATTAGTACATTACTGCTGCGGTCTCTAATGAGTGTGTTGTTGACCGCGTCGTTGATGGCCGAAAGCGCGGCGCAGCGCAGCTCCAGGCCTTCACAGCGCGGTCAGCATTGCAACTCTTGATGGACAAGCTAAAATAAAGGCCGAGACCAAAGGTCGAGGCCTTTATAGAGCGGCCAGCAAGAGTTGCAATGATGACCAAGCTTGGAGGCCGAGAGCGTAGCGAAGCTTAGCTTGAGGCCATTATAGCGTGGTCAGCAGTACACTCATTAGAGACCAAGGCTTGTATAGTGCTTTACTCAAAAATGCGACTATTAGTTTAAACAAAACTAGCTAAGTAGGTATACAAATTAATACAATTATATTTATATTTATTACGAACTATATCTATAGTTGTGTATTTTCTCTGTTTACGTTTCCATGGCAACGGCACGACCTACTCGTTTTAACCTTCAATCAGATTTTTAATAACGAACCATAAACATACCTTTTTGTTACGTTTCCATGGCAACGGTCAAATAACAAATATAATGATGATAATACCGGGTAATAATACATTGTATGTCTAGTAGCTCTTGCAGTACGACAAATCCGATTTTGCTCGAAGAAGGTTTGTGAAATAATGACAACATTATAAACTTTTTTGAGTAAAATATATTATTGCAACTCAGTACCTAGTCAGTAATTTAAATATTCTACAGTATAATTGACAGATTTATTTTTGTTTATCTAATCATACCACTTTGAAGCGTCCATAAGCTACGATAACCGCTTATCATTAGGCTGGCCAAACGCTTGTTTGTTGGTGGTATAAAAATATGATGTTAGATCGCATTGCAGTAATCGTCGTTGCGCACGCCAAATCCGTTATGTTTTATTTTATTTTGCTAGATGGCTTTGAAATCGAATGCCGCATCTATTGCCAAAACATTCATTCCTACTAGAAATTGAATTGCAAAAAATCATTAAGTCACCCAATAATTAGTTTTGCAAAATCCGATATGTGCTATTTAAAACCCGATATGTGCTCGAGAAACACATACCAATTCCGATATGTGTCAAAATCTGGTATGTGCTCATTTTCTTAAAAAAACATTTAACCGCTCCAGCCTCGATGATGCCTTATATGTATGCCTCTAGGCAACGCTGAGGGCGGACCTATTAATACTGCTTTTGGCATGTGCAACGACGAAATCACTTCTTATGATGAGGAGAACTATATCTCAAACCCGCATAGTCAGAGGACATGACTAGTGGCAAAGTATCATTAATTTTTTTTTACACAAAATATCACTTACCCCAAAAGGATTGCTCTCATTAACAACCGCGTACGGTATTCCTAGGAACTTGTAGTAATCGCCATCATCAGCTATCAGTCCTCTTATCAACCCCTTGTTTGTGGAAATCGTAGGCCCTTCCCGGGACTCTCTATCCGATAGACCCCATACTAACAGTCCAGAGGCTAGCCCCAAAATTGCAATGACTCCGAAAATTATAACGAAGTTTCGAGTCTTCATTCTAGACCGGGAAACAATGATAATCTATGTGCCACTTAGCAAAGATTAATGTTTTATTGGTGAATTTAATCTTATCGTGGTTTAATTACTTCACGTATATTATGTTAATGATGATAACGAGTTATTCTTTTAGCAAATCACTCAAATATACTTCTGATTATCATTTTAAGATTACAGACTCTAAATATATCATATGCTATAACGAGTAAGAGAGACATGTGACCGTCAAAAATAGTATGTCCTACTAAACGGAGTCCATGGACACAGTACGACTCAGTTGTTCGCGGAAATTTATTTATTTATTTATTAAACAAAATCCACAGCCCTCAGTAACAATATAATCCCTTACATAACTAAACTTACGGCCAATAAAGGATTTACATTATATAGTTATTAACTAGTCGAGCGAAAATTAGCAAAAAAATATATGAAAACACGAAATGTTGTTGTTGTTGTATGTTGTTCACATAATGTTGAAAACATGTCGGTATTGCCAATACGGCTCATCTTCTAGTCAATAATACGCATTAAGAAGCCTTTAAGTTGATTGCTAATGCGATAACAGATATTTGAATATCGCTGCATGTAATGGTGCGCTGACCACAAATCTAGTGATTGAAACGCTCGGTGGTACTAAGGATCAGCTAAAATTATACACCAATGGTTTACCCCAAATTTATAGAAACTTACATTGGTATTACAAATCACTTTTGTTCCTTAAAATTCTGTTTCCATCGTAAACTGGTTTAATATCTTTGAGGTAAATATTTAAAGTTGGCATCGATTGTTCTTATTAAGTGTATGAGTGTTGTGACAATACTCACGCCTATATCCCACGAGGGTAAGCAGGGACTATTGATTGCCACATGCCATGATTTTGACACACCTCTTTTGCTTCATCCACATTCATACATCTTCTCATGCACTGCCTTCGGTTGAGAGTGCTACGATTTTACCTACCTGGAAATTTTTATGTCTGGGATTTTTTCTGGTTAGTTAGAACTAGTTAATCATCAAAATAAAAAAGTAAATTCATTTTACATATCCTTTATTGTTTCATTCTTTGTACCACATCTGGTACTTCCCGTAGAGTCTGTAGAACAGGTCCCAAAAGGCATTCCTGCTGTGGATCGGTCTTCCTTGCACTGTAAACTCTGCATTCATGTCCAGGTGTGGTTTTGTGGTGTTCGTCACTGGCGGCCATTTGAATGGTATAAGGTTCGTAGTTTCAGGGGTTGGATCGCTGAAAAAAGAGAGAAGTACAAGGTTTAAAAAAGGGCTGATGACAGCCCTATAGGCCCGGCGATGAAGTTTCTATCGAATTTACAATTTTAATTGAATATTTTTAAATTGATTTCTTTGGACATTATTCCAAAAATAAATAATACATAATATTAGGCTATAGAGAAAAGATGAGGAGAAGAACTTTTCAAGCTTGCAGTTTATCTCGACTAGTTTATAGATGACAATATAAACTCACCCATATTTAGCAAAATTCGTCCAAAGTCTAGTCATTCTATCGATAACCAACTGGTCTTCCGCGTTAGGAGCCTCGGTGAATAGTTCCATATTGAACAGGTACCCAAGCTCGTCTGAATGCACTGCTCCAGTTTCAGTTATATTAGCCAGTACTTTCAACACATTCCTTTCACCGCTATGCGAGAAAACGTAGCTATAAACGGCTGGAGATCCGTCTTCTACGAACTGCTTAATCATTCTATGGCTGGAATGAGCGAATATGATGTCACTTGCGTAATCCACTATCTCATGCCTCATATCGAAATGAATGTCCTCATCCCCAAGATAAAAGTGTCCGATGCTCCTCAAAGCTTCATCATAATCTCCTCCTTCAGGGAATCCCATATACAGTTGTTCGGTGAAACTATAATTCTCAAAGAATGCTGCATTCCGGTTGAACATCATTCCTAGTTCTATATCGTTATATCCAAGAATGACTTTTGTAGTCGCAACTTTAGGTGCATTTCGTACATTCATAGGGTGTTCTGGCATAAAGATTTCCACTCCATCAAATGATTTCTCAATACATGGTTTGGTCAGTCTTGGTGAACCCCCATTGGAAATCAACAAAACATTTCCAGCTGCCACAACATCATGTACGTCACGATTAGAAAGATATGTGATGGCGTCTTTGATGTCAGTAGCATTATAACCAAAATACTCTGCAAGTGTGAAAGGTACTGAAGGTTCAGATGGCACGAATAACCAGTAGCTCAATGCTGGTCCACTTTGAATGATCACTTGGTCGAATAGCTTCTCATGTGGCGAATATAAGTGTAGATTTGTTGACATGCCACCAGCGCTCTCTCCGAAAACTGTTATTCTGGACGTATCGCCCCCAAATGCGTCTATATTCTCATTGATCCATCTGAGAGCAAGCACTTGATCTTTGAGACCTTGGTTGCCGGGAAGTTCAGGGCTGTCCGCGCATATGAAACCGAAAACTCCGAGACGGTAGTTCAATGCTACAACGATTACGTCATCTCTCAATAAAAATTGTGATCTGCTCCCCTCTCTTCTAGTGCTTCCTTCGACCCAGCCTCCTCCGTGGATCCAGACCATCACAGGTAGGCGGTTCTCTGAGCTCGCGCTCTGAGGAACGTAGATGTCAAGCTCAAGGCACTGGATTTCACCTGATGGTCCAACCGCGCGAAGTTGAGGACATTCGGTTGCAACTTCATTAGCATCAAAAACGCTGTCAAATCCTGGGTGAGGTGTCGATGGCTGAAATTGCACGTGAAATATTAATTTTAGAGGTAGGACAAGCCGTAGCCAATTTACAGCAGCTCATATCTCTCTTTCACGGAAGATCAGCGTAAGACAGCTTTTTAAGCTACGTTTCGTACGATGAGTGATTGAGCCGGAAGTATAATACCTCCTCCCTACCCCTCCATCAAGTCTCACTCCTCCTCAAGCTGTCAACGTGCGAACGATGCCTTTGATATTACACACATCTACTTCTACGAGAACTGCCTTACATCAGGCGGGCCGTACTTTGCCGCCGCGTTATACAAGTCCGTAAAACAGAATTTTGCCGATACCGATTACGATTACCGGAGTCTGACGGCTTCTGAATAGAGCTTCTCATAGTGAAAGGACTTTAGCATCAGCATTTCAGATGAAAGACGTCCACAGCTAGGCACAGGCCTCATGAAGGTTTTACTCAACGACCAGTCCTGAGCTACTCATATCCAGCGGTTTCCAGCGACCTTCGCTAGGTCCTCAAGTCTCCTTATAGGCTTCCGGATCTCTCAGTCATCGTACGCAACGCAGTTATAATAATAATAATAATATCCTGGGGTCATTTTTGTACACACGGTTACCTGATGCCAAACTAAGCAGAGCTTGTACTATGGAAACCAGATAACTGATATTACTACATATACTACTTTTTTATTTGTAAATACATACTTAATATACATATACACCCAGACTCCGGACATACAGACATGTTCATGCACACAAATGCATTTCCCGGGTAGGAATCGAACCTACGACCTGCAGCGTGAAAGGCGCCTCCGCGCCAACCACGCTAACGGGCCCGTCAAGCTAGTAGTTATAGCTACTTAACGTCAATCATCTGTAACGGGTACTAGCTCGGTCGAGCCAGCCCATAGATGAGCTGCCGTCAATAGCCACAGCCTGGGGGCTTACCACAAGCTCTTATTGCGATTCAATTATAGGAACGTTTTAACGACATTTTAATGACGTTTCTTATTGTCATGACAATAAGGTACGTCATTGCACAAAAAGTCGCTGAAACGTTAATACGTTCCTGTAATTGAATCGCAATAAGAGCTTGTGGTAAGCCCCCTGGCTCTACTACAAAATAGTTTATATAAAATCTCACTCACCCCAAAAGGATTGCTTTCATCAACTACCGCGTACGGTACTCCTAGGAACTTGTAGTAATCACCGTCATCAGCTATCAGTCCTCTTATCAACCCCTTGTTTGTGGATATCGTAGGTCCTTCCCGGGACTCTCTATCCGATAGACCCCATACTAACAGTCCAGAGACTAACCCCAAAATTGCAATGACTCCGAAAATTATAACGAAGTTTCGGGTCCTCATTGTTACCGGTTAATGAATGAATTATTTGCAACTATCCTTATATTAATAATATCTTATTGGGGGATTTTAATCTTATCTTCTTAATATAACTACTGTGTTAATAAGATAATGATTGAAATTTGAATAATTGAAACGATAAAGTAATAATTGAAAGATTAAAGTAATTTAGATAAGAAACCCCCTAATGTAGAATGTTTGTGGACATACCATGGGTCGTTATGTATTTGGCGTTGTGACGTATTTGTGCAAACATTTGTGTCATCAAACCAAAAAAAAATACAAATCTACCTTCATAATTAATTATTAAGATTTATTTATTTGGTGGAGGTCGCGGGAAACTGCTGGATGCAAGTGGCACAGGACTGGTCGTTGTGGACAACCTTGGGGAGGCCTATGTCCAACAGTGGACGTCTTTTGGCTGAAATGATGATGATAATGATGATATTTATTTGCCATGAAAACCCAAATATTTGTGTGTCGGCACAGCGACTTTTAAAAAGTATTGAAACGATCGAAATGGGACGACAGCGCCATCTGTAGGCGTTTGGACAGAGTCCACTTGCATAGACCGGCATCGGCGGAGAGCACAGTACGCTTTGCACCGCCGAGCAGTCGAGTCGCGCGATTGGAAACTGTCATCGTGCCATTTCGACATCTTATTAGTCATCTTTATACCCACTGAACGCCCACAATGCGAGAAAGCGACGCGGACGGCCCCAACATTCTTTCTCCGACATGTGAATATACGCCAATCTGAAATGCCAACATTATTACGTAGATACTGTAGGTACGTAGATTCCGTATTGAATTACGTATTATTTATGTATTCACTGGAGCTATTGTTTACCAAAATATATTGTATTAAATAAAGGCGATTTAAAAAAAACTAAACAATGTAAAAAAGAGAAGCCCGCTGAGTTACTTGCCGGATCTTCTCAGTCGAAGTCGCGTTTCCGATCCGGCGGTAGTAATCAAGAAAAAAAAGACAATTTGTAAGTGCCCCCGTAGGCCTAAACAAAATAAACGCTTTGGCTTGACTTTACTTTGACTTGACTATGGTGAAAAAGTGTCACTGCGTATTTTTCAAATAATTAAAGATAAGTACCTATATTTTCTAAAATGGTCTCAACCATCTACATACCTGAAAAAAATTGCTGAATTTATTTTAATCAACTTCAGTAATTATACTTCAGGGAAGGCTATAGCGGGCGGTTAACTGAACACCTGCGTTCAGGATTTTGGAACAACCGTAGTTTGTTAAGCTTCTGCTTAATTGAGCTTTGAAATTAATTTGTTTGTTCTGGCAAAACATCCTTAATATACAAGTATTTAGGGATTTGAAGATTAGGGATAATAGGAGGAAGGGATAATTACCTCGCGAGGTACCTACCGATTATATTTGCCTATCTAGATAATATAATATAATATTATATTATATATTTACTGTTGGTATCAGGGGGCTTACCACCACCTCTTATAGCAGTTTTGTTTTAACGTTTCAGCGGCCATTTGTGCAATGACGTTTCTTATTGTCATGACAATAAGGTACGTCATTGCACAAAAAGGCGCTGAATCGTTAAAACGTTCCCGTAATTGAATCGCAATAAGAGTTCGTGGTAAGCCCCCAGTAATGAGTTTAAAAAAATCACACAAAGATAACATTTTTGCTTACTTCTCTACAATATGAACTTTGTAGAAATCTACACAATCTACAATCGACCTAAAAATATCCTAAATAATAAAAAAATAACATTACCTATGATTTTGGTTGATACTAGTGTAGCGACACATGAAATTGTATGTCAGCGGATTTAACTTTAAGCGCCCGACTGGACCAGTGTAACGCCAGTCGATTCCTAGCCTCTGCGGAAGCGCATTGTACGCCCGGTATAACCAAACTGTACTGTGAATTAATTTAAGTATTTTGAAAAATAAAAGCACAAAGTTTTACCTCCATAACCAAGTTTTGATTTGAACATTCCCGTACACAAGAGAACACATAAACAGTAACATAAATAAACTAAAGACTATTTATGAGCAAAACTAGTAATAATGAATCTTCTCTGGAGTCTTCTTTAGTGTAACAAAACCCCAAAATTCTTGAAAATATTGTATTTGAGTAGGTTTTTATGTTTTTTACCATTTTTTCATGTTTACCTAAGCGGAGACAAATATAATATAGTAGAAAATACGATAATCGTGAGGTAGATAAAAACATTTATTTGAATGAAACGCCTGACGTTTCTTAATTGCATTGGCTTGCTATAAAATAATGCTCAGACAAGCCACTATAAAAACAAGGTACAAAATTATTCGTATTTCACAACTAACCTTTCAATCCCACTAAAAGGCCTCAGTTCTTCATGATAGAGTCCGTTTGAAACGACCTTTTCAGACGACGCCCGTTGACCGGAGGAAACCTGAAAGTGATAAAAACTTTTTTCCTGCTTTCAGCGAACTGAAAGGCGTTAGCTGTTGGTATAGCGGTCGCTCTTTATACCATGAACGTAATACCATTGAACCAGGACTGTGGACTACAAACTTTATTTTCCTTTCATTCATTCAAAAATAAACCTTATCTGACGGACTTAACGCCCACGATGCAGGCTTTATAAAAACCGGTCCCAGCCAGATACCTATAACTGCGCCTTCTTTCCCTTTCTAACAGTACAACCTTTCAACCCTTGTGTTGCCAGTTAATATTTATTCGATCACCTTAAACTTGGTACATTTTCATGTTAAGAATAATAAACAATAAAGTCGATTAATGAAATACCAATGGTAAAGTATAAGAATATCCTAAGATTAAAATTTCAAATATAAATACATATCTGGAAATAAGTACTTACCTTCTTTAATAATTCGCTTGTAATTGTCAGTTCCGTGATGTCTATAGGAATCGTAGCAGAAATAAAATTAAAAACTTGAAACACAGAACGTCAATTTGCGTGACACACGACATTTTCAGCTAATTTTAAATCTAGAGGATTGTGCTGAATTTTCTCATAAAAATGGGTAGAATATGCGTAATGGAAGGGTGTAAAAGCGAATATTATCCGAATTAAGGATTATCTTAACATAGGTAAGTGGGTAACTATGTTTTCCACGTTAAGTACATTTTAGATGTTCGGGTGACATAAATTTCGCTAGTAAAAAGGACTATAATATAAATCTTATTATGTGTCTGTGTTAACTGAGGAATATCGTCCACGGGAACTGTTTGCAGCGATAAAGTCGCGCTTTTCGTTGCCGCACGACTACATCGCTACTTTTTGAAGTCGGTCGCATTTGCAACGCGCGACAGACCACACGCTGATAAAACGCGACGCTCACGCCGCGTTGTCACGGCTCGCCGGGCTCGCACACGGCGTTCGCGTCGTTCACACGCTCGAGGAACTTGCACGTCTAGGGCCAGATTAA
Source organism: Drymonia ruficornis (assembly GCA_947859195.1). Classification (NCBI taxonomy): domain Eukaryota; kingdom Metazoa; phylum Arthropoda; class Insecta; order Lepidoptera; family Notodontidae; genus Drymonia; species Drymonia ruficornis. The sequence goes on from OX401923.1 coordinate 2,183,098, forward strand.
CCCTTTCAGGCAATGTAATTCTCGGGGCCCCTTTCCTTTACCCTTTTGTTACTTTTTAATAGTACATTACTGCCACGGTCTGTAATGAGTGTGTTGCTGGGCGCGTTGTTGATGGCCGAAAGCGCGGCGCAGCGCAGCTCCAGGCCTCCACAGCGCGGTCAGCATTGCAACCCTTGATGGACAATATAAAATAAAGGCCGAGACCGATGGTTTGTCGATTGAAATGGTTTGCAATTGGGACGACTTTTGACTTTACACTTCCCGATTACTCCTAAGCAATAAAAAACAAAAAAACAATTTTGTCTTTTACAGATCCCAGGCGTGTAAATTGGTTACAACAAATACCTATTGGCTACAGAAAAATTACCCAAAATTCCGTCATATACAGCAAGCATTTTAAGCCGACAGATTATGTCCCTAATTTAACGAGTTTTAAAGGAAAATGCCCTGCCCTCACTGTTCCTTTTCGTTAGCACAAAGGACAATGGGCAAAAATGGTCCAAATGTCCACCACTTCCGAGACCTACGTCACTCGATAGACCACTATATACTGAGTAACTTTTGCAAAGGCAGTTCAACAAAATAGGCTGTCAGTAAAAAAAAATGTGTAGTTTAAAAAAATATTTTAATTTTTTTATTTCACACTTAGTGTTATGTCTTATAAATTTTTTTCGAAAGGCAACAATATAAATACACTTTCTAACATTAAATAAAAATAAAATAAGCTGTCAGAAAGCAAAAAATGCTGTGAAACATATTTTATTATTATTTTTGTTACCTGATGATAAGTGAAAAAGTAAGGTAACGCATAGAAGGTACCTGCTTATTTATTTTATAGAAGCGCTTGTTGTTCACTTTTCATCAGGTAACAAAAATAATAATAAAAACTTTTCACGGCATTTTTTGCTTTCTGACAGCTTATTTTATTTTTATTTAATGTTAGTAAGAGTATTTATATTGTTGCCTTTCGAAAAAAAATTATAAACATAATACTAATGGTGAAATCATATTTTTTTTTAAACTACCCTTATTTTTTTACTTACAGCTTATTTTGTTGAACTGTCTTTGTAAAAGTTACTCAGTATTTAGTGGTCTATCGGGTTACGTAGGTCTCGTCAGTGGTGGATATTTGGACCAAGTCCCATACAGTTTTGCCCATTGTCCTTTAATTTTGTCTTATGGTCTAATTAGTTAGATATTCTTAGGGTACCGTACCTAATAAGGAAAAAACTAAACCCTAATATGATAACTTTGTTGTCCGTCTGTCTGTCTCTATGTCCGTCTGTCACAACTTGCACAGCCCAAATCAAACATAACATGTTAACAGTAGTAGGTACCTTTTATAGCATAGAAAAAGAGTAAGTATAGGAAAGATAAGTATAGGAAAAACCATAGATATGGAGAGCCTAGAAAACGTCCAAGCGTGTGAAGTGTCATGTTACTTTATATTACAAAAAGTGGCAAAATCTACGATCTTAAATACTATTTTGTATCTCCATTTGGGTTGCCAAGATACAGACAGGCACTCGCGTAGTTTGGCCACCGCAGACTAATTTATTGTACCTACTCATGTTTTAATGAAAATAAACATCCTTTTGCCTTATTTTATTATTATTTTCCTATCATAACAATCTTGGAACAATATAACGTTTTCACCAGATAGCCATGGGGACGTTCTCCAAATGTCAAAATATTATGGTCACTCTTGTTGGCAAAGGAAACAACGTTCAGTGTGGTATATCGCTGTCGGCTTCACTTTTGCTGGCAAGTCATCATTCCAGGTGTGTAAACGTATAAATTCTTTGCTTTATACGAAGCGTTTACCGCAGACAATTCTCAACTATATTCCCATGTGTATATGTATCAAATCATCTACACACTGTTTCAAAATTACGAAATAATAACAAAACTTCACACTTATACGGTTGTAGCATTCACATAGGTATTTATTGTTATGTACTACATATTTCGCTGCCTGAAATAAATGATTATTATAATTATTGTTATTAAAGGCATTTTGATGCGTATTATTTACCAGAAAATTAGTTCTATTGGCAATATAATGACATGTTTGTGTTTCAATGCAATGTTAACATTATTTTCTGTGAAAAACAGAGTCGTACTGTGTCCATGGACTCAGTTTAGTAGGACTATTTTGGACAGTCACATGTCACCCTCTTTTTTGGTAATGATTTTTCAATTAATGTTTTTTAACCCGAAAAAAATAATTAGTTTGTAGTATTTTCTCAGTGTTGTCGTGATCTGAGTCTAGGGGAAGGTTTATTGTAGTTCTAGCCAACGATGTTTGTTAGATATTATCTGACAATTTATTGTATAAATTTGTGCTTAATAAGAGTCCGTTCTCACGGACCGGCTCTGAGAGGAGAGCATATTTTTATCGCGTTTAAAAAAGAGTTTTGGGTCATTGAAATAAGGTTGATTTTTTCATACACTGAGTTCGTTAGGTTGGCTCTTAAGCATTCTCATTAAAAAATTCAGTGAAATGAAAAAATCTACCTTATTTCAATGACCCAAAACTCTTTCATAAACGCGATAAAAATGTGCTGTCCTCTCCGAGCCTGTTCTGTATGAACGGACCCTAATGTCGTCAGTCGGACGTAATTACGAAGAGGCTAGGACGTTATTAAGTCATTCATCATTGCTGACGTGGGTATTGTATTTCCTCGTGAATGTACCTATGTATAATATAGGTATGTATGATCAACGTTATCTGTGGAATCTAAGATAGATATTGACCAATATAAAGAAATACCTAATACAGACGATAATATAGAAGAGGTATTTATATCTGTCGCTCGTAGTGCTAAACTAAATATAGCTTTGACTGATGGCTACCATACAGTGGACTGGGGGATAATCCCAGTGACACCGAGACCAGGGCAAACCACGAAAAGGCTATTTCCGAAATTTGCTTCTGGCCGGAATCGAACTAACGGCCCGATGCTGTGAGTCGAGCGGCCTACACTCGAACCACTGCACCAAACGGTCATCATTTATATTATCTATGACTGTAATATTTACTGTATTATAATATGATTAATATGATAATATAATATGATATGAATATGATGATATAATATGATTATCACTTGCTTGCGGTGAAGGAAAACATCGTGAGGAAACCTACATGTCTTAGACATGTGAAATCCACCAACCCGCACTGGGCCAGCGTGGTGGATTATGGCCTGAATCCCCTTCGCATTGAGGGGAGGCCCGTGCCCAGCAGTGGGGCGTTAAAAGGGCTAAATTATTTTTTATTATTATTTTGTAATATTGACATCTAATTTCAGTCAGTCCTTCAAATATATTATCAATTTGAATCCCACTTCGTTGACCTCACAAACAAAATAATCTATCTCTATCTATCTATATCTCCAGCACTAGTAGCATAGCCGGAACGAGACAAGACAAAACGTGATGTTGTCTCATTCTTTCCTATGCATTAAGGTAGAGAGAGAGAGCAATTCGGTGCGACATAAGTCTTGTCTTGGCAATTGTGCTAGCCGTACTGACATATCTCCGTTATCATCCGCAATAACATTCAAGAATCAAGATGTATCAATATTATCACCAATCACTGATAAAACAATGGCAATAGTTCAAGCATCATCCTGACTCAAATCTTCTTCGACCATGATGTTGATAGGTCTATTGTGCTTAGGTCTGGTACAGGCCCATGTGAGGATAGACCCTTTGGTATCTACAAAAGTGGGTCTGATACGGGGTCTGAGAGCTGATGATGGATATTCCAAGTTTATGGGGATACCGTACGCGGTGGTGGATGAAGAGAATCCTTTTGGGGTAAGTTTTGTTTTTTACTTGCAGAATCTGATAGCCATAGGCGCGAAACTTTAACTTTAACTCTAATTAGATGGGCGGTATCTAATTAGAGTTAAAGTTAAAGTCATTTCTAGAAATGAGGCAACTTATTTTCGATGCGGCCTGTCAGCTTCATACAATGGTTGCTGTCAGATGTACTGAAGCACTCAATAATTTGCGTGGTATCAGTTGCCGCATTTTATTAGTGTGCATGCTCCAGTTGCCCCCTGGCGGAAACTAAAATTAATCTATGCTTAAACCCTATTCTTCTTTTTCTGATCGTAGGTTAGTTTCGTAGTTGTACAAGCCGTCCGTATGTTTTGTCTTAATGATAACAACTGGAACCGACTTATTACTTATAAAATCCAATTGACGGGCCCGTTAGCGTGGTTGGCGCGGAGGCGCCTTTCACGCTGCAGGTCGTAGTTTCGATTCCTACCCGGGACATGCATTTGTGTGCATGAACATGTCTGTATGTCCCGAGTCTGGGTGTATATGTATATTAAGTATGTATTTACAAATAAAAAAGTAGTATATGTAGTAATATCAGTTATCTGGTTTTCATAGTACAAGCTCTGCTTAGTTTGGGATCAGGTAACCGTGTGTACAAAAATGTCCCAAGATATTATTATTATTAATTTAATCGTTTAATTCTACTACACAAATGTTCTTTATCTGAGTCGCATCCTCATAGCTGAGAGAGGTAAAGTAGGCCTGTGCCACCATCATTCTTCAGATCTCTCTATATTGTCTCTATTCTATATCTCTATTTGTATGGTTGTTTGCAAAGTGAACTATTTATTGTCTCTTGAGTTGTGTGTCCATTGCGTTATTGAGCGTCCCTTGCCTGTCTTTTCTTTGACACAAATTCTCAAACAGTATCAATTCAATAAATAGGTAGGTATATAGATTCAATTCAGAAGTTAAATTTTACTTTACAGCCCTCTTCCCCGCATCCAAGTTTCGACGAGGAATTTGAAGCTTACGATGACTCAATAGAATGCCCTCAATTCTTCCGAAACGTAGCGACGGGCACTATCCAATGCCTGACTCTCAACGTCTATGTACCCAACACTGCCACCTCTCAGAATAGATTACCAGTAATGGTATGGATACATGGTGGAGCGTTCGTTGCAGGCAGCGCACGCTTTGATACACAAGGCCTTACCCCTAATTCGCTACTCAAGCAAGACGTTATATTAGTAGCTATAAATTATAGGCTTGGCGTTTATGGTTTCATGTGTTTAGACACTCCAGAGGTACCAGGAAACCAAGGGCTTAAGGATCAGGTGTTAGCGTTGAGATGGGTCAAAGAGAATATTGAAGCGTTTGGTGGAGATGCTTCCAAAATTACTATTTTCGGTGAAAGCGCTGGGGGTGTGTCTGTTAATCTGCATCTCTTTTCACCATATGAGAGTTTGTTCAGCAAAGCAATCATACAAAGTGGACCTGCGTTGAGTAACGCGATGATGGTAGAATCTGATGCGACTGTACCGCTAAGGTTGGCACAGAAACTTGGTTTTGATACTACTGAAGTTAGTGAAGCATTGTCGTACCTTTCCACTGTTGATCCTAAGTTGGTAATAGCTGCTGGCTTTGACGAAAAAATTGCTGTCTTTGACGAATACAATCATCCAATAACTAATCCGTGTGTTGAAAAACATTTTGAAGGAGTTGAAAACTTCATTCCTGAACATCCTATTAATACCAAAGCAACGAAAAACGTGCCAGTAATCATTGGTAATAATGATAATGAGTTTGGCTTTCAATATGAGAAAGTTGATGCAGCTTATTTTGATAGCTACACATTTAATACACAGTTTAACTTTGGATTTAAATCCGATGAGAATTTAGATGAAGCTTTGGCAGCTATCCGCCATTTTTATATTGGAGATGAGATGATAAGTGATGATGTAAGATTTGCGATTACTGATTTCGCTTCGGACTTCATATTTTCGCATCCTACGCAAAGAATGGCTGAGCAACTGATTGATAGTGGAATCAGGGACGTGTATCGTTATATGTTCTCTTACGACGGTGGTAAGAATATGTTTAAGGTTGCTATGAACATGACTGCTCCAGGCGCCACGCATGCAGATGATTTGGGGTATATTTTTGATTATTATACAAATGACGAGACGGCAGAAGATCGGCTTGTGGTTGATAGAATTATTAAACTCTGGACAGACTTCGCTAAATATGGGTAAGTTCTTAACTACATTCATTAAAGTACATGAATAATGTTTAAGGAAGTGGAAGTTAATGGACAGAAGGTGGAAAGTGGTGGCTTATTGTCCGGTTATTTACCTAATAAACCTACCATTGTTTTATTCACAGAGTAAAGACTAAAGAAAGAGGTGCCCTTATCAGATATATGTATGAAAAAAAACGTGGTCATTGTTTTTTCATTTTCATTGTTCTGTCTACTGGTAAATAGTTCAACTACTCGCTTTTATATCGATGCTAGTACTATGCCGACCACTCGGCCGACTTGCTTGGGGCCAGTCCCCTTAGTAATTGGTCCATGGTTTTATTACTGTTAAACTAAATTAAGAATTTCCTTATCAAAAGGAAAAGACCAAGGGCTGATTCACGTGGCAAGGACGATGACGTCTTTGGTATTTTAGAACGTATCCAGGTAGCAAATGAACTGTAGCTAATTGACTGTAGCTCATATATGGGCTGGCTCGACCGGAGTAGTACTACCCTCTCACAGAGGTTCGGCGTAAGTAGCTATTACAGGTTTCGTACAATGAGTGAGAGAGCCGGAAGCTCTTAACCCTCACCCCCCTTCGTCTCCCATTATCCCACTCCCGATCAGGTTGGCAATGTGCGAGCGATGCCGATGCACTTAAATGTTCAAGGTTGTAATTTTTTTTCAGTGACCCCACTCCTGAAACTTCAGAGCTGATCCCCGTGAAATGGACTCCGATGACGAAGGACAACCAGTACTACTTGAACATTGACTCCGACTTGACGCTGGGTAGCAGACCGTTCCACGCCAGGATGGCCTTCTGGGACCTGTTCTACAAGCTTTATGGAAAATACCAGATGTGGTACGAAGCTCCAGCCAAATAAATACAAGACTAGTATTTGATTTTGCTCATGGATTTAAGAAGGCACGTGGTGCGGGTTTAGGTGTAATTAGATGATTGTTTTTTTTATTGTTTGAAATTATTGTTTTTTAATAAGACCATTTAGTTTATTTAATTGATGTTTTATTATGTGGGTTACCCTAATTTAAAAATAAAAAAAACATTCCCTACATTTTTACACACGTCCAAAATGTTAAAATTTGCTTGTACTATGGGTACCATATAATGGACTGAGGGCGATCCCAGTGACACCCAGACCAGGGAAAACTACGAAAAAGGCCTTTTCCGAAATTTGCTTCTGGAGGGAATCGAACCCGCAACCATCCGATGCGGTAAACCGAGCGGCAAACACTTAAACCACTGCGCCAAGCGGTCGTCAAATTACCTACTCATCTTATAGTCCAAGATCCCAGAGCGATAAAACATAACTTATTACGGTGAGGGAAAACATCGTGAGGAAACCTACCTATCCCTCCGGATTAGGTAATAGTCAGTTCCTGTATACACGGCGACACGGTTCACCACCTGTCACGTTGGGTTCTGACTATCTAGTGAAAACGTGGGCTTTGAACTGGTTAATACCTCCACAATGTGGTGGTGTATGGCCACTCAAGCCTCTGACTACCCCCGAACGGGGATAAAAGTCGTGACGTTACGTTACGTTACGTTATAACTTATTTTCTGAAAGATGAAACCTTAGGCTCTCAGTAGTGTCTCATGTGCTTTGAATACCTGCGTACTTGTGGGGACTCGCCTTGGGGCGCCTTGGCTGCTACCAAGTGAGACAGGTAACTAACAATAAGAGTTACGTAACTTCAATTTGGATGGCTGATTTATATATATACAGGCTGACTGGTTAAACACTTTACATATTGATGGACATGATAAGTTATGGTAACATGAAACGTATAAAATAATAAAATTTAGTAAATACCAATGAACTACAGAGAAAACCTTCATTAAATTAATGTGCTTAAACTCGGAAATTGTGGACACCGCAGTGCCTCGCGTAGAACACTAGTGCTAATGACACTAATGACACTAGATAGGTACGTCAAATCAAGGAGGTACGATCCTGACCACGCTTATTGATTTGAGTGGATAATTAAAGATAAATTAGGGAAATTTAGGCACCTATTTTTTACATAATTAGAACGAGAATCGAGTACTGAGCACTCTATATCAATATATTATAAAGTGTTCAACCAGTCAGCCTGTATTGTAGAATATTACGAAGTAGGTACTACTAATAGTATCAGATATTTTCCATGGACCAGAACTTTTATCAGACGCTTTAAAGCTCCACAAAAAAATTATGAGCTTGTATGAGGACCCCTTTATTTTTAAATGTTATTTTATTTTTTGTATTTGTTGTTGTAGCGGCAACAGAAATACATATTCTGTGAAATTTTCAACTCTACCTATTACGGTTCGTAGGATATAGCCCGCTGACAGACGGACGGACGGACAGACGAAATAGGCTAAATAAATAAATAATAATAGTATAATATAATAATTATATTATAGTTTTAACCACCGATGTTTGGTAGATATAGCGGAAAAGGGAAGATCTTCCGGCCAGGCGAGCGGTATGCCTGGCGGGTTCGGCCGCTACGACCCGATGGTTGTTGTCGGGGCCTCCTATATAACTGATGTGCCTCGGGAATCTTAATACCGCGATTTAGAATCGTATTTTTGTATTGGAGCGTGCACTCAGTGCCATTTGCTGGTAGCGAGATGTGAAGTCGCTACATTACTACGGGCCTCCGCAGACTTGCTACTTTTAGCATCGGCGATCGGCGATTTTGATCCTGCGTCGTTCGCGCTCGAAGAAACGTGACGCAGCATCGACACGTCACAAAATCGCCGGTCGCCGATGCTAAAGGTAGCAAGTCTGCGGAGGCCCTAAATAAATGCGTGCGGAATAATGACGTCGCTCGCACGTAATTACGGGACATTATTAAGTCGTTCATCATCGCTGACGTAGTTGTATTTCCTTGTGCATGTGCCTATGTAGATTATAGATATGTATGTATGCTCAACGGTATCTGTGAAAACCTTAGACCATCTAACTAGGGACCCGGTACGCGCATAATTCAACGAACAAAATGTTCTGTCAATTCTTGGGGGAGGGGAGGTAACCACTACATTAAAATTGACGCACACTTACTCAAAACATTTTGTGTCATTATAAACGCACACGTAAAGAAATGTGCAACACTAGTATATTTTACGCACACTAAAAGATCTAATACGTCAACATACAAAATTTTACTACCGTAGGACCATCGGTGTAATAGGGTGAATACCACTATCGATATTTCTAATTAGCTATATCGATAGTTTCATATACTCATTATTACATTTATAGCTGTCATTATAATCTACTGAATTATCTCTACTGAAACAGCTGAGCAAGAAATAATGAGTAACTCACGAGGCGTAAATATTCAACGGAAACAAGATGATTCCGGGTACATCCCAATTCAGTTCCTTGAAAATGAGATTATCTAAAAAATAAGTACCTAATGTTCCCAAATAAGCTGTTTCATCCCCCCCCACTCCCACTCGACCAGCGCCATCTGCTGCCACTGGCCTGGCTGATATCTTTTGTTAGGTAGGTACGTATAAACGTAATAGGTATTATTATACTAATGTCATCATCATCATCATTTCAGCCAAAAGACGTCCACTGTTGGACATAGGCCTCTCCCAAGGTTTATTATACACTATATATATTATATTTTTATCGATACCGGTCTGCAATCATAAATAAACACTACTACAACACTGTTCAAATCAAAAAGTATATATGTCGAGATTAATTCTTGCAACATTGACTAATACGACTGAATAATTTTGATACTTGATTTATTATTTTCCATATTATTTATTATTCATAATGCAAGCGCAAGCACTTTTAAGTTTTCTTTGATGTTGGTCAATAAGATAATATTTGTTATACATATTTTTATGCCATATGTGATTCATCGCCTCTGTAGCAGACGCTGCCTGCTTCTGGGTCATATGGACCCGGAGCAGTGTCAGGTTCGATTCCGTTTATCAAGATCAAGAATTTATCGAGATCGTATTTATCTGAATTGTTTCGATAGTGGGTGTTTTTGTTTCAACATGAGTTAGTTATTTTTTTTTGTATTTTAGGAAAATAAAACAAACATATCATAGCTACTGCGTTTTTTAATTATTTTTTTATTTTAATCTTGGTCTAAATATTCCACTCCTGATAAATCCATATATTGGCGTGGGCCTGCCGCTGCCACATCAACTCATCATCATCAGTCTCCACAGCATTGCTGTCATCTTGAAGATTTATTATTAATCGATTAATGTCATCGTAAAGAGCAATTTTCGACTATTCTTACCTGAAAAATAAAATAATTCAATAAAAGATAATTTCTTTAATGCTTTAAGATTATTTGTTTATTTAGTAATTAAGTAACGATGTTAACTGACAAGCAAACATAGAAAAATAAAGCAACCTTAGTTTATGTATTGGTCGAGATGAAAGCAACACATAAAAATAATGCGCAAGTATCAAGTGTATTCAATCGAATGTACCTCTAAGCGATCAATGTATATTTACTGAAAAACCTGTAAACTGAAGCTTTGAGCCTGCCTTTGTATACAATAAACACATTATTTAACTTAAAAACTGTAAAATAAACTGCTTATATACCTATAATATCAGCGGTTCTTTGGTAAACATGGTCGAGTTCTGACAAAATATTTTGCACCTCAAATTCCGCGAGACACCGCCTGTAAACTTTGTGAATCACCTCTCTTGTTGAATTACTAATGATTTATTCATTGTAAATCGTTTTTAACGTTCTGCGACTGGTTTATCACCGCGTAATTCAGTATTTATCCGTTTGTTTACAAAGTTCAAATACTTGACAATTATTTGACAAATAAAAAATACAGTTGCCAGGGTAGAAAAGATTCGTCTATGGTCACAGTAGACTATTCGATTAATTCGTACTCGATTAATTGTATCGATAATGTTTTCGATTCTTATGACATTTAATATTTTAATGAATTTAATAGAAAAATTGCATTAATTACATCAAAAATACTTACATATGAAATGTTACCCCATCTTTTTGTATATTACTATTTTTTGTAATTTCTTTGCACGCGTTTAATGGGACAATTCGGCATTTTTCACGGAGCACCTTACACCGCGAAAACGATACTTACTCTGATCAAATCGATTTCGAAAACAGTTTTTATATACGTGTCAGAGATTGTTGGTCCTGTACCTATAGAAAAAAGCTAGAGGGGAAGATCATGCGAAGCGCATCCTGAGCTAATACATCCATGGTGAAAACAGAGATAGATCTTGACCAAAATAAATAAATAATACAGGCGATCATATATAATTTGAATTGATATTTCTATCATTCAAATAAAAACAAAATAAGTATAACCTTACTGTCGCTCATGTCGCTAATCTAAACATAGCTTTGACTAAGGACCGGGCTCCATTAGCGCGTTGCGTTGCGTCGTCGCAAGAATTTGTACCGGGGCATCACTTTCCCCCGCTTTGTCTCTCGCCCGTCGACCCTTTGATCCGTTGCGACGACGCAGCGCAGCGCACTAGTGGAGCCGCGCTCTAAGTTAAAGTTGGGTTTTTTGATGACCGCTGGGCGCAGTGGTTCAATCGTAGGCCGCTTAGCTCATTGGATCGGGTAGATGCGGGTTTGAGTTTCGTCAGAGGCTTTAGGAACTGGCCTTTTCGTTATTTGCCCCGGTCAGAATATCACACCAACTGTATGGTCCCTAATTAAGCAATGCTGGTCTTATGGCTAACATGCAGTGGACTGGGGGTAATTCCAGTGACACCCAGGCCAGGGCAAATTACGAAAAGGCTGCTTCCGAAATTTGCCTATGGCCGGAATCGAATCAATCACCCGATGCTGTGAGCCGAGCGGCCTACGCTTGCACCACTGCACCAAGCGATCGTCTATGACTGTAATATTGATATCTAATTTCAGTCAGCCTTTCAAATACAGGGTGGTGACGACATCATGACAATAATTGAAACCACATACTGGGTATCACATTAGGTAGTAGGTAGTTCGCACATAAAATATTATTAAATTATATTCAAAGGTATTGCCACGGGATTGCTTTTTTATTTTGACTATTTTAACTTTACGCCTATAAAGATACCGCTAAAAACACCGACACCGAAGCGGTAGACGTTTATAAAGGGTGTTGTGTTTCGTTTAGGGGCCATCCATAAATTACGTCACACGTAAAGGGCCCCCCGGAGGGGGTCGACGAAATGTGACATTGTGTGACAAGGGGGTGGGGGGGTCCTAAGTTTTGTGACGTCACATTTAAAAATCGAATATATCTAAGTATTAAAACCGAAATTTGAATTGTCAACGAAAAATTTTGAAAATTTCTGAAAATTGAAAAAAATATGTGACGTCACCCAGGGAGGGGGGGGTCTCGAAAATGTGACCAGCTGTGACAAGGGGGGAGGGGTCTAAAAATCATGAAATTCGTGTGACGTAATTAATGGATGGCCCCTTAGACTATTTCCGCATTTAATTTGTTTGAAAATTTGAAATTTTGGAGTTAGATGTAAACATAATTTTATAATTTTAATGTGTTGTGATTGACTAGCACGGATCGTGTTTTAATTTATTGTCACTATGTCGTCACCACCCTGTATATCAAAGAATTTGAATCCCACTTCACTGACCTCACTAACAAAATAATCTATCACCTGACATATCTCCGTTATCTTCGGAAATACCATTCAAGATGTATCAATATTATCATCAATCATTGATAAAGCAATGACAATGGTTCAAGCATCATTCCGACTCAAATCTTCTTTGACCATGATATTGATAGGTCTATTGTGTTTAGGTCTGGTACAGGCCCATGTGAGGATAGACCCTCTGGTCTCAACAAAAGTGGGTCTGATACGGGGTCAGAGAGCTGATGATGGATATTCCAAGTTTATGGGGATACCGTACGCGGTGGTAGATGAAGAGAATCCTTTTGGGGTAAGTTTTGTTTTTCACTTGCAGAACCTTATCCTATTCTTCTTTTTCTGATCGTATGTTAGTCGCGTGGTTGTACAAGCCATCTGAAGGTCTCTGTCATGGCTTAACGACTGCTGTCTATATGATAACAACTGGGACCGACCTGTTACGTATCAAATCCTATTTAATAGTTTCCTTCTACTACACAAATTCTCCTTCTTCTTGGTCGTATTCTCATGGCTGAGAGATAATTTTGGTTTATAGTGTGTGCCTCTCTCTAGATCTCTCTATATTGCGCCATTTGTATGGTTATTTGCAAGGTGGCCCCTGTTGTCTCTTGAGTGGTGTGTCTATTGCGTCATTGAGCGTCCCATGCCTCTCTCTCTGCTCTTTCCTTCCAGGAAAATTCTCAATCAGTTATCATAATTATATCGAAGATATACTTAGATTCAATTCAGAAGTTAAATTTTACTTTACAGCCCTCTTCCCCGCATCCAAGTTTCGACGAGGAATTTGAAGCTTACGATGACTCAATAGAATGCCCCCAATTTTTCCAAAACTTAGCGACGGGCACCATCCAATGCCTGACTCTTAACGTCTATGTACCCAACACTGCCACCTCTCAGAACAAATTACCAGTTATGGTATGGATACATGGTGGAGCGTTCGTTGAAGGCAGCGCACGCTTTGACACACTAGGCCTTACCCCTAATTCGCTACTCAAACAAGACGTTATACTAGTAGCTATAAATTACAGGCTTGGTGTTTATGGTTTCATGTGCTTAGACACTCCAGAGGTACCAGGAAACCAAGGGCTTAAGGATCAGGTGTTAGCGTTGAGGTGGGTCAAAGAGAATATTGAAGCGTTTGGTGGAGATGCTTCCAAAATCACTGTTTTCGGTGAAAGCGCTGGGGCTATGTCTGTTAATCTGCATCTCTTTTCACCATACGAGAGTTTGTTCAGCAAAGCAATCATACAGAGTGGACCTGCGTTGAGTAACTGGATGATGGTGGAATCTGATGCGACTGTACCGCTAAGGTTGGCACAGAAACTTGGTTTTGATACTACTGAAGTTGGTGAAGCACTGTCGTATCTTTCAACTGTTGATCCTAAGTTGGTAATTGCTGCTGGCTTCGACGAAAACATTGCTAATGCTGATGGAAACAATCAACCTCTAACTAAACCGTGTGTTGAAAAACACTTTGAAGGAGTTGAAATCTTTATACCTGAACATCCTATGAATATCAAAGCAACGAAAAACGTACCAGTAATCATCGGTAATAATGATAATGAATTTGGCTTTCAGTATGAGAAAGTTGATGCAGCATATTTTGATAGCTACACATTTAATACACAGTTCGATTTAGGATTTAAATCCGATGAGAATTTAGACGAAGCTTTGGCAGCTATCCGCGATTTTTATATTGGAGATGAGAAGATAAGTGATGATGTAAGATTTGCGATTATTGATTTCGCTTCGGACTTTATATTTTCGCATCCTACGCAAAGAATGGCTGAGAAACTGATTGATAGTGGAATCAGGGATGTGTATCGTTATATCTTTTCATACGACGGTAGTAAGAATATATTGAAGGTTGCTATGAACATGACCGCTTTAGGCGCCACACATTCAGATGATTTGGGATATATTTTTGATTATTTTACAAATGACGAGACGGCAGAAGATCGGCTTGTGGTTGATAAAATTATTAAACTGTGGACAGACTTCGCTAAATATGGGTAAGATCATAACTACATTTTATTCAAGTACCTACATAAATAATGTTTAAGGACAGTAGAAAGTCTAACCTCTAAATAAATAAAATCTTTATCTTCTTGTCAAACGGAAAAGAACAAGAGTTTGATTCATGTAGCAAAGACAATGAAGTCTTTGGCATTTTGGATTTTGGACGAAGCCGCTAAGCCATTGAATAGCCATTGCCATTGAGCTACAATAGTGATAGTATCGACGATCGAATAGTGATTGGTCGGTTGATTCTGACCGACCAAACAGCGGGTTGGTTGGTTGGTAGCAGCTCAATGGCAATGGCGGTTCAATGGCTAAGCGACGTAGGCCCAGCTCGCAAATGCAATCAAAATCTATAAGAAAATTTCTTTACCGTGTAAAAGCCATACGGAGATCCCTAAGCGACACTTAAATGTTCAGGGTTGTAATATTTTTTTTCAGCGACCCCACTCCTGAAACCTCAGACCTGATCCCCGCGAAATGGACTCCGATGACGAAGGACAACCAGTACTACTTGAACATTGACTCCGACTTGACGCTGGGTAGCAGACCGTTCCACGCCAGGATGGCCTTCTGGGACCTGTTCTACAAGCTTTATGGAAAATACCAGATGTGGTACGAAGCTCCTGCCAAATAAATACAAGACTAATATTTGATTTCGCTCATGGATTTGAGATGGCGAGCTGTACGGCGTTGCATATAAGTAGATGATTGATTTGAAATATTTTTTAAAATTGTTAGAAATTATAGTTTTTTTATTAAGATTTTAAAGTCTATTGAGTTGTGTTGATTATTTTATCACTTTGTTAGGGCCTCCGCAGACTAGCTACTATTAGCATCGGCGACCGGCGATTTAGTGACGTATCGATGCTGCGTCGCGTTTCTTCGAGCGCGAACGAGCGAGACGCAGCATCAAAATCGCCGATCGCCGATGCTAAAAGTAGCTAGTCTGCGGAGGCCTTAGAAAAAAACCAGCTTTATAAATTTAGAAAAAAATAATATATCGCCAGTATTACACACCTACTGTATGGTCCCAAAGTAAACAACGGGTGTACTATGGGTACCATACAATGGACTGGAGGCGATTCCAGTGACACCCAGACCTTCGAAATGGCCATTTCCGTAATTTGTCTCCGACGGGAATAGAACCACCTGATGCAGTGAGCCGAGCGGCCATCACTTAAACCACTACGCCAAGCGGTGGCCAAAGTACCTCCTCAGTTGAATTAAATGTATCTCAAAGTTGAGTTCGATCTTAAGATGCAGTTTTGACGTTGGCCTACCGCAGACATGCTACTTTTGCATCGGCGATCGGCGATTTTGCGACTGTATCGATGCTGCGTCGCGTTTCTTTGAGCGAGATCGAGCGAGACTCAGCATCAAAATCGCCGATTGCCGATGCTAAAAGTAGCATGTCTGCGGTGGCCCTAATTTATGGAACATCTGTCAAAACAGCATCAATCTTTTTTTTTTTTATAGGACTGCGGTGGAAAAATAGCGTACGGTCCGCCTGATGTTAAGCAGTTACCATAGCCTATAGATGCTTACAATACCAAAGGTATTGTTCGCACATTGCCGACCTGAAGGGGAGTGGGATGGAGGGAGGGGGAGGGGGGGGGGGGGTGGGCTTACGGCTCTCTCACTCATCGTACGAAACGCAGCTGTAATAGCTGCTTTACGCCGATCTTCTGTGAGAGGGTGGTACTACCCCGGTCGAGCCAGCCCGTTTATGAGCTGCAGTCAATTGGCTACAGCTTGGCTCTACCACCTTTATCTTAAGTTCGATCTCAACTCTGAGATGCATTTATTTATTAATATGAACCTTTAAACTGCTTCTCTATAATCCGTTATCCGTTGGATTGTTCGTTACTAAATAATTTTGTGAGCGCGGAGTTGACGCCGATCAGCGAGTTCTCGTGACATTGATCGATGTCGTTATCGTTATCGAAAGGAGCCGCCTGATGCAACGGAAACTTGTGATAAATCGTGAAGTGGGCTGAAAGCTGAAAATATAGTATTTTGTTGTGTAAGCAGTCTTCTTCTGTGTTAGATTTTATCTGAGTGACTGACGGCTCAATAAACTGTACTCAAGCGTTTAAAGGCTGTATAAATGTATCTCAAGGTTGATATCGATCTTAAGATACAGTTTTGACGATTCTTGTATGGAAAATCTGCCAAAAAACAGCATGCATTTATTTAATATGAGTCTAACGGCCGAATACTCAAAGGCTACTTAAATATTTAAGTCCCACTTAGCAGTTTGAGACGTCGTTAACTGTCATTTTTTGTATGGCGCGTCAAAGTTAAGCAGCTCTTAAATTTAAGTTGCGTACGAGTATTCGGCCGTAAGGCCCGTATTAATAAATCGATCTCAAGATTGAGATCGAACTTGAGATGCTATTTTTGACAGATGTTCCATACATTAAACGTCAAAACTGCATCTTAAGATCGATCTCAACTTTGAGACGCATTTATTAATACGAGTAAGTCCCACTTACACTCCCACAAATTAACCTGCCCCCCTAGTCAAGTGGCATCGTCTACAAGCGTTTCTACAAATCGCTTCGCTTAAATGTATGAAAATGACATTACAAGTCGATAAGTAGATCACATGACTTATGTCATTTCCATACATGAAGTTCGTAGACAAACGAAAAGAGCAACTACTTTCAGTGCTCTTCTCTTCTCTTTCCAGCTCTTCTCAACGGAAGCAGCATTACGCACCGGTGGCAACACCAAAATATTTATGTCGTTTGTTCAAAAGTGCTTCCTTTATCTTACATGAATCGTATCCCTCTTCCTACTAATATTATAAAGGCGAAAGTAAGTGTGTGTGAATGTTTGTTATCACGTATCTCCAAAACTACTAAACCGACTTAAAAGAAATCTGAAACGTAGATAGTGTAGGCTCTGGAATTAGACATAGGTTAATCTTACTCATCAATTTCTACGCGGGCGAAGCCGCGGGGCACAGCTATACAAAATAATAATGATGCATAAAATTCTCTTTTCTAGATTAAATTAAAATATGTTGATTAATAAATAATAATGATATTTTAAAATTATAACTAAACTAAAATTGTAAAAATGTATCAATCTATTAATCGGCGTGAAATAAAACGCTTTTTTTTTTTTGAAAGAAAATACGACAAAACGGTTATTGACTTGGTACTATAGATATCTTTCAAAACAAATAAACACTAAAGACATTTCAATCCAAACCCAAAACAAGCTCGGTATAGACCGATGCCCCGTAGCCCCTGTGCCCCTTTGCCCCGTTGCCCGCTTGCCCCTGCCCGGTATCCACGCCTCACTGGACATAACTTCAGTGGCAGTGACAAGTGGCCGGTCCTACGCGGTCGTTTGTCACCCATTCACCCATTGTGTCGGGTAGGGTGACGGTGAAATGGGTGCGAACTGAATCCGTATGTAAGTTGATGTATTACTAGAATTAGGTTAGTAGACATCTTTAGTTCGTGTCTCTACTAAGCAATAGCTACGTCCAGAAGTGTCACATGCCGCGCGAGGAAAATTTTCCTCGCGATGTTTGACTTGCCTCACGTGAGGCAAATGCGCGCCGTGCCTCACCTGAGCACTCATATTTGCGTCGCCTAGTTTGGCAGTCGTGAGACAGAACGATGTCAAACGTGTCAAACTGATTGATCGGGTATACCTTTCCCTGTCTAGAGTGTCAGTTGCCTCGCCATTTGCCTCGCGCGGCATGCGACCGAGGCAAACGTCGTGTTTCGCGAGGCATGTGGGTGAGCAGCCTCGCGCGGCATGTGACACTTCTGGACGTAGCTAATGAGATATCGTCGAGAGTTTAAGGTTGGCACTCACCTATCAACCCGGCACCCGACCAGCACCGCCTCGCTGCTCGGCGTCCACTCGTTGTCGACAGGTGGTCCGCGTGTGAACGCTGCTTTTACATCATAAACGTCACGTGATCAACTAGTGGACCGCGCGTGGTCAACGAGTGAACGCCGCGTGGTCAGCGCGTGGTCCACTTATTTCCGGTTCAGTTAGTGGACGCCGACCGACGAGGCGGTGCTGGTCGGGTCCCGAGTTGATAGATGATTGCCAACCTTTATTACCCGACTACGGAGGCGTTATGATTTTGAACGGTATGTATGTATGTATGTATGTATGTATGTATGTATTTATGTATGTATGTATGTATGTATGTATGTGCATCTGTTCCCATCTAACTTCCAAACTACTTGTCGTAATTTGACAAATGAGGTATCGTCAGAAGCGGCTTAATGGCGCGCTGGTTATAGGCTATGTGACGTCACATAAAATTGCATATGGCGCCCTCTAGAGGACATAATGTCATGAACTAAAAAAAATTTTTGTGGGGTATTAAATGAAAGAACTTGATGAGCACATTTCAAAAATATATATATTGTTACCTATAACTCCAAAATAATTAAATAAAAAGTAAGTTTAAAAACTAAAACCCGACTACGGAAAAAACGCGCTCTAAAAAGTATGAAACAAGAAAATATTCTCATCTAGAGGATAGCCGTGGTCCGTGTTCATGTGCCATTTGGCCCTAAAAGACCTACACGGATCACGGCTATCCTCTAGATGAGAATATTTTCTTGTTTCATACTTTTTAGAGCGCGTTTTTTCCGTAGTCGGGTTTTAGTTTTCCTTGGTAAGTTTATTTGCCTTGAAGTAATAGATACCTTAAGAAATAAATGTATTGCATAGTCAAAAGCCAAAATATGTTATGCAGATTCATAAATTGTTAAGTATAAGTATAGCACCACATATTTATGTCTTTGGTTAAAAATCACCAAACTAACACACCAACTGTATGGTCCCATACTAAGCAACGCTGGTACCTACTATGTATGGGTACCATATTCGTCCTGTGGGCGATCCCAGTGACACCCTGACATGGACACATTACGAAAAGACCGTTTCCAAAATTTGCCTGTGACGGGAATCGAACCCGCAACCATCCGATACAGTGAACGCGGACAACGCTCGAACCACTGCAATACCGACTTGTTTTCAACATTATTTCCCGCGAACGACTAACTTGTACTGTGTTTATGGACTCCGTTTAGTGGGACATAGTAATTTGGACAGTCACGTCTCCCTCTGTTTGGTAATGTCTTTGGATCAAACAAACTATGTTAGACTATTTATAACTAGACCGGGAAAAAGTTAAGCGCCTGGCTTTTAGCGGAAGTTGGCGCAAACGTTTGCACTAGCAGTCGTTTCCGTTAATGAGGCGTTTCGCTCTAGTTCACGTAACCTTGACATTTCATGAAAGGTAGAGACAGTTTATAGCAGACTACTGTGACAGGGAGGGAAATAGTACATTACTACCCCAGCCGGTTTTTTTTAATGTTATTAAAGTGGCAGCCGATTGGTTAAGCACGCGTCTTGCGGACTTAAGGTCCTGGGTGCAAACCCTGGCTCACACCTCTGGATTTTTCGAAATCTATGTGTGAATCATAACTTTAATATGATTATCACTTGCTTACAGTGAAGGAAAACATCGTGAGGAAACCTGCATGTCTTTAGACATGTGAAATCCACCAACCCGCACTGGGCCAGCGTGGTGGATTATGGCCTGAATCCCCCTCGAATTGAGGGGACGCCCGTGCACAGCAGTGGGACGTTAAAAGGGCTAAATTATTATTATTATATTAAAGTGACAAACAAGCAGTTACCGTAGCTTATAGATGCTTGCAATACCAAAGGCATCGCTCGCACGTTGCAACCTGAAGGAGAGTGGGACAGAGGGAGGGGAAGGGGGGTTCAGCTTCTGGGTCTCTCACTCATAGTACGAAACGCAGCTGTAATAGCTACTTTACGCCGATCTTCTGTGGGAGGGTGGTACTAACCCGGTCGAGCCAGCTCGTATATGAGCTGTCAATTGGCTACAGCTTAGCTCTACCACCAATAATTTTATGATCCTAGAAATCCGAGCCGTATTCTGCATCTTCATTTATACAGGGTTACTGGTAATTCGACGTATATCCGAAAGGAGCTGATAGAGGGGCTCAAAAGCATCAATTTGAACCCCCATATGTATAGCCGAAATTCAGTAGTTTTCGAGATATTTGAATTTCAAAGGTTTTTTGATATTTTACCGGATTTTGACACTTAATCCCAATTTATTTAAAAAGTACGCATCGAATGGGCTCCAATCAAACTTAATTTTGTGCCCAATACTTGAAATGACCTAATACGATCATTAAAAGTACAAAATTAACATAAAAAATAAAATTATGAGCCATTACAAATGTAATTCTTATCAAAATTTTCAGTTACTTTACGCCGATCTTCTGTGGAAGAGTGGTATTACCCCGATGGAGCCAGCCCGAATATGAGCGGTAGTCAATTGGCTACAGCTTAGCTCTACCACCAATAATTTTATGATCCTAGAAATGCGAGCCGTATTCTGCATCTTCATTTATACAGGGTTACTGGTAATTCGACGTATATCCGAAAGGAGCTGATAGAGGGGCTCAAAAGCATCAATTTGAACCCCCATATGTATAGCCGAAATTCAGTAGTTTTCGAGATATTTGAATTTCAAAGGTTTTTTGATATTTTACCGGATTTTGACACTTAATCCCAATTTATTTAAAAAGTACGCATCGAATGGGCTCCAATCAAACTTAATTTTGTGCCCAATACTTGAAATGACTTAATACGATCATTAAAAGTACAAAATTAACATAAAAAATAAAATTATGAGCCATTACAAATGTAATTCTTATCAAAATTTTCAGTTACTTTACGCCGATCTTCTGTGGAAGAGTGGTATTACCCCGATGGAGCCAGCCCGAATATGAGCGGTAGTCAATTGGCTACAGCTTAGCTCTACCACCAATAATTTTATGATCCTAGAAATGCGAGCCGTATTCTGCATCTTCATTTATACAGGGTTACTGGTAATTCGACGTATATCCGAAAGGAGCTGATAGAGGGGCTCAAAAGCATCAATTTGAACCCCCATATGTATAGCCGAAATTCAGTAGTTTTCGAGATATTTGAATTTCAAAGGTTTTTTGATATTTTACCGGATTTTGACACTTAATCCCAATTTATTTAAAAAGTACGCATCGAATGGGCTCCAATCAAACTTAATTTTGTGCCCAATACTTGAAATGACCTAATACGATCATTAAAAGTACAAAATTAACATAAAAAAATAAATTATGAGCCATTACAAATGTCATTCTTATCAAAATTTTCAGTTACTTTACGCCGATCTTCTGTGGAAGAGTGGTATTACCCCGATGGAGCCAGCCCGTATATGAGCGGTAGTCAATTGGCTACAGCTTGGCTCTAGCACCAATAATTCTATGATCCTAGCAATGCGAGTCGTATTCTGCATCTTCATTTATATACACTGGACCGCAAAGAAAAAAGGTCGGTTAGAAAATCTTCAATATTTTCAACAGTACCTGACCTAGCTATATGAAATAAAGACTAAATTAAAGAATATTTTAATTTTCTTAAAAGAAAATAAATAAAAATGCGATTGAAGATATTGAAGATTTTCTATCCGACCCTTTTTCATTGCGGTCCAGCGCAAAACTCACCCCAAAAGGATTATTCTCATCCACAACTGCATACGGGATCCCGAGGAACTTGGAGTAATCTCCATCATCAGCTCGTAGCCCACGAATCAGACCCTTACTGGTGTGGACCAGAGGGTCTATCCTGGTCAGCCCCTGGGCTAGACCCCAGAGACATAATAACACTAGTAATATCTTCATTACAGGACTGCTCTGGTCTGAACACCTGGTTAGAATATTTATATGTTTTTTTTTCAACTCTTAGGCTGACTTGAGATGAACTGAGTCATTGAGATTACGTCAAAGAAAGATAACATACCTATTTTATCATTCTTTGACGTAATCTCAATGACTCACTACCAATTTTTTTTCTACGAGGGTAGTAGGAAGAATTTTCTATAGGTATACCGCAAGTGCTGTGCCCCGTCTTGGGTATGCGCGGGGAGTTGGGAGGGTGGGACGGCGAGAGCAATGACGGTTGGGGAGTGGGACGGCGAGAGCGATGAGCCCCCCGTCTCGCCGCTCGCGTACTTAGGTACGCCTTATGGCGCGGTACGGCTCCTGTGGTATACCTATAATAGGCGAATTCAGTATTCGATACAAAAGCTATATTTTATACAATCTTGGCTTGCTTATGAGCGTTGGGATCGAATTGTAGTCTGAGGAAATAGTACCTTACCAATATCAAATTACTAACGCCACGATCTACCTATGCACTTACTAATTCAGAATCTAAATTTTTTAAACTCCTAGAACCTAGCTACTTGGCAAATTTCACTGCTTGCTCATTTGCGCAAGCATTGAAATTAGAAATTTTTCAGTAGTTTCTGAGTTGTGCGTGTTTAAATAAAAATACAAACAGACAAATATTTTAAAAATGATAATTATTATGAATGGACTCTGTTAGCACTATTTTATGTTTCAGACGCGAAGATTTTACATTCTTATTATATGTATAGATATAGATTTTTATCAAATGCCTACCTTTGTTATCATTTGACGTAATCTCAATAAGAGAAACACTTCATCTCAAGTAACTTGAAAAAAACCCACATAAATTATTCTAACCAGGTCTTCAGACCAGAGCAGACCTGTAATGAAGATATTACTAGTGTTATTAGGTCTCTGGGGTCTAGCCCAGGGGCTGACCAGGATAGACCCTCTGGTCTACACCAGTAAGGGTCTGATTCGCGGATTACGAGCTGATGATGGAGATTACTCCAAGTTCTTGGGGATCCCGTATGCGGTTGTGGATGAGAATAATCCTTTTGGGGTAAGTTTTGCGTTCATTATAATTATCATCATGATGTCAGCCAAAAGACGTCCACTGTTGGACATAGGGCTCTCCAAGGTTTTCCACAACGACCGGCCCTGTGCTACTTGCATGCAGCGGTGTCCCACGATTTTCACTAGATCTATACAGGGTTATTGATAAAACACTAACAACCTTGCAGGGGCGTATTACTGACATCAAAAACAAAAACTTTTGTTCTATGACTTTTTACAAAACAAAAAAACAATTAACAAAAAATCACTTTCTAAAATGTATGAATTTTTTTTTCTCACCTAGAAGAAAGCCATAGCACGTGGTTGTATTCCACTTTGCTCTAAAGTACCTAAACGGACCACGGCTATCCTCTAGATGAGCTATTTTCTTGTTTCATACATTTTAGAGTGTGATTCTTTGTTAATTTATTTTTTATTTTGTAAAACGTCATAGAACAAAAGTTGTTATTTTTATGTCAGTAATACGCCCCTGCAAGGTTGTTCGTGTTTTACCAATAACCCTGTATAAGTGAAGGTGCAGACCACGGCTCGCACTTCTTGTATTTTTTTCGAATTTAATGTGCGAATCAAATTACCAATTAAGATTTTCTCTCGTTGAACGGAAAGGAAACTACCGCAAGGCAACCTGCACTGAGCCAGCGTGCTATAGTCCGAATTCCCCTTGCACTTAAAAATGTACCTGGTATAAGGGAAATAGGCTCACCCCATGAACACAATACTATCACAGAATTGGATGTACTGTAGATCACTTCTGCCAACCGCTTCGGCGAAAGCAGGTGTGATGTTGTATATCTAAATTAAATATTTCGTTTCAGCCAGCAGTCCCCCACCCGGGTTTCGAGGACACATTCGAGGCTTACGATAATTCAGCTAGGTGTGTCCAAAGGAACCCCATGTCTGGAGAGATGTCCGGCACGATTCAATGCCTGGAACTCCATATTTACACCCCAAACAAGGCTAGTTCCCAGAACAAATTACCAGTACTAGTCTGGATCTACGGAGGCGGCTGGGTTTCCGGAAGCGCTGAATACAACCACCCCAAAAAGTTACTCGAAAACGACGTGGTCGTAGTGTCCATAACATACAGAGTAGGCGTCTACGGTTTCTTATGTCTGGACACTCCTGAGGTCCCCGGCAACCAAGGCCTTAAAGATCAGGTGCTAGCCCTGAGATGGATCAAGGAAAACATCGAAGCGTTCGGTGGTGATGCGACAAAAATTACAGCTTTCGGCACTAGCGCTGGTGGAATGTCGGTGAACCTACATTTGTACTCCGATTACGAGAATTTGTTCAACAGAGCTATCATTCAGAGCGGGCCAGCGTTAAGCTACTGGCTACTAGTCCCTTCAGATAAGACGATGGCCTTGCAGTTAGCTGAACGTTTGGGCTACAATGCCACTGATACCAGTGATGCATTATCTTATCTCTCGTCAGCTGATCCGTTCGTGGTGACAGCTGCGGCGTATGACCTTGAATTCATAGCTGGAATGGGCAGAGCTCAATCAAAAATAAAGCCTTGCGTCGAGCAGAAGTTTGAAGGCGTAGAAAGTTTTCTCTCTGAGCATCCGATGAACATAAAGCAGTCATCTAAAGTTAGGTCCTCTTCAATCATAATTGGACACACAGATAATGAATTGGGATTCGTTTATAGCGATAATCCTGAATACTATGATGAGCAGACTTTCAAAGACAGTTTACATTTGGGATTCGATGCAAATGAAAATTTGGATGAAGCTTTGGAGGACATCAAACATTTTTATATTGGAGATGAAGAAATAAATATTGATGTTGCAAAAGAGATTGCGGCATACGGTACTGATATTATATTCGCTCATTCTACTCAGAGGATGGTTGAACAGTTTATAGCGAGTGGTGCTAAAGACGTATATCGATATGTGTTCTCATATACTGGTGCAGGCAATTCAACTGGAGCGAAGCATAGTGCAGAACTGGCGTATATCTTCCAGACGACCGAATATAGCGATGATTTATCTGAACAAGATGAAATAGTAACTGATAGATTAACTACGCTGTGGACTAATTTCGCAAAATATGGGTAGGTTTTTAAATACATAAAGAATCCTTTATCAAAATGAGCTAAATTCTTTCTTATAGTATAATAGGTACTACTCGATTAAAATAACAATGGGATCGGCCTATCGCCACGTTGTGACGTCACAATTGGAACTGGGTGGCTACTTTGAAAAACGAAACGAAAGCTTCGGATGACAGATCGGGCGATTTCCTACTCCGAAAGTGTTACGGATCCGAAGTACGGTTTCGATTTACGATCAAAACTATGTCAAACGCTGAAATCGTAAATATCAAATAACTTTCAGAGTAGGATCCACGAAAGAAGAAACGTCAAATCACGATCATCGAATCCGTACTTCGGACGATCCGTCAACCGAAGCTTTCGTTTCGTTTTTCAAAGTAACCCCCTGTTACGGCTTTCGGCTAACTTCATTCATAAGTACAGTACTTTATGTGAGTGAAGTTAGCCGAGTACCCGTCCTATTCTTATTCTAATCGCAGTGTATTAGGCTTAATTATATCTTCCATTTTTTCCTCACCAGAAATCCAACTCCAGAGACATCAGACCTGATCCCAGTGGAATGGAAGCCGGTATCAGAAGCCGAGCAGTTCTCCCTGGACATCAACTCGCAGCTGACACTGAAGAAACGTCCTGAACACGAGAGGATGGCTTTCTGGGACCTGTTTTACAAATTGTATGGAAAGTACCAAATGTGGTACAAGACTGAGAATTAAACAGTTCAATAAAATGTGTATTTGGACTATTTGGTTTATTAATTTACAGTCTTTAGGTAAAGTTATATCAATTAGCGCCGCCGTACACGGACTGCTTGGCGACAGCTCTAGAGCTAGAGCTCTAGAGCGACAGCGGTCGACTGCAACCGAACTGCAACCAACTTCTCTAGAGCTGTCGACAAGCAGTCCGAGTATGGCGGCGGTTAGGAAGACGCAGCGCGGGTAGGCCCCGAGACAAGGTGGACTGACGACCTAGTGAAGGTCGCGGGAAACCGCTGGATGCAAGTAGCACAGGACCGGTCGTTGTGGAAAACCTTGGGGGAGGCCTATGTGCAGCAGTGGACGTCTTTTGGCTGACATGATGATGATGATGATATCAATTAGACCTAAACCTAACGTCAGTTTAGATCTTTTAGATTACATATCTTACTAAGATTTGGGCTAGGTTCTTTTATTATAATACTAGCATTTCCCCGCGACTTCGTCCGCGTAAAATATGAATTTTAAAAAAATCGGATCTCTGATACCGGATCCCGGACCACGTATCTCGGATCCCGTTTCCCGTTTTTACCGGATCCTGGATCCCGTTTGCCGGATCCCGTATCCCGTTTGCCTGATCCCGTATCCCGAATATCCCGGATCTCGTATCCCGGATCCCGTATCCGGGATATCTCGGATCCCGTATTCCGTGTCTCGCATAAAAAGAAACCTCCACACGAATTTTCATCTTAACTTCAAAAATGACGAACTTCCATACGAAATTTCATCCCTTATTTTTTTAAATTCGTAATATATTTTGAATGGAATGTCCGATTTAAATAATTTAAAAATTAATCTACAGGTTTTAAAATAGTCTCAAATACGAAATGATTTATTTGGATAAGGATTAATACTAAGGTATGGATACCATGGTCTGATTTTGGTCGACATTTCTATCAACTTTTAAAATATAAAAAAGTAGTTATAGTAACGTAACTGCAATAGTTGGACATATGGTATCGCGAAGTTTTTTGTAGATATTGATATGTTCTTTAATATTGTAGGACATTTTTGTATTCTATCATCAATAGTTTCCGTGGCGCATGCGAAGAAAGACATCTTATGGCTATTTTTTTACACGTTGGGTTACATTATTGAAGTTTTAGTAGAGATTCCTATTTTTGTCTAGTAATAAATATGGCCTATGTTACTCAGGGATAATGTAGCATTCTTATGGTGAAAGAATTTTTGAAATCGGTCCAGTAGTTTTTGAGTTTACTCATTACAAACATCCATACAAACATACAAAAATACAAATCTTCTCTCTTTATAATATTAGTGTAGATGTAGATGTAGATAGTGTAGATGTAGAAGTGTAGATTAGTGTAGATGTAGATTTTAGTTTATGTAGTTAATCAGGTGTTTAACATTGTTCACCTACATTAATTTTTAATTAATTAATTAATTCCTACACAGAATTAACTATGAATTTATTAAATAGCTGCACTAATGTTGGCAAGCGTATTGGTGACCGACTTGAACTCGAACATCCCCCTCCCCAGCCCCTTCCCCTTCCTCCATTCCACTCTCCCCTTCACGTCGGCAACGTGCAAGCGATGCCTATGCTATTGCAAGCATCTATAGGCTAAGCTCGTTTGCCGTCGTCGTACGCAAAAAAAAATTACATTATTTCTATTCCGTATAACTTTTCGTTGGCAGTGTTCAAGTTATTAACTGGCGTATAATTACTTACTTCAACATCAAAATGTTATAACCCAATCTTCAAATAGACTAATTGGTACAAAATAATAAATTTGATTAATCTCGCTACGAAATCTGGGAGCGAGCGGATGGAGCGGGGGAAATTAGATACATTTCACTCTAAAATATTGCTGATGCTGTAAATTCGTGTATAATTGCCACATTTTTCTTCTTGATTCATTTAGATAGGTATGAGGAAGATAACGTTACGCACGAATATTTTTTGGCGTGGTTATACTCTACCATTATAGTTCTGGCCCCCAAGCCAAGTTGATTTGTCTACAAGCCCTCTAATCACTAATTCAATTAATTTTGCCGCTAATAATAATTATAATAAAACATCAATTAAATAAACTTTACTCAAAAAAAATTATAATGTCATTATTTCACAAACGTTCTTCGAGCAAAATCGGTTTTGTCGTACTACAAGAGCTACTAGACATACAATGTATTATTACCCGGTATTATCGTCATTATATTTGTTATTTGACCATTGCCATGGAAACGTAACAAACAGGTATGTTTATGGTTCGTAAAAAAACTGATTGAAGGTTAAAAACGAGTTGGTCGTGCCGTTGCAATGGAAACGTAAACACAGAAAATACACAACTATAGATATAGTTCGTAAAAATATAAATATAATTGTATTAATTGTTATACCCACTTAGCTAGTTTTGTTTAAACTAATAGTCGCATTTTAGAGTAAAGCACTATACAAGCCTTGGTCTCTAATGAGTGTACTGCTGACCACGCTATACTGACCTCAAGCTAAGCTTCGCTACGGTCACGGCCTCCAAGCTTGGTCATCATTAGCAACCCTTGCTGGCCGTGCTATATAGCTTGTCCATCAAGAGTTGCAATGCTGACCGCGCTGTGGAGGCCTGGAGCTGCGCTGCTCCGCGCTTTCGGCCATCAACAACGCGGTCAACAACACACTCATTAGAGACCGCAGCAGTAATGTACTATTATAATCTTAATAAAAAAAAAATATATTCTAACAATTTAAAAAATGTTTCAAATCAACTATCTACTTATATCCGGATACCGAGCCTTCTCATATCCATGAGCAAAATTAAATACTTGTCTTGTATTTATTTGGCAGGAGCTTCGTACCACGTCTGGTACTTTCCATAAAGCTTGTAGAACAGGTCCCAGAAGGCCATCCTGGCGTGGAACGGTCTGCTACCCAGCGTCAAGTCGGAGTCAATGCTCAAGTAGTACTGGGTGTCCTTCTTCATCGGAGTCCATTTCACGGGGATCAGCTCTGAGGTTTCAGGAGTGGGGTCACTGAAATAAAATGACAACCCTTAACATTTTACTATCGCTTGGGGGATCTTCGTATGGCTTCTTACATGGTATTTTTTTTTTCATAGACAGTAAATGCATTTGCGGCCTGGGCCCTAAGTCGCTTAGCCATTGAACTTCCATTACCATTGAGCTGCTATAGTGACCAACCCGCTGATTGGTCGATCAAAATCAACTGACCAATCAGAGGGTCGATCACTATTGTAGCTCAATGGCAATGGCTGTTCAATGGCTTAGCGACTTAGGGCCTGAACACGTTTCAAAATGCCAAAGACGTCATTGTCTTTGATACGTGAATAAAGCCCTTGTTCTTTTCTGTTTGACAAGAAGAATCTCATAAAAGATTTTATTTTAAAGCTTAGACCTTCCACTATTCATGTACTTCAATGAATGTAGTTATGAACTTACCCATATTTAGCGAAATCTGTCCAAAGTTTAATAATTCGATCAACCACAAGCCGATCTTCTTCCGTCTCGTCATTTGTATAATAATCAAAAATGTATCCCAAATCATCAGCATGCGTGGCGCCTGGAGTAGTTATGTTAAACGCAACCTTCAACATATTCTTACCACCGTCATATGAGAAAATATAACGATACACATCCCTGATCCCACTATCAATCAGTTGCTCAGCCATTCTTTGCGTAGGATGCGAAAATATGAAGTCCGAAGCGAAATCATTAATCGCAAATCTTACATCATCACTTATCATCTCATCTCCAATATAAAAATGGCGGATAGCTGCCAAAGCTTCATCTAAATTCTCATCGGATTTAAATCCTAAATCAAACTGTGTATTAAATGTGTAGCTATCAAAATAAGCTGCATCAACTTTCTCATATTGAAAGCCAAACTCATTGTCATTATTACCAATGATTACTGGCACGTTTTTCATTGCTTTGATATTCATAGGATGCTGAGGTACAAAGTTTTCAACACCTTCGAAATGTTTTTCAACACATGGATTAGTTATTGGTTGATTGTATTCGTCAAAGACAGCAATTCTTTCGTCAAAGCCAGCAGCGATTACCAACTTAGGATCCGCAGTGGAAAGGTACGATAATGCTTCACCAACTTCAGTAGCATCAAAACCAAGTTTCTTTGCCAGCCTTAACGGTACAGTCGCATCAGATTTTACCATCCAGTTACTCAACGCAGGTCCACTCTGTATGATTGCTTTGCTGAACAAACTCTCGTATGGTGAAAAGAGATGCAGACTAACGGACATGGCCCCAGCGCTTTCACCGAAAATAGTAATTTTGGATGCATCTCCACCAAACGCTTCAATATTCTTTTTGACCCACCTCAACGCTAACACCTGATCCTTAAGCCCTTGGTTTCCTGGTACCTCTGGAGTGTCTAAGCACATGAAACCGTAAACGCCGAGCCTGTAATTTATGGCTACTAATATAACGTCTTGTTTGAGTAGCGAATTAGGGCTAAGGCCTTCTGTATCAAAGCGTGCGCTGCCTTCTAGGAACGCTCCACCATGTATCCATACCATCACTGGTAATCTGTTCTGAGAGGTGGCAGTGTTGGGTACATAGACGTTGAGAGTCAGGCATTGGATGGTGCCCGTCGCTACGTTTCGGAAGAATTGAGGGCATTCTTATGAGTCATCGAAAGCTTCGAATACCTCGTCGAAACTCGGTTGCGGGGAAGAGGGCTGTAAAGTAAATTTTAGCTTCTAAATTATATCTATAACTTCGATATATTACTTACATTGTTATATTGATAACTGAATATGACGGGCCTGTTAGTGTAGTTGGCGCGGAGGCGCCTTTCACGCTGCAGGTCGTAGGTTCGATTCCTACCCGGGACATGCATTTGTGTGCATGAACATGTCTGTATGTCCCGAGTCTGGGTGTATATGTATATTTAGTATGTATTTACAAATAAAAAAGTAGTATATGTAGTAATATCAGCTATCTGGTTTCCATAGTACAAGCTCTGCTTAGTTTGGGATCAGGTAGCTGTGTGTAAAAAATGTCCCAGGATATATTAAAGAATAGCTTCAGTATTCAAAGGACAGCTAACAGATGTCCGACAACATGTCGATCTCCAATAACTTACGATTTATAAAGAAGAGAATATACAAAGAGACCACTGGTTTCACAATGGACAATTGTAAAGAGACTCGAGGTCCTGAAGAACAGGATTAAGGTTCTGTAAGGTTAGAACAAAACATACAATAATACATATAACATTCATCCACCACCGCGTACGGTATCCCCAGAAACTGGGAATATCCATCATCAGCTCTCAAACCCCGTATCAGACCCACTTTTGTCGAGACCAACGGGTCTATCCTCACATGGGCCTGCACCAGACCTAAGCACAATAGACCTACCAATATCATGGTCGAAGAAGATTTGAGCCAGAATGATGCTTGAACCATTGCCATTGTGTTATCAATGATAATGATAATATTGATACATATTGAATGGTATTTCGGATGATAACGGAGATATTTCAGGAGATTATATAGATAGATACGTACTTTACGCCGATCTCGTGTGAGACGGAGGTACGGTCGAGCCATATATCAACTGCATTGATTCAGCTGCAGTTTTGCTCTACCATCTTCTCGGCATTTGATCGGTAAACGATCTGAGGTAAAGCAACGCTCGGAAAGGTCAGTCAGAGTTGGGTGTCCATTTCATGGCATTTGAACTTAGCACCCCCCCCCCCCCTCCGTGCTTCGGAGGGCTCGTAAAATGTCGTGTCTTGTCAGAGGCCTTCGGGCGCGGCGCCGGCGGCTTGAAGGCCAACTCTGAGGGCCTACTCTGTTTCAAACGAAAACGATACGTTTAGATTCGTCGACGACGAAGACGTCAAACAATTTTCGTTCGTAAGAAATGTCGGAATCAATGAGAAACGTAGTAGGAAATACGCGAATTTCGTCCGAAATATCGTTTTCGTTTGAAACAGAGTAGGCCCTCTGACACCAGGTTGGCCACTAACAATACGATAAGAATAAGGCTCATTTCAGGCAGATTAGATTCAAAAGGTCCCAGGTTCGATCCCCGGGGGCATGCACCAATGGATGAATTTTCATCTATGTGCATAATTTACAGTTCGCTGACGGTGAGGGAAAACATCGTGAGGAAACCTACCTATCCCTCGGGATTAGGTAATAGTCAGTTCCTGTATACACGGCGACACGGTTCACCACCTGTCACGTTGGGTTCTGACTATCTGGTGAAACGTGGGCTTTGAGTTGGTTAATACCTCCACAATGTGGTGGTGTATCACTCAAGCCTCTGACTACCCCTGAATGGGGATAAAAGTCGTGACGTTAGATCCAAAACATGTATCACATAAACGATCCCTTTTTGTCTTCACCCCGCTGAAATTAACTTAGCGCGCCGTCCCGAATAAAACAACCCCATTGGGGTAACAATTTATCGCTTGAATCTAACAACACGACTATATTATATTGGAATCCCTACGTTGTAACACTACAGTGAAAGCTAAGCGATATATAAGCGGTAAGGTAAGGTAAGGGTACGTCATTGCACAAAAAGTCGCTAAAACGTTAATACGTTCCTGTAATTGAATCGCAATAAGAGCTTGTGGTAAGCCCCCAGTAGTCATTCCACAGAGTAAAGACTAAAGAAAGAGGTGCCCTCATTAGATATATGTATGAAAAAAAACGTGGTCATTGTTTTTTCATTTTCATTGTTCTATCTACCGGTAAATAGTTGAACTACTCGCTTCGGTTTATGTCGATGTTAGTACTAGGCCGACCACTCGGCCGAGTTGCTTAGGGCCAGTCCCCTAAGTAATTGGTCCATGAGTAATTCTATCCTACTTCCTACTAATATTATAATGCGAAAGTAAGTGTGTGTGTGTGAATGTTTGTTACCCCGTATCTCCATAACTACTAGACCGATTTTAACGAAATTTGAAACCTAGTTAGTATAGGCTCTGGAATAAGACATAGGCTAATCTTACATATCAATTTCCACGCGGGCGAGCCACGGGGCACAGTTAGTTATTAAATAAAGTTTTGCATTTCCAGCTGTATAATATCGATGGAAACTACTGTTGCAATGACCCACCTCTATAGTACGGTTGAGGTATATCCAAGCTGTAGCCAATTGGCTGTAGCTCATTATTATGGGCTGGCTCGACCAGGGTAGTACCACCCTCTAACAGAAGACCGGCGTAAAGTAGCTTACAGTTGCGTTGCGTACGATGAGGGAGAGAGTCGGAAGCCCAACACCCCTCTGTTCCACTCCTCTTCTAGTCGGCAACGTGCAAGCGACGCCTTTGGGATTGCAAGCATCTATAGGCTACGATAACTGCTTAATATCAGGTGGGCCGTAAGCATGTTTACCATATAAAAAAATAAATACCTATCCTGACGTTTCAATTATTTTTGGAAAATAGATAGCTTGTACTGGACACGTATCTTTATGTTGGGTAAGGAAGCGCTTTCATTAAAATCGGAAATGGGTTATTTTGTGCGTATGAGTTGCGGAAACAGCTCATATTTTGTTGATGAAACACCGAGTACGGGGTGTAGGTACCCTGACTTGAATGATTGCTAATTATAATTTAATAGGTCGGTAATACAATACCTTAAACATAGTATTTACTAGCTGTGGCCCGCGGCTTCGCCCGCAAATTGGATTAGCCTGTTTTATTCCAGAGCCTTCACTAATTAAGTTTCAAATTTCATTAAAATCTGTTTAGCAGTTATGGAGATACGTGGTAAACATTCACACACACACACACACTTGCACGCACGCACGCACGCACGCACGGACGCTCGCTCGCACGCACGCATGCACACACACACACACACACACACACACACACACACACACACACACACACATACACACACGCACACACACACTTACTTCCGCATTTATAATTAGTAGGAGTAGGATTTTAGTTGTGCAATATTTTCCAACACACCTTCAAGTATAAAATTCAAATTCAAAATTCTAAGCGTTTATTTTGTTTAGGCCTACGGGGGCACTTACAAATTGTCATTTTACATTTTTTCTTAAATTCTACTGCCGGATCGGAAACGCGACCTCGACTGAGAAGATCCGGCAAGAAACTCAGCGGGCTTGTCTTTTTTACAATGTTTTAATTTAATTTTTTAAATCGCCATTTACTTATTTTAATACAATGTATTTTGGTAAACAATAGCTCCAGTGTGCTGCCCTGCGAAATAAGCAAGGCAAGACACGCTACACTTTACATGACACTATTATTAACGAAGTGTATTTGAGCGATCAGTCCCAAGCTGATTTATCTTCCAAGTAATCCGAGATTTTGTAATAGGCCTTGTGACAGAGTTTTGTTGTGAATAGGTACTTGTTATTTGACGGGCCCGTTAGCGTGGTTGGCGCGGAGGCGACTTTCACGCTGCAGGTCGTAGGTTCGATTCCTACCCGTGACATGCATTTGTGTGCATGAACATGTCTGTAAGTCCGGAGTCTGGGTGTATATGTATATTAAGTATGTATTTAGAAATAAAAAAGTAGTATATGTAGTAATATCAGTTATCTGGTTTCCATAGTACCTACAAGCTCTGCTTAGTTTGGGATCAGGTAGCCGTGTGTAAAAAATGTCCCAGGATATTATTATTATTATTATTACTTGTGGAAGTCTAGACTTGCACAAGTATATAGTACCTATATTGTTAGGTGTGTGTTGGGCATTAATATAGTAGGTATTGATTACAAATTCTAATGCTGCAGTGTCAAATATTTATACGGTAGGTACCTATTTGTTATACTTATAATGTTATAGATGATAATGACCGACCATTTTTAAGTGGCCTTAGAGACTAATATTTGCATAGGTTTGACCATAGAGTAAGACTAAAGAAAGAGGTGTTCTGAGTAGATATCTCTATGAAACAACGCGTGGAAATTTGCGCGGGATGGCGCGGGTGGTGGGGGTTAAGAAATGCGTGGCATCTATCTAACGATAAATAGCAGAACTACTCGCTTCGTTTTATGTCGATGTTAGTACGTAGTTTAACTTTTTGCACTAGATGTCACTAAGTGTAGGATAATGAAAAATGACGTACAAAGGGACGTCATCTAGTGTTAAATAGAATTATATTTAGGATGCGGACGTTAGCAAGACGTCTGCACAGGACGCCAACAGCACACTGACGCCACGCCTACTGTGATGACGTCAGTGGCCGAGTTGTGCAATGCCTAAGCAACGCGGCCGAGTTGCTTAGACCCAGTTCTTCTTTAGTATTAGATTTATAGGAGATCGGAAGACCCTGCCTTATGTAATGAAACTGCTGCTAACGTGTTGTAAATAAATAAACTGAAGATGGTTAAAAGGTGTTTTATTATAATTGTAACGGAGAAGCCTCAAGATAGGTATTAACACTGAAATATAGTTTAGATACGACTTCTCCGGACCGAACTCAAACACCAACTGCCTGGACCACGTCCAGGGGGCTTATAAGAAAACTAAAATAGAACTAGAACTAACATATTTAAATATTCAAAATTCAAACATATTATTTGTACTTATAAAATACAACGTGCCAGTGATAAGACAGTTTATCGGCTGGCAGCTATTAAACATTCTACTTGCTGAAAAGAGGTGGCATATCGCCACAGATTCATGGGTTTGACGAACGCTTGGCGGGGTTCAAGCGTGTCATTTGGCTCACTGCATCGGTAGTTACGGGTTCGATTCCCGCTAGAGGTAAATTTCTGAAACGGCCTTTTAAGTGATTTGCCCTAGTCTGGGTGTCTCAGGGATCGCCCCCATTCCATCCTATGGTAACAATAGCATTATTTAGTTTGGGACCATACAGTTGGTCTGTAAGTCTGGCGATATTTATTTTACTTACGTATCTACTACCTACCTGCTTTTAATAAAACCACCCGCATAATTTATACGATCCAATTATTTACAGAATGGAAGCAATTCTCTTGAAAGTTGCCGAATTTTCTCGCTGTTACAAATTTGTGCGTTCAATTGCTAAACTTTACCTACTGGCAATTTAGGATGACAGGTTTATAAGCTTTTAGCACTAAAATCTTGCTTTTTAGGTCCTGTTTAAATCGCGAAATCTTACTCCACCAAGCCAGCTAGGAACCTGTCAAATGTGACGTCACCCGCACGTAGCGGTGGTAGCGGTGTGCGGGAGGTGTGGCGGGCGGGAAACCACAGGCGGTGGTGGGTGTGCGGGCGGGGGTGCGGGCGGGGAAGCCGCATTCCATCTGAGTTCCTAGATGGCTTGGTGGAGTAGTACCTGTAGGTAAGAAGCAAAGACATTACCAACCATGAAAGAGGGAGATATGTGGCTGTCCAAAATAGTTTGTCCCACTAAATGGAGTCATTAACCATTTCCTGGAAACTTTAACTCAATTAACGTGTCCTGATTGGAATATACAGATTGTTAGCTAAGACGTGGGACGTATTGAAGGAGGGTATACAGTATTCGATTCTCATTCCAAATAGGTATGTAAAAAGAATATAACCGTAATTTTTTACCTAATTACTTATCCAATAAAATACGAATTGATGAAAAATGAATAAGTATGTATATAATAATACGGAACCCTAAAAATGAAGGGAAAACGGATTAAGGTTACACAAGTAAATCCCATTTGTTAAAGCGCGTTGCGATTTTTTTGCAATAATTTTGGAAATTTTCTCTATTGAATTGATTCTAAATGATTAGTGTTTTTGTATTTTTAGGGTTCCATAGTTTCCATACCCAAAGGGTGCCAACGGGACCCTATTAATAAGCCGACGCTATCCATCAGCTGCTGCTGTCTGTCTGCCTGTCAGCGGTCTGTAACTCACGAACCGTAATTAGGTAGAGACTTGAAATTTTTCCAGAATGAGTATTTCTGTTGCCGCTACAGCAACAAATAAAATTTAAAAAGGGGGTTCCCATACTAGAAACTTGATATTTTTTGACGTTTTTACTTTACGGTGGTACCTACGGAATCCTTCATGTGCTTGTCGGACACGCACTTGGCTGGTTTTTATCGTTACGTGTACCTAAGCATAAATTATTATGGGCTTAAATAAGTCTCTCGACTAACCTTACACCCTGTATATACCCTATTAATCGCAATCGAAGGTCAGAGCAGTTTCCAATAGTAGAGTTAGATCAAATATGGCACCCGACCCCGCAGTGACCCAAAACTTTAAATTGGTTATCAAACATGGTATGTTGCCCTCATTTGAACAGTGCGTGTAATCCGCTTTCAGGATGGCTTAACCTATATCGGGATTAACCATTACGGCTATAGATTATAGGGGGTAGACAGGGATAGCGGAATGATCTCTCCGTTAGTAGTGAAAGCTTAGATCAACAATGAATTAAGTCATAAGTAATCTCTGATGGACATGAAACTAACAAGAATTATGAATTTAATAATTCTCAGCTGATCAATTAATTATACCCAACAACTGGGCTGGCCAACTCTGATAATATTTTTTTTGGGAATTAATGAAAAAAAAAAAACCGCCCAAGTGTGTGCCGGGCTCGCACATAAAGGGCGCCGTACCAAAAAACGTAATAAAAACGTCAACAATATCAAGTTTCATGTATGGGGACCAAATTTATTTTATTTTTAGTATTTGTTGTTGTAGCGGCAACAGAAATACACATTCTGTGAAAATTTCAAGACTCTAGTTACTACGGTTCGTAAGATACAGCCCGCTGACAGACAGACAGACAGACGGACAGCGTAGGCTTAGTAATAGGGTCCCGTTGGCACCCTTTGGGTACGGAACCCTAAAAAAGATTCGGTAAAGGTGAAATAAAATCGGAACTAAAAACCTTTTTGATCTTTCCTTTACCTACCGCCAAATTTATACTTACAGATTGTTAGTCAGTTTACGCTGGTTTTACGAATCATTTCGAGAAACAAGAGATTTGTAATGCTAGTTTAAGTTCATCATAACTTTTTATAAATTTGGGGGCTAGTTGCCGTGTGACATTAGGTAGATAATTCACAGAACTTGATTATTGTACCTACCTATCTAATTATAATAATAATAATAATATAACGTCACGCCTTTTATTCCCATTCGGGGGTAGTCAGAGGCTTGAGTGGCCATACACCACCACATTGTGGAGGTATTAAGCCAACTCAAAGCCCACGTTTCACCAGATAGTCAGAACCCAACGTGACAGGTGGTGAACCTTCACCCTATCCTACCTATCTAATTATTAAAATAATAGCCCGGTAGGTATACCTACTTATCTGTGAAGTCATTTCAAGTAAGTGTACAAAAGCACTTAAACAAGAACTATTATTAATGAATATGTAAATTGTGCGATAAAGACATACCTACCTACTTACCCAGTGCATGTTCGCGACAGTCTACCGATTGTTGTGTCTGAGAAACATCTATTTAATATTGTTATTTTATTATTAAATCAAATCAGTGTTAATATTAGCTCCGTAGTAACCTTTGAGTGCGATTATCCTATTACATAGGTAGGATACCTACCTGTGCTAGGTAAGGGCCTTATCACACTAGCGGTTTCAAAGCGGAGCGGGTGCGCAGCAAACACGTCGCGGACGCTTAGCGAGCTCGCCGCGGATAGCGCCGTGGACGTCATTTTGTACTCTCAAACTCGCCGCGCAAAGGCTGCATATTCGCTGCGCGTCCGCAAAGTCTTCGCTGCCCGGTAGCAAATAAGGTCGGCGACGAAAAAAAGACGTCAATCTGAGGTCAATTTAGGGTCAGTAATGCAAACTTACGTATTTATGACGAAGACGTACGTCGTAATGCTACTAGCCATTTTGTACTCTCACTCGCCGCGCAAAGGTTGTATATTCGTTGTGCGTCCGCAACGTCTTTGCCGCGTACCCGCGACGTCTTCCCTGCGTAGCCGCGGCGTGTTCGCTGCGCACCCGCTCCGCTTTGAAACCGTTAGTGTGATAAGGCCCTTAAACTAGGTTTAACTGGCTGGCCATTGTCTGTGGGAGTGGTTATTCCACTTGGTCCATCTGGGTGATATCACCTGGGTGCACAAAGTAGAAGAAAATGTCGACTCCGTATACCTGGCGAATGGATCACCCAGATGCACAAAGTGAAAATAAAATGTATTTTGTTCACCTCGAAATCAAATCACCCAGGTGATCTGAGGCGACTTTTTGTTCCACTTTGTGCACCCAGGTGATATCACCCAAGTGCACAAAGTGGGATAAATCGTGAGTGTGGTCTATTGCCTAAAAAAACTTTATGGTGATAATAATAACGCGTATTGTTTCAAATTACATAGCAATCATCTCCCATAAACGTGACTGGTACATATGAAAGTGTCTCCAGAAGGAAGAAATAAAAGAAGTCAGAGATAAAATAAATATTTTTATAGTGTGTGATTATTATGGATCCGGAACGGCAGCCGCTACTAAGGGCGGGCGGGAGTCGTGGGCGATTCAGGTATGACTACCGACCATGCCTACTTACCTAAATAATAGATTGGTTAGCTGGGCCATAGGCCTAGAGACCCGTAACGAATTTAGTTGCGAATTCCGATTTATAGATCCAAGAAATCCATAACATACAGTGCAAACGGGCCCGGGTCCGTTAGCGTGGTTGGCGCGGAGGCGCCTTGCACGCTGCAGGTCGTAGGTTCGATTCCTACCCGGGACATGCATTTGTGTGCATGAACATGTCTGTATGTCCCGAGTCTGGGTGTATATGTATATTAAGTATGTATTTACAAATAAAAAAGTACTATATGTAGTAATATCAGTTATCTGGTTTCCATAGTACAAGCTATGCTTAGTTTGGGATCAGGTAGCCGTGTGTACAATATGTCCCAGGATATTATTATTATTATTATTATTAAACATTTTTGGTCTACGACAAAAATTTTCAAAGTTCTGACCAAATTACTAGCGAAGTTCGTGCGCGGTTGTTGTGACGTCATTTGGGCCACGCGCGGTTGGTAATGAATGGCGGCGCGCGGGTACAGCGCGCCTTCAATCCGACGGCCCCGTGTGACGTCACACGCACATGCCGCACATTATATAAAATGTGTTGTAAAATCGCAACGGATGGACCGATTTCGATGATTTCATAATTATATTGATAAGAAAGCTTAGTTTTAACTATAGTGTTGGTTATGAGTTGTTTTGTTGACCTAGTATTGATTCTCTTGTCGGCCCTGTTAGCATTCCTATGGCCGCCTACATGTCAAGCGAAAATAAATTACGGTGAAGAAATAATGCAGATTAAAATTAATGAATGACCGTTTGTTGTCCTTCTGAAATGGATCAATAGGTAGTTTATGGCAAATGTGCAACTTATAAATTCCTGAAAGTAAATCGTGTTGCCCTCAAATCACGCATCGAAAATTATGCTTGTTTACTCACATAGGACCATGGACCTCACATAGAAAGGACATGGTCTAAGCACCCGGGCCCCAACACTCCACTAAGCCCGTGACGTCATCACAGTAGGCGTGGCTGAAGTCAGTGTGCTGTCAGCGTTCCTCCTGTGCAGACGTCTTGCAAACTTTCGCATCCCAAATATAATTCTACTCGACACTAGATGGCAACCCTTTGTACGTCTCTTTTACCATCCTACACTTAGTGACATCTAGTGCAAGAAGTTGAACTACGTACTAACATCGACATAGAACGATGCGAGTAGTGTTGCTATTGACCGGTAGATAGAAATGGACAAGTAGGCGTTACCTAACACCCCTTCACACGCGCAAATTGTCAAGCGTCGTTTCATAGGGAAATCTACTAAGAACATCTTCACACGCGCAAATTGTCAAGCGTCGTTTCATAGGGAAATCTACTAAGAACATGTTCACACGCGCAAATTGTCAAGCGTCGTTTCATAGGGAAATCTACTAAGAACATCTTCACACGCGCAAATTGTCAAGCGTCGTTTCATAGGGAAATCTACTAAGAACATGTTCACACGCGCAAATTGTCAAGCGTCGTTTCATAGGGAAATCTACTAAGAACATGTTCACACGCGCAAATTGTCAAGCGTCGTTTCATAGGGAAATCTACTAAGAACATGTTCACACGCGCAAATTGTCAAGCGTCGTTTCATAGGGAAATCTACTAAGAACATCTCTTCTTTCTATTATCTCTATGCATAGGATTTCAACTAGGTATGAAAAGGATGACAACAGTTAGAAGTCCACATCCTGATAGGCTCTACTCTTTAATTTCAGACCACTAACCACCGAAGAAGTCCTCGAAGCTCGCAACAACGTAGTCTGGCGACGAACCCGGTTCCTTCTAGTCCTCATGTTCTGGGCGATCATGGCGATGTTCCTATCCATCATCACTTGCATCCTGGCCACAGCGCAATGCAAGACCTGCGAACCCCTGGACAACAGGCCTAGTGTACCTCCAGTACATATGAGTTTCGCGCCTTTGATAGCGCGATTGAATGATGAACAAGTCTATACGTTGTAAAGGGTTTGTGATTGGTTGTGGAATTGATAGAAATTAAACAGAAGAGCAGAGTGCATTAAGAAAGAGATGTCATTGGTGCGTTTCCACTGACGCGGAGCTGGGCGGACCGTGAATTGGCGAATCGCAGTGCTCGAAATCTCTATTCCGCGCTTGGCCCATCACAGTCCGCCGCTCCGCAACAGTAGAAACGCACCCTAAATGTCGATATTGCGATCTCGCTCGATATTAAGGGCTCTATGGAAAGGTGTAGTGATGATGTAGTGTTGCATGTATTTATCGATTATGTAAAATCGAAAAAAAATAAGAATATAAATTTAAGACGTAGGGCGAGGCCCCACTAGCCCGTTGCGCTGCGTCGTCGCAACGGGTCGACTGGCGAGAGACGAAGCGGGGGAGGGTGATGCGTCAGTACAAAATCTTGCGACAACGCAACGCAACGCGCTAATGGGGCCCGGCCCTTACTCGTAATTGTTTTTTGGCCAGTGTTTAAAACCTGTTGTAACATAAAATACCTATAATTAGATCATGTAAATATACTGCATTGTTCCATTGTACAATAGCATCAAATCCAGTAATTTTATGATAAACGATATTTTTATGAGTAAATGAAAACCTTTTTTACAAAAAATAATTTTATTTTCTGTATACCTACTTACTATAACATGTGTTTGTATAAAAATGACAGCACATTTAATACTTAACAATTAATACA
Organism: Drymonia ruficornis; assembly: GCA_947859195.1. Taxonomy (NCBI): domain Eukaryota; kingdom Metazoa; phylum Arthropoda; class Insecta; order Lepidoptera; family Notodontidae; genus Drymonia; species Drymonia ruficornis. The sequence goes on from OX401923.1 coordinate 2,225,587, forward strand.
TTATTACAGTGACGAATTTATCCTCACTGTGTAACAAAAAGCAAGGGATGGTAGTAAGGTCTACCATCCCACGTAGGTATTTCCCTACGTCAAGGTTAAGGTAGAAAATAGCATTGGCCCCAACGTTGGGTTGGCTTTTTTCCAGCGGGGCTAATAGAGTCGCTATGCAATATTCTGCTAATGAATTGAAATGCAATTCATTCAATTCATTAGCAGAATCATTTTGGCTGCAGACATTGACAATTTGCAATTACTCTTTTGTAGACCATATCACGAATTTCCATAGAAAATTGTCAATTACATATGACCACAACATTGGAGCCAACGTTGGGGACAACGTGTGAAGCCGACGACTTTACTTTGGGACCATGTCAGCTAGTCTGTCAGTCAAGTGATGAGTCGACATAGCGAGTCAGGGATAGAGTACAAGGCATAGAGTTGGATCTCCTCGGTAGAGCGGCCTTGATTGCCTTGCTTCGCGAGGCTTATCAGTTCCATGTTTGCCTCGTCCAGGATATTATGGCGTTTCGGGAAACTGTAATGAAAATTTAATATGTTTAAACTATTTTAGAGAGGGACCCACCACTCACCCTCGAAATTGCCAACCAAAAAAACCATAAACCAAATGAATTGATCGATAATTAGAAGAAGCCAACAAGACCTAACTCCCTGTCAGTCGAGAGTATGTCTGTCATGAGTCATGGACCTTAACAATTAGCAATTTTCCGCAGACAAAGCGAATCCAAAATAAATTCCATATTAAGCATATATATATATATATATATTATTATTTAATATTTTTATGTGATCAAGGCCCGTATTAATATATCTATCAAAAAAAGTATGAAACAAGAAAATATTCTCATCTAGAGGATAGCCGTAGTCCGTGTAGGTCTTTAGGGCCCAATGGCACATGAACACGGACCACGGCTATCCTCTAGATGAGAATATTTTCTTGTTTCATACTTTTTAGAGCGCGTTTTTTCCGTAGTCGGGTTTTAGTTTTTAAACTTACTTTTTATTTAATTATTTTGGAGTTATAGGTAACAATATATATATTTTTGAAATGTGCTCATCAAGCTCTTTCATTTGATACCCCACACGGTTTCATAAAAAAATGTTTTTTTTTTAGTTCATGACATTATGTCCTCTAGAGGGCGCCATATGCAATTTTATGTGACGTCACATAGCCTATAACCAGCGCTCCATTAAGCCGCTTCTGACGATACCTCATTTGTCAAATTACGACAAGTAGTTTGGAAGTTAGGTGGGAACAGATGCACATACATACATACATACATACATACATACATACCGGTCAAAATCATAACGCCTCCGTAGTCGGGTAAAAAGTTGAGAAAATTTAAGTACGTTTGGGTCGTATTTCAGTAATCATATTACAAACAAAATACAAGCAATACAATATTTTATTCTCTGTCAGTAGGTAGGTACTAATATTTTGCGATTGTTATGCCCAATAAATCACTTGGCCCTTATACCAGTAAGCACAAGGTTAAATATTCATTGCGTTATCTTTTTATACGAGTTTATTGAACGATTTATGCGCGTCTATTAATAACGGCGCGTTGTCAAAGGGCAGCAGATAACGACAGTTAACGCCCTATAGAAATAACTGTAGGTCTACTGTATGTATAACGGGCATCTTATTTACGTTCGCTTGTGCCTTTTTTAGGGTTCCGTAGTGCCTACGTCTAGCATTCATATGCATATATCTATAAGCTACGGTAACTGCTTAACATCAGGCGGGCCGTACGCTTATTTTTCACCTTAACCACATTAAACAGTAACTGTGGTAGAGTCCAGCTTTTTTGTTTTTATGTAACTGAGGTGGCAAACAAGCGTACGGCCCGCCTGATGTTAAGCAGTTACCGTAGCCTATAGATGTTTGCAATACCAAAAGCATTGCTCGCACGTTGTCGACCTGAAGAAGAGTGAGACAGAGGGAGTGGGGGGTTGGGCTTCCGGCTCTCTCACTCATCGTACAAAAGCCACCTGTAACACCTACTTACCGATATTCTGTGTAAGAGTGGTACTACCCCGGTCGAGCCAGCCCGTATATGAGCTGCAGTCAATACGCTACAGCTTGGCATACCACTAATAAGATGGCAAGATAGATAGTAGTATATGTAGTAATATCAGTTATCTGGTTTCCATAGTATAAGCTCTGCTTAGTTTGGGATCAGATAGCCGTGTGTAAAAAGAATGTCCCAGGATATTCAAAGATTCAAAACGTTTATTTTGTTTAGGCCTATGGGGGCACTTACAAATTATCATTTTACATCTTTTTCTTAAATTCTACTGCCGGATCGGAAACGCGACCTCAACTGAGAAGATCCGGCAAGAAACTCAGCGGGCTTGTCTTTTTTACATTGTTTTAATTTAATTATTTTTTTTAAATATATTACCTATATTATTATAGATACTTACGCGTCACAGACAGGTTTGAAGGCGTGCGCCAGTTCTTGCATGTCCAGCGGGGTGGCTAGTTGGGCGGCTAGCATCCGGACGCAAGCCGCCTCGCATGCTAGTGCAAGAACACTCACTCGCACCCGGCTGAACAGCGGCTGGAGACCGAGGGTCACGAGGATCGACGTTATTTGGGTGTTTATCTGAAAAAAAAAACCTATTTAACACAGTGGAGGCAAACATAGCTCATCAGATATCGCTAGAGTGGTCTGGGGTTACATTCTGTGTTATAGACAGGCCCGGGCCGGCCCGGCCCGTGTTTGACGGGCCCGTTAGCGTGGTTGGCGCGGAGGCGACTTTCACGCTGCAGGTCGTAGGTTCGATTCTTACCCTAGACATGCATTTGTGTGCATGAACATGTCTGTATGTCCGTAGTCTGGGTGTGTATGTATATTAAGTATGTATTTACAAATAAAAAAGTAGTATATGTAGTAATATCAGTTATCTGGTTTCCATAGTACAAGCTCTGCTTAGTTTGCGATCGGTAACCGTGTGTACAAAAATGTCCCAGGATATTATTATTATTATACAGGGTGTCTCAAAACTTTGCCACATGGAGGGGAAGTACCTTAAATATTGTAGATAGCGAATTTAACTGAATTAAGACTTCATTTTTATTTTAAAAACAATACGAACTGCATTCAAAGATTTTTGAAAACTCGCTTGCCACACTCGGGAATCGAACCGGCTAAAATCCGAAAAAATAACATCCTGTTCTTTTATGGCATCAATAGATAGAATCAATGATAAGAACCAAATCTCTCTAACAAACATGGTAAATTAAATGAAAGGAAAACCATGAAATCTATATATATAAAAATGAATCCCTATTTCATGTCATTACTTGACGCGAGAACGGGTGGACCAATTTAGATGATTTTTTTTATAGATTATTCCGTGAAATACAAGGAAGGTTCATACATTTAAAAAAAATGGAAAAATTGCCCGGAAAGCGCTAAAACCCATATTTTACGTATGATTCAAATTACTTTCAATAGATGGCGTAATGAACGCCGGTGTCAGATGGCGGATGGCGACTATAAATTCCTGCAAGTTTATTTCATGGGCAATTCATCACAAGAAATGCGTTGTGCACATAACAGTGCTGGGCAAAGGTCTCTCCCCATCTTCTTCCATCCATCGCGGTCTTAGGCTCTCTCATACCACCCGTCTAGATGAGCGTCGAGGTCACCGCGCCACTGCTTTTGGGTCTACGTCGGCGACGACGGTCGTGCTCTGGGACCGGTGATTGCTTTGGCCTACCTTTCTGAGCTCATTCGACTCAGGTGACCCGCCCAGGTCCACTTAAGTGTAGCTGTTTTCGCTCCTACATCCGCGATAAGGGTCATGGAACGCAGCTGGGTGTTCCGCACCCTATCAGTGTGTTTAACACCCAAAATGCTGCTCCATTGCTGTTTGGCAAACCTTCAGTTTGGACTTCTGAGCCTCGGTTAGTGACCATGTCTGGGCGCCGCACTATGGGCTGAAAATCGAACTTCATAGTACTTTTCTTTTTTTTTTTGCTTTTCATAAGCTTCTAATGTCTCCAGCAGTCATAAATATAGGTATATAAAGTATATAATTTCATAGGTATACTAAATAAATAAAATAAAAAATGAAAATTTTGTATGGCTCCAAAGTAATAAATCCAAATGTGTATCTTCAAACCCGCTGTGTTAACCGTTATATTATTTGTAAATTATTTGTAATTTTTTGGTGTATATTATATAACGGTAACAACTGCGGTTTTTTTTTAAATATTATATACTAAATTTGTACTTACATGCGGAACAATGGGTTTATAAACTTGAAATTTTGCAGGGAAGTGTCTGTATTTTAGAGAAACACTAATATAGCATATAAGTACAAATTTTAGTTCATACATTTTTTATATGACGTATTCATTTAAAAAACGCAGTTGTTACCGTTATATAAAATACGCCAAAAATTACAAATAATTTGTAGAACAGCCATCTGTAAGGATATAACGGTTAACATAGCGGTTTTGAAGTTATTTGGATTTATTACTTTTGGGCCATACAAAATTTTCATTTTTTTAAATATAATTTAGTAGACCTACGGAATTATTAGAAGGCATTAGAAGCATATCAAAAGCAAAAAAATAAATAAAAAGAGAAAAAAATTAAAGTACTATTGAAGCTCGATTTTCAGCCCACAGTGGCGCGGTAAGAACGGGCGGGATACACATGTCAATGTGTCAGTGGAAGGTTGCCCTTCATGATGTCTCCCATGGACCAGTAGCTCTTCGACCAATTTAGCTATTTTTAGGGTTTCGTACCCAAAGGGTACCAATGGGACTCTATTACTAAGCCGGTATCCGTAGCGTGTTAGCGCTACAACAACAAATACTAAAAATAAAATAATATGTAAAAATAAAGGGGGGGGGACTCTATTACTAAGCCTACACTGTCCGTCCGTCTGTCAGCGGGCTGTATCTCACGAACTGTAATAGGTAGTGAGTTGAAATTTTCATAGAACGTGTATTTCTGTTGCCGCTACAACAACAAATAATACTAAAAATAAAATAAAAAATCAAAACAAAGGGGGTCCTCATACAAGAAACTTGATATTTTTGACGTTTTTATTCTATGGTGGTACGGAACCCTTTATTTGCGACACGGGAAAGGAGTAGATCAGACGACGAACGGGGGGAAGGGTTTAGTTCTTTTTTGGCTAATAAGTAAATACAACATTAATTCTGAGGCGGCACGAAGTTCGCCGGGACAGCTAGTCTAAACTTATAAATTCATGAATTTAAAGATAAAGTGTATCCACAAAAAATGGAGCTAAGTTCGAGCAACAAATTAGTTAGTTTACCATTTTATATTCGTTCAATTAAAATAAGTGGAGATTTTATGGTTTCCTTTCATTTTGAAAACTCGCTTGCCACACTCGGGAATCGAACCGGCTAAAATCCGAATAATAACATTCTGTACTTTTACAGCATCAATCGATAGGGTCAATCATAAGGATACAATCTCTTTAAGAAAAATAGTAAATTAAATGAAAGGAAACCCATAAAATCGTTACTTATTTTAATTTTCACTTATTTTAATTCTTATAAGTTAAGATATCACGGTTTTCCTTTCATTTAATTTCCCATGTTTGTTAGAGTGATTTGATCCTTGTGATTGATCCTATGGATTGATGCCATAAAATTACAGGATGTTATTTTTTCGGATTTTAGCCGGTTCGATTCCCGAGTGTGGCAAGCGAGTTATTTAAAATCTTTGAATGCAGTTCGTATTGTTTTAAAAATAAAAATGAAGTCTTCATTCAGTAAAATTCTCTATCTACAATATTTAAGGTACTTCCCCTCCATGTGGCAAAGTTTTGGGACATCCTGTATAGGGCGTTACCAACTTACCACATCGATCGAGTGTCAATTGGCAGAATGACTTGGACGTCGTCCATATTGGCTAACGATCATACGACTTAACGATGCGATTTCGTCACGCGATGAAAATTATTTACTGTGCTCACGCGATGACTTGCAAGCTCAATTAGGACACTAAAGAAATGTATGTGTTTAATCTCGTTGTGCGACGAAATCGCATCGTTTGCTCGTACTAGCCAATTAGGACGACGACTTACTCGTCATGGATCGATGGCATAATGACTTTCCTGACATCGATCGTCCGTTGATCGATGGCAGAATTCTCGTGTCATCGGTGTGAAACTTCTTCTTTCAGTGTCACTACACAATCTAATCACCGCGAAGTGAAAAGAGAGAGATAGATAAAGAGAGGGGTAGAGAGTGTGTGAGGGAGATAGAGACTGTCAGAACTGTCAAGTGTCAATGTCACTCCATAGTAATGTGGGGCCGCCGCTGTCAAAATAATCCTGGATGCCTTCGTTGTCTAAAGGTAGGAGTTGTGCAGGCGGCAGACGTCAATCCCATAGAATTGAGTGCCGTCGGCACATGTCATCGTGACAATTTTGTATGAAACTGACGGCGACAACTGACGTCGCTGCAACTGCCGCGTCCATTGAACTCCTACCTTAACAGAAAAAAATAATAACCTTACCTGGTTTTCGCAGTGTCTCTTAGAGTTCTTGGTCATTCTGTCACTCGCAGTGATGAATGTGACTGACGTCATCGGGCTGTTAGACTTCTCGCCCTCCGTCCAGTTGATCGAACGACTCGTTGCATCTATCGAATATATGTTTTTCTTACAAATACAAATAAGAGCAATGTACTTTATTCAATAAAAAGTAAGTTTAAAAACTAAAACCCGACTAATGAAAAATCGCGCTCTAAAAAGTATTAAACAAGAAAATATTCTCATCTAGAATCCTCGACCTTCGGACTCAACCTTTATTTCAGCTAGTCCATCAAGGGTTGCAATGCTGACCGCGCTGGCGAGACCGAGAGCGTAGCTAAGCTTAGCTTATGGCCATCATAGCGTGGCCAGCAGTACAGTAATTGCGGACCAAGGCTTGTATAGTGCCTTACTCAAAAATGCGACTACTTAATTTAAATACAACTATAATGAGTGTATTGCTGGCTGCGGTGTTGATGGCTGAGAGCGCAGCTCGAGGCCTCCGCAGCGCGGTCAGCATTGCAGCCCTTGATGGACAAGCTAAAACAAAGGCCCAGACCGAAGGTCGAGGCCTTTATAACGCGGCCCCTTTCCTCATTCCCACGCTCTTTCAGGTCGGCAACATGCGAGTGATGCCTTTGGTATTGCATATATAGGCTACGGTAGCTGATTAACATCAGGTGGATCGTACGTATATTTGCCACCTTGGTAACATAAACAATATCATAGCTAGCATTATAATACTTACTGTCAGTGTTGCGCACGGTATCTGGATTCAATTTTTGTTTGACAAAGTCCAGTACGTCGATGATTGGCACTTTGTGTTCTCTAATGCTGTAAACACATAGACCAATAAGCTAAAGACGACACATACGACTATACTATGAGAATGTAATTTTCTCCTTATTGTATGGTTAGTGGCCAACCTGGTATCAGAGTTGCTCAAGCTGTCCGAGGGTCTTTGACAAGGTTTATCCCCGGTGGGGCATGCACCAATGGATGAATTTTCATCTATGTGCATAATTTACAGTTCGCTTACGGTGAGGGAAAACATCGTGAGGAAACCTACCTATCCCTCGGGATTAGGTAATAGTCAGTTTCTGTATACACGGTGACAAGGTTCACCACCTGTCACGTTGGGTTCCGACTATCTGGTGAAACGTGGGCTTTGAGTTGACATAATACCTCCACAATGTATGGCCATTCAAGCCTCTGACTACCCCCGAATGGGGATAAAAGTCGTGACGTTATATTATTTATTATTATTATTTTCTACAGGATGTTTTTTAAAGTGCGAAATCAAATAATTCTTGGAGGTTTGGATGAGTATTGGGAATGCGCCGCTGGGGAGCATACTCCCTAGCGGCGCCACTTTGCACCTATAGTCAGATTTTTAATTAGACGAAGTAAACTGACAGGTGCTAATGTCACTTTTCTAGAACAAATAAGGTTCAAATTCATAGAATAGTGACATTTTTAGCTGTCAGTTTGCTTCGTCTAATTAAAGATCAGATTATAGCAATGATATCGGCAACTATATTCTGTTGGAATCTTTTATTGGTGTGTGCTTACCGTACACCATCCCAGCACGTGACCCTGACGCCGGCGTCGTCCTGCAACAGGACCATACTGGCCCGGGCCAGGTCGTGCGCGTCCGGTGCGGCGGCGGGCCAGGCGCAGGCGGCGTGGCCCGCGGCCCACAGCTCGCGGGCCAGGCCGGCCCGCCGCGCCGCCGCTACCCCCTCCCGGCCGCTGCCCGCCGCACCCCACACGCACACGCACACTACACACGACTGTCAATAAATAAATACAAATCTTTACAAATGAACGCGTCTGTTTGTAATGTCAAAATAACAGCTTAGTACTAAATGCATATGAAAGAGAAAGATTTCGAAAAATCCAGAGGTACGAGCCGGGGTTTGAACCCTGGACCCGCAAGGCACGTGTTTAAGCAACTGGCTATCGCTGTTTTCCTATATTTTTTTCTTTGTTTTTTTAAGTATATGATATAAAAACTTTCTGTGGCTATCAGCCTATATTGTTATTTTTGTCTCCCGCTTTGCAACGCAGGGAAGTGGATAATCTTCTTCCACCTCCTCCTATCCTTTCTTCTGATTAAATTCGTGCTACCTCTGAAGACGTAATCGTGGAATGCAGGTCGATGTCCATCTTCTTGAGTAAAGCCGCCATCCTCTCCAGAGACATGGAGAAGCCGACCGAACACGATGTCAACTCAGCGTTGTAGTGATCCCTCTCGGTGCGCGCCACTTTCCAGAACTCTTCTACTAACGCATCGTATCTGGGTAACAAATATGTGACTTAATACACGTTAAGATTTTTTTTTTAAATTAAAAAAAAGTGGATAAAAGTCTTGACGTAATATTATTATTATTATTATTATTATATTATTATTTTTAGAATATTTTAAACTACTTTGAACTTTACCCAAATCCGAAAGTAGGAGGAATAGCGAAAAGTACTCAAAGGAGTCTCGGGGCCGATTTTGATGAAAACTAAAACTGCATTATTGGCTTTTTGAAAAAAATAACTAAACAATATTCGTAGCCAGGAATCGAACTAGTTGATTTTGAAAAAAATAACAACACACTGTATTATTACATCATTCGATAGTGTCGCTGATAAGGCACGAATTCTGGGAAGTAATGACATACGGCACACTTGAGGAAGAGTTTCGGATTTAACCATCCACGCCCACTTGAAAAATTCACCCTGTATACGGACTGGCAAACCGGGGTAGTCCCACACTCTCAGAGAAGATCGGCGTTAAGTAGCTAAAGTAGTAACATCGCCTTAATAATAATATTAGCCCTTTTAACGTCCTACTCCTGGGCACGGGCCTCCTCTCAATGCGAGGAGGATTTAGGCCATAATCTACCATGCTAGCCTAGTGGATTTCACATGTCTTTCGAAGATTTATTAGTTTTTTTAAGACATGCAGGTTTCCTCACGTTGTTTTATTTCACCCTAAACAAGTGATAATCATATTAAAGTTATGATTTGCATTTCAAACATCCAGAGGTGCGAGCCGGGGTTTGATCCCCGGACCTTGAGCCCACAAGTAGTGATGGGATGTTCTCGAGAACATTCTCACCCTTGGAAACTTACTCGTGAGAATTTTTGAGAATCTTATATTTTGGGTGACGTTATCCTAACCTTAAATCTTAAAAACAATTAAAACCACCATACTTGCATGTTCAATGAGGTTTATGCCAAGTTTAACATGCTTCAGAAGATAAATTCTCGAAAATTCTCACGAGTAAGTTTCCGTTGGTGAGAATGTTCTCGAGAACATCCCATCACTACCCACAAGACACGTACTTAATTATGTAAAAAGGTACCTCCCGCCCGCCGCAATGAGATCGCCCGCCCTATGTTTAGCCGTCGGCTTGTCGCAGTGCCGCACCACCGACATCTGCCAGAACACGCCGCTGTGCTGGGTCGCGTTGTACGCTAAGAATGGCGCCACACTCATGGGACACTGAAAAAATAGTCGCTTTTATCATTATCGTAGCTAAAGCCCTGTTTTCCTAGGAAAGCGGTACCGTCATATAGCAGCCGAATAGACGGCAACTAAAACATTGGCTATGTAAACCAAATAGCGCGGTTTCCTGGAGAGAGGTATTGGACACCGTTGTTTACATAGCCAATGTTCTAGTGATGTGTGAATAACGATTCACCGATATATTTCGGCCGCTATATGACGGTACCGCTTTTCAATCGGCGTAGAGACTTTTGGTGACTTTGACTTTATCTTCAAGTCCCTTGCCCAAGAGTAAGACAGCCCCATTTTTTTAAGGGTTTCATACCCAAAGGGTGCCAAAATAATATTATTAGTATTTGTTGTTGTAGCGGCTACAAAAATACACATTCTGTGAAAATTTCAAGTTTCTACCTATTACAGTTCGTGAGATACAGCCCGCTGACAGACGGACAGCAGACGCTTAGCAATAGGGTTCCGTTGGCACCCTTTGGGTACGGAACCCTAAAAAAGCACACCCGTGGACGTCTTTTGGAACACTCACCTCACACCCAAGCGCCTTAGCATTCCTGCATACAGCTTCCAACTCATGTATTGCTTGCAGCAACACTTTGGTCCATTTAGCGTGTTTGACGAGCGGCGTGACGAGGTCTCGGAGCTCGTGGACGGCCACGTCGGCTTCCATCATCAGACCCAGCAGCTTAATCACGCAGAGGGAGTTCAGGTGGGTCTGCAGTGGGAACACTTACCTCACACCCAAGCGCCTTAGCATTCCTGCAAACAGCTTCCAACTCATGTATTGCTTGCAGCAACACTTTGGTCCATTTAGCGTGTTTGACGAGTGGCGTGACGAGGTCTCGGAGCTCGTGGACAGGCACGTCGGCTTCCATCAGCCCCAACAGATTCGTCACGTCGCGGTTGGAGATGCAGAGGGAAGTTAGATGGGTCTGGAGTTGCAGGCTGGTCAAACGACCTGGATTGATCAATATCGACATTTTTACAACGGGCCCGTTGGCGTGGTTGGCTAAGATTCGACCTTTCACGCTGCAGGACGTGGGTTCGATTCCTACCCGGGACATGCATTTGTGTGCATGAACATGTCTGCATGTCCGAGTCTGGGTGTATTATGTATATTAAGTATGTATTTACAAACAAAAGGTAGGATATGTAGTTATATCAGTTGTCTGGTTTCCATAGTACAAGCTCTGCTTAGTTTGGGATCAGGTAGCCGTGTGTGAAAGAATGTCCCAGGATATTATTATTATTATTTTCTTGGAGCGACTGATTCGTACTGTGTCCATTGACTCCGTTTAATAGGACAGACTATATTGGACAGTCGCGTGTTTCCCTCTTTCTTGGTAATGTGTGTTTGTTATCCCAAATTAAAAAAAAGTACGATTGCGAGTAGGACTCGCGCCCCGAAGGGGTCCGTACAAACTTATGAGGAGTTGAATTACCAAAAAAGCTGAAAATTATATTCTTTATTTGTAACGAGTAGCCTAAATACCAATTTTCATGTCTCTAGCTTCAGGATAATTGGAACCCCACACAAACTTTCACCACTTAGGGTGATATTTTTTCCAAATTCCTTTCTATGCTCTTCTTCTACACTATAAAATGTACCTACTGTTAAGTTTTCATGTTTCTAATACCAGCGGTTTGGGCTGTGCACGTCTTGACAGACAGACAACAAAGTGATCCTATAAGGTATCTGTATTTTTTTCCTTTTGAACTCACCAAAACTAACATCAACAAGTACAGGATAGACGTCGCTGTGTTTGTCAGCGGGGACGCCGCACGACAGCAGCAGGGTCCGCAGCAGCTCCGTGTGGTTCAGCTGCAGTGACGCACGCAGCGAGCTCGCGGCCGCCGCACGACCAGCCACTACTAGAAGCTCCGCGTCCGCCCACAAAGACTCTAGGACGAGGTATCAGAAATGATTATGATCAAATTGGGATCGATTATGATCAAATAGGGAACGATTATGATCAAATCAGAAACGATTAAGATCAAAAATAGGGAACGATTATTATCAAATCGGGAACGATTAAGATCAAAAATAGGGAACGATTATTATCTAATCGGGAACGATTATGATCAAATAGGGAACGATTATGATCAAATAGGGAACAATTATGATCAAATTAGGAACGATTATGATTAAATTGGGAACAATATTATGATCAAATCTGGTATTATTGATTATATTATTATTTATTGGTGGTAGAGCCAAGCTGTAGCCAATTGACTGCAGCTATTCGGGCTGGCTGAACCAGGGGGTAGTACCACCCTTTCACAGAAGATCAGCGTTAAGTAGCCGATCTTCTGTGAGAGGGTGGTACTACCACCAATAAAAGCAACGGTGTTACGTTCATACCTGTCTTTGGTGTGACAATATCGAAAGCGCACTCGACGATCTCGCGCGGATGGAATCCGAGCACGTGTTTCTCTCGGTACACGCGATCCACGACGTAACGACGCATGTATTTAGTGCCAGAATACGCTGTATGTCTACAACAATATGAACAATATTTTTAGCTTACGTACATCTTTGGAACTGTCAAGGTGAAATAGGTAACATCATATATTTAAGGATGAGGGCCAATACAATATTTTAAACACAGACATGGAGAGGCTACAGTGTTGCCAGATGGGGGGGATTCCCTGCAAATTCGGGGGCTTTTTTCGCCTTTGGGGGGAGATTTGGGGGGGGACGGATTCTTTGGGGGGATTTTCGGGGGGGAAATAAACACGGAGGATCATCAATACCTACTTATTTTAATTTTTCAGTAATAAATTCTATCTATTAAATTCAATTACTTCGTTATCGTTATGTGACTACGTTATTGAAAGAGTATCTATTTTTGTTTATGTATAAAAAATGAAAATTGAAATTTATAAAAAAATACAAATTGAAATTTCAAATGAGTAAACACTGTTTTGGGGGATTTTTTCTCAATAAGCTAATTTTCGGGGGGTTTTTGAAAATAATTGGGGGGAAACTCACATGGTCATCTGGCAACACTGAGAGGCTAGACAACGCAAGTTTATTAGATAGTATGAAAACCGAGCGTGCCACCTTACGATGATCTCACCCCAGCCATTAAGTGATTTGATCAATTTCAATCGCTATGCGTCAGTGAGCTAACAGAATTACGACTAAATCGATTTGAAAATCGATTCGATGACAGAGGAATGGGAATACAAAAGTAATAAGCGCGTCAAGTTTGCCCTACAGTGCAAACTTCTTTGCACGGTTGGTCGGACGGTTTGCGTTGTCTAGCCTCTCCATGTCTGTGGTTTTAGGTATTTTATTTTCAAATTAGCGCGAAATTATCAGCGAAGATAAATATTGTGAGCCCACGGAAAGGGTAGTCTTCTTAAATATTTTTAAAAGTGAATAATAATTTATGAGATTACGTATAATAGTAATTAACCTATATAATAATCATTAACCTGAACAATAATAATTAACCTGTATATCAATAATTAACCTGAATAATATTAATGAACCTGTATAATAGTAATTGACCTGTATAATAGTAATGAACCTGTATAATAGTAATTAACCTGAATAATATTAATGAACCTTATAACCCGCGCCTCACACTGGTAACACCAGTGTTCGACTATTTCAAACCGGCAGCCAATAAGAACGCCTCGCGCGCTGCCGCGAGCCATGCGAGCGCTCTCATTGGCCACCGGTCCATTTTCCCGGCTTTTCGCTCGGGTTTGTCTATGACAGATGTCGCTGTCCTTGAGACTTTTTCCACCGGCTTGAACGATAACTTGTTTACTTGTTTGTTGTGTAGATTAATTATTATAAACTTGTACCGTTACCCAATAAATAAATACCCTGAGTGTTAAATTGATCGCCCAACTTCGGGGCAAGTTTGTTAATAATGCCGCGCACAAGACAACAAGGACAAGAAGATGTGTTCGACGATGCGCCCGATGCGGCTGCAACTACGGCTTACTCCGTGGACCAAGTCGCCGCTATAATGGCCGCGATGCAGAAGTCTCAAACGGAGGCTTTTGAACGCCTCATCGAGAAGTTCGCCGTTCTACAGCCAACGTCAGCGCCAACGCCTCCGCCTGTAGCGATATCGTTACCCTCCATCGGCCAAGGAACATTCACCCTTTGCACCGCCCGTTTCGGCGGTGACGCCGACGAATTGGTGGACGCGTTCATCGACGCCGTGAAAAGTTTCAAAGACTGTGCTAATGTGACTGATGAAAACGCGCTGAGGGGCCTTTCAATGCTCCTTACGCGTCAAGCGGCGATCTGGTGGCAGGGAGTCAAAGCGGAGACCGTAACGTGGGATAGTGCGTTGCAGTTGTTGCAATGTACCTACGGTGACCGGCGTCCTCCCCACCGAATATACATCGAATTGTTTGACCAGCGACAGGGCGAGCAGAAGACCGACGTGTTTATATCGAGATGCCGCGCGCTGCTAGCGAAGATTCCAGCGGGAGACATCTCTGTGAACGCCCAACTAGATATGGTGTACGGGCTCCTCGACCGCCGTGTTCGCAAGCGTTTGAGACGGGAAGAATTTAAAACTTTCGATGACCTGCTACGTAATGCCCGTACGATCGAAGAGACGTACTGTGAGGCCGCCGACACGAAAGCCTCCAACGCCGTTCCTGTGAATCGTGGAGTGGGTGCCGCCGCGGGCGCCCCGCTCCCGCCGAGCCGCTCCACAACATCTACATCACCGTGCCGCTCCGCAACATCTACATCGCCGAGTACGCCGCAGACGCCGTGTATAGTATCGAGGATACTGACGCCGAGTACGCCGTCGTCGCCATCGCCCGGGGGCCAAGCCGCGGATGTGCGGCGCTCCACGAGCACCGCGTCATTGGATACGTCCTCTAGCACTCCCAGTGTATCGCGAGTGAAGCGTTGTGTTTACTGTAAACAATACGGCCATGTTCGTGATGAATGCAAGAAGTTGTCTAGCAATAGTAATAAGTATTGTTATGGATGTGGTACGGAAGGAGTCGTGCGTTCGCAATGTGGTAAATGTAACCAAAATCTATCTTTTTCGGCCTTAGACACCGACGGCGCTATGGTAAGTCATGTAAACTTTCCTCATACGCTTTCTCCTACAAATTGCGACATCGGCCCATTTCTATTTGACTCGAATTCCGAATCTCTCAGTCACAATCATTCATTCACGCAGTCGCGAGACTCGCGTTCTTTTAGTTCAGACATTCGTTCAAATCCGTCGCATTTTCATTCATGTCATTCGTTCGCCATACCAATCGACTCATTCAACTATCAGATTCGAAACTGTCCTAGTTGTCATGTTAAACGTCATACTCGTAAACGTCAAAGTCATAATAACCGTGTAACTCAAACGTCAACTTCGAATACTGACTGTCATAACAAAGTGCGTTCGGAAATACGTAATCATAAATTTGTTTTGAATCCTTTATCGATTTATCGACCGATTCGTGATAATAACATAAACAATCTAACACCTGGTTCTGACTTGATGCGTTCCGAACAACGTATAACTGGGGTTAATGTTCCTGTTGTGTTACCTTCTAGGGTGAGTGCACCTGTTCCTTCTGTGCATCATAGCTCACCTAATCGTGTCAATGCCCTTGTGGCCCTGCCTTCGCTGCCCTGCCTGCCGCCGCCTGCGGTCGAACCTGAAGTTGTTGCTGACCTACCTACAGTAGTTCCTGTTTCTGCACCTACCCGTGTGAAGGTGACTACTACTGTCTGTCCTGGTAAGGATGCACCTTTCCTGTTGCTTCCATCGTCCGATGTTGACGGAATGACGTCTGTCTCTGCACAGAGGCGGCCTCTTCTTAGCATAAAGGTTCTCGGTATGCGAGGTACTGCCCTGATTGATACAGCTGCTAAGTGTTCAGTAGCCGGATACTCTCTTTATAATATTTTTAAACAGAAAGGGCTTCCCTTTCAGTCCAAAGAGGCATGTGTTAAGCTCGCTGATGGTGTTGTCCGTCCTCGTGATATCCTAATTTTCTCCGTAGATGTCACTATTACTGTGGATAAAAGTATTAGGTTAGACTTTGTCGTTTTCCCTGATGCTGACAACAATGATACCCTTCTAGGTATTGATTTTCTTCGTGCTGCTGGTATGATAGTAGATTTTGCTCAGTCCTCTTGGCATTTTTCAGGAAGTGATCGGGCTTACCCGCTTGAATATGAGAGTGGGCCGGCAGAGCAAAGTCGACCAATTGCGGTGTCTTCTCTCCTGCTACAGGATGATGAAGATCCGATGCTTACCAGCCACCAGCGACCGGGACTCTCTGATCCTCTTCAACACCATGAGGACATCTTCAGGCCAGGAGGAGCGCCATCCTCATATGTGGAGCACCGTATTGATACGGGAGACCATGCGCCTGTTGCTGTACCTACTTACCGTCTAACGTCTGCGAAGGAAGCGGCCATGAAAGCTGCACTTCGTTCTGCACAGCTCGACGATCATCTTGACCTATGGTCTATTCTGGACAAGGATACCTATGTATCTCAAGTATCTCCCTATCTGTCCAAGTTTATTGCCTCGTTACAGGACATCCGGAAGCGCGTTGACCAGGTGTTAGGGCGGTTTCATATTTCCGACTTAACTGCAGTAGTTTGTAGACAGTCAGAATGCCCTCAGCCCGTACAACCCCATCGACGGCGGGGTCGGCCGCGTAAGAAACCGGTATAACCCGCGCAAGTCATAGGTTAGGCTATGTTTTCTTTTATTATTATTATTTTTTCTCTTTTTTTTTCGCCAATTCACTATCGGGTCGATGTCGTGAATTGTAGGAGGAGTGTATAACCCGCGCCTCACACTGGTAACACCAGTGTTCGACTATTTCAAACCGGCAGCCAATAAGAACGCCTCGCGCGCTGCCGCGAGCCATGCGAGCGCTCTCATTGGCCACCGGTCCATTTTCCCGGCTTTTCGCTCGGGTTTGTCTATGACAGATGTCGCTGTCCTTGAGACTTTTTCCACCGGCTTGAACGATAACTTGTTTACTTGTTTGTTGTGTAGATTAATTATTATAAACTTGTACCGTTACCCAATAAATAAATACCCTGAGTGTTAAAACCTGTATAATAGTAATTGACCTGTATAATAGTAATGAACCTGTATAATAGTAATTAACCTGAATAATATTAATGAACCTGTATAATAGTAATTGACCTGTATAATAGTAATGAACCTGTATAATAGTAATTAACCTGAATAATATTAATGAACCTGTATAATAGTAATTGACCTGTATAATAGTAATGAACCTGTATAATAGTAATTAACCTGAATAATATTAATGAACCTGTATAATAGTAATTGACCTGTATAATAATAATTAACATGTATAATAGTAATTAACCTGTATAATAATAATTAACCTGTAAAATAGTAATTGACCTGTATAACAATAATTTACCTGGCAAACGGCAGCCTCAAGTCGTGTGGCAGATGGCAGACGGACCCTGACGCCGTCATCACCTTCACAGCGTTGGGATACTGGTCCCAGGCCTTAGCTCGTGGGATCAGCAGTGGGGGGGAGAACTCTAGCGCTCCGTGGCTTCGGAACACCTGGGTGAAGATATACAACAGGGTTGTTCTAGTGCCTAGTGTCCTTCAAGTGGGCGCAGAAGCTTTCTCTGTGGGCGCGCCCAAGTCCAGAATGATTCTGTTGGGATTGATTCGAGGCCGCAAAATAGGCACCAACATGGAACAATATGATATACTCATAGCTGTATCCCGTAGGGGTAGGCAGACACTATTGATTGCCAAATTCTACGATTTTGACACACCTCTTTTGCTTCATCCACATTCATACATCTTCTCATGCACTGCCGTCGGTTTGGGTGCTACGGACTTGACCTTTTTGGAAAAGAACATTAATCTGGTCGTGAAAAGTTCTCCTTGGTCGCCCTCTTCCGACGCATCCACAATATAACCAACAATACGATGTTAGAAAAGTTTGGAAACCTCTGGTGTAGTCTTCTGCTTCAGACAAATGGGACAAACGCGGCTATTGAGTCCTAGGACAAGAAATCACCATCTTTGATAATCCCAGCTGATCCTCAGGCTTGGTTTTCATATCATTATGATAGGGTTTGTCTTCAGCAGCGAAAATACCCTGGTCTAGACACCCTACTCACAGTCGCTGGTAATATCACGCGTCTACTGAGTACTAGGACATCATACCTTAATAACAGCATCTTTGATGATCCCCAGCAGTTCCACAGGCTTGGTCGTCATGTCATTATGATAGGGTTTGTGTTCAGCAGTAAAGATACCCTGGTCTAGACACCCTACTAACAGTCCCTGGTACCAGCACGCGTCTACTGAGTACTAGGACATCATACCTTAATAACAGCATCTTTTTTCATCCCCAGCAGTTCCACAGACTTGGGCTTGATATCGTTATGATAGGATTTGTCTTCAGCAGCGAAGATACCCTGGTCTAGACAACCTACTAACAGTCCCTGGTACTAACACACGTGTACTGAGTACTAGGACATCATACCTTGATAACAGCATCTTCGATGATCCCCAGAAGTTCATGTCATTATGATAGGGTTTGTCTTCAGCAGCGAAAATACCCTGGTCTAGACACCCTACTAACAGTCGCTGGTACTAACACGCGTCTACTGAGTACTAGGACAACATACCTTGATAACAGCATCTTTGATGATCCCCAGCAGTTCCACAGACTTGGCCTTGATATCGTTATGATAGGATTTGTCATCAGCAGCGAAGATACCCTGGTCTAGACACCCTACAAACATTCGCTGGTACTAGCACACGTGTACTGAGTACTAGGACAACATACCTTGATAACAGCATCTTTGATGATCCCCAGCAGTTCCACAGGCTTCGTCTTCATGTCGTTATGATAGGGTTTGTCTTCAGCAGCGAAGATACCCTGGTCTAGACACCCTACTAACAGTCCCTGGTACCAGCACGCGTCTACTGAGTACTAGGACATCATACCTTGATAACAGCATCTTCGATGATCCCCAGAAGTTCATGTCATTATGATAGGGTTTGTCTTCAGCAGCGAAGATACCTTGGTCTAGACACCCTAGTAACAGTCGCTGGTACTAACACACGTGTACTGAGTACTAGGACATCTTACCTTGATAACAGCATCTTCGATGATTCCCAGAAGTTCATGTCATTATGATAGGGTTTGTCTTCAGCAGCGAAGATACCCTGGTCTAGACACCCTACTAACAGTCGCTGGTACTAACACGCGTCTACTGAGTACTAGGACATCTTACCTTGATAACAGCATCTTCGATGATCCCCAGAAGTTCATGTCATTATGATAGGGTTTGTCTTCAGCAGCGAAGATACCCTGGTCTAGACACCCTAGTAACAGTCGCTGGTACTAACACACGTGTACTGAGTACTAGGACATCTTACCTTGATAACAGCATCTTCGATGATCCCCAGAAGTTCATGTCATTATGATAGGGTTTGTCTTCAGCAGCGAAGATACCCTGGTCTAGACACCCTAGTAACAGTCGCTGGTACTAACACACGTGTACTGAGTACTAGGACAGCATACCTTAATAACAGCATCTTTGATCATCCCCAGCAGTTCCACAGGCTTGGCTTTCATGTCATTATGATAGGTATAATCCTCAGCAGCTGAGAGCCGCTGGTCTAGACAAGCTGCTACCAGCCGCTGGTACCCTCGCGCGCGTCTGTCGCTGAGGGTGTGCGCGACCAGACCAGATAGAGCCCCTTCTGGCACTGAGCGGGGGACGTGTTCACTGGCCAATAGTTCAGCGCATGTTGGTCGAAGACTGGGTTCGTGGTTTAGCAGCCATCTGTGCCAATGAAAAAGTGTAGTTATTGAAATATTGTAGCGTGGCGCTGTGACAGTCTAGAACGGGCGGTCGGACAGACGGACTGGGACGGAGTCCGGACGACGGACTGGGACAGAGTCCGGACGACGGACGGACAGTCCGTTTCCTCGATTCTGAGGATAATGACAGCTATATTCAATTAGGAGGGCAATTTTTCACACTGAACCCAAAACACTTTAGCTGAAAAGGGAAGATCTTCCGGCCAGGCGGGTGGTATGCCTGGCGGGGTCGGCCGCTACGCCCCGATGGTTGTTGTCGGGGTCTTCTATATATAGTGATTGCTTCGCGAATATTAATACCGCGATTTAGAATCGTAATTTTGTATTGGCGCGTGCACCTAATGCCATCTGTTGGTAGCGAGATGTGAAGTCGCTACAACACTAAAGGGACTAATAGGGACTACGGATCCCTAAAAAAGACTAGATGCTATGGACCACCTTTCGTTCGGGTTGAGGCTTCAGCATACAGCAGATCCAACGGCGGTAGGGCTTCGGTGGTTTTTATGGGTGGAGAGATAGAAAGGAAAAGGCAGGGCAGAGAACGAGGGGACGAGGAAGAGAGAAGAATAAAGTCAAAGTCAAAGTCAAAAGGTTTTTATTCATGTAAGCTCATTAGAGCATTTATAAATAGTCAATATAAACAATATTTTAGCGTTACCACCGGTTCGTAATGTTGCTTCCATTGAGAAGAGCCGGCAAGAAACTTAATGGTTACTCTTTTCAAAAGAATAATTGTATACATTTTCAAATAGAGAGGGACAATCATTTCTCACGTTTTCTCTTGCCACAAATAACCCTAAAACTCTACCAAAACCACCAATCAATCTGAGCACAGCAGAATTTCGTTTGTTGCTTGTATTAATAAAGCGAGAATTATTTTATTACCCGACTACGGCGGAGGTTTATGATTTTGACCGGTATGTATGTATGTATGTTCATCTGTTATCGCCTAACTTCCAAACTACTTGTCGTAATTTGACAAATGAGGTATCTTTAGGAGCGGCTTAATCGTCCGCTGGTAATAGGCTATGTGTCGTTACATAAAATTGCATATGGCGCCCTCTAGAGGATATAATGTCATGAATTAAACTAGAGCGTGATTTTTCAGTAGTCGGGTTTTATGATATTGGTGAAAATATTTACTGCACAAAAAAACATAAAATTTTCAACATTGGCATAGAGCACAAGGGTGTTGCCACACTTTAGCTTAAATTATCACTAAGCTAATCATTATTTAGTGTCTCACTCCCACTCACCTGATGACATGTATCTGCTTCTCACTCTCCAGCTCAAACTCTTTAGGCATTATGATCTCTTTGCTCCTTAATTTGGTTAGGACCATCATCCTCTCCATGCCAGTATCGAGAGGCTGATGGAACATCTCGAAGAGTATGATGCCCAGGGAGTAGAGGTCCACCTTCTGGTTGTAGATGACCTTGGAGCCGGCTTGCAGGAGTTCTGGGGCCACGTAAAGGGCTGTGCCGATCTTGAAGGATTTAATTATGGAATATTATGAATTGCTAAGTGGTAGCCAATGGAAATCCGTAACGAATTCAGTTGAGAATGCAGATTTATAGAGCTAAGAAATCCATAACATACAGTGCAAACATTTTAGTTTATCGAAAAAAATTGACGAAGTTACATCCAAATTAGGGGAAAGTTGGATAACTTGTACCAGCAGTTTTATCGTACCCCGTGGCTAATTCCCACTTATTGCGTTTATTTTTCTATTGTGGTAACACTAATACAATGCTACCAACATACAATAGACCCAGTCAGTACGTCACCTCGCTCCGGTCACTACACGTAAAAAAAATGTAAAAAATATTTTTTGTGACGTTTGAAGTTATTTTCCAGCCAGGCAACCTAAGCCTTTGCACACAGAAGGTAAGCTTCCAGAAATTAGTTGTATTACTAAATTGCATCCATGTTAACGTCCTTTATTTCTGTAGAAAAGAATCGTCGAAATCATTTGAGGTTATAAAATGACAACGTTTCTTTTTGCAAAATATAGCTAGTTGGGCAAATTGTACCGGTCGTGAGTTTTGAAATCGTACTTATATAATGGGTATAGAAAAGCAGCTCTTCTCTTAAATACTGTTTAGCTGATAAATAAAACCTAAAAATATACTTAATAAACATTGATCCGTTAAATACTATACCTACAGTTTATGTTTATATCATTTGGATATAAATTAACACTATTGATTTTTCCTTGATATTTGTGTATTCCGCACTTAAGTACGATTTAGGAACCATATGGTACGATTAAAATAACCGGTCTTTAAGTTGCACCGAAAGGCACTTTTTTTTAAAACTTTATTTGTGAAGAATGGGGTTGCTTAAGCTCATTGTGGTCTATGGCGTGTTGAAGTTAAATAACCAAAGAGTGTTCTAAATATAAGAATACTACAATATGACCAATAGTTTTCTTTCAAACTTGGATCAAAGTTAAGGGGTGCGATATCGGCGACTTTCCCCTACTAGCGAAGTTTGCGCGCGGTTGTTGTGACGTTACTTGGACCACGCGCGCCTTGTAGTGAATGTTGGCGCGGGCCAGCGCGGGCACTGAGCGCCTTCAAGCTTATCGTCCATGTGACACGCGCAGGCCGCACATTATATAAAATGTGTTATAAAATCGCAACGGATGGGCCGATTTCGATGATTTCAAAATTATATTGATGAGAAAACTTAGTGTTAACTATAGTGTTGTATTTGAGTTGATTTGTCGACCTTGTAATGATTCTCATTATTGACTGCAGCTGGTATATGGGCAGCTCGACCGGGGTAGTACCACCTCCTCACAGATTATCGCCGTAAAAAGCTATTACAGCTGCGTTCCGTGCGATGAGCGGGAGACCCGGAAGCCCAAACCGTCTATCCCACCCCTCTTTAGGATGGATGGAAAGCACATTAATCATCATCATCATCATAATTTCAGCCAAAAGCCGTCCACTGTTGGACATATGCCTCTCCTAAGGTTTTCCACAACGCCCGGTCTCGTCCCACTTGCATCCAGCGGTTTCCCGCGACCTTCACTAGGTCGTCGGTCCACCTTGCGGAGGCCTACCCACGCTGCGTCTTCCGGTACGTGGTCGCCACTCAAGAACCTTTCTGTCCCATCGGCCATCAGTTCTTCAGGGTATGTGCCCTGCCCACTGCCACTTCAGCCTACTAATTCGCATTATCATTAACAAAACATAATTAACTGTGAATATTAACCTGGCCAGTAAGGGAGCCACCAATTTCTTCTTGTTTCAACTTATCTGAAAAAAAAAATGGATACTTGATGATTATGGACGAACGCTTGACGCAGTGGTTCGTAATTTGCCCTGGTCTGGGACCTGGCCTGGTATCACTGGGATCGCCTCCAGGCCACGGTGGCTGTAGTACAAGCGTTGCTTAGTTTAGGTTTGATTTTTAAGGGTCTACCTCGGCGACATCGTTCGTGCTCTGGGACCCAATCGGTGGTGGCTTTGGCCCACCTTACCAAGGACATTAAGCTCAGGCAAGACATAAAACATCCGTCAGGCACTCAGGTCCCAGATGAAAATCAGCGCCAAGCTTATGCCAGGCATTAGGCTGATCTGTGAGTCTATTTGGTCTAGCCGTGAGACATATGCCCTTCAGGTCGGCAATGTGCGAGCAATACCTTTGGTATTGTAAGCGTCTATAGGCTACGGTAACTGCTTAACATCAGGCGGGCCGTACGCTTTTTTGCCACCGCAGTCCTATAAAAAAAATAAAAAAAAATATTCACTACTGTACTCTTCTGGTGTGTTTTCTTTTTTCCCTGTTCTATTTTGTTAGTCTACCTATTGTTTGTTTTATTAAAATTGTATTGTGTCGCAGGAGCTATGTTATTTTTTGTCTTTCTTTCGTTACTTTAAAAAAATATATGTTTACCATCTGCAGGTAGAGCGGTGAAAGCTTTAGTGGCGAGCCCAAAGTCCCCGATCTTGACGTGGTCGTTGGAGTCCAGGAATATGTTGACTGGCTTCAGGTCTCTGTGGATCATGCCTCTCTGGTGCACGTGCGCTAGCCCTTCCACGATTTCCCTGAAAAACATTTTCGTTATAGGACAGGTAGCAAACAACCGAACGGCCCGCATGATGTTAGGCAGTTACCGTAGCCTATAGATGCTTGCAATACCAAAGGCATTGTTCGCACGTTGCCGACCTGAAGATGGGGGGGGGGGATTGGGCTTCCGGCTGTCTCACTGATCGTACGAAACGCAGCTGAAATAGCCACTTTACGCCGATCTTCGGTGAGAGGGTCACAGAAGATGATCGCATATGAAACAAAACTATCATCAATTGTATCGGCAATTAACTACAGCTCATATATGGGCTGGCTGGAATAGGGTAGTACCACCCCCTCATAGAAGATCCACGTAAAGTAGCTATTGCAGGTGCGTTTCGTACGCTGCGGCTGATGACAGCCCCCCTAGCCAAGAGGCCTCGTCTACGAGCGTTTCTACAAATCGCTACGCTTCAATGTATGGAAATGACATTACAAGTCGAAAAGTAGATCACGTGACTTATGTCATTTCCATACATGAAGCGTAGCGATTTATAGAAACGCTTGTACAGGAAGCCACTTGGCTAGAGGGGGTTACTATGGTACTGCAAAGACGCTACGCGACGCGGGCTGCGACGCTAGACAGCATTACTTTGCAGTATTAATTTCGTCTGCCGTCTGCCGAGTCCCGCGGAATCGCACCTTTAGTAAAGACCTAGACCTTAAAAATAAATAATTTAAACAATTAAAAACACGACTGCCCTGCCAAAAAACGAACTAAAAAGTATAAAACAAGTGCAGTGTCATTACAGTCGGGGGACCGTTCTGTGGAACATATTTAATCTAAGAGGGCCCCCGACTGCAATGACACTGCACTTGTTTTATACTATTTAGTTCGTTTTTTGGCAGGGCATTGGTGTTTTTAATTTTTTAAATTATTTATTTTTATTTTATGCATTTTAGTGACAGCAGCCAAAAATGATATATTTGTTTTGCATGTACACCCTACCCATGTTAAATTATGCCTATAAATTCTACAGTTTTGGACTGTGCTCATCAAGGCCTTCAATTTGATACCCATATTGTAATAATGGAAGAAAAAAATTTTTTTTTCTCATATTAAAGTTGAGCCATAATGCCGCCATATTGATTTTTTTCAAAAATAATATACCCGTAGTTACCCGGAATGATGTAAGGATTCTAACGATACCCCATACATCGAAATCCGTTCAGGCATTTATAAGTTATGGTGGAATAAAGAATCTCACATACAAACATACATACATACATGAACCCTAAACACATATGCACTCTTTTTTTTTTGGGCAGTCGTGTAAATAGTACCTGAACAGCCTCCAGGCTCTGAACTGCTCCTGATACAAGCCGCTATCTATAGCCTGCCTCAAGGTATGCTTCTCACAGAACTCCATCTGGATGTACAGCACTTGGTGGAGCCGCTCTGACCGTGGTCTGGCCGCGTCCACCACGTCCTCTGAAGGTATGGTCTGGGACTCGTTGGAATTGGACTCGAATTCTATACACGAACTGGATTCCTCTTCGGGACTGTGGTTAAATAAATTATACAAGGTAATATTGATAAATAATAATATCCTGGGACATTTTTTACACACGGCTACCTGATCCCAAACTAAGCAGAGCTTGTACTATGGAAACCAGATAACTGATATTACTACATATACTACTTTTTCATTTGTAAATACATACTTAATATACATATACACCCAGACTCGGAACATACAGACATGTTCATGCACACAAATGCATGTCCCGGGTAGGAATCGAACCTACGACCTGCAGCGTGAAAGGCGCCATCACGCCAACCACGCCAACGGGCCCGTCAACGACAACAAAACGGTAACGGTAACGAAAGATTTTTTTTTTGCCAAGTATGGCACTCTGGCAGACGGTCCACCTGATGGTATGTGGAAGCCGCCGCCCAGGACATCTGCAACTTAACGGGAGCAGCCGCGGCGCTGACATTTTTAAGACATTCATATTTCAGGGCCATCCATTAATTACGTCACACGTAAAGGGGGGGGAGGGGGTCGACGAAATGTGACATTGTGTGACAAGGGGGTGGGAGGGGCCCTAAGTTTTGTGACGTCACATTTAAAAATCTAATATATCTAAGTATTAAAACCGAAATTCGTGTTTTTAAGGAAAAATTTTGAAAATTACTGAAAATTATAAAATCTATGTCACGTCACACAGGGAGGGGTCTCGCAAATGTGACCAGCTGTGACAACGGGGGGGGGAAAGGTCTAAAAATCATGAAATTCGTGTGACGTAATTAATGGATGGCCTTACTGGTGGTAAAGTCAAGCTGTAGCCAATTGACTGCAGCTCATATATGGGCTGGCTTGACCGGGGTAGTATAGTCTCACAGAAGATCGGAGTAAAGTAGGTATTACAACAGCGTCTCTTACGATGAGTGAGGGAGCCGGAAACCCCTTCCTCTGTCCCACTCCCCTACAGAGCGGCAACGTACGGACGAGGCTTTTGGTATTCCAAGCATCTATAGGCTACAGTAACTGCTTAACATCACTGGTCGTATGGTTAGTTGCCACCTTAGGCACATAAAAAGTAAAACGTAAATAACGGGCACGTAAAATGTCGGTCCCGGTTCTAGGCAGCGGTAAGCCTTGTCAGAGGCCTTCGGGCGGCTTAAACAACTGACACCAGGTTGGCCACTAACCATACGATAAGAAGAGTAATCCCCAGCAGTCCCACAGGCTTGGTCTTTATGTCATTATGATAGGGTTTGTCTTCAGCGAATATTCGCTGGTCTAGACATGACCCCTCCCCCCCTGTCACAGCTGGTCACATTTGTGAGACTCCCCCCTCCCAAGTGTGACGTCACATATTTTTAAAATTTTCGGAAATTTCCAAATTTTTCGTTGAAAATTCAAATTTCGTCTTTAATACTTAGATATATTAGATTTTTTATGTGACGTCACGATACTTAGGACTCCTCACACCCTCTTGTCACACTATGTCATATTTCGACGACCCCCTCCCCCTTTACGTGTGACGTAAGGGGGCGTCCATAAATTACGTGAGGTGATTTTTGAGATTTTTGGACCCCCCTCCCCCCTTGGTGAGATTTCGTGAGATTTTGCTCGACCCCCTTCCTCCCCCTCTAATTTCACGTGAGATTTTTCAAAAGCTATATTCTAGAGGAGAAACATGTTTTACTTAATTTAACCCGGTTTTCTTGCAATTTTACACTGTTTCCTGCGGTAAAAAAAAATACGAGACATTTGCTGAGATCCCCCCTCTCCCACACGTGAGATTTGGTGAGATTTTGTACGATCCCCTCCCCCCTAAATGCCTCACGTAATTTATGGACGCCCCCTAATTTATGGATGGCCCCATACGATAAGAAGAATACTGTGTCATCTTACCTCATGATATTAAACCAGGGATCCTGTTCATCATCATCCTCACTATCCGAGGAGTCGGTCTTCTGCACCGGGCCCTCAGACATGGACCATTCCACCTTCACCTCCTGGCCAAGCTTAGCCACGATACCTTCAAGGCTCCCTGGCCTTTTGGCAGTAGGACTCCGGGTGGTGAGACTGGAGTCTTCCTCGCAGGCTTCCGTAGTGGACTCTATCCAGGCGTTGTAGTATCTGGTGAAAGGTAAACGATGGTAGAGTTCAGGTAGTACCACCCTCTCACAGAAGCTTGGCGTAATGTAGCTTTTTTAGCTGCGTTTCGGACGATGAGTTAGAGAAACCGAAGTCTAACAATAACTTCTCTCTCCTCTCCCTCCATCCCACTCCCCTTCAGGTCGGCAACGTGCGAGATGCTTTGGGTATTGCAAGCATCTATAGGCTACGGTAACTGCTTATAAAAAGGTGTTTCTTGAGACGTGAAACATAAGGCCAAGCTTTCACAGCGCTACTCAAAAATAAAAATTGTTGTAAAAGTAGCCCAAGTTACTCCTTAAAACAATTAAAACTCCTCAGCTATCTGCCAGTGAATGACCTACCAAAATCGGTCCAGCCGCTTCGGAGATTAGACGGAACAACAGACAATCATTTTTTTTGTTATAAGTACTTATGATGTATATCATATTTCATAATAAGCATTTAGTACCTATAAACCTGTTATTTTGATATTACAAACATACACTTTAATTTTATTTAGTTGTACTGATAACATAGGTCCATGTGTCCAGTTATTACATACCTAACTACATTCTCGTGGTTCAATCGCGACAGTAACTTCACTTCTCTAGTAATCTTCTTATTTAACTGCACGTTCTCTGGGTTAAGTTTAACCCTCTTGATCGCGTAGAAACCGCCATCCAGTTTGTTCTTTACCTGTGAAATTCTGTTTTTATTATTACAAAGAAAATCACTGACACATCATAACAGACGCTCAGTTCAATGCCACTAAATGAACACCCATACCTGACTGACCTTGCCAAGCGTAACATTAGGGCCCTAATTCGCTTGGCCATTGTGGCGCCAATGTGGCGATTTGCTATAGTGGATCGACCATCGTGGGGAAACCTACCTATCCCTCGGGATTAGGTAATAGTCAGTTCCTGTATACACGGCGACACACGTTGGGTTCTGACTATCTGGTGAAACGTGGGCTTTGAGTTGGTTAATACCTCCACAATGTGGTGGTGTATGGCCACTCAAGCCTCTGACTACCCCCGAATGGGGATAAAAGTCGTGACGTTACAGTTACAGGATCGACCCTCTCATTGGTCGGTTGATTCTGACCGACCATTCAGAGGCCGTTCTGCCGGTCGGCTGAGCAATCAGAGAGTCGAGGCAATGGCTAAGCGACTTAGTGCCCAGATCGTTTATCAATCAGTGATTGCAGCTGGCAATCTTTTTTAGCCAAGGATGGCACCCTGGCAGACGGTCCACCTGATGGTAAGTGGAAGCCGCCGCCCAGGACATCTGCAACTTAAGGGGAGCAGACGCGGCGCCGACCTTTTAGACCCCAATTAATAATCAATCTCAAGATTGAGATCGGACTTGAGTTGCTGTTTTTGACAGATGTTCCATCCGTCAGAACTGCATCTTAAGATCGATCTTAACTTTGAGGTGTATTTATTAATACGGGAGAGACATGTAAACATGCCCTTTGAAGAGTCCCATGGTAAAATGCATAGGAAAGACTTCGGGAGGGAGATCATTCCACTAGCTGGCTATGAGCGCATTTTGTGTTTTTCCTCTTCTTCCTATCGTATGCTTAGTAGCCAACCTGGTGTCAGAGTTGTTCATGCCGCCCGAAGGCCCCTGCCATGGCTTAACGACTGCTGCCTAGATGACAACAACCGGGACCGGCTTTTTACGTGCCCTCCGAAGCACGGAGGCGCTCAGTTCAAATGCCACTAAATGGTCACCCATCTCTGACTGACCTTGTCAAGCGTTGCTTAACCTCCGATCGTTTACCGATCATTGATTGCAGCTGGCTATGAGCGCCTATAATATATTGGTGTATAATATAATTACCTTCAACACATCCCCGAAGGCGCCTTTGCCGAGCCAGGTCAGAACCTCGAACTCAGCGTTCAGTCGCGAATGAGAGTTCGTCATTGGACTGACATGTTGGATCCTGTTTACTGCTTCATCGTCCTGTATCGATAATCAACAGAGATTAACAATATTTTTTTTTTTTTTTTTTTTTTTTTTATAGGGCTGCGGTGGCAAAAAAGCGTACGGCCCGCCTGATGTTAAGCAGTTACTATAGCCTATAGATGCTTACAATACCAAAGGTATTGCTCGCACATTGCCGACCTGAAGGGGAGTGGGATGGAGGGAGGGGAAGGGGGGGGTGGGCTTACGGCTCTGTCACTCATCGTACGAAACGCAGCTGTAATAGCTGCTTTACGCCGATCTTCTGTGAGAGGGTGGTACTACCCCGGTCGAGCCAGCCCGTTTATGAGCTGCAGTCAATTGGCTACAGCTTGGCTCTACCACCAATATACTCGATCAGGTACCAATTTCATTATTATTAACCCATTGTATGCCGCAACGCAAATCTACGGGGGCACAATAGTAGTCAATAGTAGTTTTGAAGGTGGTAGAGCCAAGCTGTAGCCAATTGACTGCAGCTCATAAACGGGCTGGCTCGACCGGGGTAGTACCACCCTCTCACAGAAGATCGGCGTAAAGCAGCTATTACAGCTGCGTTTCGTACGATGAGTGAGAGAGCCGTAAGCCCACCCCCCCTCCCCCTCCCTCCATCCCACTCCCCTTCAGGTCGGCAATGTGCGAGCAATACCTTTGGTATTGTGAGCATCTATAGGCTACGGTAACTGCTTAACATCAGGCGGGCCGTACGCTTTTTTGCCACCGCAGTCCTATAAAAAAAAAAAAAAAACCTGTGCTGGGAATTTAATGGTATTTTTTTTGCGCGGAAGCATAATTATTTTTCTAAAATAAAAGTAGCCGAAGTTACTCCTTATAACATCAGCTATCTGCCAGTGAAAAAAGGTCGAGCCGTTTCGGAGATCAGCCGGAACTAACAACCAGACAGCCCGACATACAGGCAGACAAGTTTTTTATAGTTTTTTTGTTATGAGTACCGTATATTCTTTCATATGCATTCAGTATTTTTGCATTTGCAGCATTTTGACATTAACGCACAGACACTTTAATTTAATTGTATTTGTATAGATGTCTTACGATTACTAACAATGAAAGAATATCTATCTATACTAATATTCAAAATAAGTTCAAAATTACATCGTTAAAAATTTCTAAACGTCAGTGGGTAGTTTAAAAAAAAACATATTTTTGACCCTATATCCGAAGTTTTAGAACTAGAGGTTCTACCTCTTCTCTACTGGTAGAGTCATGCCTACCTCAGAACCACTGCCACCGTCGTCTTTCTCCTTATAATTCGGTTGTTTTATCGGCGTATCGGTTAAGAATACATGGTTTAGTAACTGCTCAGCTGACCATTGGGTTTGTTCGTCTTCCGTTAAACACCTACAAAAAATAATATTTAAAATCCGTTATTATCTGAGAAAAAAATATTTAAAAAACCACGACTGCCCTGCCAAAAAAACTAAGTAAAATGTAGTAAACAAGTTAATAAAAACCGGCCAAGTGCGTGTCGGACTCGCACATAAAGGGTTCCGTACAACCGTAGAATAAAAACGTCAAAAATATCAAGCTTCTAGTATGGGGACATACTTTATTTATTTTTAAATTTTATTTACGCGATTTTTTTATTTTATGCGACTGTAGCCTAGGGGTGAACAGGTTGGGCTAACAATCAGAAGGTCCCAGGTTCGATCCCCGGTGGGGCATGCACCAATGGATGAATTTTCATCTATGTGCATAATTTACAGTTCGCTGACGGTGAGGGTAAACATCGTGAGGAAACCTACCTATCCCTCGGGATTAGGTAATAGTCAGTTCCTGTATACACGGCGACACGGTTCATCCCCTGTCACGTTGGGTTCTGACTATCTAGTGAAACGTGGGCTTTGAGTTGGTTAATACCTCCATACTGTGGTGGTGTATGGCCACTCAAGCCTCTGACTACCCCCGAACGGGGATAAAAGTCGTGACGTTACACACACACACATAAATTTTATTTTATTTTTCCTATTTCTTGTAGCGGCAACAGAAATATACATTCTGTGAAAATTTCAATTATCTACCTATTACGGTTCGTGAAATACAGCCCGCTGGCAGAGGGACAGACGGACAGCGTAGGCTTAGTAATAGGGTTCCGTTGGCACCCTTTGGGTACGGAACCATAAACATTAATATAATTTTAGGAATTGAATTTAACTCTATTGCGACGTAGCTAGAGTTGCCTGCCAGTTTGTATGTGTATGTTATCTGTGTTAATGCTGGCCTAGAGTCTTACCTCGCAAAGAAATCCTTAGCCGAGCTAGGAAGATCAGGCGGTATTTCCATATAAGTATGTTCCTGAGACACTATGGATAGTAGTAGTTGACCAGTTGCGAATATGTCTTGGGTTGTCGTTTGTCTGTAACCAACGATGAACAATTATTCCGGTCTGTCCCCCTTTTGTCCCCTTAGGGGGACAAATTGGAATAAAAAGTTCAAACTGTACCCCTGTTATCTCATTATCTGTTATCTTGCCAAACGTTTAAAATATGAAGAAATACAAGTGCAGTAATATACACGCACCAGCTCAGAGCTGCTAGTGTATCAAATAAATAATAATAAGAATATCTACGAGGGGACGAACTAATTTATTCCGGTTTGACCCCTGAGGGGACAGAGCAGGGACAAACTGCCCCAGATAATGGGAAAAGGTAAGGCGGATGATCAATGGCCGGCGCACAGTGAGGACGGCATGGCATGGCATTTTAATTTTTATTGATCGAATTTAATACTTATCCAATCGAAATAAGGTATATATTTCAATGCTCGGTGATCGACCTCGGAGAATCGCGGAGTATTTTCTCGGTGCACCCGCTGGAGCACCTTATTTCGATTGGATAAGTATTAAATTCGATTAATAAAAATTAAAATACCATGCCATGCCGTCCTCAATGTGCGCCGGCCATAAGTCTTCATTAAAATCTAACTTATCTATTATAACCAAATACCAACCACCAATTAACAAAACAAATAACATACCTCCTTACCTGTCAGTACTCTCTCCATCCAACATTTCAGCCAACCGCATATCCAAACCAACACCAACCAACTTCACACAGCCAATGTTGTCCAAATACACATTCTCTAACCTCACATCTCTATGCACTATACCTTCACTGTGCAACAGTTTCAACGCACTTAAAACACCTTTACCAACGCTTCTCAACAGTTTTAAACCTTCATACTTATCACTGAACAACACTAGATTATTTTTTAAACGTTTTAACGAATTCCCTCTAACGAAACTTCGGAAAATATAGAAGCAGGTTTTACTCATTCGTTTGTGTATTTCTTTCTTCATTTCCATGGCACTGTATTGTGTTAAATTGTCGTGATTTAGCCTCATAATGGTCTTCAAGTCCTGTTGCAAAGCTGTTAATTGGCGGTTACGAGTTTGGAGGTCAGTTGCTGGTGGTATCAACCATTTTTTGGCGATCATATGGTCGCCTTCGTCGTCGATTGCTAAGTATGTAGTGGAGCCGTTTGATGAATGACCTGTCGAGAGAGAAATGTATGTAGAATTGTTCGAAGGACAGAGATTCTGTTGTGAATGGTACGGCCGTTCCTTCCACTCGACACCACCAAAACGACACCATCGGTGGTGTCGTTTGGAATCTCTAGTCCATACGACACCACCCTAGTGATGTCCAGAAACGCGTGTTTTTGACAAACAGCTCCCAGTTCATTAAAATAAATAAATAAATATCAGACAACATCGCATACATTGATCCGACCCCAAAGTTATTATTTCAAGTTATCTATAGTTAAACGATAATTAATAAAACAGAGTTTATGAAATAAATATAAACTAAACTAACTAAACTAACAGATAAATATAAACTTTATCAATTGACATACCTCATTAATGAAACTGCTTGAACTTAAGTGGAGTTTTCATATCAACAACTTTGTATGTAGGTAACCTCACTAATAGTCGGTGGTGTCGTATGGACTAGAGATTCCATACGACACCACCGGTGGTGTCGTTTTGGTGGTGTCGAGTGGAAGGAACGGGTACGGCCTGCACATCTAAGGTAAAAAAAAATATAAGCTGCCCTTTCATAATTATTGAAATCTGTAAATAACAGAGCTCAGCTTATGTTGAACGTTGCCAAACATGTGCAAGCCATAGTACTAGGTTTCATAGAGGACATTATTGGCAATTTAAAATTCTTTACCTAATTAAAATTTTCATGACTCTGGAATGGCACTTAGGAATTTCGACCTTTTGATCGGAATTTTTATATAACTAAGGCGGCAAACAAGCGTACAGCCCGCCTGGTGCTAAGCACTTCCTGTAGCCTACAGATGCTTACAGTTACTATTCCACCAAGCCAACTAGGCACTCGGGTATATCAAATAATAATAAGACAATGTTTCCGCGGTCGTTCCACCACGTAAAAAAAAAAAAAATATATAACGTCACGACTTTTATCCCCATTCGGGGGGTAGTCAGAGGCTTGAGTGGCCATACACCACCACATTGTGGAGGTATTAAGCCAACTCAAAGCCCACGTTTCACCAGATAGTCAGAACCCAACGTGATAGGTGGTGAACCTTGTCGCCGTGTATACAGGAACTGACTATTACCTAATCCCGAGGGATAGGTAGGTAGGTAGGTTTCACCACGTAGTGGGAGCTATTGCCACTGGAGTGCCCAGGCATTGGCCCAGGCTCACTACGTGGTGGACGGAGCGCGGAATTATTGACTTATTATCATTTGATATCTATTATTATTATTATTATTATCTATACCCGAGTGCCTAGTTGGCTTGGTATAGTAGTAAACGCATCATCATGCTTCTATCTTATTTTATCATATAGTTCTGTCCTTATCTGTGTTCGTCCGCGCTATGCAATGTGTGCTTTAAACTTACCTAAACAGTTCCCAATGTAGACTTTCCTGTTGTTCTTCTGTGTTACCCTCAGAACTACCAAATTTTTGGTGTTGCAAGTGCACGGCACATTCTCCCCTCTGTTGCGGGATATTTTTCTAGCTGGCGACATTTTGTCGTCAGCATAGCTGTAAGGTAAAAAAATACCATGTAGGTGATATAATAATAATTAGCTCGACAACTTTTAACGTCTTATTCGTGGTCATGGGTCTCCCCTCAATGCGAGGGGGATTTAGGATGTAATCCACCATGGTCGCCCAGTGTGTGTTGGTGGATTACACGTCATTTGTTTTTTTTTTTCTAAGACATTCAGGTTTACTCACGGTGTTTTCCGTCACCATAAGTCAGTAATAATAAGTTGGGCTTCCGGCTCTCGTACGAAATGCAGCTGTAATAGCTGATTTACGTCGATTTTCTGTGAGGGGGAGAGCCAGCCCGTATATGAGCTGCAGTCAATTGGCTACAGATTTGCTCTACCACCACTCTATTGGTATTTATAATAATAATATCCTGGGATATTTTTTACACACGGCTACCTGATTCCAAACTAAGCAGAGCTTGTACTATGGAAACCAGATAACTGATATTATAACATATACTACTTTTTTTATTTGTAAATACATACTTAATATACATATACACCCAGACTCGGGACATACAGACATGTTCATGCACACAAATGCATGTCCCGGGTAGGAATCGAACCTACGACCTGCAGCGTGAAAGGCGCCTCCGCGCCAACCACGCTAACGGGCCCGTCAAATAGGCCTATTTATGATAGGGTACTCACTATACAAGTTCTGGCGTATCGCCCTGCCCGCCACTGCTGTCATTATCCTGACTGACACTGGACTTGCGGTGCCTGCCTGCCAACCGCAGTATCTCCTGCCTCTGTTGAATCTCCTCTTTTATCTTCTGACGCTAAAACCCACAAAGAAGCTGTTTACAAGCTGAGAAATACTTTTTTTACTGTCTAATTTATACAAAGAAATAAAATTGAACGGTACTTAAAACAAGAACGCAATTAAAAAGAAAATTTGTCTGTCTGTTTAACTGTCTGTCTGTCTGTTATGTTTGTTCCGGGTAAACTCCGACATGGCTGGGCTGATTTTGCCGGTACTTTCACTGGCAGATAGCTGATGTTACAAGGAGTAACTGGTTTTATTTTCGAAAAAAATAGGGTTCTGCGGGAAACATAAATAACCACGGGTTTGACGCAGGTAATATTTCTCTAAAATTTACGCGTACGAAGCCGCGGGCACAGCTAACCTGTAAAATAAATGCGAGGATAAGGATATGTGGGGATGAAAACACATGAGGCCATTTTATTGAAGACTAGCTTTTCCCCGCGACTTCGTCCGCGTAGAATTTAAATTTAAAAAAATCGGATCTCTGATCCCGGTACCTGGACCCCGTATCTTGGATCCCGTTTCCCGTTTTTACCGGATCCTAGATCCCGTTTGACGGATCTCGTATATTTTTTTACACCTTGGGTTACATTATTGAAATTTTAGTAGGGATCCCTATTTTTTTCTAGTAATAAATATAGCCTATGTTACTCAGGGATAATGTAGCATTCTTATGGTGAAAGAATTTTTGAAAACGGTCCAGTAGTTTATGAGTTTATTCATTACAAACATCCAAAAGTCCAAATATGCAAAAATACTAATCTTTTCTCTTTATAATATTAGTGTAGATATAGATAGAATAATAAGTTCTAAAGTCTCACCTCTTCATTTTCCTTTGCCTGCAGGTCGTTTAATATGAGCTGTTCTTTTTCCGTCTTCTGTTGCAGCATTTCTTCGTAACATGACAGTATTGGTTTGTTGTGATCATAAAGAAATTGCTAGAAATAAAATATATTTTTTATCTTGGAGTGTTTTGTCTATGGATAAGTTTAAGCAGTAATATACTACTCAACATTGGCAGGATAAAAAGTTACTACTCGACCAAGCCAACTAGGCGCTCGGTTGGAATGCGGCTTCCCCCCCCCCCCTCCCCGCATACCGCCCACACCTCCCTCACACCGCCACCGCCTTGTTGTGCGGGTGACGTCACATTTGACAGGCGCCTAAATGGCTTGGTGGAGTAGTAGCCCTTTTAACATCTCACTCCTGGGCACGGGCCTCCCCTCAATCATAGTAGAAAAACATCACATGCATTGTTTCGCACTGATAACCGGGTTTAGTTTTGGTTTGAGTGTGCGTTCGCGACGTATAGATACGCATGGCGCACACATACAAGCCGCGCGCGGTGCGTTTTTATGAAGGTAACTCACTACCCATATTTCTACTATGCCTCAATGCGAGGGGGATTCATGCCATAACCGACCATACCAGCCCAAAGCAGGAAACATAAAAATCTTACCTGCGTGTGTTGTGCTAATTGGAATATGGATACTTCTCCGCATAGCTGAGCAGCTAATTCTTCAAGCTCTGTCAACAGCCTCGTACCATTGTCCGTAGATAGACCATGCATCTTGTGGAGTGCTAGACTTGGTGGCCTGGAAAAAAAGTAGTAGAATGAGCACAATTCATAGACAAGATATGTCATATCCTATACACATATGTGGTAAAAAATTAGTTTGAAGTGGTGAACTCTGGATGGATTATAGGTAGTTGCAGTATTTTAAGAAGGGTAGGAGTGTGTGGGGGCCGGCTTAGTCCCAATTAAAATAAAGTTAAATATTAGATTGTAATAACTAATGAGCGGATTGTGAACGGTTTTTGTCGGTTAACGTGTGGGTGTGAGTGTGCACACAAGATTGTCTTGTCCCACTTGCACTTAAACTCTGCTCACAAACTGCCAGTCTGATTAGGCTCTAAGGCATAGACATGAGACGAAATTGAATTATCCCATGTTTTGTCTTTTTACATTCGGCTGGCTGGCTATCAATTGATGAGCCAAGAGTGCTTTGGAGGCCTAGTAACCAGTGTTGGCTCCTAGCTCATAAGTACTAACAAACTTTCCTAGAACATAATACTCACTGATCTGGATAACCAGCACAGCATTTAACATGTAATGTGACCGAACAGTATACTCCTTTGATATCAGAACTGTGGAGAGGATTTAACGTCAACAGTATATCGAGGGGCCTCCATATCTTCCATACTGCATTCTTACGGTTGTCCACAACTGCATCTCCGTAAATAGCCTGTAAAAATTAATAATTGTTAGTAAAGAATATAATGGTTCGACAAGACAACACCACAAATATTCCAAGCCTGCACACACCAGTTCACACTATTGTCGATCCTGGCTTACAGGAGTAACAGTGGTGGGAAAGTGTGACGGGCTTAGTCCCAAAAAAAAAAAACTATTCCAAGCTGCCATCTCTAATGTGGAAATAACCCTAAAGCTTGGGATATACGACAACACTTGACACTAATACACTCAGTGTATACATTGAGTGTCTGCATGTGTACACCACCGCAACACCTTGTTACAATTGTAGTTGCAGTGTCAATACACTGAGAAACACTGAGTGTTGAGTGTTGCCGTTTATCCCGAGCATAATGATTGTCAACCTCCGGTAGGAGATGGCACTAGAAGAAGTGAAGAATAGGTATAAAGTAATTAGAATCAATCCTCTATAAAGCAGTTTTATGGTGCCAGTAAACGTTCAAGCATGTTTGTCAAACAACTTGACAGCATGCAGTGCTGTTTTGTTAAACAAACTATGTATTTGACTTGTTTGAACTAGAACTATGTTTAGACTAGCAACAAAACTTGCAAAAGATCAATAATATCAATGTCATCCCCAAGCAATTCCTTAAAGTGAGCTTAACACAACTGTTTTACACGGTAGAAATTGCTTGCGGAAGTTAAGTCTAAACTCAGATTAAGATTTTGTCAAACATGACTTTTAAAACAAACAAAACGTAATATTTCACATACATGCTTAAACATTTACCAACCTCTCTATATTTCTGTGGTAACAAACTTTGTTAAACATGTAGGTGGGTCAAGATTCAGTTACCTACCTTATGGGTGGCTTACCCTAGCAGTTTAGTTTTAAATACTAATATCTGGGTATTATTGTTTATTATGTAAATATGTACTTATATATATAATTTTTAGTCTTGTGACGGAAATATCAGTAGGGTGTTAATCGGTAATATTGTTGAGTGCCTATTAGGCATCTGCGTATGAGGAAAAATATTAATTTTATACAATAACAAATAACGAAACTAACCTGCAACGCAAGTAATTCGTTGTCCTGGCGTACCTCATTGCTTTCGTCACACATGTTAACATCATAAAAATAACATAGCTCTGAGGTAATGTTAATACACTTGGTTAATTCAGAAACGTGGAATATGCCTTGATTTTTAGCTAATTTAATTGGAAATTCGTGAAAAATTAGCCGACGCAAGGAAAACAACAAGAGAACTGCCGTCACTGGACTGACAGTACTGACACTGACGTCTGACACATTGATTGACAGTCATGACTTCGTTTAGAAATTCTTTCGTTCAAAAATCCTTTCTTGTGAAATCTAACTTTCTGAAGTAAAGTATAATTATATTTTATAAGATAACAATAAAAGTAATATCGGATAAAATCATTTATTCAGTTTTCAGCAATCACTAAAACACACTTCGGGGAAATCGATCTTGTTTGTAACGATGTCCAGGATGATAGGGTTGAAAACTTCTCGGCCCCAAGCTGCGACTCCACCCCAATTATTGGCCGGGAGGAACTGAAAATGGTAGACAAAACATTATACTTTACTGCAGGTACCTACTTGAGGTAGGTAACTGTTCGATGCTGAAGATGGACTAGTTCATTCGTTACCGTCATGCTGTCACAAGTCGTGATAAATAAACTCATAAACTCTTCCATTACGTTGCACACAGCTTAACTTTGTCAGAGGAGAACACCTAGATGCCAAAAGCCAGCCGATTTTTCTGAGCCCCGACTGTGTGTCTGTCAAGATTCAAGAAGCATGGTTGCAGGAAGCAAGCATGTGAGAAATCTTTTTCTTCCTGTCTGCAACCATGCTTTTTCTGACCATTCTTCCACTGTCTCATAAAGTGTCCAATTGGGACTTGGTGATCAACATGTTGGCCAGAGGACTGCTAACTTATGGCCGACATGTCAAACGCCAAGAATTTACGATGTACCTGGAT
This sequence comes from Drymonia ruficornis, assembly GCA_947859195.1. Classification (NCBI taxonomy): domain Eukaryota; kingdom Metazoa; phylum Arthropoda; class Insecta; order Lepidoptera; family Notodontidae; genus Drymonia; species Drymonia ruficornis. The sequence continues at coordinate 2,265,187 of OX401923.1, forward strand.
GGTGGAATAGTAACACGATCATCATTGAATACTTACGGCTCTGGATAGAACCTCTGTAATGTTACTAGCTGGCCTGTAAGTCATCCTGATGAGTCCTCCAGATAGCGAAGTCAGTGATTGGCTAACCTCTATCTCCTTGGTGATAATATTCTTTACAATCTGCAAATAATTCAGTCATAATAATCTATTATTGTCTTCTTACTATTGGTTATTGTTAATAAATCTTGATCCCGACAGGCCATCGGTCTATTTTGGGACTCTAGGCTGGAAACTGTTATGTAATTTTCTAGTGATACCGATGCAATGCAAATGGTCATAAGTTCCAATAAGATTTATCACTTGCAAAACGGTAAAGGAGGTACAGGGGATTTCCCTACATTAGGAAAGATGGAAAGAGCTCTATCGGCTGCTACACCGACAAGAGTCTTCGGAAACTTACGTAAGAAGAAGAAGAAACGGTGAAGTAAGATATTGTGAGGAAACCTGCACCTCTTTAAAGACAAATAATAATGATAACATTCTCCTCAACCTACATTGGGGCTATAATACCAGCAGTGAAGTGAGGTTGCACCTCTAGGCTGACCCTCTTCAGAGAATATTTATGCAAGCATGATTATGCTGAAGATGGTATAGATTATATCTCTCACCGAAAATTCCCAAATGATGCTCGTATGAACTATATCACCGGTATATCTCTGCACTCCAATATCAGTCAGGTTTGCTGTGACGTCATAACCTACTCTGACGTCATAGAGGTTCAACCGCCCTCTGACAGTGGCCCGAGGAACCACAACTCCATCAACAGTGCTACTGGTGAATAACTGGTTCATGTTGGTAACTTCAATCCTCTGAATGGATATGACGAACCCGTTAGTGTAGGTAACCGTACCGGTTACAAGCCAGTTGTACATCTGTAAGCTAGAACAAATTAGTTGGTTACAGCCTATCACAACTTTACAATGGCCTTTGATTACTAGCTGAAGTCGCTTTGGCTGAAAATCAACTGGTTCGGAATACCAGATCTCCATTTGGGACAGTCAAATTTAAAGTCGGAAAAGCAATATCGCACCATTTGAGACAGTCCAGAGATCCAAGAGTCCAAAAAGAAGAAAAATTGCCACTGTCGAGGATAAGCCGCTACAATTCGAGGGGATTCAATACCACACAGGACAATAAAATTGATAAACCTAACGGGAATATTATGTTATTAGTTATTATTCACTGCATGTTTCCCGAATAAAATAAAATACTAAAGGTGTTATGTATTACAAAAAAGTTAAAATAGTTTTGAAGGCATGTCTAGCCAAATCTCCCTTGTAGTCGACATAACTCAACAACAACAACATAACATGGTAAGTATTTGATTTCTGAATGTCTAGTTATTACCTAAATCAAATATCATAATACCTAGTCCTTTGATATAAAATTAACTCACTTTATGTTCTGTGTGATATCGATCAGCTTCAGATTGCACCATTCCCGTCTTTCTAGCTCATAAGCTGTCTCCTGCATCACTTTGGTGAAGTAGCCAGTGTGATCTCTCAACCGAGCTCTGGAAACTGGAAAATGATTGCCAAAGTACCTATAGGTATTGTTTCATCTTAATTGAGGCGCTCACAGCTAGCTGTGATCACTGATAGGTAAACGATCGTAAGTTAAGCAACGCTTGGCAAGGAATGAGAGTCTCCGTGCTTCGGAAAGCACGTTAAAAGTCGTTTCCAGTTGTTGTCATCTAGGCAGTAGTCGTTTAGCCTGTCAGAGGGTTTTGGTCGGCTTGTGCAACTCAGACACCAGGGGGGTTACTCCGAAACACGTCGCTGACGGATCGTCCGAAGTACGGATTCGATTTACGATCAAAACAATGTCAAATCGTAGAGAAAAACGAAAGAAGAAATGTCAAATCACGACAATCCGTCAGCCGAAACGTTAGGTTCGTATTTCGGAGTAGGCCAGCAGATTGGCCACTAACCATACGATAAGAAGAAGAAGCGTCTTAATTGGAGATTGGAGGAGTAACTAACAGGAGAGGACGTGTGCGGCAAAATCTGGGAACTCTTCAATACACTTTCTCATATTTTGGGAATCAAGACTAGGTTCTTCCTCGAAGTTATTGTTTTAGTGACGTTCTTCCCAGCGCGTCTGCTTTCCATCTGATCCCTCATCACTACTGGTAAGTGTGGGTAGAGTTGAAGTCGACCCAATAAAAATGAGGAGAGGCTAGAAAGCTGGCTATCCACAGAAAGATAAGTAAGGCTTCGCTTAAATGAGTACACTTACCCCATGTCTGGCCAGAAACAATAGCAAAAGCACCAAGCAAAACAAGCAAAAACCCCAACATAATCGAGATTGCAACACAACTGAATAAAATCAAGGATCTTTATTACTAGAAGGTCAAAATTGACGGTGACTTTGTTAATAATTTTAGAGGGACGTAGTATCAAGTACTTAATTATTTTCTGATCGATTAGATTAATATTTATCTCGTACTTGATGAATGTTATCAATTACGTATTAAAAATAATATATAATTATATAATATGTACTTGGACTATGTCATACGGATGATAATATTTTTATTGCCATAGATAGATAAAGACATTTCATAAGAAAAGATGCTGGAACAACTTTAGAAATGTTTGTTTAATTTTCTTGATCGAACCCGCATTCAAACCTCATTAAGTAAATCTGGTAACATTGGATGATGAATGACTAATATCAAGAGCAAAATTGTAGACAGCGGCCAAGACTGCTACGTTTGCAGGCAACGTAACAGGTTTTGAGTAGGTAAGGACAGGAATTGTAGTCAAGTAAGGGATACGCCTTATTCAGGCAAAGGACAAACAACAGATAATAATAGGAGTCTTGTGTAGGCAACGAAACAAGTTGTTACAGGCTGACTAGTTTTTTTAGGAAACAGCAGACCTTGTATACGCAGTTCCAATATGGATAACATTTGGTTGATAGTAAATCTGATGATAAGTAGGTACACGGTTTTAAAATGGTTTATTTAAGCAGCACAGTTATAACATAGTTCAGGAAACTGGATCTTCGTGGTAAGATCAAGAGTGATCGGCTGGAATACATCCGTGCCCCAAGCGTTGATGCCAGGAGCCGTGGTGGCAGGATCAAACTGAAAAAACAGGAAAATATCTAGATGACATTTTGCAGATTTAAGGTTGGCACTCATCTATTAACTCGGCACCCGACCAGCACCGCCTCGCGGCTCGGCATCCACTAACTGAACCGGAAATAAGTGGACCACGCGCTGACCACGCGGCGTTCAATCATTGACCACGCGCGGTCCACTGGTTGATCACATGACGTTTATGGTGTAAAAGCAGCGTCCGCCCGTGGACCACCTGTCGACAACGAGTGGACGCCGAGCGGCGAGGCGGTGCTGGACGGGTGCGGAGTTGATAGATGAGTGCCAACCTTTAAGCGCTCATAGCCAGCTGCAATCACTGATCAGTGAACGATCGGAGGTTAAACAACGCTTGGCAAGGCCAGTCAGAGATGGGTGACCATTTAGTGGCATTTGAACTGAGCGTTTCCGTGCTTTGGAGGGCACGTAAAAAGTCGGTCGCGGTCGTTGTCATCTAGGCAGCAATCTTTAAGCCATGTCAAAGGCCGTTGGGTGGCTTGAACAGGTCTGACACCAGGTTGGCCATTAACCATACGATAAGAATAAGAAGATGACTTTTTGGTCTAGTGGTTTTAGCGCAGGTTGCTTGGCTCACTGCAGCAGGTGTTTTCGGGTTACCTGTCAGTACACTACACTACAGATTCTTATTGTTTTCTTACCACCGTGGTTAAAACATCACTTGTGCTATCATTCGGCATAAACGACAGAAGAGTTGTGCTTCTCGGTACTAATCCAACTACAGTCACTTCAATAGAGTCGTTGTGGATGTTTTTATTTATCTGGAAATAGAAGAAAAAGCTTGTAAAAGTAAAGCCAGCCATATCAATACGGTAAGAGCCGGAGTCACTCCTTTTCCTTCCCTTCAGGTCAGTAACGAGCGAGCGATGTCTATGGCACGGTAACTGCTTATAAGGCTGGCCATAAGGGTTTTGGGCCCTAAGTTTTGTAAAAAAGAGTTTGGTTGAAATGGTTTGGTTTGAGCAACTTATAAATTCCTTGAGTTTCAGAGAGAAAAATGCAATTATAACTATGGAGAGTGGAATAACGCAATGAGGTCTTTCCAATAGGTGCATCTGTCTTTGGAACTAGCTAAAACCATGCATCGTCAGAAATTACACGATTCCTGACTGGTACAGAGATATTTCAGAAAACAGGCAGCAGAAATAGGCCCAAATCTATGGTTTCCTCCTCCTCCGACAGCGGCGCCGTCACACAGCGGCCGTAATTGACGTTACTAGAACATTGGCTATGTAAACAACGGTGTCCAATACCGCTCTCTAGGAAACCACGCCATATAGTTTACATAGCCAACGTTGTAGAGACGTCATTCGCCGCTATATTACGGGCGTTATATGACGGCACCGCTATCGGAGGGAACCATAGCTTAAGTAACACAAAAGTAACTAGTGTAAGTTGAGTAAGTTATTCTTAAAAAAACTCACAGAAAAGGCGTAACTGATCATTGGATGAACATATTTCGCGGTATACCGATGGCTTCCATCATCCAGGTCCGCTATGACGTCATATCCTATGGCCACATTGTGCACCCTTAAGGTCCCCCGCACAGACACCGTGGCGGTCTGATCAGTGGTGTTGAAAGACCACACTTGTATCACTGTGCTTTGCTGGATATCCACATGCTGGATAGCTACTGCAAAGCCGTTGGTGTATGTAACCGTTCCTGTGACTTGCTTATCTAGGACTAATTCGCTGTAAACAAAATAACTTTATAAGTCTCGTCATAACCAGCTGCAATCATCATCAGCCTATTGCTGTCCACTGCTGGACATCTAGGAGGTCAAAGGTCTAGGGGAAGGTCACCCATGCGCTGGAGGGACCAAATACGCACGGTACTGAACACCTCAGTATGTGAAGAGATCCATACCGCTGGAGATGGACGACGTGGCGCGACATCGTGCAGAAAATAGTGCTTCACAGAGGTCACGACCCTCAGCATTGAGGATAAACGACGCAAGGAGGAGGCTGGCCATAGGCCCCCCATAGGCCAGCTGCAATCACTGATCGGTAAACGATTGGAGGTCCAAAGATGGGTGACCGTTGGTGGCATTTCGCACTGAGCGTCTTGGTGCTTCGGAGGTCACGTTAAACTCCGTCCCAGTTATTGTCATTCAAAAAGCAGTCATTAACTAACTCAAAATGCCTTTAAGTTGACTGCCGAATTGCGAATGTAACGTCACGACTTTTATCCCCATTCGGGGGTAGTCAGAGGCTTGAGTGGCCATACACCACCACATTGTGGAGGTATTAACCAACACAAAACCCACGTTTCACCAGATAGTCAGAACCCAACGTGACAGGTGGTGAACCTTGTCGCCGTGTATACAGGAACTGACTATTACCTGATCCCGAGGGATAGGTAGGTTTCCTCACGATGTTTTCCCTCACCGCCAGCGAACTGTAAATTATGCACATAGATGAAAATTCATCCATTGGTGCATGCCCACTGGGGATCGAACCTGGGACCTTCTGATTGCTAGCCCAACCTGTTCACCCCTAGGCTACAGTCGCTTGCGAATGCGATGACAGATATGTGAAGTTCGCTGCATGTAGCAGTGGGCTGACCATAAGTGTGTTGATTACAATGTTAAGAGGTACAGTATCCGTTAAAATAACACATGAATGGTCTCTACAGACGAAGAAAGCAAAACTTACTTCAAATTTACAGTAATATCTGGTAATTTCAAGTTACACCATTCCATCCGCTCTACGGTCCTTATTGTTTCAGATATAACATCCACCATGTAGTCAACATGGTTTACGAGCCGTACATTGCTTACTGAAAGAAAACAGGTGTTCGTGTTAAGATAGAGCTAAGCTGTAGCCAATTGACTGCAGCTCATATTACTGGCTCATATTATTATTTATTATTATATTACTGGCTCGGCCGGGGTGGTGCCTTCTCACAGAAGATCGGTGTAAAGTTTAGCTGCGCTTCGTACGATAAATGTCGAGGGCCGGAAACAAAGACAATAAGCAAGTACGTATAATTAATTATGACTTACAAACAGAACATCCTACGAAGCCACAGAATAAAGGAATCAGAAGAAAGTAACAAAAGTTTGTCATTTTACACCAAATAACACAATTTCTGTGATCACAACAATGTTATTGAACGAAACGTTATTTTATATCTTAAAATTACTAACGATAAGATATGAAATTTGATTGAATACGTAATGAATAGGTAGGTATATTAAAAGATTATTCAGTACCGTCTAATTACCATTTTAAAAATATAACGTCACGACTTTTATCCCCATTCGGGGGGTAGTCAGAGGCTTGAGTGGCCATACACCACCACATTGTAGAGGTATTAAGCCAACTCAAAGCCCACGTTTCACCAGATAGTCAGAACCCAACGTGACAGGTGGTGAACCTTGTCGCCGTGTATACAGGAACTGACTATTACCTAATCCCGAGGGATAGGTAGGTTTCCTCACGATGTTTTCCCTCACCGTTAGCGAACTGTAAATTCATCCATTCCATTCCATTTTATCATCAGCAGATTTTGGATTTTATTCTGGTCTGATGATAATTTTGGCTGTCTACCTAATTCACGTCTGAGCAAAGACGAGTACCTAAACAATGAAAGATAATTAGTAGAGCTCTATCGCTCTACGATTAGTTTTACGCGTATTCTGCGCTCGTCGCTAGACGTAAATATTCGTCGACGAATTGAGCGCACGTAGCGAACGCTTGAGTAACAAAATGTTAACTCTACCACCCAAATGCCTTTACTATGTAAAATAATGGGTATGATAGAGTCATGTAGTGTCGTGATTCGTGATGGGATGTTCTCGAGAACATTCTTACTCTTACAGCTTACTCGTGAGAATTTTCGAGAATTTATCTTCTGAAGCATGTTAAACTTCGCATAAACCTCATTGAACATGCAAGTATGGTGGTTTTAATTGTTTTTAAGATTGAAAGTTAGGATAACGTCACCCAAAATATAAGATTCTCAATAATTCTAACGAGTAAGTTTCCAAGGGTGAGAATGTTCTCGAGAACATCCTTTCACTAGTCGTGATACTCTATCCCGACCCCGACAATACTTAATTTCTCTACCTTTTACCCAAATACGCAGCCAATGTTACACTCAATCCGGATTAACCTGTCAGTTTCTTAACCCCCTTTCCAGCTTGACATCTATCTAGACACCTGTCAAAATGTGTCGATTCCGGCGGACCTCTGTCAAGTTCCGTACCGTGTCAAGCTTGGAGGGTACGATACAAGTTATAAACTGTGTCTCACAAACTTATTTGGTACCATGGATGTATTAACTCAGGATGCGCATCGCATGATCTTCCCCTCTAGCTTTTTTTTATAGGTACTAGACCAAAAATCTCTGACACGTATATAAAAACTGTTTTCGAAATCGATTTGATCAGAGTAAGTATCGTTTTCGCGGTGTAAGGTGCTCCGTGAAAAATGCCGAATTGTCCCATTAAACATGTGCAAAGAAATTACAAAAAATAGTAATATACAAAAAGATGGGGTAACATTTCATATGTAAGTATTTTTGATGTAATTAATGCAATTTTTCTATTAAATTCATTAAAATATTAAATGTCATAAGAATCGAAAACATTATCGATACAATTAATCGAGTACGAATTAATCGAATAGTCTACTGTGACCATAGACGAATCTTTTCTACCCTGGCAACTGTATTTTTTATTTGTCAAATAATTGTCAAGTATTTGAACTTTGTAAACAAACGGATAAATACTGAATTACGCGGTGATAAACCAGTCGCAGGACGTTAAAAACGATTTACAATGAATAAATCATTAGTAATTCAACAAGAGAGGTGATTCACAAAGTTTACAGGCGGTGTCTCGCGGAATTTGAGGTGCAAAATATTTTGTCAGAACTCGACCATGTTTACCAAAGAACCGCTGATATTATAGGTATATAAGCAGTTTATTTTACAGTTTTTAAGTTAAATAATGTGTTTATTGTATACAAAGGCAGGCTCAAAGCTTCAGTTTACAGGTTTTTCAGTAAATATACATTGATCGCTTAGAGGTACATTCGATTGAACACACTTGATACTTGGTATTATTTTTATGTGTTGCTTTCATCTCGACCAATACATAAACTAAGGTTGCTTTATTTTTCTATGTTTGCTTGTCAGTTAACATCGTTACTTAATTACTAAATAAACAAATAATCTTAAAGCATTAAAGAAATTATCTTTTATTGAATTATTTTATTTTTCAGGTACCGTTAGAAGAATAGTCGAAAATTGCTCTTTACGATGACATTAATCGATTAATAATAAATCTTCAAGATGACAGCAATGCTGTGGAGACTGATGATGATGAGTTGATGAGGCAGCGGCAGGCCCACGCCAATATATGGATTTATCAGGAGTGGAATATTTAGACCAAGATTAAAATAAAAAAAATAATTAAAAAACGCAGTAGCTATGATATGTTTGTTTTATTTTCCTAAAATACAAAAAAAAATAACTAACTCATGTTGAAACAAAAACACCCACTATCGAAACAATTCAGATAAATACGATCTCGATAAATTCTTGATCTTGATAAACGGAATCGAACCTGACACTGCTCCGGGTCCATATGACCCAGAAGCAGGCAGCGTCTGCTACTGAGGCGATGAATCACATATGGCATAAATATATGTATAACAAATATTATCTTATTGACCAACATCAAAGAAAACTTAAAAGTGCTTGCGCTTTCATTATGAATAATAAATAATATGGAAAATAATAAATCAAGTATCAAAATTATTCAGACGCATTAGTGAATGTTGCAAGAATGATTTTTAATATAAACTTTTTGATTTGAACAGTGTTGTAGTAGTGTTTATTTATGATTGCAGACCGGTATCGATAAAAATATAATATATATAGTGTATAATAAACCTTGGGAGAGGCCTATGTCCAACAGTGGACGTCTTTTGGCTGAAATGATGATGATGATGACATTAATATAATAATACCTATTACGTTTATACGTACCTACCTAACAAAAGATATCAGCCAGGCCAGTGGCAGCAGATGGCGCTGGTCGAGTGGGAGTGGGGGGGATGAAACAGCTTATTTGGGAACATTAGGTACTTATTTTTTAGATAATCTCATTTTCAAGGAACTGAATTGGGATGTACCCGGAATCATCTTGTTTCCGTTGAATATTTACGCCTCGTGAGTTACTCATTATTTCTTGTTCAGCTGTTTCAGTAGAGATAATTCAGTATAATTCAGTAGATTATAATGACAGCTATAAATGTAATAATGAGTATATGAAACTATCGATATAGCTAATTAGAAATATCGATAGTGGTATTCACCCTATTACACCGATGGTCCTACGGTAGTAAAATTTTGTATGTTGACGTATTAGATCTTTTAGTGTGCGTAAAATATACTAGTGTTGCACATTTCTTTACGTGTGCGTTTATAATGACACAAAATGTTTTGAGTAAGTGTGCGTCAATTTTAATGTAGTGGTTACCTCCCCTCCCCCAAGAATTGACAGAACATTTTGTTCGTTGAATTATGCGTGTTGCGAGTCCATTTTGTTACTTTGTTCAAGTTTGGTACGCTGAGAGCGTTGCTAGCCCGTGCAATGTCGCAAAAAAATAAAAAATAGATCGGCTTTTGTTTTATACCCCTGCGTAGGTCCAATGACACGCGTCAAAGCTTGACATTTCTCTATTTAAAATTTTAGTTCCCCTTTTGGTCACCGGCCAGACAGTTTGAGGTATTGAACTGGCTTTATTGTAACGTCGTCGTTTGTCTCAGAATGGGGTTGGTGACAACTGATAGGCGACCAGTTAAGTAATTTGCAACGTGCGGGCAATGCCTTTGGTATTGCAAGCATCTATAGGCTATGGTAACTGCTTAACATCAGGCGGGCTATACGCATGTTTGCTACCTCGGTCATAAAAAGTACGTTCATGCCCAGCAGTGAATGTCTTATTAATGGATGAATGGATAGAAACTAATGACGGAATTCGATGTTTGCCTTTGGCCTCTGTCTCTTTTGAAAACGAATGAGGCTACTTCACCAAGCCAACTAGACGTTTGTCAAATGTGACGTCACCCGCACAAAAAGGCGGTGGCGGTGTGCGGGCGGGAAGCCGCAGGCGGTGGCGGGTGTGCGGGCGGGGGAAGCCGCATTCCGTCCGAGCGCCTAGTTGGCTTGGTTCAGTAGTACGATCATTTTGATGTTTCTCTCCCGTTCTCCTATCATGCCTTACACCATCCTTTCCCAAAGTGGGCGATAACGCCCCCTTGTGGGCGCTGCAGGCCTAAAGGGGGGCGGTAAGAGACCCAGAAAAAAAAATATTATTATTGACGATATAGTGGTTTTTAAGTAGGTGAAAAAATGGGGGCGCTAAAAAATAATTTATTCTCAAAGTGGGCAGTATACAAAATAAGTTTGGGAACGACTGCCTTACACCATACACCATCTCACACCTGAACCACTTGGAATACTAATGAAGTTTTTGTGTTAACCCTTTCGGATGGAAGGGTTAGCCTTGTCAGAACGTTCATTAATGTAAAATGGGCCAGATTTATTCAACTTCAAAAAAAATCGCTATTTTGCTGGAGGATTTGATTGACGATGGATTTAAATTATGAATTTTATGTACTGTATTTGGAAATTATTGGCTAAGCTAAAATATTTTTATTCTTGTAAGCTAAAGAAAGCAGTAATGGATAATCGGGGATCGGGGGATTGACGGGCCCGTTAGCGTGGTTGGCGCGGAAGCGCCTTTCACGCTGCAGGTCGTAGGTTCGATTCCTACCCGGGACATGCATTTGTGTGCATGAACATGTCTGTATGTCCGGAGTCTGGGTGTATATGTATATTAAGTATGTATTTACAAATAAAAAGGTAGTATATGTAGTAATATCAGTTATCTGGTTTCCATAGTACAAGCTCTGCTTAGTTTGGGATCAGGTAACCGTGTGTACAAAAATGTCCCAGGATATTATTATATTATTATTATAATCAACATGAATATTGTAGTTACCACCGGTTCGTAATGCTGCTTTGATTGAGAAGAGGTGGCAAGAAACACAAACGGTTACTATTTTTCTTATCTTCGTGAATCCTCTTTGTAAATCGCAAATTCTTTGCGTTCGGCATGTTTTCGGCCGGAGGACTGCTAACAGATGGCCGACAACATGTCATCCGCCAGTGAGAGAAACGAAAGACCACCCCCCCTCCCCCTCCCTCCATCCCACTCCCCTTCAGGTCGGCAATGTGCGAGCCATGCCTTTGGTATTGTAAGCATCTATAGGCTACGGTAACTGCTTAACATCAGACGGGCCGTACGGTTTTTTGCCACCGCAGTCCTATAAAAAAACCGCTTAGAATTTACTATTTTTAATTAAGAATTCACGAAGATAATTAAAGACCAGGGGTTTCGCAATGGATAAATGTTAAAAAGCTAGAGGCCCTGTCCGTGTACTTCCTAGGCAATATAGATCCTTGTCTATAGCAGGCAGGAGAAAAAAAAAAACGAAAACGTCAATTTTTCAAATAAGGAAGGCCTATTTTAGCAAAGTACCAACACAATTGCCACTCCAAACGCCGCATCCTACACAACAAAAGCCATCAGAATTCAATTTATATGTCAAAATACATTCAATTCATAATTTCGCGTTTCAGAATCGTAAAAAGGCTCAATAGCCCGGACCGATCAGGTCTTTACTGGCGTTTGACGTTCACCTAATTGAAAGGTTTTGGAGTGTTATTGGGACGTCGAGTCGTGACCCTAACCGCAATCATAGGTCTATTGTCGAACAAGCATTATTTAATTTTCAGATTCAATTGTTATGGTAATTCACTGATATGTGATTAGTATGAGGAGATCATTGATGTATTATTTTAGCAGATATCGTACCTTCTAACATTGAAATCACTAGACTCGTGCTCAGCGCACCACTACATGCAGCGAAATTCAAACTGTTTTCGCATTCGAAATTCGAAAATAAACTTAAAGGCGTTTTGATGCGAATCATTCGTCAAAAGATGAGCCGTATTGGCAATACGGACCAAAACAATACATTACCAAGAAAGAGAGAGGCTTGTGACTATCCAAAATAGTATGTCCTATTAAACGGAGTCCATGGACACAGTACGACACAGTCGCTCGCGGAATACAATTTTGAAAATACGTCGGTGTTACCAATACGTCCTCTGATTAAATTGATTGTCAAATTGCGGTGTAACTTTCGCTACATATAAATAGTGATGCGCTATGCACAAGTCTAGTGATTGCAATGTTAAGAGGTACCATATCTGCTAAAATGGAACATTAATGTGTATCATCACGTTCCATTTATTCGCGCTTTGCTAGCTCATAAAAAGTACTAAGATAAGAAGAAAAACAAAGCTTTTTTAAAGTCATTACTTTGTTATCTGTAATAGTATTCCTTAGACAACATTTAACAGCACTCACCCCCCTCGACGTCACGGATACACAAGGAGGGTAGCAGATTAAAAGAACACAGCACACCCCTAGTGCAAGGAGCGGTAAGGTTACTCCACTTAGGACTAGAGTATTGCACCACACGAATTGTAAAGATGAAATTATTACTGTCAAAAGTACTATGAAGCTATGAAGTATCTACTCGAATGCTCCGTCTAGAGAAATACGAGTTAAAAGAAGAATTGTACCACCATTGTTGCCGACTGATTTGTAGGTGGTAGAGCCAAGCTATAGCCAATTGACTGCAGCTCAAGTACGAGCTGCCGCGACCGGGGTAGAACCACCCTCCCACAGAAGATCGGGGTAAAGTAGCTAATTACAGCTGCGCGTACGATGAGTGAGAAAACTGGAAACCTCACACCCCCACCCCGCTTCTCTGTTAGTACGACATACTATTATGCCCTCTCTTTCTAGTCTTTCTGTCTTTCTTGTCTTTGTAGCGGCGCGTTTATTCAAGCACAGTCCCTCTAAATAAAGCAATATCACGTCACGCCTTAAAGTTAATAAACTGGGTTAGGAATCATTCAGAGACCCAAACAGAGCGCACCTTCTTGGGGTCAGATCGAAGGTGCCAAGGGGTGTTTTAATAAACGGAAAACTGATTTATAGCAACGAAATAGGAATTTTCCGGCGCCGCGGCCGCAATGTTGCGGTGATATTGATAATTGCACAGTCATCCGCGCGCGCGCAAGCTTGGGGGATGAAGATTTATGGACGCGGGGAGTTTTTGAGAATTTTGCAATGATTAGGAGCTACAAAATGTTTTAGGAATAAGGAAATAAGTATTGGTAGCTATTATGCAACGAAAAAGGTAAGTTCGACGCGTGAATTTTCTGATGAAATGTCAAATTTTGTATTGAAAACATACAGGCGAATTGAGAACCTCCTCCTTTTTGGGAAGTCGGTTAAAAATTGGCATTACACCTGAAAATTCATGCGTCGAATATGAGTTTGACGTTACAGAATTGCTACCCAGGTATGGGTGAACATACCTAATTGTATTTTTTTTATGTAGTGTTCCTTCATCTAATCTTTGCAATCACTATATGTGTGCTCAGCGCACAACTACACGCAAAAAAAATGCACATATATTATTATCGCACTTGCAATTCGACAATATACTTCGAGGCATTTTGATGCGTATTATACAAGATGAGCCGTATCGCCAATACCGACATGATATTATCATTATTTTCCGCGAACGACTAAGCGCCACCATACACGGACTGCTTGTAACTGTTGGAACGGACAGCTCTAGAGCAGTTGGTTGCAGTCAACCGCATCGACAGCCCGCCGACTGCTTGGCGTCAAGCAGTCGGCGGGCTGTCGATGCGGTCGGCTGCTACGACAGCTACAAACAGTCCGTGTATGGCGAGGCTTAGTCGTACTGTGTCCATGGACTTCGTTTTGTGGGATATAATATTGCGGACAGTCACATATCTCTCTTTCTTGGTAATATCTATGCTTTTCCTACACATTTTCTCCAATACAAACCGACCCTGAAAACTAAAATACTGAAATATCATCGTTTCAATCAACACCCCTCAAAAGGTATGTAGTACCTACTTAGTACCTATGTATTTATATCCTATTTTAAAGATAACCGCCCAGTCATCCACGTGAATCCACTAGGAAGAGATTTATGAAAGAGGGGGAAGTTTTTACAAAGATCAAAAACGGAAGTTTTTTTTAAAAAAGCACTGTGCGCTGACGTTGCAAAGTATCCCTACACTGCAGGGTACAGGGTGTAATTGATTTCAATGGCCAAATTAATAATGAAAGATTCAGTAACTGTTACGTAACAATCATAAAAAATATATATATCGCCAGACTTACATACTAACTGTATGGTCCCAAACTAAGCAACGCTTGTACTATGGCTACCATATGGACTGGAGGCGATCCAAGTGACACTTAGACCATGGTAACTTATGAAGAGGCAGTTTCCGAAATTTGCCTCTGGCCGGAATCGAACCCCACAAATCTTTTTTTCGTACACGAAGGATCGCTATTTGAAGTATAGCCATTGAATTCAATTCTAGCCTCTATATAATAATGAGAATCAATACTAGGTCAACAAATCAACTTATAACCAACACTATGGTTAAAACTAAGCTTTCTTATCAATATCATTTTGAAATCAGCGAAATCGGTCCATCCGTTGCGATTTTATAACACATTTTATATAATATGCGTATCACGTCACACGGGGCCGTCGGATTGAAGGCGCGCGTTACCCGCGCCGGCCCGCGCCGCCGTTTATTACAAATCGCGCGTGACCCAAATGACGTCACAATAACCGCGCGCAAATTTCGCTAGTAATTCGTTCACAACTTCGTCTTAGACCAAAAATGTTTGCTCTGTATGTTATGGATTTCTTAGCTCTGTAAATTCTCTGTCAACTATAAATAACTAATAACTATAATAATAATAAATAATAATAATATCCTGGGACATTTTTTACACACGGCTACCTGATCCCAAACTAAGCAGAGCTTGTACTATGGAAACCAGATAACTGATATTACTACATATACTACTTTTTTATTTGTAAATACATACTTAATATACATATACACCCAGACTCCGGACATACAGACATGTTCATGCACACAAATGCATGTCACGGGTAGGAATCGAACCTACGACCTGCAGCGTGAAAGTCGCCTCCGCGCCAACTACGCTAACGGGCCCGTCTATAAATCCGCATTCTCAACTAAATTCGTTACGGGTCTCCATTGGTGGTTATTATAATAATTGTTGCGTGTCCATTATTACACGATGATAAATCTAGCTCCATGACATTACAGACGTCGCAGAGCGCCGCCGCACTCCGTTTGCATAGCGGCACGCTTCTGGAATGTGTTAGTGAGGTATTATGTACAGGATGTAGTGATTACATTGAAATGAGAGATAGAGTTGGTAGACCCAAGCTGTAGCCAATTGACTGCAGTTCATTTACGGGCTGGCTAGACTACCCTCTCGTAGAAGGTCGACGTAAAGTAACTATGTATTACAGCTGCGTTTCATCAACTGCATGGTCGCAAACTAAGCAACGCTTGTACTATGGCTACCATACAATGGATTGGGGGCGATCCCAGTGACAACCAGATCAGGGCAAATTAAGAAAAGGCCATTTCTGAAATTTGCCTCTGGCGGGAATCGAACTGCAGCCATCCGATCCACTGAGTTGAGCGGCCTACGCTCAAACCATTGCGCTAAGCGGTTGTCAGTTAGCGTCAAACTTACAAATAACTAGCTGTGCCCCACGGCTTCGCCCGCGTGGAAATTGTTGTGTAAGATTGGCCTTTGTTTTTCAAATTCAAATTTAATTAAGGTTTCGTAGTTATGGAGATACACATATACAACACGACTTTTTATCCCTAATCGGGGGTAGTCAGAGGCTTGAGTGGCCATACACCACATTGTGGAGGTAAGCCAACTCAAAGACCACGTTTCACCAGATAGTCAGAACCCAACGTGACAGGTGGTGAACCTTGTACGTTCGTGGTAACAAAAATTCACACACACACAAACTTACTTTCGCATTTATAATATTAGTACGATACGATGGTAGGATAGGATGCAAATAACTAACCAAACATCCTGTATATTGAGGTCTACCATTTCTCGGAACATCGAATGCCAGTCAGCTGTAGATGACATCGAACGTGGCGTTCCAGACGTGCTTGCGGTTCGAGCAGCTATCTGACTGTGCGTTTGATTCATCAATTAACTGCACAAATATCTGGATGTGTTTGACAACAAGTTGCCCGACGCGTTGGCCACAATTTTTAGTTGGCCGTAGTTAGTCTCTGACAGACTTATAACCTCATTAACTATTAAAATAATAACGATTAAAATAATAATAATGATGGTTGGGCTAGCAATCACAAGGTCCCAGGTTCGATCCCCGGTGGGGCATGCACCAATGGATGAATTTTCAACTATGTGCATAATTTACAGTACGCTGACGGTGAGGGAAAACATCGTGAGGAAACCTACCTATCCCCCGGGATTAGGTAATAGTCAGTTCCTGTATACACGGCGACAAGGTTCACCACCTGTCACGTTGGGTTCTGACTATCTGGTGAAACGTGGGCTTTGAGTTGGTTAATACCTCCACAATGTGGTGGTATATGGCCACTCAAGACTCTGACTATCCCCGAATGGGGATAAAAGTCGTGACGTTATATTTATTTATTTATTTATTTATATATAATAATGATTAGCCAATTTAAAGTTAGCTCCAGAACACGGGCCTCCCCTCAATTCAAAATTCAAAATGTCTATTTTGTTTAGGCCTACGGGGCACTTACAAATTGTCATTATACATTTTTTTCCTTTAACTCTACCGCCCGGATCGGAAACGCGACCTCGACTCAGAAGATCCGGCAAGAAACTCAGCGGGCTAGTCTTTTTACACGACTGCCCAAAAAAAAAAGAGTGTATATGTGTTTAGGGTTCATGTATGTATGTATGTTTGTATGTTTGTATGTTTGTATGTGAGATTCTTTATTCCACCATAACTTATAAATGCCTGAACGGATTTCGATGTATGGGTATCGTTAGAATCCTTACATCATTCCGGGTAACACTGGGTATAATATTTTTGAAAAAAATCAATATGGTGGCATTATGACTCAACTTTAATATGTGAAAAAAAAAATTTTTTCTTCCATTATTACAATATGGGTATCAAATTGAAGGCCTTGATGAGCATAGTCCAAAACTGTAGAATTTATAGGCATAATTTAACATAGGTAGGGTGTACATGCAAAACAAATATATCATTTTTGGCTGCTGTCACTAAAAGGCATAAAATAAAAATAAATAATTTAAAAAATTAAAAACACGACTGCCCTGCCAAAAAACGAACTAAAAAGTATAAAACAAGTGCAGTGTCATTGCAGTCGGGGGCCCTCTTAGATTAAATATGTTCCACAGAACGGTCCCCCGACTGCAATGACACTGCACTTGTTTTATACTTTTTAGTTCGTTTTTTGGCAGGGCAGTCGTGTTTTTAATTTTTTAAATTATTTACATTGTTTTTTTTGTGACGATGCGAGGGGGATCAGGCCATAATCCACCACGCAGGCCCAGTGCGGGTTGGTGGATTTCACTATTTCACATGTCTTTCGAAAATTTGATAGATTTTTAAGGCATTTCTCGCAAATTGCACCCAAAGGGGAGTGGGACAGAGAGAGGGGAAGGGGGTTGATCTTCCAGCTCTCTCACTCATCGTACGAAACGCAGCTGTACTTTACGCCGATTTTCTGTGAGAGGGTGGTACTACACCGGTCGAGCCCGTATAAGAGCTGCAGTCAATTGGCTACAGCTTGGCTCTACCATAACCATATATGATACGCCATAAGCAAAATGTAGAATTTATATCGCATTGTTATAAATAAGAGGGTGTGTACAATAAACTCAAACAACTTTGCGAGCGCCATCTATGAAATATGACGCGGTACCAAACACGCATCCCCCGAGACTTGTGACTTTGACACTTATAAATTGACGTCACTTATCTTCACGACACCTGTTACCAAAATATAAACAGTATTGTCATATTGATAAACGTACGATACTAAGCTTTAATGTGAGGGGATTAGGGATGGAGTTGGGTGATATTATTAAGCCAGTAAATGTGTGTGTAGTAAGAATTTTTAAGAAAATAATATTTATAAGAAAATTTTATATTTAGAAAAAGGCACGTACAATAATATTGATGCCATATTGCCTCGTCTGATAAATAGCACGGATCAAAATGAATTTGACTTGATTTTATCGAATAACGATTAGGATAACATCTTATTTCGCACAAGAGCACAAGTCTAGTGATTGCAATGTTAGGACGTAACATATCTGCTAAAACAATACATCAATGCGTATTCACAATCAATACTTGAAAGTTTTACATTTGTCAATGGCTATATCTACATCAGTCGCATAGACCATAATGTCATAAAATAAGTGCTCGAGCGAGGCACGCGAGTGATCTAGACGCACCAAATGTGTTCTACGTTCGCGCGCACTGTAAGACCTCATTGCATGTTTTTTTTTATAGGACAGCGTTGACAAAAAAGCGTATGGCCATCCTGATGTTAAGCAGTTACCGTAGCCTACAGATGCTTACAATACCAAAGGCATTGCTCGCATATTGCCGACCTGAAGGGGAGTGGGATGGAGGGACGGGGAGGGGGGGGTGGCCTTTCAGCTCTCTCACTCATCGTACGAAACGCAGCTGTAATAGCTGTTTTACGCCGATCTTCTGTGAGAGGGTGGTACTACCCCGGTCGAGCCAACCCGTTTATGACAGCCAATTGGCTACAGCTTTGCTCTACCACCTTGAAAAATTGTGAATAAGGGGCCTCAATCCTCTCAATATCGTCCGCAATAGATAACCGATCATGGACCAATTACTAAGGGGACTGGGTCTAAGCAACTCGGCCGAGTACTAACATCAACATAAAACGAAGCGAGTAGTTCAGCTATTTACCGGTAGATATATGCCACGCATCCCTGGAAAATGACCACGCGTTGTTTCATAGAGCTATCTACTAAGAACATCTCTTCTAATGAAAATCTCTATGTAACCGATATTTTTTATTGCTGACGCCAGCAATAACTCCGATCAGCATTATTGCATTTTTTGCCCCCACGGCAAGTGGATGCCGGATTATCCGGCCTGTTTAATTCAACGGAAAATCGTCCCGGATCCATTTGCTATAATAGTTTTATTGTCAGACGCTATTAATGCTGGAAATTGGAAACAGATTTGTGTATTCAACTTGAATAAACACACAGGGGTGCTAAAAACACCACACATCAATAATTCTGATTTTAAAATAGTCCGTAAAATAGTCATTCGTGGCCATTTTACGGAAATTTTGCGGAGCTGCTAAGAATTCTGCTAGATTTATTTTTTTGCAGAATTGCTATGTGGCGTTTTTAGCCCCCTGCTCTTAAAACTGACTGTTAGTTTTTGTGAGGCTACGAACAAGCTTACGGCTCGCCTGTTCTTAAGCGGTTACCGTAGTTTAATGACGCCTGAGGGGTTACCACGACCTCTTATCGCGATTCAATTATAGGAACGTTTTAACGTTTCAGTGACTTTTTGTGCAATGACGTACCTTATTGTCATGACAATAAGAAACGTCATTGCACAAAAAGTAGCTGAAACGTTAAAACAATACTGCTATAAGAGGTGGTGGTAGGGCCCCTGCAATACTAGAGGTTATCGTTCGCACGTTGCCGAACCCTTAAAACATTTTAACACCTTTCTTGAAGAACCCTAAGCTATAATCTCTTGAGAAAACCTCGATAGGGAGTTCTACATTATAAAATAAAAAAAATAAAAAAAATAAATGTAACGTCACGACTTTTATCCCCATTCGGAGGTAGTCGGAGGCTTGAGTGGCCACACACCACCACATTGTGGAGGTATTAACCAACTCAAAGCCCACGTTTCACCAGATAGTCAGTACCCAACGTGACAGGTGGTGAACCTGACGTGTATACAGGAATTGACTATTACCTAATCCCGAGGGATAGGTAGGTTTCCTCACGATGTAAAAAAACGCGGTTACGGTGTCTTTAAAATAAGCTTAACGTAGTTTATAAGTTATCACATTAGCAAGGTGATGCAGGTGTCGTTACAAAATCAATAATATTAAAAAAGTATCAATCAAGCGATAACTAATATAATTTTATGTTTTCAAATCAAAATATTAACTCTACCCCAACATTAATAAGTCTTGGATAGAGATCTCAATATTCTGGTGGTAAGCCATCTGTCACGGGAGCGGTGTGGCTATGATTGAATCCATTGCTCGGTTTGATTTATAGCAGATTCCAAATGATCAATTGTTATCAAATCATTGAGTCGTTATCATCATTTGAAATGTAATGGCTATGACAAATATTCGTAGAGATGAGATGAGATTTCTTTAATATGAATTTTATTTTTATTTTTTTTATGAAATGTTTTTTTTTTCTTTAATAGTCCCTTCCTGTATGCACGGCGACAAGGCTCACCACCTGTCACGTTGGGTTCTGACTATCTGGTGAAACGTGGGCTTTGAGTTGGTTAATACCTCCTCAATGTGGTGGTGTATGGCCACTCAAGCCTCTGACTACCCCCGAATGGGGATAAAAGTCGTGAAATTACATTTTGTTTATATGATTTCTTTTTGCAAAATAAACGCTCTATATATAATCAATGAAATCAAGGTTGTATTTATTCAATAGTAAAGCCTCTACGCTGTTTTAAATCATAACTCTACAACGAACTTTACATTGGAAATAATTTCATGATTTTATGTGGTTCCTAACCACGAGGAATTTTGAGGCATTCAATTTAGCGCACCAATTTGAATCACATTAGCTATGTCTCCACCAGTGCGCTTTCACGTTCATCTTGCGCTTTCGTCTGACGCATGCATGAAGAACCATAGCGCATGCAATAACGCGTGCGCTATTCTAGCTCAAAAACATCGCACGCCCGCAGCGCACGCTGATCCGCCACCGGTGGGTTCGCGTGCAACATTCCGTGCGCTTTACATACAAAATGGCGGAAGATGAAGTTAAAATATTGAAATGATGAATGTTTTCTCGTCGTCGTCGTCGTTTCGTGTCTTCAAAATATCGTTTATCCAGATACTCTTTTTCCTGAGATTTTTTTCCTTGCAGTTAATACTAAATATTCTGCACAAATAGCTATACTTGTTCATCTGGACGACCGAGGTGTAGACACTAAGCTGCATGCGTCTTAAGGCAATCAATATTGCACGCGCTGGACGCGAGATGAATTGAAAATTGAAGACGCAAGATAAACATGAAAGCGCACTGGTGAAGACATAGCTATTAAAAGTAATTCACTTAGCGCACCACTTTGCACTTAGCGTAACAACTAACTTAGTGCGTATACATAGAGCAGTATTAGTATTAACAAATGACGACCGCTTGGCACATTAATTTGAACTTTGGTCGGCTCACTGCATCGGGGGGTTGCGGGTTCGATTCCCGCCAGAGGTAAATTTCGGAAACGGCCTTTTCGTAATTTGCCCTAGTCTGGGTATCACTGGGATCCACCCCCAGTTCATTGTATGTTAGCCATAGGACAAGAACACATACATAGAAACCTGATCACTTAGTTACTTACCGGACATAAACTAGGATAACATAACATTAAGGGCTCTATCTCACCGCGTCGCCAGCCGCCGTCGCCAACGAATATGTATTAAATACATACATACATATACTCACGCCTGTATCCCAAGGGGGTAGGCAGAGACTATTGATTGCCACGTGCTACGATTCTGACACACCTCTTTTGCTTCATCCACATTCATACATCTTCTCATGCACTGCCGTCGGTTGAGGGTGCTACGGACTTGACCTTTCTGGAAGAGACCATTGATTTGGCCGTGAAAAGTTCTCCTTGGGCGCCCTCTTCCGACGCATCCACTTACTTTCGCTCCGTATATCTCTTTCGTCAATCGACTTTCACGCATCCTCTCTACATGGCCCAACCATCTGAGCATACTCCTTTCAATCTTAGTCACCACATCATCCTTCAACTTGCATCTCTGTATGTATTAAATTTGACAGTTAATACCAATTGTTTGGATACGTGGCCGGCGACGTCGCTGGCTACCGTCGCCAATAATTCGTATTGAATTATGTCAAAATATGACAGGACTCAACTTGGCGACGGTCGCCAAACCCGTCGCCAGAT
This sequence comes from Drymonia ruficornis, assembly GCA_947859195.1. Lineage (NCBI taxonomy): Eukaryota > Metazoa > Arthropoda > Insecta > Lepidoptera > Notodontidae > Drymonia > Drymonia ruficornis. Next base: position 2,287,572 of record OX401923.1, read on the forward strand.
GTGATACAGCCCTTATGGAAGCATGAATGGTCAATAAAAGGTAAGAGAAGTGGGGCTTGACCTTGACACGTAAGTATCGTTTCCATCTATGATAAATCTATGATGATAAAACATCGACATATTAAATTACTTGTGATAAAATCCTAGATGGCATATGACAGGAATAGGTAGTTGTCTACAAACCTCCAATCACCTAAGGCGAAGTCTAGACGTAAAGTATATACTGTGGTCTGTCAGTATGGTACATAATGATGGACGTCATTCCATCGACGTAGGCTACACGTTCAGTATTTATTCCGTCAGTATTGTGACGTAGTTCGTACAGTGCAGACGTCAAATGAAACACGAAAGCTTGGTATGGATATTACCTTAGCGCTTGGTTTAATCCGCAATCTCAGAAGACATGTCCACTCTATTGCTTTCGCGACGCGGAATGCCAAACTGTCATTCTGGAATTGAAATTCGTGGTAAATACTGTCATCCATCAGTATACTAGCCTACACGATCAGTTTGGACCACGGTTTTTGGTAAATAATGACGGACCACAGTATTTACTTTAAGGCTAGCCTTCGCCTAACACCTTCGATAAACCTTATTAGATCGGAAGTCAAAGACAAATAGACGCGCCGCATATTTCCCTAGAGGACGCCACTCATAGTACACTACTGGGGCCCTACCACCACCTCTTATAGCAGTATTGTTTTAACGTTTCAGCGACTTTTTGTGCAATGACGTTTCTTATTGTCATGATAAAAAGGTATGTCATTGCACAAAAAGTCGCTGAAACGTTAAAACGTTCCTATAATTAAATCGCAATAAGAGCTTGTGGTAAGCCCCCTGTTAGGGCAAGACCGAGGTGTCTCTGTTTGCCTTGGAAACTGGAGTGGAGGCTTGTTTGATCTAGAAATACAAGATGCATGTCCTTGGGGACAAAAATATTACAGCTGTACTGAAAATAAACCCCGGATAATGTGAGTAGGACTCGCGCCCTGAGGGTTCCGTACAAACAAACAAAACTACTCAAATCAAATAAAAAAAGATATCGGTATCAGGTAGGTACTTAATGTTTTAATTATGCATTTACCAGGTAAGTTATTTTTTATAGTCAAGGATGGCACACTGGCAGATAGTCCATCTAATGTTAAGTGGAAGCCGCCGACCGGGCCATAGTTGTCTTAAGGTAGGAGTTCGTAACAAGGGGCAGACAGCAGACGTCAGTCGGTCTCATACAAATTGTGGCGATGACATGTGCCGCGACGGCAGACGGCATTACAATTTCTATGAGACCGACTGAAGTCTGCTGACTGTCGCTTTAAGGGGAGCAGAGGTGGCGCCGACCTTTTAGGGACCTGTAAATATGCCCTTTGAAGAACCCCATGTTGTAGAGCAAAGGAAAGACTTCAGGAAAGTATTGAAGACACACTCCGTAAGTAAGTAATCAAAAAATGAAATTTCTCTTCTGGGTACCTATTCTGTAACGACAAACTCCGCACGCGTGAATTTTCTAGTGAAATGTCAAATTTCAAAACAAAATTTGACATATCACCAGCTAATTCACGCGTGCGAAGTGACTTTGTCGTTGCGGAATAGCTGCCCTGCTTCCAAAATTAAATGAAGTTGTTACCTATCATTATTTTAGTTCTAAAATACATACGATCAACAAAAGATGAAAGTAATCAAAAACTGCTAGACGCCACATAATACCAGAATCACTATAGCTGCATAATGTCGTCCGCAATTTTCAGCGCGCCGTGAAATTTTCATATATTAATACGAACATCGGGTATCGGCCATTATGCTAACGCAATTCAATTATAAGTGCGCATTTTAATGGCCCCCATAATGGATCGTCAACTGTTTCAACGGTTTTTGGAGACTGCTTTTTAGTTTTTTTTATCGATACCAGCTAGCACTGATTGGCGTTTTAAAAAATAGTTTTCGGTCAGCAGTGATTGGATAAAAAAATATTTGTGGATACATTTTTAGGATGGAGTTCACCAATAACACTAATGGACCGTTAGATGAGTAAACTTCAAATAATTTGTTACTGCTTTAACAGTCTGTTAGTGTGTTGGTGAATACAGCTCTCGACATTAATGGAATAAATTAGGGTAATCTACCTTTATATTTAATTTCAGAAACAATTTAGGGTAAGTTCAAAGCATAACAGTTAAGTACTAGAGTTAATTCTGGTGATACCCGAACAAATTTTAACTAAAATAGGACTGCGGGGCTACTTCGAAATACGAAACGAAACGTTTCAGCTGACTGATGGTACATTTTCCTACTCTGAAAGTCTTCGTAAGTGTTCCATATTCTTTCGGAGTAGGGTCCAGGAAAGAAGAAACGTCAAATGACGACTATCGAATCCGAACTTCGGATCCGAAACACTGTCACAGTGTAGAAACACGTACCATCCATCAGCCGAAACGTTTCTTTTCGTTTTTCGAAGTAGCCCCCCAGTTTACCCAACAAAAATATCAATGACATTTTAAAATTAAATTTCTACTATGATGTATCTTTGTCCAGAAACAATTTTCTCCAAAATTTAAATGGCGATATAACAGCACTAACAATTAGAGTATTTCAACAAACTGACGTAATAAACAAAAGGCATGTTAAATTAAACACCATTCAAAAAGCGAATGGCGTCCATAAAACGTTTAAACGCCTCGGTATACCTCGAGGAGCGGAGCGCCTCTTAAAAAATGCGTTAAAAATGTATACGGAACCCTCTGTCGGCGGGCGAGTGAATATAATCGTCAGTTGTAAAAATTTTACGTTCATGATAAGGAATTCGAAATTCAAATGTACTGTCAAATATGACGTTGCTGAATGATTTCAATGCTTTTGTCGAATTATTTTTTACTTATTAGATTTGTATCCATAGATGTAACAAATGAAATACACTAGAGTTCGTTGTACACAGTGTTTAATCATCCACCACATAAAATAACAATAATCCAATAACGTGGGTGCACAGAATCAAACGATATTAATATAAAATCACAATAAAATCAACATAGCAACAAGACGCGGCCTGTACGCGAAGACCTCTCTTACTAACTCTCTCCCCGCGTGGGGGCGCTCGAGTTCAATGGCGCGTCGGTAGACGCGCTGTGATTGGTTGTCGCGCGCTAGGCGCGAAATATGAAATGGTCTGTGGAGGTGTCATAGGTACTGCATTTGAATTTTTGCCGCGCATCCGTTACATAGATTAATTTTGATTTCCGAACGGGCGCTCCACCAATGGAGCCTATGCACTAGTAAAATGTGGCAACTCATACTACACTGAAGCCGGCGTACTTCAGTACATCTGACAACAACCAATAAAACAGACGTCCCATGACGATATTGCCCCAATTTTGGAATGATTTTTCTTAGTAGGCGGTATCTAGTTGAAGTGCACGCGCTAAGTAAATCAATGTTTGTATAATTTTAACCAGAGAAATGTAGCTAAGTCATAAAAATACACTTATGGTAAGCCAGCATTAACCAAACCAAAACGCCAGTTCGCTAGAAGTGGGGAGCAGAATTTTATTATCTCAGAGCGATCGCGATCAAAACCGAGTGCCTTCAGGACCCAAAAGTAAGGAATATTCATCACATTTTAGGTACGGAACCCTAAAAATCAAGCTTCACTCGTATCTCAGTAACAAATAAATTCAATAGATATGCCCTAAAATTTTCGGCGCAGATCATAATTTCAGAATTCCCCGCGCCATGATTGATGACGTATTTACGGGAGCGCCTGTGATTGGCTGATTTGATTTTCGAATAGGCGTTCCATTTCCAAATTGAGTCGGCATGACGAACATTTTGATTCGTGGAGTGGTAACTCATTATGTTTTTTTGTTGAGAATAAAAATTTGAAAGGGAATATCAAATACTGTTGTATCTATAGATTTCTATTACTTACTTAGGCTAGACGTTCACTATACTGGGTGCTTATCACGAACTCTTATTGCCATTCAATTACAGGAGCGTTTTAACGATTCAGCGTCTTTTTGTGCAATGACGTACCTTATTGTCATGACAATAAGAAACGTTATTGCACAAATGGCCGCTGAAACGTTAAAACAAAACTGCTATAAGAGGTGGTGGTAAGCCCCCAGGATGGATTTCTGAGACGGGGCAGTAAGGGCAGCTACTTGAACCGTTAGTTACACGAAAACGTTGTTTGGAGACCTTCCCTAACTTTCTGAGATATTCTGAACTGCATTCACAGATTTTGGAAAAAATGGACCAAATGTGGTTCATCAGTATTTACCAAATACATTTTGTGGTAAATACTAACATCTGTCAGTAACTAGATTAGATGATCAGTAAATAGGTACCACCGTATCATGTCAGTACGCATCCCTCCAGCAATGGAGGTCATGTTTTCTGAGATTGCGGATTCTCGTAATCTTCCATGTCATCATGTGCTTTTTTATAGCACTATGGTGGTAAACGAGCGCACGGCCCCCTGATATTAAGCATTTACTGCAGCCTATAGATGCTTGCAATACCAATCGCATCGCTCGTACTTTGCCGACCTGAAGGTTGGGCTTTCGGCTCTCCCTCACATCGTACGAAATGCAGCTGTAGTAGCTACTTTACGCCGATCTTTTGTGAGAGGGTGGTACTACTCCGGTCGAGCCAGCCCGTATAAGAGCTGCAGTCAATTGGCTACAGCTTGGCTCTACCACTATATGTATACGATAAGAAGTAAAGTTGATTGAAGTCGGGATTAGGTAATAGTCAGTTCCTGTATACACGCCGACAAGGTTGACCACCTGTCACGTTGGGTTCTGTGTTCTGACTATCTGGTGAAACGTGGGCTTCGAGTTGGTTAATACCTCCACAATGTGGTGGTGTATGGCCACTCAAGCCTCTGACTACCCCCGAATGGGGATAAAAGTCGTGACGTTACATTTCATTTCATGTAAAGTTGGTTGTTCCTTAGGATATCCAGAGTAACTTTATCTCCGCCCAAGTCTCCTACATGAGTTCCAAAGAAACAAAGTAGACAAAGACAACATAACACAAATTGTAAGTAGGTACTTGTAACCGCTTCCTGAAACTTCAGCGGCATTGTTCGCGTTAATTTACAAGACATCGCTTTATAAAGTTTGCCGAGTGTGTGTTGCTCAACATTTGCATTTTAAGGGGCCGTGTCTACTGGCGGCTTTTGACGATGCGTTGTATACAAATGAATCGCTGCGTTTATATCAAGCGCATGCCATGCGCGGCACGCGCGGCAGACTTTCTCACTCAGGTGAGCTAAAGAACGAGCCAACTACACTCTAGACAGAGCAGGGTATAGTTGAGGAATCTGCTGGCCTACTCCGAAATACGAACCTAACGTTTCGGCTGGCGGATTGTCGTGATTTGACATTTCTTCTTTCGTTTTTCTCTACGATTTGACATTGTTTTGATCGTAAATCGAATCCGTACTTCGGACGATCCGTCAGCGACGTATTTCGGAGTAACCCCCCTGTTATAATTTCGGCCAAACTAGGCGATGCTAAATGGCCAAATGACAGCACTCGGGTGAAGCAGGGCGAGCATTTGGCTCGGGCGCGCCATGTCAAACTAAGCGAGGCAAAGCTGCCTCGCGCAGCATGTGAGACTTTTGGACGAGGCTAATGAGAGGCTATTAACTGTTTTTTGTCTTTCTCGGTCGGATGGTCGGGATTAGAGTACGATAGTTAGAGCGAAGCTGTAGCCAATTAACTACAGCTCATGCAGGCTCAACTACAGTAGTATCGCCCGCTTACAGAAGATCAGCAAAAAGTAGCTAATATTTTAGTTACGTTTCGGACAATGTAGGAGAGATGTGCCTTTTTTTATAGGACTGTTGTGGCAAAAAAGCGTACGGCCCGCCTGATGTTAAGCAATTACCGTAGCCTATAGATGCTTACATTACCAAAGGCATTGCTCGTACATTGCCGACCGGAAGGGGACTGGGATGGAGGGAGGGGGAGGGGGGTGGGCTTACGGCTCTCTCACTCATCGAACGAAACGCAGCTGTAATAGCTGCTTTACGCCGATCTTCTGTGAGAGGGTGGTACTACCCCGGTCGAGCCAGCCCGTTTATGAGCTGCAGTCAATTGGCTACAGCTTGGCTTTACCACCTTGAACCTACCGCCTTCTCTCTCCCCTTTAGGTTGACAACGTGCGAGCGATGCCTTTCCTGTTGCCAAGCATACAGTATAACACCATTCGATAAGCAGTTTCTAGACAGAAGAATGAATAAGGAACTCCATAGTTAGGTACCCATTTCAAAGGAAAATCGGACAGAGGAAGAATAAAAAGGGAGAGGATAAATGAATTAGCGGCTTTACGCCGATCTTCTGTAAGATGGTGGCACTACCCCGGTCGAGCCAGCCCTTATATGAGTTGCAGTCAAAGCCTACAGCTTAGCTCGGCAGCTAGTCTTTGCAATACTACAAACTTTATCGTAGTGGATAATCTTCTTCCAACTCCTCCTATCCTTTCTTCTGATTAAATTCGTGCGGGTTCCAAGACAACTTAGCTTCTCCCCGGGACTCGTCGAGGGTCAAACCTTGGCGTCATCGTTGGACACCATTGTCGATCCTGGCTTACAGGAGTAACAGTGGTGGGAATGTGTGGCGGGCTTAGTCCCATAAAAAAAAAACTTTATCGTAGCGTTTATAACAGCACATGTATTGGCACCCTAAAGTGTTTAAGTTCGAGAGTCATTCAGTTGGAGTTGTGGAGTAGTTTTTAAGTATATCGCTTATTGTGGCCGCGTTCAGAGTCTCTGTTCGGAGTTCTCAATTAATGTACTTGTTCTGACACTGCCATTACATTGTTTTCTATAGCGATCAAAGAGATATCTTTTATAGCGTCTGTTTGTGAGGATAAAGTATGCTTGATTTACAAAAATGTCTCAGGGTGGCGCTACTTGGACGTGGGTATTGTAGAGACACAATTAAAGATAGTAGTTATATTATGCTCTTTGGGATCCTACTACGGGATCGATGTTAGTCCACGAAATTAAAAAAAACTGAGTATATACTGCCTCGTTAGGACTCTACGTATTACGTCCGGTATTTATCCGGAAAACTTCATTAACACTTCCCATAGCCGATTTAAAACAAAATCCATCGAACGCAAACTTTCATTTAAGCGCTTCGATATTAAAATCTTTTTTTTACTTAAGAGCCGAACATTGCAGGGGGTTGATTTGCATGTTTATTGCCACCCCCACCCTGTACGCCCTGTTCAAACCGTGGCAAGATCCACTGCCGCTGAGGGTATGCTTTTAAAGCTCTAGTCTCCAAAAGTTCTTAGAATAGAATTTGACGAATAGGATTGCTTTAAAATCACGTCAGCTTACGATCCTATTGATTGATTTTTGCTGCTTACTTGATCTATCTTTTTCCAAACAATTGCAGTCTCATATCCGTTCAACCACAGAATTAATTCACTAATTCAATGAAAAAATTCTAAGTAGGTACTCCCTTTCTTGCCAGATTACATCAGAACTAGTCAAAAAGCAGTTAACTGACTGGCCATTAATTATCACATTGTTAACTTCTTAAAACATGTTTTAATCTTGACGTTCTTAACGGATACATTTCACGAAACGGCAGTTGGATCTCGTCCAGACATTGAAGACGAATATTCAGGGCTACACGATCTAGGTACTTTATCATAAGTATTACTACTAATAAAATTAATCAAATAAAAGAGCTTGACGAGCACGTTTCTAAAATATATATATTGTTACTTATAACTCCAAATAATTAAATAAAAAGTAAATTTAAAAACTAAAACCCGACTACTCAAAATCGCGCTCTAAAAAGTATGAAACAAGAAAATATTCTAATCTAGAGGATAGCCGTGGTCCGTGGTCGTATGCCACTTTGACCTCAAGGGCCTAAACGGACCACGGCTATCCTCTAGATGAGAATATTTTATTGTTTCATACTTTTTAGAGCGCGATTTTTCAGTAGTCGGGTTTTAGTTTTTAAATTTACTTTTTATTTAATTATTTGGAGTTATAAGTAACAATATATATATTTTAGAAACGTGCTCGTCAAGCTCTTTTATTTGATGCCCCACGCGGTTTCATTAAAAATGACTTTTTTTTAGTTCATGACATTATGTCCTCTAGAGGGCGCCACATGCAATTTCATACCAATTGCAATATGCAATTTTTTACCAGCGCGCCTCATTTGTCAAATTACGACAAGTAACTTGGAAGTTAGGCGGGAACAGATGCACATACATACCGGTCAAAATCATTACCCTCCGCCGTAGTCGGGTAAAAAGCAGAACAGATCTCTCCTACGTCTGAATAATCCTACATCAGGTGACAAGCCGGGTTGTCGAAGAATAACACAATTTCCATTCTCACCGAGATTGGGCCATTAACAAGGCAATTTTGAATAGAGCTGTGTTATCTGGATTGTCAAAGTTAACTCAAAATCGAGGGTTAAAACACTGGATTAAGATTAACAGGTAATGGTGTTACCGGGGATGGTAATATGCTTGGGGTGACACCAATTGTATGAAATAATGGACTGGGGCGATGATACAAAGGATGTTTAAGCGTTGATTGATGATCAATGTTGTAGCATGGGCTGACAAGGGTTTAAAGAATTATTAAAAGTTGCTCTTTGCCCGCGACTCCGTACGCGTGGAATTTAACAAAAACAGTTAATGTTTGCTGAAATAAAAGTAGCTTAAGTTACTCCTGTTAACATCTGCCGATAAACTGTTTCACAGTTTGGCAGGATGTATGTAAGATACCCATGTATTTAAAGGGCGAAATAAACAAACAAACAATCTATTATATGCCAGTGAAAATCGGTCCAGCTGTTTCGGAGATCAGCCGGAACAAACAGACATAGCCAGGCGCAGGCCGCGCCCGCGCACTCAGTTTTGACATTGGACATCGCATAATGAACGTGAGTGTTCGCATGCCCCATCTGGACGCACCAAATACTCACAAAAGGTATCTCTATCACAATTCTCAGAGTACCTCGAAAGCCTCTATACCGCCACATTAATATTCAAGAATGTCCCATTTCCACAAAGTCGATAACGAGCATGAATCTGACTGCTAACTGACAGAGGCTTAGATAATTATACGACACTAGTATTGTCATCTGGCTTTGTTTGAAAATTTCTATAAGTTTATACGTACATGACTGAATTGAAGATAGCAATGATAGCCGACTGGTTAAGTACGCGTCTTGCATCTTAAGGTCCAGGGTTCAAACCCCAGCTCGCACCTCTTTTCAGTACGTGGTTACGTGCATTTCATGCTAAGAGATGTCATCTCCTACGCTGCATTAACATTATGAAGACATCAACATTTTTCCATACAGATAATGGCCGTATTTAGCACCTTATATCGTATAATGTATGGAATCACACGAAACGCAGCTGTAATAGCTACTTTACGCCGATCTTCTGTGAGAGGGTGGTCGTACCCCAGTCAAGCCAGCCCGTATATGAGCTGCAGTCAATTGGCTATAGCAAGGCTCTACAACTAATCAAAATCTCAGACTCTATGACTCTATGTAGGGGTACTCTATGTCTATATGTCCCGAGTCTGGGTGTATATGTATATTAAGTATGTATTTACAAACAAAAAGTAGTATATGTAGTAATATCAGTTATCTGGTTTCCATAGTACAAGCTCTGCTTAGTTTGGGATCAGGTAGCCGTGTGTAAAGAATGTCCCAGGATACCAATTATTCCTGTATACACGGCGACAAGGTTCACCACCTGTCACGTTGGGTTCTGACTATCAGGTGAAACGTGGGCTTTGAGTTGGTTAATACCTCCACAATGTGGTGGTGTATGGCCACTCAAGCCTCTGACTACCCCCGAATGGGGATAAAAGTCGTGACGTTACATTTACCTATTATTATTACCTATTATTATTATTATAGTGCAGTGAATTCACAGACAAACATACGCCCCACGCAGTGAGGAGCGGTAGGACATTATCATAAATCGTCTGCCGCCCTGCTCAGATAGTCTGCTCTGAACATAATGGTTTAGGAAATTAGATGAAAAAAATACTGAATCACCCTGATTGCAGCCGTTAGATTTAACTTTTAAGGATAACGTCTAGTTAACTGATGGTGTTAGTTGGTGACATTCGCAGGTAAACTCAAATGAAACTGAAATTAAGATCTGTTTGTATTTAATAAGACTTACGGCCTAATACTCAAAGGCTACTTAAATATTTAAGTCCCACTTAGTAGTTTGAGACGTCGTTAACTGTCATTTTTTGTATGGCGCGTCAAAGTTAAGCAGCTCTCAAATTTAAGTTGCGTACGAGTATTCGGCGGTTAAATAGGTTAGGAGGAACTTCTTTAAAAAAATTTCAAATTTTTCAAATCAACAGAGTTGATTTTTTCAAATCAACAGAGTAATCTATTGGAAATACCTACCTACTGTAGGTATTACTCATGCCACGCCCGAGCATTCAGTTTTGACGTCGAAACGCGTAGACATAATGTGATAACATGAGTGCCCGGGCGAGGCATGCGAGACATCTGGACGCACCAGATTGATGATGACAGATGCCAAACTGGTTTATTTTTTTATTTTTACGTGTCTATCGCATCTACAAACCTATTTTTTTTTTTCGAAAATCATGTGATATACACCAACCCGCACTGAGCCAGAGTGGTGGATTATGACCAGAACCCCTCTCGCATAGAGGGGAGGCCCGTGACCAGGAGTGGGCCCCTCCCCCTTCCACCTCCCTCCTCTCTCCCCCCTTTTCCCCTCTCTCCTCTCCCCTCCCCCTCTCCCCCTCCCCTTCCCACTCCCCGTTCCTCCCTTCTGTCTGTCTATCTGTCAGCGGGCTGTATTTCGGCTGTATTTCACGAACCGTAATAGCTAGAGGCTTGAAATTTTCACGGAATGTGTATTTCTGTTGCCGCTACAACAACAAATACTAAAAATTAAAAAAAAAAAAATTAAAAGGGCTGATATTATTTTTTATTATTTATTTTATCGCATCTACAGAATTAATAGACAGTTGAATTTTTTCCGAATAAAATCTGAAATTCTAATATTTGGTAATACTTTTCTACAAGACGTTATGTAAGCCTTCCTTCGACATTGTTCGACACTCCAGCCGTTATTATCGCAAGGTACCTGTTAAAAGCATTACTGTGTAATACTGTTAATAAATTACTGGGAATAGTGATGTAATCGTTGACTTAACGACACCCCTTCAGCATACCAAACCACCAGATATTCCAACGAAACCCAAATTTGCCCAGCTTAACCTTGCCACGTCATACAAAGACAGATAATGGCGTCAGCTTTCGTCCGCTAGTCATTTATTTTGTCATGTTGATTAAAAAAAAATACCCACGGCCATAAGGGCACGCACGAGGACACCAGTGGTAGCGCAACTAGTCGCTCCACCATCAAAATGTATAGAGCTGTATGGAGGATATCGCGCCTGGTGTCCGCTTGGTAGCGCAACCAATTCAGTGTTGGCTACCGAATCACCCACTGTTGGCGCCACCATGGTTGCCTCGTGCGATGTCGCGCTAAACATCAACATCAAACAAACAGAAAAAAACATGTATGTATGTATGTATGTATTACATATAAAAAGTCTATAACAGCATGCTAGGGACCTTTTAAAATACCTGATTGCGAAAGTTGCAATTAACTTACAAAATCCACTCTGCTTCTCTGTTCAACCCTTGTGCAGGGGTGCTTAGGGTCCCTGGGGAAAGGGTAGCCTCACAATGGCGCAGTTAGGGTACCTACCCTTTGTTGTTAATGATTCGTTTGTTCTTTGCGGGAGTCGACTAAATAGATGCTCTCTCTCAGGACACCGTAGACTAGCTACTTTTTGCCTCGGCTATCGGCGATTTATGGCGGCTATCGAATTTAATACTTATGCAAAAGAAATAAGGTGCTCCAGCGGGTGCACCAAGAAAATACTCCGCGATCCTCCGAGGTCGATCACCGAACATTGTAATATATACCTTATTTCGATTAGATAAGTATTAAATTCGATTGATAAAAATTAAAATGCCATGCCATGCTGTCCTAAATGTGTGCCGGCCATTAGTCTCAGCATCGGAGCAGTCGCCGCGTCCGACCGCAGAGAGTCGCCAAAACGCGATGCAGTCGCAAAATTTCCGATCGCCGATGTAAAAAGTAGCAAGTCTGCGGTGACCCTAATGGTATGACATTGCCAAGCGTTGCTTAAGCTCGGATCGATTGCGTGGCGCAGTGGTTCGAACGTAGACCGCTCGGCTCACTGCATGGGGTGCTTGCGGGTTCGATTCCCGCTAGAGGCAAGTTTTGTAAAGGGCCTTTTCGTAATTTGCCCTGATCTGGGTGTTACTGGGATCGATACCAGTTATAGTACAAGCATTGCTTAGTTTTGGACCATACAGTTGGTGTATTAGTCTGGCAATAAAAAAAGACTTGATTTTTTGGCAGACTTGGGGCCGGGATGGACAGTGTTATCCAACAATGACGCCAAGGTTTGACCCTCGACGAGTAGAGCAGCTATATTGTCTTCGTCACAAATTTCCTTAAAACGCGAAAGATCTTTTCTCCGTGGATAATACTTAACTATACCTATAGATAACTCCTAAATTATTTTGTTCCAAAAACTTGATAACATTCTTGTTTATAATAAAACGTTTCAAAACTTGTAAAGGCATCTTCCAACAAATAAGATCTTACGTCTCAAAACAATGGCCGAAAACTCAAGTATTCTAAAGGCCTTATTAATTAAAACTTTCCAACGAAGTTTTGGTCTAAAACTAAAAATCTCAAAGTCACTAATTACCGTTTAGAAAATTGATCTTGTCAACCGCAGATTTTTCTACTGACGGAAAAGTTAATTAACTCATTATAAGACGGCTGAACCGCGGATTCATTAATCGATGATTAATTTTCTTCATATTTTTCTGAAGTTAGGTATGAACTTGTTATTATAAAAAAAACCGGACAAGTGCGCGTCGGGCTCGCACATAGAGGGTTCCGTACCAACCACCATTGCAATTCATTATGTGAAAATGTTCGTTTACACATATGCGACTAGATGTCGCTACCGTCGCTTAAAAGTTTTTATTGGTAAAAAATAATAATTTTACAATTATTTTATTGATTGTTATATTTTGTCTGTTATACTTAAAAATACCCACCCCCAAATTTATAGAAATGGCTATAAATCTTCGTTAAGAACCAAAGAGTGTAGTTAGTCCCTGTAATCCACGATAACTGACAGTAAACTCCAGCAACTGTCCTGTAAACTTACTCTGACTTCTAAACCTATAATTGGCTCGCAGATATTATACTTGTAACCATACTCTGTTATTTTAAGCTATTGGTCTTCCTTTCAATAAATAAATAACCATTATTATCACCTAGAAAAGAGTGAAATATTAATTACTAATCATAGGCGAGCGCGTGTGCAGCCGTGCAGCCCCGATGCTGGGTGGTACGCGACTAAGTGGATGTCAGGTAGATACCTTGCATTCATATCGCCAAAATAAGCACGGTAAAGGAGTATGCACAAATATCAGCCGTGCTCCTTCAAAAAATATCGGTGTGTACATTTTATATAAACGAGAACGTTAACGGTTCTTGTTCACATTCCGGGCAAGGCCCTGCTGTATGTGAATAGACCTTAAAGCGCATCAAAAGGTTCAATATATATCTGTAAATAGGTAACTAACATGTAACAATTCAATAAGAAAACAGTTCTAAGGTTTTCAGAAAACAGCGCACTGAAAAAAGGTAAAAACAGTTTAAACCTTATCTCGTTGTTTACCGTTTCATGTTTACGGCTGGTCGTAAAGTTAATACCACCTTTTGTCCTTACCCTCGAGGGAAGCAGGTTCCGTAGACGAGGACTGTAAACCGCGAACCCCGTTTATGTTGAAGTATAAAAACGTACGAAATAAAACAGAATGGAGAAATTATTTTTTGGAATTTTAAATTATTCACGGACTATCTTTACGAAAATAAAGCTAAAAGTTATTTTGTATTAGTATTTTTGGGGTGGCAGCAGAGAATTCGTAAAAAAGAATTGGTAGGGATATTTAGTATCTTATCACTTTTATATCTATTTTTTTTTTGGTGGTAGAGCCTAACTGCAGTCAACTGACTGCTGTTTATATACGGGCTAGCTCAACTGGAGTAGTATCACGCTCTCACAGAAGATCAGTGTAATGTAGCATCTTGCGATGAGTGACAGAGATGGAAGCGCAACTCCTGTTCCTTTTCCTACCTCCTTGTGTCTCTCTGCCCTTCAGGTCGGCAATGTGGAAGCGGAACTTTTGATATTGCAAGCTTCTATTGGCTACGGCAACTGCTTAACATCAGTTGCGCCTCACGCGTGCCTTAGTTTATTTATTTTATTTAGAAACAAAAGGTCATTTACAAAATGAAAAGTCAAAACCGAAAAATAACATAATATTACGACCTAGCAGTTTCCTTAATATAACTAAAATACATTAACACGTGAAAACCTAGTAAAACTAGTCGTCAATACACTCTTGAAGTTATTATAAAAAACTCTAATACACAAACCTAAATTCAGCTGAAAGATCTGTAATTCTACCTATTTCATGAAATCGCGAATCCCGTTCAGCCATTTCCAAAAAAGACAATCACACCTCTATGAATAATACTCCATGACCTGCGGACATCCCGACACGGAATCCCGGGTATCAATCCCGGGAAGATTTATCGCTCTATTCCCGTCCGTCTGGCCGGGACAGTTTTTGTCACTGGAGTCGGTCCCGGGATCCTCTTTGAGTTATTGGGGTCCTCCAGCGATGGAAAATTGGACTTTTGTGTGATTTACATGTGTTAAGATACTGTTTTTTATCTGGAGGTGGGAATTTATTTAGATTAGGGAAAACAGAATCGTCAGATAACACTTATGATAATAATATTAGCCCTTTTAACGTCCCATCAAGGCACGGGCCTCTCCTCAATGCGAGGAGGATTCAGGTAATATCCACCACGCTGGCCCCAGTGCGGGTTGGTGGATTGCACATGTATTTTGGAAATTTGATAGATTTCCTAAGACGTATAGGTTTCCTCACCATGTTTTCTTTCATTGTAAGGAAGTGATAATCATATTAAAGTTATGATTCGCACATAGATTTCGAAAAAATTAGAGGTTTTGAACCCTGAATCTCATATACTAGACTATGGGCGATCCCAGTGATACTCAGACCAGGGCAATTAACGAAGAGGCCGTTTCCGAAATTTGCTTCTGGCGGGAATCGAACCCGCAACCACCCGATGCAGTGAGCCGAGCGGCCAACGCTCAAACCATTGCGCCAAGTGGTCCTTCAATTATTAATATCATCTAGCTTTCATACATCTGATAATAAATACTTACCCCTTGCAATCTTGTCATATTTATCAAAAACTCTGCCGTCTTCTCTCAGTTTAAATCACTGCAAATCTCTCCCGAAGTCTGGGACGTCGTCGTGTCCGATACAATTTACTTGTTCATTCGTTTCAGCTGAAAGTTCTAAGCTCACGACAATCGCGTGAACTACGGAGTCTAGAATTTACTTTGAGGCTACCGTTGAAGTTTCCAAAAGATGGATGCCTAAAGTAGCTTTGTTGGTGTTAGAAATGTATAACGAATTTTAAGGTATGGTATGTAGTAGCCAAACGGGCGAATGCCGCTTTGGTAACTAGGTGTTTAGCTTCAGTTCAGTCTCGGCTTTTGGGATTTTTGGATTTTTTGTGTGAAAATATGTAGTTTCCGGCAAAAAAATATAATTTGCTGAACGGTATAGGAAATCAACGCAAGGAAACATGCATGTCAATTTTGTGAAAACAAAAACAACGAAACTGGTTGAGTTCAGTTTCGTTGAGTTATTTCGGAGTAACCCCCCTGGGGGGTTACTCCGAAATACGTCGCTGACGGATCGTCCGAAGTACGGATTCGATTTACGATCAAAACAATGTCAAATCGTAGAGAAAAACGAAAGAAGAAATGTCAAATCACGACAATCCGTCAGCCGAAACGTTAGGTTCGTATTTCGGAGTAGGCCAGCTGGTATCGTTCGAAGAATAAAATGTATTCTTACGTAACTGGTTATGTAGGAATAAGAGATTTTTTTTCTACTATACTGGTTGCATGGGTTTAGGAGCCCTCCGGAAAACACGCGTTATTTTAAAAAAAAGCTGGCACATTCTTGACCTAATTTTTGTGGTGGTAAATGAATTAGCTTCGCCATTAATCCCGGGAGTCCCCTAATGAAGCGTGATTGGATCCCGCCTCATTACCACAGAGCTGATGTTTGTTGTGTCATACGTTTGTTAGCGAGCGACACGGGAACACATAGTTGGATATACAGGATTAGAATGAATGTATGTTTTTCTGTTGGGATATTATACGAGTTTTAGGATCATTTTAAAATTCAACATAAAATATTGTTTGTTACATTTCGTGAAGGACATTTCTATTGCCCACTGCTGGATCACTAGTCAAGTCACTCTCAAATATACGACGGCCAATCAAGAAGTGTTACGAAACTGTAATAATGTTCGAGTTTACGTCGGTGACCGACGGGTTCAGTCAGCATTCAGGCGGCTATTTTATAAATAATATAAAAAAATCTATAAAATTATGATATTAAATATATAATAATAGAATATAAAATAACATTTATTATTTTTTGTATCGCTTCTCATTGGCCGTGATATAAAAGAGGTGTTTTTGAGGTCACTCTCAACTGATGGGGATTTAAAAATGCTTAAATTAAATTTGATAAATAAGTAAAAAAAAAAACAACACTAAAATATTGCCAAGTCCTAATTATGTTAAGTTCAAAAAAATAACACCATGGCTGAAAAAATACTATGTTGACCAATTAAAAGACAGTCTGAATATTGATTAGTAAAAATAATTCAGTTATAATTATTTCCAAATTAACAATAAGTAAAGTCGCATCACAAGCCAATATTTCATTACCAACGCCAGCGAACATTCGCCGTACACATCTACCCCGGAATATTAATGACGCAACTTGCATAGCGGGGCATGATAAACGAGACAAGGGAATGATAGAATTAATTAACTCAAATGTATGAAACGTCTTGATTGATTTGACAGAGGTCGTACTGAAATATTAGTAGCGTTTGGAGAAATAATTGAAATGACTGAAGTAACAGGTGTTTGGAAAGATTAGCGTTGTAAACTGGATTTAGTAGTGGCATAACCGTAATTTATGAGACTACACATATTATGACTGAATGTACACCAACTTTTTTTCTATTGAAAAGAGTGGGGAGTAACCATTAAGTTTCTTGTCGGCTCTTCTCAGTGAAACCAGCATTAGGAAACTCTAGAATGTGGCAATACATTGTGCTTTTTTGGCCTACAAGATTATTATTTTTAATTTTAAGCTCATAATCGTTGTTAGAGCAGTCAGGTTACTTTAAAACTATCAGAATGAGAACACACAAAATGTAAAACATATTTTTAAACGATCATTCTTTTACGTACGGATGCCATTATAAATATGTGATTGTTTTTGGTGATACATAAATAGGTAAATGGTTTCATTAATAACAAAACAGTTTTTTATTCTAATTCTGAAGTAATTTGCGATCGTAATCGTATCCACTCGATTGTGTAACCAGAACTTAATTTCTAATAGGAATCTAACATATCTCTTCCCGGAAATCTTGTCTATTTGCAGGCGTATAAGTAATTAATTTGGTACCTCAAATTAAATGTATAAGATGTAACATAATTATTTCGTTACTTTAATCTTGTACACCCAAACAATAATTATAACCCATCAACAAATCGTCAAGATACCAAGTACAATAATACCGACGGCAAACTTCTCCCCTGTTGTTGTAGGGGAGGCAGCAAGCGCTGAAACTCCCCCCCCCCCCCCACCACCCCACCCGGTACATGGTACCGATAATTTAAGCGACACCGCTCCCAGAAGTTTGCATCGCACCAACATAAGGTGCATGATGATAACTGGTGTAAGTCACTCGCGAGGTCTATTCTTCTGAAGTTATTCTGGGATCTTTTACTGGCCTCTTTTGTTCTACTATAGTGCCTTTTTCCGGGTCCACAGTCCTGGCCAGGTGTGGGTTAATAAATTTAATCAATGTCATTACAATAAAATTCAACTCGTTTTGAACGCGTGTCTAGTCAAAATTGTAAAATAATGACATAACTAGTGTTTAACTTTTTTTTTTTGTAATAACACGGTTCATGTTTAAAAAAACAGCTTTTTGTATGAAGTTTTTGATGAAATGCGGCATGCGCCTAATGCAGCCATTGGCTTATTAGTGTGATTCGGTTTATCACAAACTCCGGCACTCTTTTCAGCGTTTTTTGTTTCCCTTTCAGTGTGGCTTTAAGAATATTGTCATGTGATATTAAATCGCTGTAATGACATCGCTTGGCCCAATCACAGCACGTGTTCACAACGCGCCGCGCCCGCTAAGTTTGCTGGTTCAGGTGACGACGCCTTGAGATTAGCACGATCAACGCCCCTTCTCTCTTGTACTACGATTGCAGTGTCTCTCTCATCAGACACACAATAATACACCGCCATACCTGTATTCCCAGGATGGGTAGGCAGAGATGCACTGTGCACCGCCAATTCACCAATGGTATTTTGGTACCTATCGCTACTGTTGGAGCAAGTAAATAAGCCTGTCTTCGATATTGGTCGACGATCTTCAAGCAAAGTGAACTTAGCCGAAATCTGCCGGTGCACGCCGCCCACTTCACCCCGCAGTACACCTCGGACACACCTTAGCTCGGAAGATGTTCAGGGCGTATACCACCACCTCTTATAGCAGTATTATTTTAACCTTACAGCGAATGACATTTCTTATTGTCATGACAATAAGGTACGTCATTGCACAAAAAGTCGCTGTAAGGTTAAAATAATACTGCTATAAGAGGTGGTTTTAGGTCCCCTGGCGTGTTATTTCTATTATACCGGGTATACCCCTCAATGGGTAGAGGGTTCGGGCATAGTTCATCACGGCAGCTCAGTGCAGGATGGTGAACTTCACACGTCTCTAGAAAGAAATGCAGGTTTTCTTCAAAGATGTATTAAACTTTTAGATACTTACCGAACTTATTTTGGCAACATGGATGCAAGGTAACTGCCCAACATTCACTTAGTCAGGCACCACCCAGCGTTGCGGCTGCATGGCTTTACGCGCGCTCCAATGATTATATAGTAAATAACTCTACAATTAAATTCATTTCCCTCCAACAATAGGTCTGGCGTAAGTATATGGTTTGTATTCATTGATATGTAGATATATTGTAGAAAAAAATAAAAGTTGTTACATATTATAAATTTATACAAGATTGGTTGCCATAGTAACGGGGCACACTCAAGGGCTTGGGGCGACAATATTGAAACATACAATTATATAAGACCACGTAGGTATATATGACACAAGGGAAATTAACTTTACCGTTCTTATAACACGTATTCTCGTTCCCCTTTATTGTATCTTAATAACGGCAGATTAATTGGTTTAATTAATTAAATTCAAATTAATTATAACACAGCATTCATTATGAAGGTTATTAAAAAGGTTTATATTAAAACTGGTACCTATAGCATGAAATTAATTTTTGATTATAATTTTATTGTCGTTTAATATTATTACTAAGCCTTTGTTTATTTACGGAAGGTTTTTACTATAGGGTTTAACTATTGTTTAATTAAGTGCAAAGTACATAAAAAGCATTGTAATTAACAATGGCGTAAATATATATTTTTACTATTGGTATTGTAGAATCGACTGGGGGCGATCCCAGTGACACCCAGACCGGGGCAAATTACGAAAATACCGTTTTTGAAATTTGTCTTTGTTGGGAATCGAACTCGCTACCACCCAATGCAGTGAGAGGCGATGAAATGGTCACGAATGGCGTAAAATGTGTGACAATTTTACAAACATTTAGCGGGATTGCTATGGATTTTGCTAGAAAATCAGAAAAATTAATTGCGTTTCCAGAATTGCTATATGACGCTGTTTGTTAGCCCCACTGTAGTTCCTGAACGCTTAAAATTAAGTTACCAATTAAAACAGTCGTTCAGTCGCAGCCTAGCTTTCCTGAGGATGCCTCGTTTAGAGGCGAAACACGTTTGTTTCACACAATTGCTGATTGTTAGGGTCCATGACTCTTGACTGACATACTCTCGACTGACAGGGAGTTAGGTCTTGTTGACCTCTTCTATTATCGATCAATTCATTTGGTTTATAATATTGGAGGTTGACACAATTCCGAGGGTGAGTGGGTCTCTCTCTATAATTGTTTAACAATGGATTTCCGCAAAGTTATGCCTGATTCCATCAATTATTAATTAAAACCATTTTAGAACCTATCTTTTGCTATGTCGAATCTTTCAAGACAATGCTATTCAATAGACGCGTCCAAATGCCGCGCATGCCTCACCCGAGCACTCATATTATGACATTGTGTCTATACGTTTCAACGTCAAAACTGAGTGCTCGCGCGAGGCATGCGCCTGATGAAGACGCCGCCAATGCTTATAACCTAGGCTCGTATTAATAAATGCATCTCAAAGTTGAGATCGATCTTAAGACGCTGTTTTTTACAGATGGTCCATACATTAACCGTCAAAACTGCATCTTAAAGCTCGATCTCATTTTTGAGATGCATTTATTAATACGAACCTTAGAATCCGAGAAGGCATCGAACCACTATGAATATTTATGTCGAACTGTCTGTCTGACGAGATTTCCCTGGCTCGGCTCGGCGGTGCCGATAATCGAACTACGTCGTTTGGGAGTTGGCAGGTGTGCCAATACTGACCGTGTATCAAATGGATGTCAGTTCTTGAAGTATACGGGGCCAAGGCAAGTGGATTCGGCTACAATGGTTTCTACAAATCGTTACATAACATGTTTTAATTTGTCTGATGTTAAACAATTACCGTAGCCTCAGGGGCGTAGCTACCGCCGTATCAATGATACGGGGCCCCCGGGCTACAGGGGCCCCGAATGTGTGTGAAAATTCTTTACTCTTCATTTGGGCCCACCTACAAATTTAGATACAGGGCCTGTCTAAGGGCCACCGCAGACTTGCTACTTTTAGCATCGGCGATCGGCGACTTAGTCGCTTTTCAGAAGCTCGATGCAGCGACTGAACGCTACACCCCGCACACTTGCGGATGCCGATCGCAGCGATTTTTCATGTTGACTACAGGCTACCGCATTAGCATCGGAGCAGTCGCTGCGTTCGATCGCAGGAAGTCGCAAAATCGCGCGACTGTGATACTGCGATCGAACGCAGAGAGTCGCCAAAACGCAATGTAGCATCGATGCAGTCGCAAAATCGCCGATCGCCGATGCTAAAAGTAGCAAGTCTGCGGAGGCCCTAAGGCAAGCTACGCCACATCGTAGCCTATAGATGCCTGAAATACCAAGGGCATCTCAAGCACATTGCAGACCTGAAGGGGAGTGGGACAAAGGGAGGGGAGGGGAGGGGATTGTTGGGCTTCCGGCTCTCTCATTTACTGGATGCAGTGAGCTACGTGACATACGCACGAACCTCTGCGACGAGCGGTCGTTAAAATTGAATTAGTTTATATTGTTGCCTATTAGGCTGCGTTTCCATTGAAGCGGAGCGGGGCGGAGCGGGGCGGAGAAGAGCAGTGAAAAGTGGCAACTGTTTCCATTGAAGCGGTGCGGGGCGGAGCGGAGCGGGGCGGAGCGGGGCGGAGCTGGGCGGAGTGGAGCGGAGAAGAGCAGTGAAAAGTGGCAAATGTTTTCATTGAAGTGGAGCGGGGCGGAGCGGGGTTGAGCGGGGTGGAGCGGAGCGGTGCTGGGCGGAGTGGAGCGGAGAATAGCAGTGAGAAGTGGCAAATGTTTCCATTGAAGCGGAGCGGGGCGGAACGCGGCGAAGCGGAGCGGGGTGGAGCGGGGCAGCGTGTTCATATATTGTATTCGAAAGTCCGCTCAGCTCCGCTCAGCTCCGCTCTGCTCCGCTCTGCTCCGCTCAGCTCCGCTCTGCTCCGCTCAGCTCCGCTCAGCTCCGCTCAGCTCCGCTCTGCTCCGCTCTGCTCCGCTCAGCTCCGCTTTGCTCCGCTCAGCTCCGCTCTGCTCCGCTCAGCTCTGCTCCGCTCAGCTCCACTCTGCTCCGCTCTGCTCCTCTTTTCTCCGCTCAGCTCCGCTCAGCTCGCTCAGCTCCGCTCAGCTCAGTTCACCTCAGCTCCGCTCCGCTCAGCTCAGCTCACCTCAGCTCCGCTCCGCTTTGGCCCACCACTCGGCACCACAGCCTGCTAGACTCCGTTCTGTCCGGCTCGGGGCCGCGTGTTTTTTTGCTTTATTCGAAAGTCCGCCCAACTCCGCTCCGCTCCGCTCCACTCCGCTCCGCTCCTCTCCGCTCCGCTCCTCTCCGCTCCGCTCCTCTCCGCTCCGCTTCGTGCCCACCACTCGGCACCACAGCCTGCTCGACTCCGCTCTGTCCGGCTCGGGGCCGCGTGTTCATTTGTTTTATTCGAAAGTCCACTCATCTCCGCTCCGCCCCGCTTACACTGTTTCCACTGATGCGGAGTGGAGATTTCGAGCACTGTGATTGGCCAATTCACGGTCCGCTCGGCCCCGCTCCGCCCCGCTCCGCTTCAATCGAAACGCACCCTTAGGCGTGTCTACAACATGCACATGCCGCGCGAGGCTGCTCATCCACATGCCTCGCGAAGCACGACGTTTGCCTCAGTCGCATGCCGCGCGAGGCAAATGGCGAGGTAACTGATAATCTAGACAGAGAAGGGTATACCCGAGCAATCAGTTTGACATCGTTCTGTCTCATGACTATGCCAAACTAGGCGAGGCAAATGACAGCGCTCAGGTGAGGCAGGACGCTCATTTGGCTCGCGCGGGGCAAGTCAAACTTCGTGAGACAATTTGCCACGCGGCATGTGAGACATCTGGACGTGGCTATTGAATCACAAATAATCGAATCAAAATACTTGAACGACTTATAAATAAACATTAAGATTATGGTATCTTAAGACTTTCCACTTACGCAACTCTTATTATATTTTCCCCTAAATTAAAGCAACATATTGAGCGGAGTAAATTCTAAACGTACGAGAATCCACCGCTTTATGTAAGAAAACAGTGTTTTGAATGTGTGGCCATTAAACAAGCTATAATAACCACATCGAGAAACAATAATATAGATAGATAGATAACACTTTATTGTACACCTTTGGAAACAAATACATAAACAAAAACAAGAAACAAAAACAGTGTACAGTGGGCACTACTACCAACCCGCACTTGGCCAGCGTGGTGGATTATGGCCTGAATCCCCCTCGCATAGATCAACAACAAGTTGCTATGTAATCACGTGACTTATGTCATTTCCATACATGAAGCGTAGCGATTTGAACGAACGCTCGTAGACGTCAGCCACTTGTTTAGCCCTCCTTTTTTTGTTACGCTCCTTCCATGGCCCCACCGATAAAGCTTTGTAAGTGTGGAAGTTCGCTTTGGATCGAGTTGAGTGTGTTCTTGCGATGCGCTAAAAGCATTAAACTTTTTGTTGCTCACCCACAGAAGCAGTCAAATTGGGCGTGAATTGCGTACGGTGCGTACGACACGTTCACATACGAAACAGTTTTGGATGTGCTAGGTCTTGAGTGATGGTAACCGGAATGTACTTGTGGTTGAAAAATCATATTTTTTTTGTATAACAAAGATATTACCAAGAAGGAGACAGGTATTATTTTAG
This sequence comes from Drymonia ruficornis, assembly GCA_947859195.1. Classification (NCBI taxonomy): domain Eukaryota; kingdom Metazoa; phylum Arthropoda; class Insecta; order Lepidoptera; family Notodontidae; genus Drymonia; species Drymonia ruficornis. The sequence continues at coordinate 2,311,330 of OX401923.1, forward strand.
CAGATATGGCACTTTCTAACATCGCAATCACTAAACTGGTGCTCAGCGCACCACAACATGTAGAGATACAATATCGCAATATTACAATTTCTTTGGTTGCACACGAAATTCTACAATATATTAAATAAAAAATACGGCATTATTCACCGGAAGATGAGCCATATTGGCAATAGCTACGTGTTTTCAATATTATGTTCCGCGAACGGCTGAGTCGTACTGTGTCCATGGACTTAGTAGTACATACTATTTTGGACAGACACATGTCATCGCGATGTCTTCGGCTCAAACGATCGTGGGTACAGAAGACGTGCTAGACAGCTTTAAACAAAATTTTATAAATACCGTATCTAATTATTCCTTCGTCCAATCTTTATGATTGCAGTATAGATCTGAATAAAAAAGCATCAACACCAATTTGGTAAATTTCAGCCGTCTACTGAAGCATGTTGCAGTATTATTTTTTCAGATTTAGAAATAATGAGCTTAAGATATACAGTGATTTAAAAAATACATGATTGTGCAATAGCATCAGGCGCATTACAGCGTAGTAGCAGCATGCGTATTACAGCGTATAGCGGCATAGTAGCAGCAGGTGTATTACAGCGTAGTAGCAGCATGCGTATTACAGCGTATAGCGGCGTAGTAGCAGCAGGTGTATTACAGCGTAGTAGCAGCATACGTATTACAGCGTATAGCGGCGTAGTAGCAGCAGGTGTATTACATAGTAGTAGCAGCATGCGTATTACAGCGTAGTAGCGGCGTAGTAGCAGCAGTTGTATTACAGCGTAAATTAGGCAGAGCCCTACATATATTAAACATTTTCGTCCTTTGGGAAATTATCCAAACAATTGGAAATAGCTCGCTAGCCGACTTGATTTTAATTGCAGTAATTAGTCATTTTCATGAATGAGTCAGTTGAATGAGGTGCAGATAAAGCTAGATAATATGTTCTGATATGTTTTTGAACAACAGTTACTATTATAGTGAAAAATGTGATGAAAATGTAGAGATTACTTAAGAACTATTTAGGGCCATAACACACCGGGTAGCCATGGCGACGTCGCCAGCCACCGTAAACTATTCGTATTGAAATGTATGGGAGGTAACACACGGCGTCGCCATGGCGACGTTGCCAGTCAATACAAAATGTTTGGATACGTGGTCGGCGACGTCACCGGCTGGTGGCGTCGCCAGTCCGTCACCTGAAGGGCTAGACAAGTGGCTGACGTCTACGAGCGTTCGTTCAAATCGCTACGCTTCATGTATGGAAATGACATAAATCACGTGATCTACATAGCAACTTGTTGTTGATCTACATAGCGACGTTTGACGTTTCCATACATTGTGAAGTTTATTATATTCGATTAGCGTTCATGCCACTTGGCTAGCCCCTCCGGTGTGTTAAGTATAATAATAAGTTTATTTTCATTTACAGTATGCCTTAATGCTATATAAGTGTGAGGACTTCCGGTGAGCATGTTATGGCTCTAAGTTTAATATCTGGATATAAAGTGATAGAGATTTATACATAAAGATAATGTTACTGCTGTTTGCTGGCCCATAAAAAATAGGAGAGCATTCTCTAAAATATAGCGTTTATTCAAAACGTGAGTTTTATTACGTTGGAATGGTTTGCGGCGAGCCGTGAGAGCGTTTGTATGTTCTACTTTGTGGGGGGAGAGGGGACGCAGTTCTGGTAGGGTATCACACTATCAGTTCAATATCTGGACAGAAGAATGATAAAATATTTTCCATTTAAAATCCTAAGCCAAGATCAGAAAGAAAAACCGGCCAAGTGCGTATCGGACTCGCACATAAAGGGTTCCGTACCACCGTAGAATAAAAACATCAAAAAAATCAAGTTTCTTGTATGGGTACCTACCCCCGATTTTTTAAATTGTATTTTAATTTTAGTATTAGTTGTTGTAGCGGCTACATTAATACACATTCTGTGAAAATTTCAAGTCTCTACCTATTACGGTTCGTAAGACACAGCCCGCTGACAGACGGACGGACAGTGTAGGCTTAGTAATAGGGTCCCGTTGGCACCCTTTGGGTACGGAACCCTAAAAACGAAGAAAGCTAGAAAAGATCTTTCCTGTGGACTCTATAAATAAATATGAGAAAAAATGAGACATAAAAAGGCTTCGCAATGAGATCTTAAAAGATGTAGAGATGTAGAGTGGACGCCTTTTTCTAGCAGTTGCAATATACAATATGATAAAAGAACTTATAACCACAAACCTCATATCTCTATCACTTTAGACTCTATATCCATTTTTTTTTTATAGGACTGCGGTGGCAAAAAAGCGTACGGCCCGCCTGATGTTACGCAGTTACCGTAGCCTATAGATGCTTACAATACCAAAGGTATTGCTCGCACATTGCCGACCTGAAGGGGAGTGGGATGGAGGGAGGGGGAGGGGGGGTGGACTTACGGCTCCTTATCGTACGAAACGCAGCTGTAATAGCTGCTTTACGCGGATCTTCTGTGAGAGGGTGGTACTACCCCGGTCGCGCCAGCCCGTTTATTTTCTGCAGTCAATTGGCGATATATAATTATCAAAAGAACTGATAACCACAACCCTCATAACTCTATCACTTTAGGCTCTATATCCAACTGACGGTTTTATTGGTAACCCTACATGAAATTGGTTTACGTAGAGACGAACAAGCTCTGTCTGTGTTAGGATAACTTTCGCTTAGGCGTTCAGTTTCATTTACATACATAGGTAAGTACTGTTTATTGTTTTCGACTGTAGCGGCTGCGGTAAAAGCCTCAGAGTTCAGAGAAGGTAGAGAGAAGAGAGTAGATAGGTGAGATAGAGTGAACTAATAGTTTTTTTTTTGTTTAGACAAGTTTAATCTTAGGTAGAGTCTTAGTATAAATTGATTTTGTAACATAATCGATTCATAGGTAGTACTGTATATTAATATAAAAATATTCTTTGCTGTTTTGCAATAAAAGTAATACAACATTCTAGAACTCTATTATTTTCCTGGACTTTATCTACAATACCTGCCACTGCGACCCAGATACTGTATTACTCACTGATGTTTAATTTAAGGTACGGTAGAGAAGATAATAGTAAAATAGTGAAGATAAGTAAAGTACATTAGTAGTATTTACAGTTCGTTGACGGTGAGGGAAAACATCGTGAGGAAACCTACCTATCTCTCGGGATTAGGTAATAGTCAGTTCCTGTATACACGGCTACAAGGTTCACCACCTGTCACGTTGGGTCCTGACTATCTGGTGAAACGTGGGCTTTGAGTTGGTTAAACCTCCACAACGTGGTGGAGTATGGCCACTCAAGCCTCTGACTACCCCCGAATGGGGATAAAAGTCGTGATGTTACAAGTAAAGTACACCTAGAGTAGAAAAGAAATAGTTGATATCAAACGTACAACAGATTATCGCTATCTAAACAACAATGAAATTTTTATTTATAATTTTCAAAAGGCAAGGTTGAATTGGAAAATACTAAGAAAATAAAAGCTTGAATTAGATACTTACACGGTACCTTCTAACATCGCAATCACCAACTTGTGCTCAGCGCATCACGTGTGTGTAAATTTTGCAATACCAACATTTTTCAACGTTCTTTTCCGCAAGCGAATAAGTTGCACTGTGTCTATAGACTCCATTTAGTAGGACAAAAAAAATTAGACAGTCATATATCTCCCTCTTTCTTGGTAATGTCATTGCTCACACGAGATTATTTCAAACAATACGTGCGACCAAAATGGTGGTGCAGAATTGTCGTCGCATAGAGGTATACAACGCTTAACGTCCGCAGAACACAAATAATACCCAACGCTAGAGTCGAGGTGTGAGTTGGAATAACATATTTTATGCACAAGTGTACATGAAAACCTACTAAACTGAATATATTCAGTTGGAAGAGATGCTGGGGTCAGTTTTAGATGCGACGATACGATCACGACACATGATTCGTTTATCGTGATGACATTAGTCATCAGTGACGACTTTTTTAGGTATCATTATTGGTGGTAGAGCCAAGCTGTAGCCAATTGACTGCAGCTAATATAATAAGCGTACGGCCCGCTTGATGTTAAGCAGTTACCGTGGCCTATAGGTACTTGCAATACCAATGGCATTGCTCGCACGTTGCCGACCTGAAGGGGAGTGGAACGAAGGGAGGGGAAGAAGAGAGTTATGCTTCCGGCTCTCTCACTCAGTACGAAACGCAGCTGTAATAGCTACTTTATGCCGATCTTCTGTGAGAGGGTGGTACAACCCCGGTTGAGCCAGTCCGTATATGTGCTGCAGTCGATTGACTACAGCTTGGCTTTACCACCAATAAATAAATTAATAATTTTTGAAAATTCATCCCATAAAGAGGTTAAATACGGTATGGAAGTTTGTATAGAAATCGCATCGGCTAGCATAATATGTGAAGAACAGTCGTATGGTGTTAAAGTCGCCCAAAACAGCACTTGGCCGACGGACGCAAGAAATGTGCCATACAGGATATCTTATGATAATATATTTTGAATCGCGACGCGGCGTGCTTTCTCGATTTCCTGGAGTATATTTTCTATTAATGTATTTAACACTATAGTGCGATTTAGTAGTCGCGATAAAAATATATCAACGACCAATGTAAGAAGATAAGTCGGCTAAGTTTCTTGCCGGCTCTTCTCAGTCGATGTTGCATTCCGATCTGGAGGTACAATTACGAAAAATGTAAAATTGACAGTTTGTAAGTGCCCTAAAACGAAATAAACTATGTATTTGAATTCGATTTTCTAAGTTTGAATAAACGGATTGAGAATTTTCATTCATGACCCTCTTTTGAGCAATTTTATCTTTTATAGTTACTTCCCAACATTTAAATCACCACACTTGTGCTCAGCGTACATGCAGCGAAATTTACACAACTGTTATAGCACTCGCAATTAGGCATTTTGATGCGTATTATTCACCAAAAGATAAGTCGTATTGGCGGTACCGAAATGTTATCAATATTATTTTCTGCGAACGACTGAGCCGTACTGCGTCCATGGACTTCCTTTAAGATATACTATTTTGGACAATCACATGTCTTCTTTCTTGGTAATGTATTTCTCTATGTAATGCTCTAAAACAAAGACTTATTTTGCCTATAATAAGTGATCTTAAGGAACTGCTTACTTTAGCATAGGTTACTAATCTAATTTAAGGAATACACTCCCATTAATTCCACAAACATTATCAAATTCTTTCGATGTCAAGGATTAAATACTCAATCACCACGTGTTTAAACCCAATTAGATGATTGGATTTATATAACTCATTATCTACCTTTATCAGTTTACCAACTGAACTGATAATTCTTGTTCCGAATGATATTACAACATCAAAAATGCTTCGTGTAGTACTGTTTGCAGCTTTAGTAGTTAGTGTTATAAGTAAAGATGATTATAGGACAGTTGAGTTGGATATAGGGGCAGTGGTTGGTGAAAAATACTGGAATGGAGATTTCTATGAGTTTTATGGTATACCCTACGCTACGGCGCCTAAAGGAAGGGATCGGTTTAAGGTTAGTTTGATTTTTATGATGGTTATAATCACAGATTTCAGAAAAATACAGATGGAGTGCGTAGACCACGAAAGTGAAACCACCAAAGCAAATACAAAACGTGAAAGCGAATACAATCTCGCCCTATAGCTACACAACTTTACACGCACACAAATGTATATTTCCTTAGTGCCGCTCCTAGTTGTCACGCACACATAAAATGCTACCCGGCTTCACATCGTTTGTTGCCAAGACTCCATCTGTCTACTTCTATAATCTGTGGTTATAATAATCTTAGTTTCAGTAGGCAGGTCTGGTGAAGGTTTGCTTTTATATTGTAGTGATTTCATACTATCAAATCTCTCTTATTGTTGAGCGAATATTTTTTGATGATCGCTTGGTGTAATGGTTCGAGCGCAGGCCGCTCGGCTTTCTGCATCGGGTGGTTGTGGGTTCGATTCCCGCCAGCGGCAAATTTCGGCAACGGACTTTTCATCATTATTTTTTTTTGGCTTGGGTGACACTGGGATCGCCCCCAGTCCATTGCATTGCATAGTACAAGCTTTGCTTAGTTAGGCCCCATATAATAAGTGTGTTTGTCTGGCGATATGTATTTATGTATCTTTGAATTGTATTACAGGCTCCTTTACCAGTAGAACCATGGGAAGGGGTTCGAAACGCAAATGCCCGACAAATTGTCTGCGAACAAATCTATCTAGTAGAAGAAGAGGACGAAGAACCTATCCTGGATGGCGTGGAAGACTGTCTGTTGCTCAACATACTTGCTCCAGAAATCGGCAATGAAAATAACTTACTACCAGTCATAGTATACATTCATAGTGGTGCTTTTGCTGGAGGGAGCGGCAACATGGCAAAATTCCACTTTTTAGCCCGACATGACGTCATCGTCGTGAGTTTCAACTACAGAATTGGAGCCATAGGATTCGCCTGTCTTGGCACTGAAGATATTCCAGGCAATGCTGGTTTGAAAGACCAGCTTGCTGCTCTGAAATGGATTAATACTTACATCAGCAAGTTCGGTGGAGATCCGAAGAAAGTAACATTGGCTGGCTTCAGTGTAGGTGCTAGTATGGCTGAGTTACTGGCACTATCAAAGTCAACTGATGGTCTGATTGATAAGCTGATACTAGAAAGTGGTTCTTCTCTCAACTCATTTGCTATTAACAGGGATCCGCTTCACACAGCTAAGAATTTAGCCATATCTATAGGATACAATGATACAGGTAACATAAAAGATTTAAATGAATTCCTATTGAACGCGCCCATCAAAGATTTGGCAGAGAAAAGTAAGAATTTCTTCCTGAAAAATTCCACTTTTGGTCTAGCGCCGTGTATAGAGAGCGCTGAAGTTGCAGAGCCGTTTCTGAGAGAATCTCCTTTGGATATATTGAAAAGGGGAGATTACAAACGAATTCCTGTGCTAACTGGATTTTCTAATATGGAAGGTATTAGTCGTACGATCAAATTCGGTGAATGGAGAGAAGCCATGAATGAAAATTTCGCTGAATTCTTACCAGCTGACTTAGCGTTTGATAACGACAAGTCTAAACAAGATTTTATCAAAGCAATAAAGAAACAGTATTTTAAAGATGAACAAGTATCCGCTTCTACTCTTCAAGAGTACGTGGATTACTTCTCAGACTCGATGTTCAAGTATGGTATAATGAAATCAGCAAAGCTCCATGCGACCAGAAGTCCAGTGTATTTATACGAGTTCACGTATGTTGGGAAGCTGAATATGAAGCATCATTACATGGACAGGCTGAAGGGCGCGAGTCATAGGGACCAAACCGCGTATATTCTGGACTTCTACGAGTACACGACGAAGCCAAAGGATTTTGATACTAGAGATCGCATGACTACTATGTGGACCGATTTTGCAAAATATGAGTGAGTATAAGATTCAAATTGGTATAACAAGGCAAATAACAAGAGGCTCACAGCTAGTTGCTACCACTGATCGGGAATCGATCAGAGGTTAAGCAACGTTAGGTGAGGTCAGCCAGAGATGGTTGACTAGTTAGTGATATTTTCAACTGTGCATCTCCATGCCTCGAAAGGCTTGTAAAAGTCGTTCCCGTTTGTTGCCATTTGGACAGCATTCGCTAAGCCAAGAAGCCTTTGGGCTTGAACAAGTCTGATACTCGCAGGGCTAGCACACCTGCCAAGACAAGACTTTTGTCACATATTATGTCGAACCGAGTCGCTCTCTCTTACTTAATGCATAGAAGAGAATGATACAAAATCAAATTATCTCTAGTTTTGTCTTGTCACGGCCGGCTGTGCTGCCAGTGCAGGTTGGCCAGTAACCATACGATAAATGAAACGAAGTAAGGCAGAGAGTAATAAAAATAATCTTTCTCCCTTTTCCAGAAACCCCACTGCCTACGAAAGTATGCTAGTTGACGCGAAATGGAAGAAATACACAAACGAAGAACCGAACTATATGGAGATAAGTCATAAACTGAAGATGAAGACAGATTTGTTCGCTAAACGTTACCAGTTCTGGGACAAGGTGTATGACAAGTATTATTGGAATCCAATTTCTGCTTCAAAAAAGAAAGGCAATAAATAAAAAGTAATAAATTAATTCCACACTATTTCTATAACCGCTTATTCTTTCTGTTGATTGTGTTTGTGCAGGTTCCAAGACAATTTAGCTTTTCCTCGGGACTCGTCGAGGGTCAAACCTTCGCGTTATCATTGGACAACATTGACGGGCCCGTTAGCGTGGTTGGCGCGGAGGCGCCTTTCACGCTGCAGGTCGTAGGTTCGATTCCTACCCGGGACATGCATTTGTGTGCATGAACATGGTGTATGTCCCGAGTCTGGGTGTATATGTATATTAAGTATGTATTTACAAATAAAAAAGTAGTATATGTAGTAATATCAATTATCTGGTTTCCATAGTACAAGCTCTGCTTATTTTGGGATCAGGTAACCGTGTGTACAAAAATGTTCCAGGATATGATTTATTTATTTTTATTTAACATTGTCGATCCTGGCGTTCAGGAGTAACAGTGGTGGGAGTATTTGGCGTGCCTAATCCCATGAAATAATATAATGTAACATTTTTAAAATTTACAACACAAAAATGAATTTGCAAAAATGCGACAAAATATTTAACAAAAAAATTCAACCCTTAAAAATTCCAGAAGTTCTGAATTGAAAGGGGAGTTTAGGGGAGCGATCACAATTTTTCAACGTCCAGCCAAATTGTCTGTTGAGAGGGGGCCCTTCGAATCGATGGTTCTTTATACAAAAATTCTAAACCTTACATTTTTCCAGCGATATTAACCCTTGGGCAAATACTTATGTTTGTTGTTTGGTACATGTCTCAAGATTTCCACTTCTTCTGAACCAAATGAATTATTAATACTCTTTTCTTTTCCTTTTTAGCCAATTTCCATTTTGATGTATATTTCAGTCAAAGAGATGGGTGACCATGGTAGTATTTTGAACTGAGCATCTCAGACGCTCAGTTCAAAATACTACTACGCAGAGAGCAGAGAGACGCTGCGTCTCTCTGCTTCGGAGGGCACTTAAAAAGTTGCATCTAGACATCCGCCGTTCAGTTGTGTCAGAGGCTTTTAGGCGGCTTATACTCAGGTTGGCCAAACCATACGATAAGAACAGGGGGCTTACCACAAGCTCTTATTGCGATTCAATTACAGGAACGTATTAACGTTTCAGCGACTTTTTGTGCAATGCCGTACCTTATTGTCATGACAATAAGAAACGTCATTAAAACGTCGTTAGAACGTTCCTATAATTGAATCGCAATAAGAGCTTGTGGTAAGCCCCCTGTTTTATTTACAAAATTCTCATCTCTTATGCCTTGCATCCACTGCAGTGTGACTGGCACCTCTAAACAAGCGCTGCTCCCCTCTTGCAAATATTTGAACGATTCCAAATGATGCAAGTGGTATTGAATTCTTTTATATTAATACACGGAGTTACTAGGCGTGAATTTTCGGCACTTCATATTTTTAACCGACTTTGTAAAAGGAGGTTCTCAAGAGGGTAAATGCGGCTGATGACAGCTACGGTACTGAAAAGGCTCAAACTTTTGTAGCGAATTTACGATTTTTATTGAATAAAATGTCCAAATTTGTCAAATACATAACCCAATTTTATTTTATCGGACAGCTGGCAAACAAGCATACGGCCCGCCTGATGTTAAGCAGCTACCGTAGCCTATAGAGGCTTGCAATACCAAAGGCATTGCTCGCACGTTTCCGACCTGAAGGGGAGTGGAACGAAGGGAGGGTAAAAAGGGGGGGAGTTGGGCTTCCGGCTCTCTCACTCATCGTACAGAACGCAGCTGTAATAGCTACTTTACGCCGATATTCTGTGAGAGGGTGGTACTACCCCGGTCGAGCTAGCCCATATATGAGCTACAGTCAATTGGCTACAGCTTGGCTCTATCACAAACATTTTATGAGTCCCGTAAACACAATAGTTGTGAGTTGACTTCGCTGCACTCCGCTCCCGAGGGTCACAAGTTGTGACAACAGTTGGCTATGGTAACAACAGTTGTTCAGTTTGTGACTTTATCCCCCTGGTGTTATTGGTATATTACCTATTGGGTACACGAGTTGGAAGTTTGCGGAGAAAATATGGTTAATATTAAAACTAAGTGCGGAATAAAATTTCCACGGTAAAAGTAGTCCACCCCTATTGGTAAAATAGAGTATACAACATTGATGTTTTATTTAGCAGATATCGTACCTGGGGGCTTACCACCACCTCTTATAGCAGTTTTGTTTTAACGTTTCAGCGGCCATTTGTGCAATGACGTTTCTTATTGTCATGACAATAAGGTACGTCATTGCACAAAAAGACGCTGAACCGTTAAAACTTCCTGTAATTGAATCGCAATAAGAGTTCGTGGTAAGCCCCCACGTATAGGTTGGGCTTCCGGCTCTATCACTCATAGTACGAAACACAGCTATTACAGCTGCTTTACGCCGATCTTCTATGAGTGGTAGTACCCCGGTCAAACCAGCCCATATATGAAATGCAGTCAATTGGGTGTTGCGCCAGTTAAAGTTTCTATGCACACCGCTATACCATGTCTACGGTTCCGGTCGGTATAGATAAAGCATAGAGTTACATGTGGCCACGAACGTAAATAAATACTGGACTGTTCACTACTGCACAAAAAACGAGCCGAGCGAGAGGCCCCAGTTGGGACCGTGTCCCTCTCATTTCGAGTTGCCATGCCAAAATAATATTATCGTTGGGTAGTGATTGTTAGTTTTAAATCAAGCAAATAAATTAATTGAGTATTTATCGTGACTATTGTTAATATGATAAAACAATAGTCACAGCCTCTCGTTCGGCTCGTTTTTCTGTCTAAGAATTGTCTAGGTATAATAGACCTTAAGGCAGCAGAATAAAGTTGAATTTCTTCTTAACCAAAGACTCAACTTGTCTATCCTCTATTAAAAGATCCTTGCATGTGGCGTAGTTATACACGTCCGAATCAAAGAAGCGCCTGCATAAAATCCGTGAGCAATTCGGTAGTAGCGCGATGCTACTGAGCGTAGTTAGGCGATTCAATCGACGGTTGGGGCGGGTTCCGATGGGAATTCGTCTCTTGACGCTATCTGGTGGCGGACTTGGTAATATTGGGACTTTGGGACAAAATTGCAAAGGTATTTTTTATTTAACCCCTAGTAGTAGTAGTAGTAGTAGTAGTAGTAGTAGTTGGTATCTTGCTACCAACCAACACCAAGAAAGACAGGCAACTAAAACATTGCGTAACTAAACAAGAGATTGAGGTATTTTTGGTGTTTATTTCATAATGTTAGTTAGCTAACTAACTTTAATATCTTTTTCTTATTATCACTTGCTTACGGCGAAGAAAAACATCGTGAGGAAACCTGCATGTCTTTAGACGTGTGAAATGCACCAACCCGCACTGGGCCAGCGTGGTGGATTATGGCCCGAATCCCCCTCGCATTGAGGGGAGGCCCGTGCCCAGCAGTGGGACGTTAAAAGGGCAATTTCTTTTTTTTTCATAATTTTGAAGTAATTTGTCTAGACCGTTTTTGGCTGAAATTTCATAGATCAGGAGATCAGCCAAAGATACCAAAAGTAAAAGGTACCAAAAAAGTCTAAATTAAGGAAAAAAGTTTTAAACGGCAGTTTTAATCTTTATTCTTTCTACTTCCAATTGATTCCCAAGTTCAGAGTTGCTGTAGCATCCTAACATTATACAGTAGTGTGCTAAAAACTGTGTTAGCATGTCCCTAACGACCCCTTTTGTGGGGATCTACCCCTTACGCTGTAATCTGCTATTCTCTGACAGCCCTGACAATAGGGTTGCGACCCCCATTATTGGGGTATTCCCATCAACTTTTAAAGTCTCGTTTCAGTTCTTTATCGTTTTACAGAAGTGGGCTGTTTTTGAAGGGCCTAATTATAATTTTTATTTTGTGGTCGTCATTATGGGTAGAAGTTTAAGAAATCGAACAACAATTTTAACCCTTAAAGTACACACTAAGGGCCTTTTCAGAATCGTCGGATTACTTTTATCCAGGGTTGTTACGAAAAAATCACCTTGTTTTAAACACCGTGTTTAAAACATGTTTTAAACACGATAATTTATTCCTTTTGATTTGAATAAATTTTTTAAACAATGATTTAAACACGTTTTAATCAGTTTTCATTTTAAATTTCCTGTTTTTTGCAACTTTGCTTTTATCCACCAAATGGACTGAAAAATTTGTTACTATTGATGATATGATTTTGAAACAGGCCCTTAGATTGGATATATTCGTTAACAGAATCTAAATAAATAACTGTCTTCAGTGAAACAACTCTAGCTAGACCACCCTAGTACCACCCTCTCACAAAAGATCGGCGTAAAGTAGCTATTACAGCTGCGTTTCGTACGATGAGTGGAAGAGCCGAAAGCCCAAACCCCCCTCCCTCCAGTCACTCTCTCCCACTCCTTTTCAGGTCGGCAACATGCGGGCGATGCCTTTGGTATTGCAAGCATCTATAGGCTACGGTAATTACTTCGCACCAGGCTGGCCTATGTTTGTTTGCCAATTAATCACATAAAAAAACAACTTCTTGTATGAAACGCTTCCACAAAATATTACAACAAGACCGTGCGCGAGTGTACCCATGACGCCACAACCGCACACATTGTATTTAGGTATAGGTGAGCACACAAGTGGCATGGGAATGCGAAAATTATGCAAAACGCATCGCAGGGCTTCCGTATCCGGTGTATTCCCACTCTCGCTTCCTGCTATGTGAACCCGCCGTTATAAGGCTGTGGCTCGTTTGGCACGGATTATTTGTGTGTACACACCCTTATATGGTTACAGTTAAGTGTCAAGTTTTAATGGTTATTTGGTTAATGGAGTTGCGTGTATTTTTGAGGGTAATTAATTTTTTAATTAGATTTTTTATTTCGTTACATTTGGATTTATTTATAGCCGGGTTACCGATGGGTTTTAAGTACAAACTTTCGGCCTTCGGCTCATCGTACGTAAAGTACTTTACGCCGATTTTCTGTGAGAGGGTGGTACTCCGGTCGAGCCAGCCCATAAATGAGCTGCAGTCAATTGGCTACAGCTTGACTCTACCACCAATAAATAGTAAAACGGCAATAGCTTCAAACTTATAACATAGAGACCTAATATCAGAAGTGCACATAGTAATAGCCAGCTGCAATCAAAGATCGGTAAACGATCGGAGGTTAAGCAACACTTGGCAAGGTCAGGCAGAGATGGGTGACCATTTAGTGGCATTTGGACTGAGCGTCTCCGTGCTTTGGAGGGTACTATAAAGTCGGCCCTGGTTGTTGTTATCTAGGCAGCAGTCGTTAAGCCTTGTCAGAGGCCTTCGGGCGGCTTGAACAACTCTGTCACCAGGATGGCCACTAACCATACGATAAGAAGAAGACAAGTGCACAATAGTTCCTCTGCCAACCTTCAGGAATTTCCGGCGTGATAGTGTGGTCTGGATGTCCAGAGATATAATAGAATCAGCAAGCTATTAGAATTTTAAATAGAATTATCGACTTTAAGTCTTCAGCCCAAGTTCTGAAATTGTTAAGCGGTAAAACGACTTGAATAATTCAATGTAAATGATAGTTCAAGTCTCGCGGCTTTGCTCGGCTTTTTATAACTTTAATCGGAACTGTGATGGACTTTTAAGACGAGGGTTCGAAATTTGGTTGATTTTCTATTCTACTTTTTCTTTAAGTAAGTATGTGGACTAGGAATCTTATATTTAGATGTATGATTTTTGACTATATTATCTTGAGTATCTTTAAATCCAAATCACGATTTGATGAAATTTTCTCGATAAAATTTTTTTATGAAATGAGCTCTAATTATTTACAATTTTCCTTGCTACCACGATGTTTTTACGATTTAGATCACGAAATTATTTCTAAAACATAGCAAATAATGATATCTAAACTACCCTTCAACCATATTTTAATTCATGAAGTAGTTTTTTTTTAATTCAAGAAAATGTGGTTTGGCGCTTACGTTGTTTATTTCCGAGCGCGCGCACAATATCGCCATCTCACATTTTAAGTACTTGAACTAACCATGTCTCTCTCTAACTTTGTATTGTCAGTGTCCGCTCGGACTTGTTCGACGTCGGACCTGTGAAGGATTTTTTAAAAAATATTACGAAAAAATATTACGGTCGTGCCACATTACAGGTACAGTACAGTATTTACAGTCCGCCGACGCCTATGATAAATAAATAAATATCCTTGGAAATTCTTTTACACATGACTACCTGATCCCAAACTAAGCAGAGCTTGTACTATGGAAACCAGATAACTGATATTAATACATATACTACTTTTTGTCTGTAAATACAAACTAAATTAACACTTAATTACACCTAGACTCGGGACATGCGGACATGTTCATGCACACAAATGCATGTCCTGGGCAGGAATCGAACCTACGACCTGCACTGCAGCGTGATTTTCGTTTGCTTTTCCTTGTCTTGTGTAATTTATTTTCATCTCTTGTCATTTTGTGTCATCTCTTGTCATTTTGTGTCATCTCTTGTCATTTTGTGTCATCTCTTGTCATTTCATAGTTATTCGTGTCATTTCTGTAAAAACTCCCTATTTCGCTTACTGTTATATACTTGCAGCATGGTCTTGGGCCGACAGTGGGAATACATTGCTTGTCAAAACAATGGAGTCGCTTTATTGCGTTTGTTGTAGGTATGGATGGGCAAGTAATAAATATATCATACATCAATAAATTATCGTAAAAAATAACATTACAGATATGGATAGGAAAATGTTTGTCCGTCCTATTCAATCTATTATATTATAAACGAAAGTAACTCTGTCTGTTACCTTTTCACGGCTAAACCGCTGAACCAATGTTGATGAATTTTGGTATGGAGATAGACTGGGTCTTGGCGGAGAACATAGGCTACTTTTTAGGGTTCCAAAGGGTGCTAACGGGACCCTATTACTAGGCCTACGCTGTCCGTCTGTCTGTCTGTCCGTCTGTCAGCGCGGGCTGTATCTCACGAACCGTAACAGGTAGAGAGTTGAAATTTTCACTGAATGTGTATTTCTGTTGCCGGTGCAGAACAAATACTAAAAATATAATAACATTTAAAAAGAAATATCAAGTCTCAAACTTGATATTTTTGATGTGTTTATTCTACGGTGGTACGGAACCCTTTATGTGCGTGTCCGACGCCTTCAGATCTTATGAATGTTTTCTTGAAATAAATATAGTGTATTTTAAGTAATTAACTGGCCAACCCTCAGGTCCTACCTACCATGTTAGGATCTTTTTCGTTCTAGCGGGTGTAAACCGTGATTTAACGAGTTAATGTGATAATTTTTGTATTTAAATTATTCAATTCAATGTATTTGTTTCAGACATAGTCCAATATTGATTATTAAAATTATTATAATTTCACAATAAATATAAAACAACAAATAAAAGTAAAATTAAATTTAAAAAAAATATATTTATTTTTATTTTTCATGTTTTATCATTAAAATACAATATAATATAACATAAATTAAAATAAAATACAATAAAATAAAAACCTACCCCTAATTAAACAAATACCGTCCGCGTGGGATACTGGCTGCATGTCCTCCCTGTATTCAAGCTGTTCCTGTTGTCAAGCGAATTTTTTGAGCAAGGAAAGAGCCAGCCCTCTTGTCACCTGTGGCGGTAACCAGTCTAAGGGTGATTTTGATAGATAAAAAAATAAAGATAAAAAGATAAACAAAAAATAAATGCATGGTTAAATCAATAAAATTAATAAAAACTGAAAATTAAATTAAAAAATAAATTAAATATGGTAAAAAAAAATATTATGACACCGCTGATGACTTCATGATCGGCATCGAAGTTAAGTACCAAAGTATTCCTTTGCCTACGAAACATGAAAAAGATACTCATATCCGGCAGTCAGTCACTGACACAGAGTATGTACATTTTTACCCGACTACGGTGGGCGGAGGGTTATGATTTTGACCGATATGTATGTATGTTCATCTGCTCCCGTATAACGTCCAAACTATTTTTATATCATAATAATTTGACTAATGATATATCGTTGGACGCGTCTGGATCGTCCGCTGGTTATAGGCTATTATACGATCGAAATATTGTTATACGTATCTATCAGCATATTGTAGGTATCGTTTGTCTTCTTTTGACTTACTTTGTCTTCAGCAATAAAAACAACATAGAAATTAAATTATTTTTTTCAAATACACTCGACATAAATATCCCATATAAAACGAAAAAAATATATTTGAATATTTTCATCCATTTCATCTATTTTAAAAGGTGCACTGGGACATATTATTTTAATTGTACGAATTAAACAATATTGTTCCTTCAAAAAATAACTATACTATAGTCTACTCCATAGCTGTTCTGTCCTAGCTAAGCGAGAGGGATATATCCTTCGGCAGCTCACGCGACGCTAGCCACACCCCGAAACTAAAATTCATTTTTTTCTTGTATCGTCTTAAGTCAATTATAAATCCTCTTTGCAGCTTTTAGTTGCATTCTACGTATTTATAGAAGCTTTTCCTGAAACATTCATCAATGCTGAGCTGAAAGCTCTGTACTTACAAAGAACTTTGGAATTTAAATGTAAAACACTGCATAGAGGTCAACGCTCACCTAACGCCTCCGCACCCGACCAGCACCGCCTCGCCGCTCGGCGTCCACTCGTTGTCGCCTGGTGGTCCGCGGGCGGACGCTGCTTTTACACCATAAACGTCACGTGATCGCCCAGTAGACCGCGCGGGGTCAACGAGTGAACGCCGCGCGGTCAGCGCGTGGTCCACTTATTTCCGGTGCAGTTAGTGGACGCTGAGCGGCGAGGCGGTGCTGGTCGGGTGCGGAGGCGTTAGAGGAGCGTTGACCTTAGAGATCCTTGAAATTTGGATATGAAAAGCATTTTTGACTAGTCACCAAGGCATCGCTCGCACGTAGCCGACCTGAAGGGGAGTGGAACAAAGGGAGGGGTGACGGGGGGTGTTATGCTTCTGGCTCTTTTATAGGACTGAGGGGCAAACAAGCGTACGGCCCGCCTGATGTTAAGCAATTACCGTAGCCTAAAGATGCTTGCAATACCAAAAGCATCGCTCGTACGTTGCCGAGCTGAAGGTGAGTGAGACATAGGGAGAGGAAAGGCGGTGGGTTGGACTTCTAGCTCTCTCACTCATCGTACGAAACGCAGCTGTAATAGCTACTTTACGCCGATCTTCTGTGAGAGGGTGGTACTACCCCGGTCGAGCCAGCCTGTGTATGAGCTGCAGCCAGGCTACAGCTTGGCTCTACCAGCAATAATCATGACAAAGCCATGATCAGTTTGGTACATCATAACGTATTCCGAGTAATATTTGTTGCGCAAACGTTAGCGTTACGTTAACGTTACGTAACTCTTATCTACGTTTGTACAGACAATGGCATGTTATGATACCTATTACAAGTTGTCTGTGTTGAATTTAATTGTAAAGTTAATAGTTAAGTTAATACGCTGTGTTCTTTGCTATTATTTTTAGGGTACCTGAAGAGGAAAATACGGAACGCTTTTAAGATCACTTTGTTGTCCGTCTGTCAAGACGTGCACAGCCCAAACCGCTGGTGTTAGAGACGTATTTTTTTTCAGTACCTTTTATAGCGTAGAAGCATTGTATAGGAAGAATTTTGGTAAATTCTACCCCTAAGTGGGTGAAAATGTAACTAAACAGTATTTAGGCTACTCTAAAAAAAATAAAAACTTTTAAATACTCTTCGAAGTTTTTGAAAATTCAACTCCTAATTTACACGGAACCTTCAAGGCGTCTCCTACTCGGACTTGTCCGGCTTTTGTTACAATTAATATGGTAACGCTAAAATATTGTATTTTACTATTAATTAATATTACCTCTAGCTTACATGAATAAAAAATATTGTTTTTTTTTTAATAATAATATCCTGGGACATTTTTTACACACGGCTACCTGATCCCAAACTAAGCAGAGCTTGTACTATGGAAATCAGATAACTGATATTACTACATATACTACTTTTTTATTTGTAAATACATACTTAATATACATATACACCCAGACTCGGGACAAACAGACATGTTCATGCACACAAATGAATGACTATGGCCCACTAATTTCAATTAACAAATAGCCCCTAAAATCACAAATCCCTAACGATACAAGAAAATACCATGACGTGACCAATTTAAAAAAGCAAAATGGAGACCCCCTCAACATTTTATTAACCCTAGTTATAAACAGGGCACTGTCTTAAAATTATGACATCCAATATTTCAGGCTAAATCCTTTTCCAGGTAGCCATTGTTCAGCACTGCAACGGTGCAACGTTCCTGTAAGAAGCTTACAGTCCATTATTTGCGGATTTCCACCCTCAAGAAAATGCATCGGCGTATTCCCCGAAGACTACAAATATCACGCCTGTTTTTACCAAAGGGGTAGGCAGATGCACTGCAGTGTAAGTGCCTATGTACGAATCTCAATGGCTGCGTCTACAAGCCCCGAGAAACCGCGCCCGAGCAATCACTTTTGACGTCTGACTACACAGATAACGTCATAACATTATTAACTGACGACCGTTTGGCAGTGGTTCGGGCGTAGGCCGCTTTGCGCACTACATCGGGTGGTTGCAGGTTCAATTCCCGCTAGAGGCAAATTTTGGAAACGGCCTTTTCGTTATTTGGGTCACTGGTATCGCCCGCAGTCCATGGTAGCCATAACTGACTTTGGACATAACTGATTGCACGAGCGCGACTACTCGCGGCTTGTTGACGCGTCTATATACGAATTTCATTCCCAAATTACGTTCCTTTAGTTCCTAATATACCTATTACTATTCTTCAACGTCAAATACGTGCCCCAACGTAAACGTATGAAGTTAGCATTGGATCAAATAATAATGCTTTGTATTCGGTGCCGGCGCGACAAAGGGCGCAAATTCACGTGCGCCTCACAAAGACGCCGTTTGTATAAGTTATTTGTCTTTTACATTCGAATGTGTTACTTTGTCTTGCGGAATATTTCACGTTTTCCAACCTCTTGGGGATCTTCCGAAGAGAGATGGATGTTTTATATAAAGAAATAGTAGAAGTATTTTATCATATGTGTCTGTTTGTTTCATGCTTCGTCATGTATTGGTAGAGTGAAGTTGTAGCCAATTGACTGCAGCACACATTATGGGCTGGCATAATACCAACCTCTCACAGAAGATCGGCGCTAAGTCACTCAGTGATAGAGCCGGAAGTCCAAACTCCCCCCTCCCAATTATCTTAATTATAAGGTAAATTTTATTGGGTTATTGTAAACTCACCACATTGTAAACTCACCACAATTAATAAAAGTATGTGTAAACTCACCACAGTGTATATTTTAATATAAAAATTGCAAAAAGTAGGGTCAGCAAGCAAAGTTGTTCGAAATGGAAGCTAGATCTTTTACTATAATTAATGAATAAAAAAAAACTTGTTCCGCAAATGTTTCATTTTCTGATTTACAAACATGTCAGCCATTTTACTCCATGACAAAGTTGACGGAGCACCGCTTCGCGGGGCTCTTATTTCTGCGTTCAGGGTCACCAGTAACCTAACACGAAGGGAAACCCCCGTCATTCCCTTCGAACCTAACGCAGCCAAGCCGAGTGCCCCGACTATAATGTTTAAATATAGTATAATTCAGTTCATTCGATGTACTTTGATTTTTCTACAGTCCATACAAAATAAAAACCTGTGGTGAGTTTACAATAATTTAAAACAGAAAAATATAAATGTGGTGAGTTTACACATGATTTTTGGTGTGATGAGTTTACAATAACCCATTTTATTGTGTAACACTACCTAATAACTTTTTCATTTAATTTAATGTCATATGGTAGAGTTGACAAGTTGTTGTTTAAGATATCCCCAACGATTTCAATATCACCCTGTATATATTTGTATCTTGATTTTGTAGCCTCTCAAATATACCTCGCAAGTAGACCTAAGTAAACGGAATAATATTAAAGCAAAAGAGCTTGGCCCCAAGACTTTCATTAAGCTAGAGAGGCTTGTCGGGCGCCTAAACAATTTAGTCATAAAATCAGGATAGGTAAATGTCAAGGCGGCAAATTAACGGGCCATCGCGTCAGGGCCCTTGATGGTTGGGACACTTCGACTCTTAAAACTTGATTGTCTTTCATGAAATCGACGGCTGAAAGACGAGATGTTGAAAATATGGATATGGTATTACATTTTAGAGGAAAACACAACACGTAATCAATGTCAACGCACTGCCGCCGTAATCAATGTCGTCAATTATTTGCAATCACTACAGTAGCGGCACGCTATGATGGCCGGTTTGACACGTGGGAGGAGGAAAAGATGAACCTTATTATAACGGAATAAAATTCATTTTCGCATTCATTTTTTGACAATCTTATTTTTTAAACGGCCAGTCTTATTCCGTTATAATAAGGCGCATTTCCCCCCCCCCCCCCCCCACATGTCAAACCGGCTATCGTAGAATGCCGCTACTATAGATGCCGTACAAATGCTGGTAGACGCTCTCAATTGTATCGTTCATGGTGTTATTTCTAAGTGATCATTACAAGAAGTGATCAGAATAGGTGATCATTACACAAAGTAGTCGTTACAAGAAGTCAACATTTCAAGAAGTCGAAATTTCGAGAAGTTGACCTTCCAAGAAATTATCGTTACAAGATGTGATCATTACAAGAAGTCGACATTTCAAGAAGTGGACATTTCAAGAACAGGGGGCTTACCACCACCTCTTATAGCAGTTTTGTTTTAACGTTTCAGCGACTTTTTGTGCAATGACGTTTCTTATTGTCATGACAATAAGGTACGTCATTGCACAAACAGTCGCTGAAACGTTAAAACGTTCCTGTAATTGAATCGCAATAAGAGTTCGTGGTAAGCCCCCAGGTCGTTACAAGAAATTATAATTACAAGAAATCGTCATTTCAAAAAGAGGTTATTTCAAGAAGTGGGACTCTCAAGAAGTGGTCCACTACCCAAAACTGCCCAATCCCACTTAATTTGCAATGGATATAATTTTTGCATAAAATCCACTGGCAAATATTCAAATAACTTACCCATCTAAAATATCTTCATACATCCTGTAGAAGCCTGTCACTAAAGATTCATTGGCGCGCACTGACGAAGGCTTTTACTGAAAATTATGACGGCGCCCCCCTTCCCCGGGTTTTAAGTCATCCCCACTCTCCGTCCGAGTTGCTGCAGGAAATAGCTTGCGTATTTATTGCCTCCCTCCTTTATTTACGTTACTAAGTATTTGTAAGATGGGGTGAAACTTCACTTTTTGCATGTAAAGTTTAGGGTTAATTTCAGTTAAAGCTTTTTCCATAAGCTATTGCACTTAAGGTTGTAAAATAAGACGAGTATTGAAGGTATATTGGATTCTCATTCGAGAGATGTAAATAAAAATTACCTAATTTTTTTGGGTTCCGTACCCAAAGGGTGCCAACGGGACCCTATTACTAAGCCTACGCTGTCCGTCTCTCCGTCCGTCTGTCAGCGGGCTGTATCTCACGAGCCGTAATAGGTAGAGAGTTGAAATTTTCACAGAATATTTACGTGTGTTGCCGCTAAAACAACAGTTACTAAAAATAAAATAAAATTCAAAAATAAAGGGGGTCCCCATACAAGAATCTTGATATGTTTAACGTTTTATTCTACTGTGGTACGGAACCTTTTATGTGCGAGTCCGACACGCAATTGGCTGGTTTTTTTACCTATGTAATGAATAAAATGAAGTATGAATAATTACTGGTGGTCGAGCCAAGCTAAAGCCAATTAATTGCAGCTGATATACGGGCTGGCTCGACCGGGGTCGTACCACCCTCTCACAGAAGGTCAGCGTAAAGTAGCTATCACAGCCGCGATTCGCACGATGAGTGCGAAAGAGAGAATTCATATTATAAAGAATATAGAATAACACGCCGTCAGTGCAATATAAAAAGCAGAAGATAAATTATTTTCAAAGATCGCGAATCGTCCGATGCTAATAAGCTCTACGTTTTCAAAACCAGCAGCTCTATCTTTCAAACAAACATAGAGTCTAAGGACCTCCGCAGACTTGCTACTTTTAGCATCGGCGACCGGCGATTTTGTGACGTAACGATGCTGCGTCGCGTTTCTTCGAGCGCGAACGATCGAGACGCAGCATCAAAATCGCCGATCGCCGATGCTAAAAGTAGCAAGTCTGCGGTGGCCCTAAGATCCTTGGGAACGGGAATACATCCAGCACCTGTCGCGCTATTAATTACGAATCACATCTCCGATGTTATTAAACTGAAACTTTAAGAAGATTACGTGCCAACACTTTGTGGGGCTTGAATTTGCTTCCGACCTTCAGATTATACGTGGTTATGTGACTACGGTGGCAAACAAGCGTATGGCCCGCTGTGTTAAGCAGTTACCGTACCCTATAGATGCATGTAATACCAAAGGCATAGCGCGCAAGTTGCTGACGGGCCTAAGTCGTTTAGCCATTGAACTGCCATTGCCATTGAGCTGCTACAATGATCGATCTTCGTATTGGTCGGTTGATTCTGACCGAGCAATCAGGATTCTGACCGACGAATCAGAGCTTAGGTTAGTTTAGCTACGGCAGCTTAATGGCAATGGAAGTTCAATGGCTAAGCGGTCCTGAATGGAAATGACACAGAGGGACGGGAAGAGGGGGGGGGTTGTTGGGCTAAGTATAAGTACCTATTGGTATCTTCTTCCAACCTTTCTTAGTTTATTATAGATATTTATGCAAACTGAATGACCGTCACACATTGTACGCCATTCGTAACAATCATACGCAAATTTAGCGGAAGTGCTAAGAAGGATTCTGCTATAAAATCAGAAGAATTGCCATGTGACGTTTTTACCGTTATACCGCTGATAATCTATGATTAGATCCATTCCATGATGATCCATTTTAATAAGTATGTTTTATTCTTCTAATTTGATTTTTTTGTTAGTTTTGCTTTAATTTTAGTTTTAATTTCCACTTTATTTTTATTTTTTTATGCCAAGTCTCACATCGGTGAAAGTTGTACGCGCCTGTCATTAGATGTGTCCATATGGCGCGCATGCCTCACCCGAGCACTCATATTATGACATTAAGTCTATGCGTTCCGACGTCAAAAGTGAGTGCTCGCGCGAGGCATGCGCCTGATGAAGACGCCGCCATTGGTGAACCTATCAGACTAGTTTTTTTTTTAATGCAATTACACCTGTATTAATAGGTATACTGTTGGTGAGTCGTCTATAAATAAATAGATTAGACGTGAAACTTCTGAGTATAGAGTGAGATTCTAATAAAACAGGCATCTAGTTAAGAGGCTGACACCACGGAACGACTTGGGACGGGGTATCGGACCACAATTAATTTCAGTTGGGTTTGCGGTCGCTTCCAGACGCTGTTCCAGCTGTGTTCCACTTTGGACCATTGGACATTGTACCCGGATTTCTTAGTTAGAGATAAAATAATATAACGTTCATATTTGAGAATAGGGTTCGGAAATTTAAACATCCTTAGGGATTTGTATTTACGAATAAAATAAGGTCTACTTTTGTGAATAGATTTGCCGCATTGGTGTACAATCGTATTGTGTTCGCTTGCCGAACTTACAAACTCAAAGTATTATATGTAACATAAACACATTTTTTTTTTCAATTACCTATACCTATATCGCTAGGTAACCAAAGATATATTAAACCAATGCAAGGTAAGTACCCAACATCTAGTTAGTCACAAGGCAACCAGCGTCGCGGCTGCACGTGTGCGCGGGCCAATGATTATGTAGGAAGCTAATGAAGCTAAATAATTCATCACTTTCCAACAATAGATCAGACGTATATTCTTTGATCAGTAGGTATGGCTAAAAGTGTTGATTTTGTTTCGTGTATATCAGGTTGACATTACTTTTATTTGCAATATATTTGGTCTGAGCACCGGACTAAATAGGAATAAACCTAAAACACAGAGACAAACGTGTAGGTAGGATACAAATGGCGAATCGACCGCAATAATCAATTATAAAACAGAATTGTTCCGATACGCACGCGGTACGCTTCCGTTTCCTCTTTGTTTAATAATATATGGCTGATAATAAATTACATTATTCAAATGGGTCTATTTGAGAGGAGTTTGCAACCCCGCTAACCAAATAATCAGGCAACAAAGGGTCATGTGATCATCCAAAATAGTATGTCCTACTAAACTCGGTCCATAGACACAGTAGGTACGACTTTCATTTTATGTGATTAAGGTGGCAAATAAACGTACGGTCCGCCTGATGTTAAGCAGTTACCATAGCCTATAGATGCTGGCAATACCAGAGGCATCACTCGCATGTTGCTGACCTGAAGGGGAGTTGTACAGAAGGAGGGGAAGGGGGGAGTTGGGCTTCCGGCTCTCTTACTCTTGGTATGAAACGCAGCTTTAAGAGGTACTTTACGCCGATCTTCTGTGAGAGGGTGGTTGTTTGAAGTTCATTTTGAAATTGCGATTGCGATAACAGAAGTGCCATGTGAATTTCGCTGCATTTAGTGGTGCGCTGAGCACAAGCCTAGTAATTGCAATGTTAGGAGGTACCATGTCTGCTGAAATAATACACCAATGTCTAAGTACTATGTTTAAGTAATACTATGTTTGTAGTTTAAGTACTATGAGTCGCTATGAAAGTACACAAGAGTCAAACCGCCAACGTCCCAGTTTAAATCGTGAAAAGTTCATTATTAAAACCGTTTCCTGCTGAATGCTGAAATAATTTATAATCCATTTTGATACAAAATACGTTTATCCGCGGATCTGTATTGGGGCGGAATATCCGCTCATAAAATAGCATAGGTATATCATAAAAATAAAATATTGTCTCGCATACTATGACGGGTCAATTGGATTTATTTTCAGGCTAGGTAGAGTCAGCAACGAAAGTTCCTAAGCAAATACTAATTTAAAAATTTATGAAATCCTACTATCATATTATTAGGTATCTTAGTTTTTTTTATAAATAAACCATCACGCCTTATATTTATAAGGTGTAAGCAACAGTATACTAAAAGTGGAGAAACTACATTTTGCCGAAATGTAATAGTGGGCGAATTTACTACGAATATTGAAAAAAATCATTTTGTCTAAGATTTTTTTTAACGGTAAAATACCAATGCCTATCTTTATTTTTCTAACCGTACTAATATTTTTACTGTTTTAAATCCATATTGGGCCAGCGTGGAAAAACAATGAAACGTGAATGTTTTGAACTAAACTTAGTTTGAAATAAAAATAAAACGCTATTGATTGCTGAAACCTATAAAGTGCACTGAAAGCGGAGTTTCATAGAGTTAGGACCTGTTTCAGAATCATAACTCTTATCCACCAAATAAATATGACAGTTAGACAGATATTGTATGGAAAAACTGTCACAACGCCTTATATAAAAGTTAACTAACGATTCTGAATCAGGCGCTGAATTAGAAATGGGTTATCTTAAATGACAGTTAACTCATTCAACGTAAGAAAAGAACTACTTCTTCTTCTTATCGTATGGTTAGTAGCCAGCCTGGTGTCAGAGTTGCTCAAGCCGCCCGAGGACTTCTGAAAAGGCTTAACCGCCACTGACTCGAGATGATAACAACCGGGACCGGCTTTTTACGTGACCTCCGAAGCACGGAGACCGAATTTCACTAAATGGTAATTCATCTGTGACTGACCTTGCCAAGCGTTGCTTAGCCTCCTTTTGTTAGCGATCAACCCCCTAGACAAGTGGCTTCGTCGTCAAGCGTTTCTATAAAACGCTACGCTTAAATGTATGGAAATGACATTACAAGTCGATAAGTATCACGAGACTGAATGTCATTTCCATACATTATCATCATTATCGTAGCGATTTGTAGAAACGCTTGTAGACGAAGCTATGGTTGTCGGCTATGACCGTCTCAACTAAAACTAATAATACAATTGCTATTCTATTAACATGAATGGAATCAACTCTACCGAGTAAACACCAATTTCCTGAAAAAATAACGCAATGTGAGGGCTGAACATGCTCCATCTGCCCGAAAACATCTAATGCAATATGCCGAGGGGCGTTTATTTTATTATTATTGCACCAAATCCTCCCTGAAAGGGCCGGCTTGTCGCCTCCAGTGTTGCCAACTTTCAGGTCATTTAGTACGTTGAAGAAGTTTGTTGGATTTATGGAGTTGGTACCAAAGATGTATTAAAATTTAGATGCGACCACTACGCTTATTTTGATCACTTAATGCACGGTCTAACTACCCGATATCCATTTATTCACGCGACGTAAATAGATAGACAAACATCAGACAATTAAAAAAAAATGCTTTTTTGTTTTAAATATACTTATCTACATACTTTCAGAGGAAGACCCAAGAAAAGGTAGATGTATTGTATAAGAACTAAGGAGTGATATGAATGAGGATGGAGTTTATGTAAGTATGACAGCAAAATACGATGATGAATGAATGGAAGAATATGACATACTGCGCCGACCCCATATAATGGGATAAGGTAAGGCAGATGATTATACTTTCATAGTATGCAATTAGTAAAAAGCAGTTTTTTTTTTAATTGGACTGCGGTTGCACAAAAGCTTACGACCCGCCTGATGTTAAGCAGTTACCGTAGCCTATAGATGCTTACAATACCAAAGGCATTGCTCGCACATTGCCGACCTGAAGGGGAGTGGGATGGAGGGAGGGGGAGGGGGGGGGGGTGGTCTTACGGCTCTCTCACTCATCGTACGAAACGCATCTGTAATAGCTGCTTTACGCCGATCTTCTGTGAGAGTTCTGTTATTTTGACATTACGAACAGACACTTCAATTTCATTTATTTTTATAGATTCGGTATATTTTTGTTTTGGCATGTGGCAACACAGTCACCTCCCAGTTTGTTCCACTCCTTGCCGTGTTTATTTTATTTTCCTCAGTCGTAACTGTAGTGTTATTGTTAGTACGGCCAATTGTGATGCGGGATGTCGTCCTATAGAGGGAAATGTAGCTTCAAATAAGGAGTTTTTCCAACGAAATGGAGGGTTTTGTTGGAGTTTAATTCCTTCATTATATCATTCCGTTTTATAGCTGTTTGATGCTTATGTAACTTTCATTATTTACTGATGGTAGAGCCAAGTTGTAGCCAATTGATTGCAGCTCTTATATGGGCTGATTTGACCGGGGTAGTACCACCCTCTCACAGAAGATCGACGTAAACGAATATAGCTGCGTTTCGTACGTTGAGTGAGAGATCCGGAAGACCAAACCCTACGTTCCACCTGGTGTTAAGCAGTTACCGTTGCCTATAGACGCTTGCAATACCAAAGGCATTGCTCCCACGTCACCGATCTGAAGGGAAGTGGGATAGAGGGCGAGGTAGGCTTGTTCTTCCGGCTCTGTCACTCTTTGTACGAAACGCAGCCGTAATAGCTACTTTCCATGAGGGAATGGTACTACCCCGGTTGAGACGGCCCATATATGAGCGGCAGTCAATTGGCTACAGCTAGGTACTACCACCAATAATGCTATACAGGGTGAATTTTTCAAGTGTGCGTGGATGGCCAAATCCGAAACTATGAGGAATAGCGGAAAGTACTCAAAGGAGTCTCGGTGCCGATTTTGATGAAAACTAAAACTGTTTTGATGAAAACTAAAAAAAAAAAAGGAATCGAACTAATTGATTAAAAAAAAAACACGTACTGTATTATTACACCATTCGATAGTGTTGCTGATATGGAACGAATTCTGGGAAGTAATGACATACGTTAAATTTAAGGAAAGAGCTCATTTTAAACAAAATACTATTTTATTTCTCTTAAGTTATCTACCTATTAAACCTAAACTGATTAATTGTTAAAAATGATTGAAAATTTGTAATTAGAACATAATGTTGTAAAGGTGACTGCGCTGCGAGTGTAAATTTAAAAATAATGCATAAATTCGAACAAGGTAAAGGTAATGTACGTATGATTTATTAATGACAACTTGAAAATATGGAGCAGTTTACTAAGGTCCAACACTTTCGTCAAGTTTTCCGTATGTCATTACCCAGAATTCGTTCATTATCAGCGACACAATCGAATGGTATAATAATACAGTGTGTGTTTTTTTTTTCAAATCAACTACATAGTTCGGTTCCTGGCCACGAATATTATTTTTTCAAAAATCCAATAATGCTGTTTTAATTATCATCAAAATCGGCCCCGAGACTCCTTTGAGTACTTTTGGCTATTTCTCAATAGTTTCGGATTTGGCCATCCACGCAGACTTGAAAAATTCACCCTGTATTATTCCTCTCTCTATCTGAATAACCTACACCCCCATTTTCCAGAACGTCTATTATAGATGCTAATTGAAGAAGCGCAGTAGTAAACGTAGCAATAATAGATCGAGCATCGCGCCGCGTCGATCCGCGCACTAACAAATTCACCTTTGTCCGTAGTTCCCAGACGGTGTCGTTTGAATAGAGCGCCGTGGTGGGTGGGACAAGGCTGGAGATATCGGCAAATATAAACATAATCAAAGTCATAAATCATTTTTTTAAAGTTCACAAAACATAATTACCTATATAATAATACTTTTATCGCACATTGCTTTAACTACACTTACACTAGGCTCCGGGTCTGTATCTCAGAGATCAAAACAAATTAAAAAAGTTATTTTTGCGACAGGTTCAACACTAATAATAAGAAATTAAAGTAATAATAATAGGTAAGAAGTAGACTTATGTCATTCCCATACATTGAAGCGTAACGATTTGTATAAATGCTTGTAGACAAATTCGCTTGTCTATGTAACGCTAAAATATTGTTGACGATTAATAAGTGCTTTCTCTAGCTGGAATAAAAAACGTTAACTTTTTGACTAAAGGTTGGAGTTCGATGCAAGCGGCAGACGGCCGACGTCAGTTTCATACAAATTGTCGCAATGACATGTGCCGCGACGGCACGACGTCATTCAATTTTTATGAGATCGACTGACGTCGGCCGTCTGCCGCTTGCATCGAACTCCTACCTTTAGGCCGCAAACACACGAGCGGCACTTGCTGTCGACAGAGATAACTGCAGCCCTCGACACTGGTTAACGCTAGCCATCGGTCGGCTCGATAGCGGCTGCTACTGACGTTGTTCAGTTCGCTAGCCGTCGACATGTCGACAGCTACTGCCGACCAGTGCCGGCAGCTGCGGTTGGTTGTGTCGACGACAAAGTGCCGCTCATGTGTTGGAGGGCTTATGCTTACTAGTTGGAAGGGTTACCATCTCTACGATCATCTCTACGATCTCTCATACCTCGCACCGCATAAAACAGCAAAGTTCATCAGTGTCTGCCGGTAACGACATTACTGAACTCAATCAGGCTCCATTGACGACACGACGTAAGCCCAACTCAATTACCTCACATTATTCTCGACTTACCTCCACGATTTCAGCACATAGACACTACGGGGGTGTAATTAATTTAAAATCATTTGCGCTGTCATTTGAAGTTGCGAGCTTGCTTGATTTCAGGCCTTTTGAGTTAGCAATAGTTCTGAGTTTCAGGATGTGTGATATAAATGAAGGCACCTTCTAGTTAGAAGCGCTGCAGTGGCGCCACTGTGGCGCGGCATCCGCGACTCTAGCATGTTTTTTTAAATATAAAAGCAACTGCAGTTTATCTTAGAAAGCATAATTTATTTTAAGATTCAGCAATGGGTGCCTCAATGTATAATCTTCTTACAACTTCTCCTATCTTTCTCTTGATTAAATTCGTGCGGGTTCCAAGACAACTTAGCTTTTTCCCGGGACTCGTCGAGGGTCAAGCCTTGGCGTCATCGTTGGACACCATTTTGATCCTGGCTGACTGGAGTAACAATGGTAGGAGTGTGTGGAGGGCCTAGTCCCAAAAAAATGGATGGCTCATATCTATTCTGGTCTAGTAATTGCATACTTCTTCGTAGCTAGGCTCAATGCAGAGCGGCTGTTGTCATCATATGGAGCTACCATGGGCAGATGTTGCTCGCCTCACGATATCTCGTTGTCTCTATTGGTGCTTATGGCACACAAGATTTAATCCGAAGATTTGATCTAAGTTTACATCTTTTGCCAATGAAAAGGACATTGACAATCTATGTATAGATGTTGGACCAAGTGCTGCCCAGAATGAACACATAGTGCATTTTGTTCCATACGTCAATACTAACCTATAAACTGAAGCGCTCCAAATTCTGTTCCGGGAGTCAAGAGAAAAACAAGTTTTTCGATGTGAATTATGTATGGAAAAAATGAACTTGAAACAAAAAATGGACTATTTGTTTATTATTATTGATATTAAACTAAGGGGAGAAAAGGGGAGGCCTTTGTCCAGCAGTGGGACAGTCAATAGAATAAATATAAAAAAAAAAACTTGACTAAAAGCTACCAAAAACCATTAAAAAATCCCAGGGGTTTTTTTTTTTTTTTTGTTAAGTAAATTGATCTAGAAAATCATTTGGAAACACTCCCATGTCTGGCCAGCACTTGGTCCAAACCCTGTCAATCCCCTTTCCTCACGATATTCTTCTACACCAAGTTAGTTTCCAATTATGGTTCCAGAATCGAATCTGCAATTACATATTTCGATAACCCCTCCAAAACTGAACGCATAATTTGCTATTTATTACACAGAAACATCGTTCTCACCAAACAATCTGTGCTGAAACTCCACCTTACAAGCCCTGAATAATTCAGGGACCACTAAATAGAGATACATAGTTAATATTCAAAGGGTTGGGGACAATATTTTGGCAGCAAATAGTAGGAAGGGCCGCGTGCAAAGGGAATGCGTGATTCGGAATGTCGAGAGGGTTGCCGGTTATGTGATTAGGGAAATACCTGGATTGTAAGGGTCAGAACATCAGAATTTAAGTCAGGTTATTGTGTAATGGGGCTGACGATATTGTAATACCGGGATTACAATTGTGTTTCCTGTATTCAAATAAATAAATAAGTAATATTAGCCCTTTTAAAGTTCCACTCCGGGGCACGGGCCTCCCCTCAATGCGAAGAGTCAGGTTATAATTCACCACGCTGGCCCAGTGCGGCTTGGTCATGGACCAATTACTAAGGGGACTGGCCCTAAGCAACTCGGCCAAGTGGTCGGCCTAGTACTAACATCGACATAAAACGAAGCGAGTAGGTCAACTATTTACCGGTAGATAGAACAATGAAAATGAAAAAACAATGACCACGTTTTTTTTTCATACATACATCTAATAAGGGCACCTCTTTCATTAGTCTTTACTCTGTGGGCTTGGTGGATTTTACTTGTCTTTTGAAAATCTCTTGGATTTTCTAAGATATGCAAGTTTCCTTTGACTTTGCTCTATCATTCAGCAATATAAATAAAATGTTAACTAATTTCCGCCTAATTTATAGACTGTAGCCTAGGGGTGAACAGGTTGGGCTAACAATCAGAAGGTCCCAGGTTCGATCCCCGGTGGGGCATGCACCAATGGATGAATTTTCATCTATGTGCATAATTTACAGTTCGCTGACGGTGAGGGAAAACATCGTAAGGAAACCTGCCTATCTCTCGGGATTAGGTAATAGTCATTTCCTGTGTACACGGCGGCGTCAAGGTTCACCACCTGTCACGTTGGGTTCTGACTATCTGGCAGAGTTGGGCAAAATTTAATTGCGACTAATTAATTGCAAATTGCAGTTGATGTCACAATTACGATTAATTGAGATTTGTTCGTGATTGACAAACAAATCAAAATTAATTGTTAATTGTGACACCACATGCAATTAGTAATTAATTAATTGCAATTAAATTTTGCCCAACTCTGCTATCTGGTGAAACGTGGGTTTTGAGTTGGTTAATACCTCCACAATGTGGTGTTTGGCCACTCAAGCCTCTGACTACCCCCGAATGGGGATAAAAGTCGTGACGCTACATTTCATTTATAGAGATTTTTAGCCAGTTTACAATGGTTTTACTAAGCAGTTTATTTTTAAGACCACTGTAAGTCCATTATAACTTTATATACCATTGTTAAAATACGTTATGACTATAAATGAATGTCACATTGTCACGAATTTAAAATAAAAATAAATAATATTTGTTTAGTAAAATGTAATATTCATTTCGCAAAGCCAAATAATAATCTATTCGTAATGCATGAGCAATACAAAAGGGCTGGCTCACACGAAGGTAACTTAGTTACGGTGGCCCTCATCAGGACTAATCAGCGGTATACACGGTTTGAATACGTTATACAAACCCAATAGAACGTAATGAAAGGTTGGAGGATAATCTGTAGCTATACAAAAGCTCTACTATCTGTTCATACGTTGGCCAGTCACTAGTTGTTAGCTTCGACTTAAACAAAATTTCCTCGTTCCTTCCACTCGACACCACCAAAACGACACCATCGGTGGTGTCGTTTGGAATCTCTAGTCCATACGACACCACCCTAGTGATGTCCAGAAACGCGTGTTTTTGACAAACAGCTCCCAGTTCATTAAAATAAATAAATAAATATCAGACAACATCACATACATTGATCCGACCCCAAAGTGGAAGTGTTTTGAAGGTGGTAGAGCCAAGCTGTAGCCAATTGACTGCAGCTCATAAACGGGCTGGCTCGACCGGGGTAGTACCACCCTCTCACAGAAGATCGGCGTAAAGCAGCTATTTCAGCTGCGTTTCGTACGATGAGTGAGAGAACCGTAAGCCCACCCCCCCTCCCCCTCCCTCCATCCCACTCCCCTTCAGGTCGGCAATGTGCGAGCAATACCTTTGGTATTGTAAGCATCTATAGGCTACGGTAACTGCTTAACATCAGGCGGGCCGTACGCTTTATTGCCACCGCAGTCCTATAAAAAAAAAAAAAAAAAAAAAAAAAGTTATTATTTCAAGTTATCTATAGTTTAACGATAATTAATAAAACAGAGTTTATGAAATAAATATAAACTAAACTAACAGATAAGCTAAGCGACTGTAGCCTAGGGGTGAACAGGTTGGGCTAACAATCAGAAGGTCCCAGGTTCGATCCCCGGTGGGGCATGCACCAATGGATGAATTTTCATCTATGTGCATAATTTACAGTTCGCTAACGGTGAGGGAAAACATCGTGAGGAAACCCACCTATCCCTCGGGATTAGGTAATAGTCAGTTCCTGTATACACGGCGACACGGTTCACCACCTGTCACGTTGGGTTCTGACTATTAGTGAAACGTGGGCTTTGAGTTGGTTAATACCTCCACAATGTGGTGGTGTACGGCCACTCAAGCCTCTGACTACCCCCGAACGGGGATAAAAGTCGTGACGTTACATTACATTTTTTTACAAACTAACAGATAAATATAAACTTTATCAAATGACATACCTCATTAATGAAACTGCTTGAACTTAATTGGAGTTTTCATATCAACAACTTTGTATGTAGGTAACCTCACTAATAGTCGGTGGTGTCGTATGGACTAGAGATTCCATACGACACTATCGATAAATCCAGCGGTGTACTGGGTATTACAGAGTCGGAACATGATACCGAACTCCGTACATATACTCTACATTACAATATATACATCGACGTCCGGACTGTTGTATACGTTGATGCAGATCTACTGAGTGGCTAGAGATGTTGACAATCAACGCAATTTGGAGCTTACTCTATAAACAAGGAACTAACTACACAATATAAAAGTTTTCTACGGCCATCAACGTGTGTCACTCATGATTGACTAGAAATTGGCAGTAGAGTATTTTACCAGCGATTAAGACTGTAAAGAATAGCGGAAGAGTGGTTTCTACAAAATTATACAACTATTTGCTTCAACAGGTCGACAAAATTTAAACTATATAAAGTATCAGAACTCTACACTACAATGAAATAATAAGTACTTTCTGCACGTCTCAGGTTCCTACCTATAATCCTATCTACCTATTCAAATATCAACCCGTGAAACCTACCTAACGCGCGTTAATATTATACCGAAAGATCCCTACTTCGCGTTTATTTAACGAGTGTCGAAAGGTTTGTCATATTCATGACAGATAAAGTTATTTAATTAAAGTCGTCGATTCAATTAATTACTCATGTTGTCCGTTAGTCGTCATACATATAAATAGACATAACAATATTAAAAGATCTAAAACAAACTCCTGTGGAATTGAACATAGTACACAGCCAAAGAAATATTTATGTAGAGACCCGTAGAAAAGCGCCGCAGTTGTCGGTGATCATTTGTAGATACTGTAGGGATTAAACATCACACATGGCGAAAGCAATAAAACTAGGTCATGCAATCCGTCCGTCAGCGATCACCTCCTATAAAACCCGTCGAATAAATATACACGATGCAATGTAATAACATTATAGTTTCATCAGTTTATTGAAGTAATGAGTCTTAAGGACTTAACATAATCGAATTTATTCTACCACATACAATGAAACTATAACGCTAATTCTCTTATAGACTAATCTCACCAATACACAGCATCACCTGTACCTCGTTCGCACTCCACTCTCGAATTTAGGCAAACCCGCACTTGCCTTTCTTATACGGATTTTTACGTACGCGCGCGGACATATTTATTTTATAGATAGGATACATATAAGATACATAGATACACATATAAATTAAATGAATATACATAGATTTGTAGTTATTGGAAGAACAAAACAACGTAGTCCATTCTCGATGCTCTGGCGACGTGGGCTACTTATACCGTCTGTAGTCAGAGAATAAGTCTAGACTTACAGGCATGAGACCTAGATCTAGCGATAAATGATGATCTGACCTCCCAACTCTCCTTATAGTCAGAACCTACTGGCAGATGAACAACGTGCCCCGACAAAACCAACAATCTAGACCGACCTTAGCAAAGCCTAAACAAGATAAAATTTATTCTACCATGCCTCGCGATTATCGATATTAAAACCATACATTCTTCACCTCTCCTAAGACAAGGCCTTGTGCATACATCTGATTGTTTAAAGACGTTTGTTCGTCCAAACAAAGGGGTTATTATTTAGGTATTGAATTAATTTAATAAATTAACTACAGTGCCAGAAGGGCCAAAATGTCAGTTCCGACTCCGGAATTCGTCACCGACTATATAATTATTTTTGTTTTGAATGTCTTCGTGTCTGTCGATGAGGAGTTGAACAATATCCGTGCTCGTAAATCTATTTACCCTTCATTCGTGGAGCACATCTTTCGAAAACGGAGTATCGACAAAAGAATTCGAATACCAGGCCTCTAGTAACGGCTCCAAGTATCCGGGAATAGGCAGCTCATCAGATATCACAAACCTCCTCCGAACTCACGAAGGTGTATACCTAGTGCATGTCAGATAGTGAGCAAATCTCTTCTGTGATTGCTTGTGCAGAGTCTAGTGTTCGGTGCCTGACGCTTTCAGTTTCCGCCCCGATAGTCGGGCAACGGAGGCCATCGCACAGTGTCAGCTAATGTATGTTCTATGTACACGAATTTGTCAACACTGGAGCTTGAATCACAATCAGAGTCGAATTCAAACGCAATGACTAACTTTTCTAATAGAGCAACGCGAATGACTCGTACATTGTTCTGCAAGGCAACAGCGTGGTTTATTGTCCCTAATTTAGTCCAATAGGTTAAAATAGCAAAACAATCATGCGATTGCCTAAACAAATATAGATTTTTGTTGTATTCGCATCCATCTCCAAACATTCCACCTAATATCTCTGCCATCTCCAGCCTTCCCTGAAATGTAAAGACTCCTAACAACACCACGAATGTCAGACGTAATAGCGGATATATCAACGACCTCAGACAAACATGATGTAAACTCCAAGATTACCTTACCTTACAACGTTTCGCTTTCAACACTCACAAATAAACACGATTTATATATATACGATAATTAATCACATAAATATCACCACGCGTAAACTAATCACGAACCGCACGTCGTGGTCAACTTGAATAGGTCCAAGATTTGTCCCGACTAACCGCTCAAATCACGCGCAATTCCAACCAACTCTCCCGCGCAATCTCAACTAAAACTCCCGATTCGCGCACTCGCACCCGTCTCAAAGGATTTCTCCCGAGAATCAATACGACTGCCTGAAGTCCCGAAACTTCAAGTCAAGTCAAACTAAAATGCCAAAAAGCCAAAAAGCCAAAAAGAGCCAAAAAAAGAGCCCCGCTCCGTCCTGTATTTTTGTTTATATACTCCCACGCTAGTCATCCCCAGACGTTCTGAATACTCACACCTCCTTCCAAAATAAGTCTCACATTCATACCTTTAATTTTGTCCAGAAACACTCTTATAACTATGTTTCTAGGGATTATAATTAAGTGTCCCAGTTTTGTGTGGCAAAGTGCATAAGCCACGCCCACACATCCCATTCTTTTTGTTCGCAATTTTGAGTGTTTTGGTCAAGTGTTCATAATTCTCTTTTACGTATGACAGGTTTGAATTTGTTAAGTAAAATTTATTGTGAGAAATCTAAGTGGTGTTGAAGTCGAGACATCGTAAATATCCTCACATACGACAGGTTAAATTTTAAAAGTTCTAGCAAAAACTTCTGTTATCAAGTTATGATAAAACTGAAAGTAATATGCTAATATACCAAATCATAGGTTAACTCTAAGCATTTGAGTTGAAATTCGTATGCATGGGATTATTCGTTTCCCATAGCTTTACCAAAACATTGTTATCGGAGTTCTTTTAAAATGCCAATATAAGAGTCTGAAATTTAATGTTATGTTCCAGAACTACTTGAAATAATTATTTATCGTTAAAACAGTTATGGCGAAGCGTGTGAAGTTCAACTGTTAAAACATTTTAATCTTGTAGCTTGGAATCCTATGTAGTCGTTTCAGACAAAAGTCGCATTACCTAATTTATTTAGGTATTTAGGTCGTGTTTAGGTCGCCTGCAGTATGAACTGTCACAGTAACCTCACTAATAGTCGGTGGTGTCGTATGGACTAGAGATTCCATACGACACCACCGGTGGTGTCGTTTTGGTGGTGTCGAGTGGAAGGAACGAATATCCTTGGGTGTAATACGTACCATACTCATGATACAGCTACCTGGAACATGGTAGAGCATG
The DNA here is from genome assembly GCA_947859195.1 of Drymonia ruficornis. Taxonomy (NCBI): domain Eukaryota; kingdom Metazoa; phylum Arthropoda; class Insecta; order Lepidoptera; family Notodontidae; genus Drymonia; species Drymonia ruficornis. The sequence continues at coordinate 2,348,517 of OX401923.1, forward strand.
GTAAAGTCATGGTAGAGACTAGTATATTTAATCTTACTATATATATTTTAGCACAGTGAAAAGATATTCATTTTTACTGTCAATAATTAAATCCCGCATTTAAGGGCCTCCGTAGACTAGCTACTTTTAGCATCGGCGACCGGCGATTTTGTGACGTATCGATGCTGCGTCGCGTTTCTTCGAGCGCGAACGAGCGAGACGCAGCATCAAAATCGCCGATCGCCGATGCTAAAAGTAGCTAGTCTGCGGAGGCCCTAAGTTATAATGTTAAGTTAACATCGCTATGATATCAATATAACTTTATTTTGATCCTGTATGACATAAAATAAAATAAGTACCTACTTAGCTACTTATTTTTTTTTATTAATAATAATAATATCCTGGGACATTTTTTACACACGGCTACCTGATCCCAAACTAAGCAGAGCTTATACTATGGAAATCAGATAACTGATATTACTACATATACTACTTTTTTATTTGTAAATACATACTTAATATACATATACACCCAGACTCGGGACATATGTTCATGCACACAAATGTATGTCCCGGGTAGGAATCGAACCTACGACCTGCAGCGTGAAAGGCGCCATCACGCCAACCACGCCAACGGCTAATATTAATAGCTTCTTTCCATTGGTTCAGACCACAGAGTAAAGACTAAAGAAAGAGGTGCCCTTATTAGATATATGTATGAAAAAAAAAACGTGGTCATTGTTTTTTCATTTTCATTGTTCTATCTACCGGTAAATAGTTGAACTACTCGCTTCGTTTTGTGTCGATGTTAGTACTAGGCCGACCACTCGGCCGACTTGCTTAGTGCCAGTCCCCTTAGTAATTGGTCCATGGTTCAGACCGTATCTGATTTTCAAATCATTTCCCTCATTTTCCACCCGCCTCCGTCTTTCAACGTGTTGAAAGGAGTATGACTACCAGAATTCTTTGATTATCACAACCCTCAGTCCATAGAGAAAATTTCGCGCCCTCAAATGCAGTAATGGGGTGTCATGAGGGGTGTAATTTACAGAATTCTCCCGTTCATTGTAAGATGATTTCGTTTTAGAGGGATTATTGTGACTTGCTTCAGGTTTAGATATGTTATATAATGATAAGGTACCATGCTAAGCTAAGGGGGCGTCCATAAATTACGTGAGGCATTTAGGGGGGGAGGGGGTCGAGCAAAATCTCACCAAATATTACGTAATTTATTTTTACCTCAAGAAACAGTGTAAAATTGCAAAAAAACTGGGTTAAATTAAGTAAAACATGTTTTCCCTCTAGAATATAGCTTTTGAAAAATCTCATGTGAGATTAGAGGGGAGGGAGGGGGTCGAGCAAAATCTCACGAAATCTCACCAAGGTGGGAGGGGGAGTCGAAAATTCTCAAAAATCACCTCACGTAATTTATGGACGTCCCCTAAGCTATTAAGTATTGCTCTAGTCATATTTAAATCATTTTGCTCTATGTCACACACAATAAAGGGAGGCAGGCTTATTGGGAATAAAAAATAACACTTACCCCCTTATTCATAGAGATTTTAGCTAGTTTACAATGGGTTTTAAAAGCATTGTAAGGAACAAATGTGTTCTGTAAGTCCACTGCAAGTTGATCATAACTTTCTATGAATAAGGGGGTAAGTCTTGTAGAAGTACTGGCCTATTATAGTCTGGGCTCTATATTCCTTAATCCTGAGCGTTTTGAAGCTGGACTGTTTACCTAAGTAGGTGCCTACATTATTTTTGTGGTAATTTGTGGTCAAGGAAGCATTTTGTGTTTTGGTTTTAATGTATAAAAAGTGGTTTATGCTAGTTTATGTTTATGTTTATATTTAGTGGTTTATGTTAGTTTAAAAGCAGTGGTAGCCGATTGGTTAAGCACGCGTCTTGCGGGCTTAAGGTCATGGGTTCAAACCCTGGCTCACACCTCTGGATTTTTCGAAATCTATGTGTGAATCATAACTTTAATATGATTATCACTTGCTTACGGTGAATGAAAACATACATGGAGGAAACCTGCATGTCTTTAGACATGTGAAATCCACCAACCCGCACTGGGCCAGCGTGGTGGATTATGGCCTAAATCCCCCTCGCATTAAGGAGAGGCCCGTGCCCAACAGTGGGACGTTAAAAGGGCTAAATTATTATTATTATGCTAGTTTAAGCAATGTTTTCGCCAAAGCTTGGCAATCAAGCGGCCTGAACCAATGCCCAAATTTCCATTTCATTAATCCATTCAATCCGCGATCTGTCATCAAACAAAATGGCGCGCGCGCCCAATAATTCACGAGTGACAGTGGAAAACAAATAAAAATCAATTAAATGTCAAAAAATTCGTTAGTTCCACTTTTATTTAACCAACCGCAACGAAACGAACAGTTGTGTAATTGTTTTCCATTGCGCAGTAATTGACTTGTGGTGACTGTCGATAAATGTTTTTACATTTAATCGTTCGAAATCCGGGGGCGAAAATTTTTGTCCAAGCCCGACGCTTTTTGCATCACTGTGCGAGCTTGATTGTTTTAACTTCAGCGTGATTAATGAGATCGTGTTTTCCAATTCGATCAAATTGTTTGTTTTCGCAATTCGAAAAGCACAAGTGGAAATTATTGCGCTTTTCCCATTACCTATCAGTGTTTAAAATCGGTTGTTTAATTAAATATTCAGTAAATTCAATTCCGCAGCTGTAAATTGCTGTCTATTGAAATTTTATAATTACTATTTTCCAAACTTTTATTTGATATTACATTCGATTTTTCACGTATTAATACCTTACTAATCGTTCAAAAAACTTGTCTACTTATTTGTAAAACGTCAAATTTATTTTTTCCCCAACGCAAGACTCTCGAACCACTGTGCAATGTTTAACACACTCCATATAAGTAAGAACAGATGTTACCGGGCGGCCATTGTCTCCTGGCTATAAATCCCATAGTTTCTGTCCGGCGCCGACATTGTTAAGTTATAGATGGTTCTCAAAGCCTTTTGGTCTTCGGAATAATGCATTTACTAAATTAGGACATCCGTGTTCCAGATATTTGTTCCTAGTTAAGCATAGCGAAGTTATCGCAGTGGTTCGATCGAGTGGTCACCCTCTTTTTTTTATAGGACTGCGGTGGAATAAAAGCGTACGGCTCGCCTGATGTTAAGCAGTTACCGTAGCCTATAGATGCTTGCAATACCAAAGGCATTGCTCGCACATTACCGACTGGGAGTGGAATGGAGGGAGGGGAAGGGGGGGGGGGGTTGGGCTTTCGGCTCTCTCACTCATCGTCCGAAATGCAGCTGTTTTACGCCGATCTTCTGTGAGAGGGTGGTACTACCTCGGTCGAGCTAGCCAGTATATGAGGTACAGTCAATTGGTTTCGGCTCTTTGCTCTTCTTTGCGTTAGAAACCTTTCATATTGAGCTAATAATTTTATAACGATTCAGTAACCTTTCGGGGAACTCGGACATGATGATGTAGATTAGAAACTTTCTATGCACTTTTCCATATGAGATCCTCTCAAGCTAAGACTCAAAGGTTTTAAGAATCTAAACCTGCCTACCAAGATTCAATCGATTAGACAAGATGATGAGAATCGCGAAGCTTAGAAAACTTTACAAGCTTTGAAAGTAAGTTGACACCAAAAATGTCTGACTTTCTGCCCAACGACATTTAAATTCAAAGAATATAATAAACTCTCAAATTCTCTTTTATCATCTAAAACATTGCCTCTCCTTTTCATCGTAAGGAAGCCGTGCAAAAAATACACGAGACGTCTTTTAAAGCAATGAATGGGCGCCGAGAAATGAGCGCGCCTCTGAAGGAGGACGGCACCTAAGAAAATGGCGTCAGGAAGACTTGGCAAATAGAAAAAAACTTAATGTTTGCTTGGCCGCGTCCCCACTAGTAGATAAGGGTAAAGGATGTATTTTATATTCCCGTTTTTATATTTGCATCTTGTGTTCATTTAACGTGATATATTCTGAATTGCTGAAAGAATTGCGTGGCCAAAAAGCTTAGGGGCGATGTTTTTAAATGAAATTAAATGTAACGTTACGACGTTTATCCCCATTCGGGGGTAGTCAGAGGCTTGAGTGGCCATACATCACCACATTGTGGAGGTATTAACCAACTCAAAGCCCAAGTTTCACCAGATAGTCAGAACCCAACGTGACAGGTGGTGAACCTTGTCGCCGTGTATACAGGAACTATTACCTAATTCCGAGGGATAGGTAGGTTTCCTTACGATGTTTTCCCTCACCGTCAGCGAACTGTAAATTATGCACATAGATTAAAATTCATCCATTGGTGCATGCCCCACCGGGGATCGAACCTGGGACCTTCTGACCCCTAGGCTACAGTCGCTCTAAGTTTTAAAATACTTCCCAAATAGTCTTTGTTATGAGAATAATTACGCCTATATTCTCTAAAGCAATAGGCAGAGGCACTGCAGTTGACTCACATTTTTCAGATGGTATCATGGTTCTAAGACAACCACTTGGCTCAGTGGTTCGAGCGTAGGTCCCTCGGCTCAATGTATCGGGTGGTTGCGGGTTTGATACCCGCCAGAGGCTAATTTCAGAAACGGCTTTTTCGTTATTTACCCGACTACGGCGGAGGGTTATGATTTTGACCGGTATGTATGTATGTATGTATGTGCATCTGTTCCCACCTAACTTCCAAACTACTTGTCGTAATTTGACAAATGAAGTCGTTAGAAGCGGCTTAATGGCGCGCTGGTTATAGGCTATGTGACGTCACATAATATTGCATATGGCGCCCTCTAGAGGACATAATGTCATGACCTAAAAAAAAAACATTTTTTGATAAAACCGTGTGGGGTATCAAATGAAAGAGCTTGATAAGCACATTTCAAAAAAATATATATTGTTACCTATAACTCTAAAATAATTAAATAAAAAGTAAGTTTAAAAACTAAAACCCGACTATTGAAAAATCGCGCTCAAAAAAGTATGAAACAAGAAAATATTCTTATCTGGAGGATAGCCGTGGTCCGTGTAGGTCCTTTAGGGCAAAATGGCATATGACCACGGACCACGGCTATCCTCTAGGTGAGAATATTTTCTTGTTTCATACTTTTTTGAGCGCGATTTTTCAGTAGTCGGGTTTTAGTTTTTAAACTTACTTTTTTCCCAGAAGGGCTAGACGAAGTGGCTGACGTCTACAAGCGTTCCTTCATAACGCCACGCTTCATGTTTGGAAATGACATAAGTCACGTGATCTACATAGCAACTTGTTGTTGATCTACATAGCGACGTTTGACATTTCCATACATTGTCAAATCTATTCTATTCTATTCGATTAGCATTCATGCCACTTGGCTAGGGGGTTGGTCTGGGTGTCAATACTCTTTCAAGGAAGCTCCTTGTCAGGGTAATTTTGATATGATTTTCATTTCGTTCAATTCCTCCTTTCATAACACTTAAGACCATTTTATTGTTTGCTGTGAGTTGTATAAATCATTTTAGAATAGCCATAGCTTCCCGAGTTCCGAATAAATTCATTATGCGGAGACAATCATGATGAGTCGCATACCAATTAATTGCTCGTGAAAGTCAACGCTTTGGTTTCTGTTTGTGTACAGACCTGGAGTTACAGGAACTTGGAGCAACCAAAACACACTGTATTAAAATAAGCATTATGGCGATTTTAAAAAATAAAATCCCTAAACCGAAGAGCATGTATGAAGGGAATAATGAAAGTGGACGAAGCGAAACAAGTATGTAAGGATTGTAGCAAGTGGAAAGAAGTGGTCTCCGCCTACCCCCTCCGGGAAGCAGGCGTGATTATATGTATGTATGTATGTAAAAAATAAAACGTTTTATCTACAATCAATTTAAAAAAGACAAGCCCGCTGAGTTTGCCAGATATTCGCAGTCGAGATTTTTTTATAGGACTGCGGTGGAAAAAAGCTTACGGCCCGCCTGATGTTAAGCAGTTACCGTAGCCTATAGATGCTTACAATACCAAAGGCATTGCTCGCACATTGCCGACCTGAAGGGGAGTGGGATGGAGGGAGGGGGAGGGGGGGTGGGCTTCCGGCTCTCTCACTCATCGTACGAAACGCAGCTGTAATAGCTGCTTCACGCCGGTCTTCTGTGAGAGAGTGGTACTACCCCGGTCGAGCTAGTCCGTTTATGAGCTGCAGTCAAATGGCTACAGCCTGGCTCTATCAAGTTGAATGCGGTCTCGTTTCTGATCCGGAGTTAAAATTAAGTAAAAATGTAAACGTAATGTACCCCTAAGGGGGTAAAATAGGGGATGATTCGGGTACGCCATTATTAGGAGTTAAACATCCATCCTCCCAAACTCCTAAAGTCATAACCAAGAAAGAAAGAGTCCATGGACACAGTACGACACAGTCGTTCGAGGAAAATAATAAGGAAAATGTCGGTAATGCCAATATAGCTCTATTGGTAAATAAAACGTATCAAAATGCCTTAAACTTAATAATAATAATACCCTGGGACATTTTTACACACGGCTACCTGATCCCAAACTAAGCAGAGCTTGTACTATGGAAATCAGATAACTGATATACTACATATACCACTTTTTTTATTTGTAAATACATACTTAATATACAACACCCAGACTCGGGACATACAGACATGTTCATGCACACATATGCATGTCCCGGGTAGGAATCGGACCTACGACCTGCAGCGTGAAAGGCGCCATCACGCCAACCACGCCAACGGGCCCGTCAAACTTGATTGTGGAATGGCGAATTCGGTAACAGATATGTGAATGTCGCTGCATGTAGTGGTGTGCTGAGCACAAGTCTAGTGATTACAATAATAGAGGGTACCATATATGCAAATTTTTGGTTACTATCCTACGTGTCCCTCTGCTGGGCAAAGGTCTCCCCCACAACTCTCCACTTTTATCTGTCATTGGCCATTTCTGGCCAGTTGTTACGAAATGCATCCAGATTCGTCACGCCAACGTTTCCTGGGCTTGCCACGGCGATTACGCCGATTTTCAGGCACCCAGAGCGTGACGACTTTTGTCTATCTCTCCGGGTTCATTCAACAGGGTTATTGGTAAAACACTAACAACCTTGCAGGGGCATATTACTGCCATCAAAAAAACAACTTTTGTTCTATGACTTTTAACAAAACAAAAAAATTTATACAAAAAAAACACACTCTAAAATGTATATGAGAAAAACATTTTTTTTCATACATTTTTGAAAAATATTTTTTGATAATTTTTTTTTGTTTTGTAAAAAGTCGTAGAACAAAAGCTGTTGTTTTTCATGTCAGTAATATGCCCTTACAAGGTTGTTAGTGTTTTACCAATAACCCTGTATAAAGCTATAATTTGCTATAATAACAAAAACAAAAAAGAAAATCTCCATCGAAATACTTCCAACTCCATCCAAAAAATTCAAATATCTGTACACATACCACCATTCCCGTTTAAACCTTCGCTAGTTAAGCGAAGTATTCCGAAAACATGACAGAGTTTGATCGCCCCAATGTGCCGCTCCCAGGATGGGCTATTAGCGAAATTCCACAAAAGTTGTCTAAACTTTATAACGAAATACATAACGGCTGGATGCTGTGATGCGGGAGACGGGGAATGTTTTCTCTTCATTCAATGTTTCGAGCGTAAAGTTAATAGACATTTTATTTAATTAAACAAAATATTGATGTTATTTTTATTAGCTATGTCCGCGACTACGTACGCGTGAATTTTAGAAAAAGTTTACCGCGTTTAACTCCGCGTGGAATTTAATGGGTTGTTTTATTTTTTACGCGAAACTCTAATTATTTTTCGAAAACTTTTAAAAAAAGAAGCCTAAATACTCCTTATAACATCAGCTATCTGCTAGTGAAAGTCTTATCAAAATCGGTTCAGCCGTTTCAGAGATTACCTGAAACAAACATCCCCACAGACTGACAGACAGGCAGACAGATCGACAGACAGACAAAAAAAATGTGTTTTTTTATTAGTAACGTAGGTATATACTTTCATAGGCATTTAATAAAAAGCTGTTATTTTTATATAACAAACGGACACTTCAATTTTATTTATTTGTATAGAAGATGATTTTTTTTTTTTTTTTTATAGGACTGCGGTGGCAAAAAAGCGTACGGCCCGCCTGATGTTAAGCAGTTACCGTAGTCTATAGATGCTTGCAATACCAAAGGCATTGCTCGCACATTGCCGACCTGAAGGGGAATGGGATGGAGGGAGGGGGAGGGGAGGTGGGCTTTCGGCTCTCTCACTCATCGTACGAAACGCAGCTGTAATAGCTGCTTTACGCCGATCTTCTGTGAGAGGGTGGTACTACCCCGGTCGAGCCAGCCCGTTTATGAGCTGCAGTCAATTGGCTACAGCTTGGCTCTACCACCTTAAAAATGATTTCAGTTGCTGGTGAAGATAAACACTCAGGTTATATACATTTCTTGTTATTTTGAGAATTATTTTCGATCGATTCGTTAACCATTCGTGAAGTAGTCTGAATCATAATAATAATGTAAGCAGGTACTATCATAGAGTCCTTCAAAATATTGCCAACCATTACAAAGTCCCCTGCATGGACCAATTACTAAGGGGACTGGGTCTAAGCAACTCGGCCGAGTGGTCGGCCGAGTACTAACATCGACATAAAACGAAGCGAGTAGTTCAGCTATTTACCGGTAGATAGATGCCACGCATCCCGGGAAAATGACCACGCGTTGTTTCATAGAGATATCTACTATATTAGCGGCACACTACGAAGGCCGGTTTGACATGTGGGGGCGGGGGGGGGGGAAGGATGAACCTTATTATAACGGATTTTCTTTCCCCCCCCACATGTCAAACCGGCCATCATAACGTGTCGCTGCTGTAAGAACGTCTCTTCTAATTAAAATCTCTATGGTCCCCTGTATTAATTCCCCAATTCCAGAATACGCATCCACTTCATACAAAGAAATGGTCCCCAAAGATTAAAGCTGGAATTTCTTACTTTGGAGCCGTTTAATTCAATTAGACCGGCGAGTGGTACTCGTGCGGGATGTCTGTGCTCATGTACTTGCCGCTAGGGTCCGTTTTGTGACGGTTTGAGTGCCACGGTAAGGACGGGAGGACGGTGTAGGGCTTTGAGATCTTTTTTTGCGAAAATATCGAAAAAGGTACTTATTATCTTTCTCCATCTTTTGGTGAAAAATAGTACATTGTTACCCAAGGGTGAAAGTAACTTATTTTGGTCCAGAGACGGGGTTTGGCACCCGAGGGTAGCGAGAGCGCTAATAGGTCGAGGGACCAAAATAAATTACCTTAACCCGAGGTAAACACTGTGCTTTTCATTACGAATACAAGGAAAGTAAAAATAAAAACATGAATTAGCTAAAAAAAAATAGTGAACACCTACTTATTCACATACACACACATTTATATACTGACGAAGATTGTGTATTTTGCTTTTTGATATTTTGACACTGTCACTTTGTTTTTTTTTAAATTTGATATTGATGTGATATTCTCCTGTTTTGTTTGAAATCGACGTCAAATTCGTTACTTAAAGCAAATGCGAAATATTCCGCCACCTACATGGCCCGACATAAGTGTCGGTTGAACGCACAATTTGGTCGGGTTATTAAATAAAGAACTTTTTTGTTTGCGCCGGAAACTCGTTACGGTAAACGTGACGACGGAATAGTCACAATACGTTGTTTAACGTTGTTTGTGTCGCTCGTCATACGTTAAAACAAAAACAATTTTGCAGTATTGTCTTCGATAACGATAACAAATGAGCCGAGGGTAATTAAACCAACTACAAATAAAAGAGGAGTACTTTGATATTAGATACTGTATGGCATATGAAGAAAATTAAAAATTAAATTAAAATTCAATTAAATTAATTAATTGAAAATTAAAACATACAATTTTATATGTTAAAAGTCTGTGTAGGTATTAAAATGTTTATTTACACCCAAGAGCTGAATACCTCATGTGGTGATTATTGGTGCTAGAGCCAAGCTGTTGCTGTACCTGTTGTGGGCTGGCTGAACCGGCCGTTTCCACAATTCGCCTCTGGCGGGAATTGAACCCACAACCACCCGATGTAATAAGCCGAGCGGCCAACGCTTAAACCACTGATTGCCTGTACTGATCGGCCTAAACCTAAAAGCTGCTTTTCGTACGATGAGTGAGAGATTCGGAAGCCCAACCATCCTCCCTCCCCTTCCCCTACATTTGTTCCACTCCTGTCATCTACGCACGCACTCTACGTTAGCTGCTTAAAATCAGGCGGGCCGTACGCTTGTTTGCCACCTTAGTAACAAAAAAATTCATCAACGCGATTTGCAATATGTTACGACCACAGAAAATCTCAGCGTCAGGAATCTAATAATAACTCTGCAAAACTCCCATTGTTCAGTGCCATATTCAATTCACTTTGCAGCCAGAATTTTACATTTTCAGACCTTTCAGATGTCACAGTCTAACTAAACATACTTTTAAATTTCATCCAACTGGGTGAATATGAGATTTTTTCAAGGGTATTTTTTAAGCTGTGGCACTGCAATTTTGTTAGGGTTGTAATACTGAGATTTTGAAAGCTTTAATAAGCATAGCCCGCAGCGTTTGTGTTTCAGAGATGAGTATCATTTTGGCCTTTAGAGCTTGTAAATCTGGGTTACCGTAGGTGTTAGGAGGCGTACTTTGATCCGAGCATTTCAGACGAGAATATAGGATTAGAAGAGCCTATAAGTTATCTTTTTAATTAAATATGTACTGAAAGATATCAGAATTTGGTTTGGTCACATTGAGTTATTATTTAAGCAGATAATTATAGTACCTTTGAACATTGCAAGCACTAGTCTTGTGCTCAGCGCTCCACTACAAGCAGTGAAATTCACACATCTGTTATCGCACTCGCAATTCGACAATCAACTTAAAGGATTTTTTTATAAATAAATACCACTCACCATCCACTTACCATCAGGTGAACCGTCTGCCAGTGTGCCATCCTTGGCTATAATATATATATATATATATATATATATATATACAGGGTGTCCCAAAACTTTGCCACATGGAGGGGAAGTACCTTAAATATTGTAGATAGAGAATTTTACTGAATGAAGACTTCATTTTTATTTTTAAAACAATACGAACTGCATTCAAAGATTTTAAATAACTCGCTTGCCACACTCGGGAATCGAACCGGCTAAAATCCGAAAAAATAACATCCTGTACTTTTATGGCATCAATCGATAGGATCATTCACAAGGATCAAATCACTCTAACAAACATGGGAAATGAAATGAAAGGAAAACCGTGATATCTTAACTTATAAGAATTAAAATAAGTGAAAATTAAAATAAGTAACGATTTTATGGGTTTCCTTTCATTTAATATACTATGTTTCTTAAAGAGATTTTATCCTTATGATTGACCCTATCGATTGATGCTATAAAAGTACAGAATTTTATTATTCGGATTTTAGCCGGTTCGATTCCCGAGTGTGGCAAGCGAGTTTTCAAAATGAAAGGAAACCATAAAATCTTCACTTATTTTAATTGAACGAATAAAAAATGGTAAACTAACTAATTTGTTACTCGAACTTAGCTCCATTTTTTGTGGATAGACTTTATCTTTGAATTCATGAATTTATAAGTTTAGATTTCATGGTTTTCCTTTCATTTAATTTACCATGTTTGTTAGAGAGATTTGGTTCTTATCATTGATTCTATCGATTGATGCCATAAAATAACAGGATGTTATTTTTTCGGATTTTAGCCGGTTCGATTCCCGAGTGTGGCAAGCAAGTTTTCAAAAATCTTTGAATGCAGTTCGTATTGTTTTTAAAATAAAAATGAAGTCTTAATTCAGTAAAATTCGCTATCTACAATATTTAAGGTACTTCCCCTCCATGTGGCAAAGTTTTGGGACACCCTGTGTATATATATATATATATATATATATTCACTTCATTCATTTTTTGTCTGGCGATATATATATATATATATATATATATGTTTTGGGACACCCTGTGTATATATATATATATATATATCGACGCTTGAAAGGCAATCCTGACTAAGCGACATATAGGCCGATATTGAGTTATATATACCATTCGAACCGCAAAAATTTTCTACGTCGTTTGGTCTGGGTCCCATAGCTCTACGACGAGTTTTACTGTCGCTTAGTTATAGCGTGATTTCAATCAATTTCACATTTTTGTGCTCACTTAGCGACAAAAAAAATATGATTTTTTGGACTGCCGGCGGTTAGGACATAGACTGTTCTACTGTTTGGCTTTTACTCCTTTTTACTTGTAATGAAAAAAACTTTTAAAATCATTTAGTAGTTTTTACTTACTTAAGCAATTATAACTTATGACGCTTATATATTTTAACCAGGGCTGAAGTACCTTTTATTGATGTGGTTGGATAATTTAACCTGATGTAGTATATTTCCGTAAATTTACTTGTACAATTTTACTTGAAATAAAATAGAAGAATATCGTCGCTTAGATAGTTTTACCTGTATGATATAAACAATGTTTGGTCAGCCTTAGATAATTTTACTTGATAACTTCAAATATTATTGACGGTGGTTAGATAATGTTAGCTGACTTCATGAGATGGTTGTGACTGTCGCTTAGATATTTTTACCTGAACGCAACATATATTTTTGTTAGTCGCTTATAACTTCACTTGTCCGAATGGCGTCGCTTAAGTATGCGCGTGACCTCGCGTAATACGTATCGGCAGGTCGACGTTTGGACGCGAGGTGTCGTTTACGGTGGACGTGCGACACGGATTTTTATAATTTTGCAGCGCAATTCGCTTAGTAATGGTGAGAATCCAATCAAATTACTTCAAAACAGCATTTTGTTTAACATTATTTTTTACTTACTTATTTTAAAACAACTTCATGTAAGTATATTTTTAGTTTGTTTAAAAGTTGATTATAGAAAATGAGAAAAATTGAGATAGACTATAATCATTACCAATAAGAGACAAATATTCAATGATTTCTCCGTGATTCATAAGGTGGAAACCGAATGTGATCACCGAATGGTGAGAGGCACTGGATATAAATTCCAAGTTGGAAAGGTCTCGTCTGATGAAGTCTACGCTCCGACCTGATGCTTCTCAAATCCAAAACCCCTAGAGCTTTCAACTCAAACAAAAAAAAATCTTCGAAAGCCTAGAGAGCTGCGCCTCAGTGGACGAAATAAATAATAGGTTGGTGGACACTGTCCAAACAGTAGACGCATATAAGCAGCTCAATAGACAGATATGGAAGTCCTTCCGACGACATGACATGTGTAACTTTAATACAAATTGTATTAAGGATACGATAGAGCAGAACAGAAGCTCCAAAGTTTTCGCAAGAGCTGTATCTATTGGGCAAAGCTGGTTGACGAAGCTGAAAACCGAGAATGGTGGCATAACGTCGACCAAGGCAGAGGTATTGAGAGAGGTTGAGACGTTTTATGGACAGTTGTACACCTCGGTAGCCAATCCTGTTACTGGTGTGACTAAAGACCCTAGAGCCACACTGAACCGACATTACACTGAAGATATCCCGGATATCAGCTTGTATGAGCTAAGAATGGCCCTCAAACAGCTCAAAAACAATAAGGCGCCAGGGGAGGACGGAATTACCACAGAACTTTTGAAAGCGGGTGGAACACCGGTACTTCGAGTCCTTCAGAGGCTGTTTAATTCCGTCATCCTCGAAGGTGTTACGCCAGAAGCATGGAATGGAAGCGTGGTGATACTTTTCTTCAAAAAAGGTATGAACCGACTGGCGCGCAGGCTGGAAGTCATCGGACTTCCAGCCTCCTGAACAAGTCGGTTTCCGAAAAGCCTTCAACACCATAGACCACATCCATACGCTGTGGTACGTTATACAGAAAACCGAGGAGTGCCACTTTGCTAAGCATTAGTGGACTATGAAAAAGCCTTCGATTCGATAGAAACATGGGCGGTACTACAATCACTCCAGCAGTGTCCCATTGACTACCGGTACATCGAAGTGTTGTAGTTCTTGTACAGTAACGCCACTATGTCGGTCCGAGTATAGAAACAGTGCACGGGGGCAATTCCACTGCAGTGAGGAGTCAGACAAGGAGTCGTAAATACTACGAAACTGTTAACCGATGCATTGGAAGATGCTTTCAGACTCCTGGAATGGCAGGGATTTGAAATCAACATAAACGGCGAGTACAAGAGTCACCTTCGATTTGCCAACGATATTGTGATCATGGCGGAATCGCTAGAGGATCTTGGCAGAATGCTCCATGGCCTCAACACAGTCTCCCAACAATTGGGCCCTAAAATGAATATGGCGAAGACGAAGATCATGTCAAACGTCTTTGTTGTGCCCACTTCAGTTATAGTTGGTAGCTCCACTCTCAAAGTCGTCGATGAATACGTCTGCCTAGGGCAAACAGTCCGTTTAGGTTGATCGAACTTCGAGAGAAAGGTCAGTCGTCGAATCCAACTCGGCTGGGCAGCATTCGGGAACTTACAAAACGTTTTCTCCTCAAAACTACCTCAGTACTTAAAGACAAAAGTCTTTAACCAATGTGTGTTACCAGTGATGACTTATGGCACTGAAAATAACTGCAGTGGGCCTCATAAGAAGGCTCAAGGTCACTCAGAGAGCTACGGAGAAGGTTATGCTTGGAGTTTCTTCACGAGATCGAATCAGAAATGAGGAGATACGTTGACACACCAAGTTCACCGACATAGCCTTGCGAATCGGTAGTCTGAAGTAGCAGTGGGCGGGGCACATAGTCCGAAGAACCGATGGCCGATGGGGCAGAAAGGTTCTTGAGTGGCAACCATGTACCGGAAGATGCAGCGAGGGTAGACCCCCCCACAAGGTGGACCGACGACCTGGGAAGGTCGCGGGAAACTACTGGATGCAAGTGGCACATAACCGGTCATTATTGAAAAACTTTGGGGAGGCCTATGTCCAATAATGGACGTCTTTTGGCTGAAATGATGATGATGATATAGAAGATATTAAATATGACTGACTGTGTCATTTTGATGTTACAAATAATAAGATAGTCACAACACCGTGGGATGAGAACTGACAAGAGCTATTAATTAGTGCAGGAATAAGGTCTGAATAGACCATATTCGTGCACTTAAATAATAGCTCTCGTCTCTCGTCACGTAAAATAAACTTGTCTTGAGGTCTTATTTGCCTTTTCTGTATAAGTAACTGTGTTTTTTTTTTTCAATAAATGTTGAATTTCTATTTATTTCTAATTTTCAGTCTTTAATTAATTTTATTATAGTATGTTAGTTGAGGACTTTATGGTTGAACGTCGGTTACGAAGGGAGAGTTTGGGTGTCAACATCTTCATAAGTTATATATTCCGCGATCATGTAAACTATTCGATAACGCTTAGAGGACTTTACTTGAAATAATTTAAATATTTAGATTTCCTTAGATGATTATTCCCATAACTAAATTTAAAAATGTACGAGTTTACTTATATTTACCTGTTATCGCTAATCTTACAGTGATAGCTTAGATATTTTTACTTGTTTTTAAATAGAGGTAACTTTTATATAAGCGACATAAATGTCTTAAATTAAAAGTGTCTGGTACGTTAATCCAATATCTTCAATAGCTTAAAAAAATAAGATTTCCAAAGCTATTGAAATTTTTTTAATACGACTATTTATAAAATTTATATGGTTTTTTTTGTAAAAATAAAAACTTTAAATCACTCTCCTGTAAAGTTCACCTAATGTCGCTTAGTAAGGATTGCCTTTCAAGCGTCGATATATATATATATATATATATACACAGGGTGTCCCAAAACTTTGCCACATGGAGGGGAAGTACCTTAAATATTGTAGATAGCGAATTTTACTGAATTAAGACTTCATTTTTATTTTAAAAACAATACGAACTGCATTCAAAGATTTTTGAAAACTTGCTTGCCACACTCGGGAATCGAACCGGCTAAAATCCGAAAAAATAACATCCTGTTATTTTATGGCATTTTATATATTCACTTCATTCATTTTTTGTCTGGCGATATATATATATATATATATATATATATATATATATATATATATATATCGCCAGACATACACAACAACTGTATGGTCCCAAACTAAGCAATGCGCCTACTATGGCTACCATACAATGGGCTGGGGGCGATCCCAGTGACACACCCAGACCAGGGAAAATTACGAAAAGGCCGTTTCCGAATTTTTCCTCTGACGGGAATCGAACCCGCAACGACCCGATGCAGTGAGCCGAGCGGTCAACGCTCAAACCCCTGCGGCAAGTGGTCGTCATTTTGATGCGTATTATTCACCAGATGATGAGCCGTATTGGCAATATCGACATATTTTCAACATCATTTTTCTCTCAGCACTCTTAATCATCATACAAAACGCAGCTGTAATACTTTACGCCAATCTTCTGTGTGGGTGGTATGTACTACCCCAGTCGAGCCAGCCCATAGAGCTGCAGTCATTTGGCTACAGCTTGGCTCTACCGTTAAAATTATTTGGATCTACCATCTCTTGTTATGTTTACGTGAATAAAAAACAATCTGCATGCAATCTCTTTACACTTTTCTCATCACAGGTCATTGGCCAGTCCCCGGGACAGACGGCAGCCACCCCGGGGAAATCTGGCGAGACACCCGCCATTTAACCAGACACGACACGGCACAGGTGCCGTGGGAAGCTGTGCTAAGCTTTTTACCTTGTAATTGTGTGTGCAAGTGTCGTACAATGCGGCGTGAATATACAGGTATTTACTCAAAAAAGTTTATAATGTTGTCATTATTTCACAAACCTTCTTCGAGCAAAATCGGATTTGTCGTACTGCAAGAGCTACTAGACATACAATGTATTATTACCCGGTATTATCGTCATTATATTTGTTATTAGACCGTTGCCATGGAAACGTAACAAACAGGTATGTTTATGGTTCGTAAAAAAACTGATTGAAGGTTAAAAACGAGTTGGTCGTGCCGTGGCCATGGAAACGTAAACAGAGAAAATACACAACTATAGATATAGTTCGTAAAAATATAAATATAATTGTATTAATTGTTATACCCACTTAGCTAGTTTTGTTTAAACTAATAGTCGCATTTTTGAGTAAAGCACTATACAAGCCTTGGTCTCTAATGAGTGTACTGCTGACCACGCTATACTGGCCTCAAGCTAAGCTTCGCTACGCTCACGGCCTCCAAGCTTGGTCATCATTAGCAACCCTTGCTGGCCGCGCTATTGCTGGCGCGGCCTTTATTTTAGCTTGTCCATCAAGTGTTGCAATGCTGACCGCGCTGTGGAGGCCTGGAGCTGCGCTGCGCCGCGCTTTCGGCCATCAACAACGCGGTCAACAACACACTCATTAGAGACCGCAGCAGTAATGTACTATTAATTAAAGAATAACAATAGTACTTATACGATATAGGGTAGTTTTATTTTAATTCTCCCCTTCCCTCTTTCCCACTCCCCGTCAGAGCGCCGAGTCGCCTAGCCATTGAACTGCCACTGTAGCGTTTTGCTATTCTGAGCGACCCCCTGATTGGTCGGTCAGAATCAACCAACCAATCAGAGGGTTGTTCAGAATAACGCTATAGTGGCAGTTCAATGGCTAAGCGACTCTGCGCCCAGGTCGGCAACGTGCGAGCGATGTCTTTGCTATTGCAAGTATCCATAGGCTACGGCAACTGTTTAACATCATGCGAGCTATGCGCTTGTATGCCGCTACATAAGATAATTTATGGATAAGATTAAATCCACCCATTTGAACCCTGATTCCAAACAAAAGATGTAATCAATCGTACTTTAATCACCAATATTTGTATTCGACGTCGTCTGTCAAGACGGCCGGCCGTCCATAATGCGTATAATTACGAGTCCATCATTATTCACTTCAGAGTAAACAGTAGTAGCCCGCTAGTGGAGAGCGCCGCGTCCATTTATTTTGCAGACTCGTTCCAATTTCAAAAAGGTATACAACGGCATAATAATTTTTTGGACGGTTGACAGAAAAAGTATTCATGATGAAAAAAATATTTTAAGTTTTCTTTTTAATTGTGAATAATATTACGATGGCCTGACACAATAGACGATAGACTCAAAAGTCTGAGAATATAATAGATTTCAGTGGTTAAAAACCTTGGAAGAGTCCTATGTCTCACGTTCCAGTTGACATCGTAAAAGTTGACTGAAGAAATCTCGCTGTGAACCATTGTCGTTGTGACAGGTTTACATATATGACGCCATCACCAGTTTCGAATGTCTCTGGTCAACCCTGCGGGGATTACATTAGCCGTGTCCACAAGCCCCAAGCAGTCACGCCCAAGAAAACAGATAAAATATGACGTTATGTCTACGCGGTCAGATGCCAAAACAGGTTTTATTATAGCCATTGTTTTATAGGATGGCACATTGGCAGACGGTCCACCTGATGGTAAGTGGAAGCC
Organism: Drymonia ruficornis; assembly: GCA_947859195.1. Lineage (NCBI taxonomy): Eukaryota > Metazoa > Arthropoda > Insecta > Lepidoptera > Notodontidae > Drymonia > Drymonia ruficornis. The sequence goes on from OX401923.1 coordinate 2,366,966, forward strand.
GTCGCCCAGGACATCTGCAACTTAAGGGGAGCAGATGCGGCGCTGACCATTTAGAGATCTGTAAACATGCCCTTTGAAGAACCCCATGTTGCAGTGCAGAGGAAAGACTTCGGGAGGGAGATTGATTGCTCAGGCGCGCCGCTTAGACAAGCCTAATGCTAAGAATGTGCAAGTGTATTTGTATGTAATCTTTTTAATTTAAGCAAATTAAATGCACTTAGGTAAGTAAATACATCTATTCTGCTACCAGTCCGAACACCCACCCAGCTCATGGTGGAATGTAAAAAGTGGCCAGTCCGGACTCGACTCGGCGATCCACGCGAATTATCTCAAATGAAGACATTATCCGGCCGGGGCGTGCTCGTGCGCAGCCGACGTGAGCTTTTTGCCGCCATCTTGGAAGGGTAAAGTTGAAGGTCGATTGGTTCGTTGGTGGTATTGTGTCTTTTACCCGATTGGCCCGGAAGGAGAGTTATGTTTTATTGTAGTTTTTATGGCTTTTGCAAATTTAAGTACGTTGTAGAACTTATAAGATATTTAATGATATTTTAGAATTATTGCATAAATTGACATAATTACTTTTGTTTTTGTTACGATAGTTGAATTCTTGAAATTATCACGAAAGCATTTTGATGATAAAACTCATGTTACTGCTTCAATCGGTCGCAAGATGAATTTTTGAGTGTTCGAAATCTAAAATTAATGAACGGTTCCAAAAACAAAAGACAAGTCGTTTTTATTTCTGCTATTTTTTTTCAATTGGTGTGTCCAGATCAAAGAATTTGTTCATGGTCCAGATGCCTCGCACTTACGTTATGACCATAGATTAATTTTAGTTTCCGCGGCGCTCCAACTAGATGGAGCATGCGCACTAATAAAATGCGGCAACTGATAATGCTCAAATTTTTGAGTACTTCAGTACATTTGACAGCAACCATTGTATGAAACTGACAGGCCGCGTCGAAAATAAGTTGCCTCATTTCTGGAAATGATTTTTCTTAGTAGGGCGGTATCTAGTAAATCTATGGTTATGACATTATGTCAATGCGTCCCGACGTCAAAACTGATAGCTCGCTAGCTCGGGCGCGGCATGCTCCTGATATAGACGCATCTAATCACACAGACATATATTAGACAGGTAGCATCAAACACCTAAAATTTTAGCAAACCCAAACAAAACAATAAAAAAGCATAGAGTTAATACGTCCCTCAAGTTTAACCCCATAACAAGCCAATTAATGGCCACTAATTTGTTCCCAAACTTATAATGATTATTCTGTTTTATATCATCAATCAAAGTGAATTGGTGATCCCTCTATAATCAACGTGTCGGGTATGTGAGAATGATGGTAATCATTAGTTTGTGGTTAATTTAATCATCGTCTTAACTGCGCTCTGGTGTGATTGACCGGTGTATGGCGGCGTTTGTTTTGTGTACAAAGAGTATATTATGGGCAATAACTGAATGTTACGAACCTAATAAAAAAATTAAATAAAAAGATAGTAAGCCTACCTATTTATTTATTTCAAAAAGGAAAAGGCAGTTTGTATTTTTATATTAAAAAAAATTTAAATTAAAAAAAACATAGTGGTTAATTAAAAGTGTTTTAGAGTTTTTTTTTTGCACGCAGTACCCGTATTTTCGTATAAATTAATTTCACTATTCTGAAACTTTTATTTTAGTGAGTCCATTTTAAATAGCTTCGTTAAAGCCTTTGTCTAAAACCAAACACTGAATCTCCACTCTATTTTCCCGGGAACTCGAGGGACTAGTGGTGTTAACACGTCCGGGATATGAGGAAAATTTTGTATTTATAGTGTTCGTTGAAGTTTTAATTTGAAATTTTGTTCACCTCGATAGTGCATTAAAACTTGGTTGGAGACATCCTTATGCTTACATGCGACATGATCTGGGCGTCGAGTCTGATAACAATAAGCCATTGCGAAACCACTGGGCTTCGAGTCTCTAAACAATTGTCCTTGCGAAGTACTGGTCTCTAAAATTATCTTCGTTAATTCCTCACGTATTTTTTTATAGGACTGCGGTGGTAAAAAAGCTTACGGCCCGCCTGATGTTAAGCAGTTACTGTAGCCTATAGATGCTTGCAATACCAAAGGCATTGCTCGCACATTGCCGACCTGAAGGGGAGTGGGATGGAGGGAGGGGAAGGGGGGGGTTGGTAAATCCTTGGCGGTTGGCATATTGTCGGCCAGAGGACTGTTAGCAGGGCGGACAACATGTTGATCACCAAGAATTTACGATTTATTACAATTTTTTTTTTTTTTTTTTTTTTATAGGACTGCGGTGGCAAAAAAGCGTACGGCCCGCCTGATTTTAAGCAGTTACCGTAGCCTATAGATGCTTACAATACCAAAGGTATTGCTCGCACATTGCCGACCTGAAGGGGAGTGGGATGGAGGGAGGGGGAGGGGGGGTGGGCTTACGGCTCTCTCACTCATCGTACGAAACGCAGCTGTAATAGCTGCTTTACGCCGATCTTCTGTGAGAGGGTGGTACTACCCCGGTCGAGCCAGCCCGTTTATGAGCTGCAGTCAATTGGCTACAGCTTGGCTCTACCACCTTCAAACCACCTCAATCACCACCAATCACCATCATCAATCATTCACCTCCAATTTTAGAGACCAGTGGTTTTCCATTGGTTTTTATATGATATTTTACACATTTTTGTTATATTAAATAGCTCTTGTTGGTTGTCCTATTGAAATGATCATGGTGTTGCAACATGAGAGGAATTATAAAACCGTAGAAAATTTCCAATGAATCATAAATGTAACCTTACAGACCCTGAGAAATGCTCATAAACTTCTCGTGTGTACTAAAAACAGGCCTAATTGCAATAAAAGGCCTTTTTGCTCTCACCATTCGGCAACTAAAGTTCAGAGCGAGGTTGCAAAAACTTGACAATGAGCTATTAAGTCGTCGGCTCGTTACGTCGAAAGTGGCGCCGCGGCCGCATCGGCACCTATCTGATAACCGACGGGGTTACCGGATCATAGAAATATGGAATAGAAACTTAAAAATAGTTTACATTGGTTTTACAAAGCATGTCTGTACAAAAATGATTTGTAAGGCCAGTGTAAATCCGTCATAACTTTCTATAAAGAGGGGAAAAGTTTTAGGTGGCAGCCAGACAGGATTTGGGTGTTTTTATAGCTATGAAGGGGAAATAGGGGTGAGTTTGGGGGGGATTTCTGGAGGGAAAAAGGAAGGAAGGATAAATATTTAGTATAAGTATTTAACTAAGACGGAGGGACTAACGAGACTAATAGTCACGTGATAACCTCTAATTGCTAGTAAGTTTTGTAAAAGGAAATGCAAAAAATATATATTGCGGGCTTTTTTATTCAAAACCTAAATTTTGGGGGTATTTTGGATCTAGTTTGGAGGGAAACGCGTGACAGTTAACTGGCAACACTGATAGGATTGGTCGTCGATGTGTGAATTCATTGGGGAAAGTCTCTTTGGCAGACGTCTTTCTAATGGATGTATGGAATTCATTTAACCATTGAATTGGCATGTAGCATTTAAGTTAAGGTTGAGTAGGTCTTTTTTTTTAACGGACTGCGGTGGCAAAAAGCGTACGGCCCGCCTGATGTTAAGCAGTTACCGTAGCCTATAGATGCCTTTCTGCTCCTTTTTGCTTCAAAGGGTCCTTTAACTATCAGTTGCAATTGGCATTATTACATGAGAGTTAAGCCTGGACAGTCACCTGCACGTTTATGGTAACATTACCAACATAACCTGAACTCTTATTATTATTGGCATCCGTAATTAGAGAGCCTACTTTTTGTTGGAAAACTTATAGAAAAATTGACTTATCCAACGGTAACATGATCCAAGATATAATGTTTAACCCTAATGGTTGGCTGGTAGACGCCTTGTAAATATGGTCGTTAGCATTTATTCACATAATGGCTTTATTATGAGCGTCCATCTTCCTACATTTAATGGTTTAGGTGCTGCCCTCGGAGCCGTGTGAAATGTGGTGAGATGTGGTTAAATACATTGTTTTATTGGACTGAATAATGACGACGATAACAAAGTATAATCGGTAACACGTGGAATGTCCCATAAAAATCACTAGACCTTCTTTGTTAAGGCACATGCGTAGGTGCCCGCGACACGCGAACGGTTAAGGCCTATAGATATTTGCAATATCAAAGGCAACGCTTGCATGTTGCTGACTTCAAGAGAAGGCAAAGTTTGGACAGAGGGAGGGTAACGAGGGGCGAATTCCGGCTCAGCTGGCCTACTCCGAAATACGAACCTAACGTTTCGGCTGACGGATTGTCGTGATTTGACATTTCTTCTTTCGTTTTTCTCTACGATTTGACATTGTTTTGATCGTAAATCGAATCCGTACTTCGGACGATCCGTCAGCGACGTATTTCGGAGTAACCCCCCTGTGTTACTCACCGTATGAAACGCAGCTGAAATAGCTACTTTACGCCGATGTTCTGTGAGAGGGTGGTACTACTTACCTACTCTAATTTGATTACCATTCTAATTTGTCTTCAATTCTAAGATAGTTACTTAACTATATTAGAACTTAACTCAAATTAGAATGGTTATTAAGAGTCCGATGTTAAAACGTGCCCTACGATTTTCAAAACAATAAATAAACTAATTTAGAACGCAGTTAAACATGATCCACGGAAGCCTTGTAATTTGTCAGTAAAGTATCAGCCACTTTACTGATAGAGTTTGGGGTATTTAGGCCTAACCAAAGGTCTTCCTGTGCTTGCCGCAGTCAAAATCTTGAAATATAATATTTTACTTGACACTGGCTATATGCGAAAAGCAAAGTCATAACGAAGAAAAAGAATGATCCACAAAAAAACACAATAATATGCAATATCCTCGCATAAAATTTAAACTTAATTCGATAGGTATTTTTTGCTTGAAACATGTGCGCAAGAATTAATAGATTACTGATTTTGGATTAAGACATTGAAATAACGGTCGTATTGAGTGTTGCCCATGGCTAATATAAGTGTTGCCAGTGTAAAAAAACAAGAAATAGATAATTGCTTTATATCGAATGATCGCTCGCGTTCGGTTATCGAGGTAATGATAGGTTACGATCTAAAGGTTGGAACACAATGGTACAAAAAAAAATGTTGGCTACAAATCACGACTAAACTAAATTTGACACATTTAAAAGTATTTCTATCTTGCTCTTTTTATGAGTGAGGTGGCAATCAAGCGTACGGCCCGCCTGATCTTAAGCAGTTACCGTAGCCTATAGATGCTTGCAATAACAAAGGCATTGCTCGCACGTTGCCGACCTGAAAGGGAGTGGAACGAAGGGAGCGGAAGAAGAGTGGGGGGGGGGGTTGGGCTTTCGGCTCTCTATTTCTCACTCTGCATATACGTTACGATCATGAGAAGGATGGCAATATAGTTAGTTAAGTCAAGGTTAGTTGTGTACCAACATAATCCGCACCATTGGCCCTGTGTATCCATACCAATAGATACAATAATGTAATATCAAAATAACAGCTTTATAATAAACGCTAATAACAACAAAAACACATTTTTTTTAATTTGTCTGTCTATGTGTCTGTATGTTTGTTCCGGGTAATCTACGAAACGGCTGGACCTTTTTTGACGGGACTTTCACTGGTAGATAGCTGATGTTACAAGGAGTAACTTAGGCTACTTTTAATTTCGAAAAATATTTAGTGTTTCGCGGGAAACATAAAAAACCGCGGGAAATTGCGCGCGGAATTAATGCGGTTAATATTTTTTCTAAAATTTACGCGTACGAAGTCGCGGGCACAGCTAGTACACAACTAAACTGAGTAGACATTTTTCCGTCCTTTCACTGTCGACATAGTGAAGAAGGCAGAAATTCTTGTTTTTACGTCAAATTATTATAGCACGTTTTAGAAAAAAAATATGATGTTGTACTAAGGACTTACAAAGCAAACCCAAGATTATTCTACCGGCAATAAGGTTCATGTTCCTAAGTAAATAAACTACAAAATCAACTTTACAGGCTGCCGCTTCGTCCAGTTACGCAATCAATCTTATTAGCTCGGTAACTAGATATTCAGATATACGTTTCATTACAATGTGGGTTTACAACGTTTTCTAGTTTCGACGTATTTACAAAGAATTCTCCATACTTTTTTGATATTTAACAAATGTAAAACAGAATATCTGGAATGTTTTACTCACAGAGTAAAGACTAAAGAAAGAGGTGCCCTTATTAGAAATATCTATGAAAAAAAACGTGGTCATTGTTTTTTCATTTTCATTGTTCTATCTACCGGTAAATAGTTGAACTACTCGCTTCGTTTTATGTCGACGTTAGTACTAGGCCGACCACTCGGCCGAGTTGCTTAGGGCCAGTCCCCTTAGTAATTGGTCCATGGTTTTACTACTAGTCTTCTTCTTATCGTATGGTTATTGGCCATGGTGTCAGAGGTGTTCAAGCCGCCCGAAGGCCTCTGACAAGGCTTAACGACTGCTGACGAGATAACAACCGGGACCGCCTTTTACGTGCCCTCTGAAGCACGGAGACGCTCAGTTCAAATGCCACTAAATAGTCATTCATCGCTGACTGACCTTGCCAAACGTTGCTTAACCTCCGATCGTTTACTGATCAGCCCCTCTAGACATGTGGCGTCGTCTACAAGCGCTTTAACAAAACGCTACGCTTCATGTATGGAAATGACATTACAAGTCGATAAGTAGCTCACGTGACTTATGTCATTTCCATACATGAAGCGTAGCGATTTATAGAAACGCTTGAAGACGAAGCCACTTGTCTAGGAGGCAGTGAGTGCAGCTGGCTATAAACTACTAAAATATTAAATTCAAAACAAAGGCTCCCGATTTTCACAGTGTACGACACATAGGCCAGTATGACCAGTGTATTGTTGCCGCTCCGTTCACCGTCCCCTTTGTAGCCAGGTGCTAATTGCGACGCGTTGATTGTACTGTCGCACACAGAGGACTAATTTGTTTATGGTTATACTGGCTCTTTGCGACTGGGTTGAAACACGGTTATTCTGCGGTCACCTATCTGAGCGTTTTAAGCTTTTTGTAAGTTTGACTGAAAATCACGCATCAGCGGCTTAAACGATTTTAATGATCCCACTAATATTACAAAAAGTGAAAGTTTAGATGGATAGATGGATGGATGGATGGATGTTTGTTACTCAATCACGCCAGAACGGCCGAACGGATCTGGATGAAATTTGGCACAGAGATAGATTATAGTCTGGAATAGCACATAGGCTACTTTTTTTAAATTATGCGCAGACGAAGTCGCGGGCAAAAGCTAGTATTTCATATAAATAAAGGTGATATTTAGAAGTATCATATAGGCTATTGACCTACGGAGCTGAAACGTGGAGATTCACGGTGAAACTAGTCCACCAATTCAAGGTCGCTCAGCGGGCTATGGAGAGAGCTATGCTCGGCATTTTTTTGAAGGATAAAATTCGTAACGAAGTAATCTGACAGAGAACCAGTTGTCGACTAAGCTCAAAGGATTAGTAAACTGAAGTGGCAGTGGGCTGGTCACGTACCCGAAGATCCGACAACCGCTGGAGTAGACGAGTTCTTGAGTGGAGACCACGAGAAGGCAAGCGTAGTGTAGGACGCCCTGCGGCCAGGTGGAGTGACGGCCTATGGAAGGTGGCTGCCAAAAACTGGATGCAAAGAGCTGATGACCGAGCTGAGTGGTGTGCATTGAGGGAGGCCTATGTCCAACAGTAATAATAATAATATAATATCCCGGTTCATTTTTTACACACGGCTACCTGATCCCAAACTAAGCAGAGCTTGTACAATGGAAATCAGATAACTGATATTACTACATATACTACTTTTTTGTTTGTAAATACATACTTAATATACATACACACCCGGACTCGGGACATACAGACATGTTCATGCACACAAATTCATGTCCTTGGTTGGAATCGAACCTACGACCTGCAGCGTGAAAGGCGCCATACGCCAACCACGACAACGGGCCCGTCAAAGTGCCGACAGTGGACAGCAATAGGCTAATGATGATGATGATATAGGCTACTTTATATTTTTAGAGCCGAAGATAATATTAATTCAAATTAATTTTAGTTAAAACTACAGTGTACACGAATCCTTAGAACAAATTGTCCCGGTGTGAGCTTCATACTATAATTTACGCTGAACATTTCAATCTTATTAGATCTTGATGAGCGAGACGAGTGCACCGGTAATCGGTCTGCATAAGGTTCAATTTCGTTTAAATAATATGAAAATACCATTGATGTACTATTTCAGAAGATATGGTACCTTCTAACATCGCATTCACTACACTTGTACTCAGCGCACCACTACATGCAGCGAAATTCACACATCTGGTTATCGCACCCGTAATTCTAAAGTAACTTTTTAAATACGTAAGAAGGCATTATTTATTAGAAGATGAGCTAGCTATATTGGCAATACCAACATGTTTTTCCATTATTTTCCGCGAGTGACTGAGACACTGAGTCGTACCGTTTAGTAGGACAAATTATTTTGGAAGGTCAGATAATTATATCCCTCTTTCTTGGTAATGTCTTTGAAAAATACCAAGTTTTATATTAGTGTGAACTGGGAAACTTGTGAATGTTTTATAATCAAAGCTAATCATCTCGAGGTATACTTTGTTTATGTTTATAGATCGATGTTATAGTTTAAGAGCTTCAATAAAATCAACCAACAAGTTTTGGCAGCTGTCTAAAAATTTACTACCATACTACAATACTCTGTAAACTAAACTACCTGGACAGTGTTATCTAAACTTTAGAATCACGTTGTCTTTATATCATGTTTTATGCTTTCGACCGCCATCGCAACCAATTTTTGCAACCAGTTGCGATAGAGGAAATAATATTCTTTATTCGCAACTGGTGGCAATTAAAGAGATTCGTAATCGTAAGCTTTCTCAAAAAGGCAGGTAGTACACTACGGGGGTTCAAATCAGATGGTAAAATTCACACGTGCTTTAGAAAGACTTATCAGTTTCTTCGTGTTATTATCCTTCATCATCATCATCATCTCAGCCGAAAGACGTCCACTACTGGACATAGGCCTCCCCAAGGTTCGCCACAATGACCACAATTATCCTTCACCATATTTTAATGAATAATTTGTTAATAATTTGATTCAAACATGTTAAAAATATCAGAAGTAATATTAAAACTTGTGCCCTCTGGCTTTAAACGATTAAATGTTTATATTAATGAACTAAATGTTTATTAACGAAACATAGTGTAAACAAAGCCAGAAGCAGTAGTTAAGCCGTCTCAAGTGGTAGTTACCGCGGGCGACGCCTCCCCGGCTCTGTTCGCGGCAATTTCCTGCGGGAAATTCCACCACTTAAGTAAATAAGACTTGCATGTGTTGCGCCGTAATCTTGTCTTGGGACGAACTAGGAAATGTAGAGCTGACGGCTTGTAAATTGAATTTGGAACGCCGGTTTTACTATGGTGTGACTCTGTTGATACAAACTAAACTGAACTGAACTGAACTAAACTAAACTAAACTAAACTAAACTAAACTAAACCAAACTAAACTAAACTAAACTAAACTAAACTAAACTAAACTAAACTAAACTAAACTAAACTAAACTAATCTAAACTAAACTAATTTTATTGACATCCTTCTTAGGCATAATGCACGGTTCATCTCAGGGAAAAGCCAGGATAAGCTGAGCTCTCTTTATTATTGAGACTTATTTTAGCAGATATGGTACCTCTCAACATTGCATTCACTAGACTTGAGCTCAACACACCACACATGCAGCGTTCACACATCTGTTATCGCACTCGCAATTTGACAAAAAAAGACTTGATTTGAATTGATTTTGATTGGCATTTTGATTTTATTTCATTGGTGTTATTAGTCGTATCGGCAATACTGACATATTTCCAACATTGTTTTCCGTGAACGCCTGAGTCGTACTGTGTCCACTACGTTGGACATACTATTTTGGACGGTCACATGTCTCCCACTTTCTTGGTAATGACTTTTCCTCTTCTAGACTCAAATAATATTATCCTAAGCCTGTATACAGTTTCACGTCATTTTTCATCACTCAAAAATACTCTTTCACGCTTAAAAAGGTCTTAAAATAACCCGTTCATATTTCAGAAGCACTCATACGTTTCTGATAAAAAATAATGTTTTGACACCGCCGGTACATTTAAGTTCACACATGGTTACTCCCGTTGTGATAATTTCCAGTAAAAACGTTAATTCAACCGTAACGACATCGATAACGGGTAAACAGACGCCTAGTGACGTTATTATATCGATAAAATGTGTCAACAACGTTATATATAATAGACCTGCCGTATACGAATATTAGTGCTCTAAGGCCTCCGCAGACTTGCTACTTTTAACATCGGCGATCGGTGATTTTGATGCTGCGTCTCGCTCGTTCGCGCTCGAAGAAACGCGACGCAGGATCGATACGTCACAAAATCGCCGGTCGCCGATGCTAAAAGTAGCAAGTCTGCGGAGGCCCTAAAGAAGGAAGGAAGCGCTCATAGCCAGCTGCAATCACTGATCAGTAAACGATAGGAGATGGGTGACCATTTAGTGGCATTCGACCTGAGTATCTTCGAGCTTCGGAGGGCACGTAAAAAGACGGTCCCGGTTGTTGTCATCTAGGCAGCAGTCGTTGAGCCTTGTCAGAGGCCTTCGGGCGGCTTCATCTCAGCCGAAAGACGTCTACTGCTGGACATAGGCCTCCCCCAAGGTTCGCCACAATGACCGGTCTTGCGCTGCCCGCATCCAGCGGATTCCCGCGACCTTCACCAGGTCGTCGGTGCACCTTGTGGGAGGCCTACCCACGCTACGCTTTCCGGTGCGCGGCCGCCACTCGAGAACTTTTCGGCCCCATCGGCAATGTTCTACGAGCAATGTGCCCTGCCCACTGCCACTTAAGTCGGGCGGCTTGAACAACTAATTCTGGGTCTGGGTTGGGCTTCCGGTACATTATCTATTCTGAGCTTCCGGCTCTCACTCATCGCAGGAAACGCAGCTGTAATAGCTACTTTACGCCGATCTTCTGTGAGAGGGTGGTACTACCCCGGTCGAGCCAGCCCGTATATGAGCTGCAGTCAATTGGCTACAGCTTGGCTCTACCACCTTGATATACAACATGTTAACTACGCCCTTGGGCTGCCCGTGTTTGTATCGATAGCAACGCAGCGTAGAGACGTATTCAGTAACGTTGTTATATCCATAGTACTATACATTCTGTAACGAGAAACGGTCTCGGTTAAAATCCTACTAATTTCAAAGAAATACGTGTTCAATGCTAAATTTTCCTGTGAAATTATGTTTCTGAATAAATATTTCGAATGAATCAGTAATAACTGTATCAAAATGTCAAATAAAACGTATAACGACATACTATGTGAAACATCGGAGCTCATAGGCGAAGCAACGCAAGCAGATGAAGCGCTTTTTGAAGGAGGTACCGCTGAGAGAGCGGCGCTGCTTCCACTGTTACTTGAAATCCGAGTGAGGTATACCGTACTGCTGGCCAGGCTGGACGCAGTCTACGACCAAATGCTGCAGCCACAAAAGCGCTTGATAGTCAAAAGGCTGCTTGAATCGTGTCTGGGACGGCTTATTGAGATCAAACACGATTTGGTGGAAATTAGACTGTCGGATTACACTTTTGATGATGATGAGGTGAGTTTAGTAACCCTTAGACTTATGTTAAGCAGTTACCGTAGCCTATAGATACTTGTAATACCAAGGAGAGTAGGACAGAGGGAGGGGAGGAGGGGTTCAGTTTTCCAGCTGTCTCAGTCATCGTACGATACGCAGCTGTAATACTTATATACTTTACGCCGGTCTTCTGTGAGAGGTGGTACTACCCCGGTCAAGCCAGCCCATATACTGGGATCGCTGCAGAGAATTTATCGCCCTTATGCGCTGGTTTCCTCCAAAAGCGGTGCCGTCATATTACGGTCGCACTAGAACACTGGCTACGTAAACAACGTTTTGTATACGTGGCCAATGTTCTAGTGCGGCCGTTATATGACGGCGCCGCTATTAGAGGAACGCATAGCTTTAGTCCATTGTACGGTACCCATATTACAAACGTTGCTTAGTTTGGGACTGACAGTTGGTGTTTATGTCTGGGTATATTTATTTACAACTAGCTGTGCCCGCGACTCCGTCCGCGTCCAGTCGGTGAAGCCCTTAAATATAATTTTGTCTATCGTCTAATCTGTATTACGTCAGTCTGCATCAGTCTGAGTTCGTCTTTCCGTGGCTGTCTATCTGTACCAGTCTATACCAGTAAGGTGGTAGAGTCTGACCAGTAAGGTGGAGATCGGCATTCAAGTAGATAATTTACCTTCGTTTCGTATGATGAGGGAGAGAGCCGGAAGCGCAACCCAGCCACCTCCCCGTCCCCTCCCACTAACCCCACTCCCCTTCAGGTTGGAAACGTGCTACCGATGCCTTTGGTTGCAAGCATCTATAGGGTACGGTAACTGCTTAACAACAGGTGGCCCGTTCGCTTGCCTGGCGCCTTAGTTGTATAACAAAAGTTTGACTTTATTTGTCTGTGTGTATCAGTTTAGCTGTAAGTATCTGTCTGTCTGTACCAGTCTATCTGTACCAGTCTATCTGTATCCGTCTATCTATATCTGTAGTTACTCACAGTATCACGACTGAGCGGTTGGACTCCAGAGCTCAATGTTTAAGTTTGTGCTTGATACCCATGTTCCTTATTTAAAATGAGTGAGTGCTCCAGACTCACGGCTTAGGTAAGAGTCACTTAGCAACATCGTGCTTAAAAAGTTAGAGTCCGGAGTTTATCGTCTAAGTCAATAGTCAAAGCGTTTATTTTGTTTAGGCCTAGGAGGGCACTTATAAGTAGTCATTTTACATGTTTTCCTTAAATTCTAGCGCCGGATCGGAAACGCGACCTCGCCTGAGAAGTTTCTACTTGATACCCACATTGCTAATTCAAAGTTAGCAGGTCCTCCAGATTTATGTTTTAAGCAGGCAGTTACCCAGCAGCATCATTCCTGAGGGGTTGGAGTTCAGAGTTCAATGTCTATGTTTCTATTACTACTTAATTCAAAATCAGCAGGTCTTCTAGACTTACTTCTTAGGTAGGTAGCTTCCCTACGGCATTAGTACTGTGGAGATGAATTCCAGAGTTAACGTCTAAGATTCCGCGTGATACAAAGACCCGCTTAATGTTTTTTATACGTAATTAGGAATAAAAAAACTAAATTTCTTGAAGCAAGGAAGATATTAAATTTGGACATGTGGTGCAAGGCAGGTATTGTCTGATTTTAAGTATAGCGACATCTAGTTAAGAAAAACGAAACTTAAGATTGTAGAACGCAGCAATAAAAGATATATTATTATTATTAAAATTAAGATTATCTATTCCAAATAGTGTCGGATCACACACAACGTAGGGCTCCGTAGGGCTCCGCTCTAAATAGACGTATTTCAATAACTAAAACTTATTTTTTGCTAGAATTTCTGTGTGGTCATAAAAATTTACAACCTAATATTTTAGAAAAAAAATATCCTAGATGTTAAATTGTACTATTAGTCATATCCATGCCAAATTTCATTGAAATCAATCCATTGGATTCGAAGTTGTGCGTGTTCGAATATTTAGGTAGTTTTTGAATGTTTTGTGGCAACCCTAAACTTTACCGCAAAAAAATATATGCTAGATGTTAAGTTAGACTATTAGTCATATCCATGCCAAATTTCATTGAAATTAATCCGGTGGATTCAAAGTTGTGCTCTTTCAAACATTTAGAATTTTTAAGTAGCTTTTTGAATTTTCTGTGGCAACGCTAAACATTTTCGAAAAAAAAGGTATCCTAGATGTTAAGTTAGACTATTAGTCATATCCATGCCAAATTTCATTGAAACCCATCCGGTGGATTCGAAGTTGTGCTCTTTCGAAAATCTGAGCAAACATACAAACATACAAACATACACACAGACAAAAATTCTAAAAATGATAAAAATGAATTCTGCTGGTCCATCTAAGTCCCCCCCACTATTTTTTTTCCAAATATTTCGAATGTACAGACGCGACCAATTTTACATTCTTATTATATGTATAGAATAGATTTATTTTATTTGTACCAAACTCAGGCCCTTCTGAAGCTCCAAGTGACACCGCCAGAAGCTGAGCCGTGCGTTCCACAGTTCTTCATAAGAGAAACAGAAGAAGAAATTGAAGAGAGAAGGCAGTTTATAACAGACACTTTGAGGAAACTTGGACATGAGCCCGTGAAACCAAAGCCCTTGGTGCTGACAGAACAACAGGCCGTACTCATTATTCAGAGCCACGAGAGGGCTAGGCAGGGAAGACTGAGGTAAAAAATATAAAATTTCTTAGCAAATGCTGTGAAATCAAAGGAATTGATTTATCTATCCACAGATAAAGGTATTGCTAGATCATAGTCATTAGATTTAGCGCCTGTTACATAATTATCAGATAACTTAAACCAAACTAACACCAAATAAATGTGGCGTTTTGATAGATGTATGGAACAACTGCCAATATATTATATTTATCTGGTGGGTAAAAGTTATCTGAAGATTCTAAAATAGGCTTGTAACCGTGTCCAGAATTAAAAAGCAGAGTGTGTTACGCTTGAATAATAATGACAATAAGTTTGCCTCTACTGAAATAAAAAGTAGAATTAATGAGACCGACTCTTCCCATGTTTCTGATTTTTTTAAATAGTTTTCAGCTTCGGCTGATTAGACAAAGCAGTTATAAATGACAACAATGATTATTTATTTAACAGAGGCCAGTTCATGAAAGAAATTCGCCTGCTAAAAGAAAAGGGTAGAGACCAAAAGGGAGAGATGTCTGCGTCTGCAGCTACTGCTATCCAGAAGGTCTGGCGAGGGTTCATCGCTAGGAGAGCAACGAAACGGAGGAAACGAGAGGAACAGTTGCTTATTGGCATGGAACTAGCACCTTATGTTGAGTCATCAGCGATCAAAAGATCTGAAGAAGTAAGTGATAAGCGCCAATAGTAGAGTGCTAAGGGGAGCCACCCTCGTAACTGAGAAGTTTTGGGTTTGATTTCCATTCTAGTATAAGCCTACTCCTGGTACAAATTATATTATGGCTTTGTTGGATGGGCTAGCTCGACTATCGTTATTGGAAAAATACTTAATTGAAGAATTGAATTTAAAACATTAAGTCGTAAATTAGAATACATGCCAGGGTAACGAACTAATAATGCTATCTAATTTTGAAATACCATTACTTGGATCAAGACTTACTTTAAATTAAACACACTATAATGCTATACACATCAGATGATTTTGATTCATTTCAACAATTTCATAGGTCAAACAATATCGTCGGAAACTGCAAATAGATAGAGAAAAGGAATATCAAACTGCCTTAGAGACGATAGAAGAAAAGCTCCGAGCTCAGCATGGAGTGAGGATCAATGAGCAGATAGGCGATGAGCTGAGGAGATGGATCCGGGAGTATTACGATAGAACTGGGAGATTCCCGGAGCTACCTTCAGAAGAACACGGAGGAAGTCGAGCTATGTATAGTAGACAAGGTAAGAACTAATGGACTTGTAAACCTCTTTGAAACCAAAGCCAATGCTGCAAACTTTTAATAGGTAGTCTGTGTCCTACATGATAATGTACATTATTTTGAAAGTACAGGTGCTGATAGTGAACTCAGCAAATCTTCTCCCGTATCCTCGAGAGAATCTAAAAGAAGCAAAGAGAGTAAAGACAAGAAGAGCACTAAGGCAGAAGATAATAATAAGAACAAAGATGAAACAGAAGACTTTCAAACGTATAAATGTGCTGAATCCGCGTTTTTGAAAGACATGGCGAGTGCTAACGAAGAGTGAGTATTATAGATATTATAGTTCTTGCAATTCACGAAGGCGACCAGCCCTTGGTTGTGTAAAGCCGTATCTGTATACGTGTTAAGGTGTGCGTTTACGGCTCAGCCACGCACGCACACTGTCACAATTGTGTATGTACATGTCGAACACAACCAAGGGCCAGTCGCCTTCGTGAATTGCAAGAACTATACTATCGTAGAATAATTATCTCATGACTTGTCAAAATAAACATATCTGTCTCAGGTATGAAGATATATGGAAATACAAAGACGACGCCGACAATCCTCACGAGAGATACTACAAGGATATGATAGAAAGAGAGAAAATGGTGAAAATAGAACAAGAGATCAGAAACATAGTGGACGAGATGATGAGGAACGAACTAGATTTACTGCAAGCAGCGTTTGACAGAGACAGGGCATACAAAGGAAAGAAATCGAAGAAGGCACAAAAGAAGGTAAATTGTTTCAGCTTCAATGGTGTTGTTGATAAAATCACACTCCTTCAGACTTCCCAGTTATTAAGGTGGCAGAGCCAAGCTGTAGCCAATTGACTGCAGCTCATACACGGTATGGCTCGACCGGGGAAGTACCACCCTCTCACAGAAGATCGGCGTAAAGCAGCTATTACAGCTGCGTTTCGTACGATAAGTGAGAGAACCGAAAGCCCTCCCCCAACTCCCCCTTTCCCCTCCCTTCATTCCAATCCCCTTCAGGTCGGCAATATGCGAGCAATGCCTTTGGTATTATAAGCATCTGTAGGCTACGGTAACTGCTGCCTGATGTTAGGCGGGCTATGCTTATTTGCCACCGCAGTCCTATAAAAAAAAGTTATATTCAATTTTAATAACTCTTCTTCAAAGGTACGTCGTGGAGGCAAGAAGGCTAAAAAGAAGAAAGAAAAAGACCTAACACCAGATCGAACTACAGAATCACTGTTTGAGGAGTTAGTCACGAATGGTATCATACGACCTTACCCTTTAATCAAAATTGATGAGTTTATGGGTGAAAAGTGTTATGTGGGGTCTGAATGGAGAGCCGAGGGTCGTGAAGCAACTCCATGCTTAGGAGATATAAGGCAGCTGGTGAAGGAGTATTGTATACTGCCGTTGGGATCAGAACTTGTTAGGACGAGCGCTCCGCTAGTCAGATCCGTGCTTATTTCAGGTAAGACAGTATCGTAAGCAAAATTATTTTGATGTTGGTGGATATCAAATTTATCTTCCTCTTTTTGTGTAAAACAATAATTGGTATTTCATGATTTTTAGACCCCTCCCCCCCTTTTCACAGCTGGTCACATTAGCGAGACTCCCCGCCTCCCTGTGTGAAATCACATATTTTTTTAAATTTTCAGAAATTTTCAAAAAAATTCGGTTACAGTTCAAATTTCGGTTTTAATATTTTGATGTATTAGATTTTAAAATGTGACGTCATTTAACTTAGGACTCCTCCCCCCTTGTCACACAATGTCACATTTCGTCGACCCCCTCCCTCCCCCTTTACGTGTGATGTAATTTATGGATGGCCCCTAAGTGATACATTCTTAATCATCGTCGTTGTTTTCTTGTGATATGGTTTGAAATAGGTATTTTAGCTCTCTTTTAATTTAGCAAACGGCCACCTTTATAAGAGGAGCAGTTTTCACAATTACTTTAGATCGTTTCAATACAAAAGATTAGTTTTTAGATATCACTACTAGCGCACAAGATATAAGTAATTTTTATCACCTACTCACAAAGCCAACTAGGAGCTTGAATGGAATGCAGCTTCCCCGCCCGCATACCGCCCGCACATCCGCCACTGCCTTGTTGTGTGGGTGACGTCACATTTGACAGGCTCCTAGTTGGCTTGGTGGAGTAATACCATTTTTAATCCTGTTTTCTTTCAATACCTACCTATAACTTTTACATTTAGTTGTTTTTTACAGGACCACCAGCGTGCGGAAAAAAGATGCTAGTTCACGCGATCTGCACAGAAGTTGGAGGCATGCTTTTCGATTTAACACCAGCGAACATAGTGGGCAAGTACCCAGGGAAGTCAGGGCTAATAATGTTAATACATCTGGTGATGAAGGTGTCCAGGCTACTGCAGCCCTCGGTGATATGGATGGACGACGCGGAGAAACCGTTCGTGAAGAAAATACCAAAGACAGATAAGACGGATCCGAAGAGATTGAAGAAGGATTTAGTGAAAATTATTAAAGGTATTTGACTAATTTATGAATCAGTATCCTTGTAAATTAGGCCGTGGTCTCGTATGAAATGCCATCGGCCGCTTACAGCCGCTTTTACTATATTGACGTCGGCGTGTGAAGGAGACCACAACAGTACATTTCTATAGTCAGCATTGTGACGCAGCGTACGCGTGACGCTGTAAGCGGCCGATGGCATTTAATAGGAGACCACGGTCTTATGTAATTTTTACCAAACACATAGAATAATATGCAATACAAAATTATAAAAACCAAGTAAAAATAAACCTACACATTAAAAAATATCGAAATCACACAAAATTTAGCAATTTTTTTTATTTCTATTGCCATAGTATAAAAAGTTATTTT
This sequence comes from Drymonia ruficornis, assembly GCA_947859195.1. Classification (NCBI taxonomy): domain Eukaryota; kingdom Metazoa; phylum Arthropoda; class Insecta; order Lepidoptera; family Notodontidae; genus Drymonia; species Drymonia ruficornis. Next base: position 2,385,437 of record OX401923.1, read on the forward strand.
TACTATAATGCTATGTACATAAAATATAAATAGTAGTTCCATTACTAAGTCAAGACATTGTAATTTCATGAGTCCAGACTGTTTATCTGCAAAATGTGTGAGACAAACGTTTATAAAATACATTCCTATCTAAATAAATATTTTATCATATTGAAGGTTGCGAACTGGATTTGTCGTTACAATTATTTTAATGTGATATCTAAAAAACGTTTATGGAAAATATTTTTTGTAGTCTGTCTGGCTTCGTGCACCAAGTGAATAATTTATATAGATAGTTCTGATAATTCTGATAGTTCTGATAATTTATAACATTATTGTTTGTTTATTTCATTGTTTATGTTTGTTGTGTTGTAGTGATTTAGTTTGCAAAACTAAGAAATACAGCCCTCCGGCATAAAATAAATTTTAATCATTTTACATGGAGTGCCATTAAACTTTCTTACCCTAGTGAAGTTTATAAATCTTCTATGAATCATTTTTTGGGTGTTATAATAATTAAAGATTCTATAACATTTTTTAATATCATGATACTTGAAAAAGATTTGTAGTAGCTTTTAAATTTTCCAGGTATCTGCCCAGAAGACCGAGTCCTCTTCGTAGGGACCACACGAACTCCATGGGAGGCGGAACAAAAGTTACTCTTCCAATGCTATCAGAAGGTGATTCAGATCCCGCGGGCTGACTATGGAAGCATATCCTTCATGTGGCGAACCAAGCTCCACAGAGCTGGGGCTTTGAACCCGAGGTTGGACCTGTCTTGTCTATCGAGAGTTTCGGATTCTTATACCATAGGTATGTGATCATCTATACATCTATACAAATAAGGGCCACCGCAGACTTGCTACTTTTAGCATCGGCTATCGGCGATTTTGCTACTGCGTCTCGCTCGTTCGCGCTCGAAGAAACGCGACGCAGCATCGATACAGCACAAAATCGCCGGTCGCCGATGCTGAAGTAGCAAGTCTGCGGAGGCCCTAAATAAAAATGAAGTGTCTGCATGTAATGCCAAATAACGTGTTTTTTTTCTAAATGCATGTATACCGTACTGATAACAAAAACACTTTTTTTTTGTCTATATGTGTCTGTCTGTATGTTTGTTGCACCTAATCTCTGAGGACCGATTTTGACAGGACTTTAACTGGCAGATAGCTGAGGGGCTAGCCAAGTGGCATGAACGCTAATCGAATAGAAAAGAACAAACTTCACAATGTATGGAAATGTCAAACGTCGCTATGTAAATCAACAACAAGTTGCTATGAAGATCACGCTTGAGATCACGTCACTTATGTCATTTCCATAGATGAAGCGTAGCGAATTTGTAGACGTCAGCCACTTGTCTAGCCCTTCAGATGTTATAAGGAGTAACTTAGGATAAGTTTATGTTAGCAAACACCAACAACATTTTTTGTACGATGTCGCAGGCACAGGTGGTTATAAAAAAAGTGTTCAGAATTTTTAAAAGCACTTTTCTTTTCAGGAACGTTGTTAGCGGCCCTAGATTCAGTGCTTACAACGAAGAGACGACTGCAACTGCGCGTGCGAGCATTAACTGCGCAGGAGGTGGCTGTACAGCTCAGTTTTAGGGAACCAGTCTACGCTGAACATGTAAGTTATCCATACAGAAGACGTCCATTGCGATGCGCATGCTTTGACGACCGTTCGGCGCAGTGGTTCGAGCATAGGCTGTTCGGCTCACTGCATCGGGTGGTTGCGGGTTCGATTCCCGCCAGAAGCAAACTTCGGATACGGCCTTTTCATTATATGACCTGGTCTGGGTGTCACTGAGATCGCCCCCAGTTATTGTATGGCAGCCAAAGTACAACCGTTGCTTAGTTTGCGACCATACATTTGGTTTGTAAGACTGGTGATGACGTGACATGCAAGTGATGCCTTTGGTATTGCACACATCTATAGGCTACGGTAACTACTTAACATCAGGCGGACCGTACTCTTTGTTTGCCACCAGTTACATAAAAAATAACGGATTTTGTCACGATGAGTTCGCGCTCTCTCTTTGTGATTTCATAAAAGAGAATGAGACCTAAACGACATTTCCCACATTTTGTCTTGTCATTGCCGGCCCTTTTACAAACGAAAACTAAATTCCGGACGAAATTTCGCGTATATCCTACTATGTTACTCATTGATTACCACCTTTCTTACGAACGAAAATTGTTTGACGTTTAGATTCTACAACGAAAATGACGTCAAACAATTTTCGTTCGTAAGAAATGTCGTAATCAATAGCTACGTCCAGAAGTGTCACATGCCGCGCGAGGAAAATTTTCCTCGCGGTGTTTGACTTGCCTCACGTGAGGCAAATGCGCGCCCTGCCTCACCTGAGCACTCACATTTGCGTCGCCTAGTTTGGCAGTCGTGAGACAGAACGATGTCAAACGTGTCAAACTGATTGATCGGATATACCTTTCCCTGTCTAGAGTGTCAGTTGCCTCGCCATTTGCCTCGCGCGGCATGCGACTGAGACAAACGTCGTGCTTCGCGAGGCATGTGGGTGAGCAGCCTCGCGCGGCATGTGACACTTCTGGACGTAGCTAATAGATGTGTCCATATGGCGCGCATGCCTCACCCGAGCACTCATATTATGACATTGTGTCTATACGTTCCAACGTCAAAACTGATTGCTCGGGCGAGGCATGCGCCTGATGAAGACGCCGCCAATGAGAAACGTAGTAGGAAATACGCGAAATTTCGTTTTCGTTTGTAAAAGAGTAGGCCCTCTGTAAAGCCCACTGATTTTATGATGACTCTTGATGATGACGGATGATGATGCTGAAACAGAAGGAGTGATTGCAAATGATGACGAAAGGTGTCTAAATGCATGCTAATCATAGAAAATGATTTCGTGATAACCAGGATTTCATAATTTGAGTGGTGATAGAGATAATGTCATTATAGGAAGCTGCAGCTGAAGCTTGGTGGTACAAAACGCCAATGGAGAGAAGAAGACAGAAAGCTCTACAACGGCTGGAGGAACTGCAGATGGAAGCGGAGGCAGCTGCTAAATAGTCTCATTAGCACCTGATGAAGGGTGTTTAGCCATTGAGTACAGTCCCTAGGAGTCATATCAAGCTTTAGAGAGAAATGGTCAGACCCGTTAAGCGTCATCTCTACTTTTTTTACCCGACTACGGCGGAGGGTTATGATTTTGACCGGTATGTATGTATGTATGTATGTATGTATGTATGTATGTGCATCTGTTCCCACCTAACTTCCAAACTACTTGTCGTAATTTGACAAATGAGGTATCGTTAGAAGCGGCTTAATGGCGCGCTGGTTATAGGCTATGTGACGTCACATAAAATTTCATATGGCGCCCTCTAGAGGACATAATGTCATGAACTAAAAAAAACATTTTTTGATAAAACCGTGTGGGGTATCAAATGAAAGAGCTTGATGAGCACATTTCAAAAATATATATATTGTTACCTATAACTCCAAAATAATTAAATAAAAACTAAGTTTAAAAACTAAAACCCGACTACTGAAAAATCGCGCTCTAAAAAGTATGAAACAAGAAAATATTCTTATCAGAAGGATAGCCGTGGTCCGTGTAGCTCCTTTAGGGCAAAATGGCATATGATCACGGACCACGGCTATCCTCCAGATAAGAATATTTTCTTGTTTCATACTTTTTAGAGCGCGATTTTTCAGTAGTCGGGTTTTAGTTTTTATTATAGCCAAGGATGGCACACCGGCAGACGGTCCACCTGATGGTAAGTGGAAGCCGCCGCCCAGGACATCTGCAACTGGGGTGTAGACGCGGCGCCGACTTTTTAGGGATTTATAAACATGCCTTTTGAAGAAACCCATGTTGGAGTGCAAAGGAAAGACTTCGGGAGGGAGATCGTTCCACAACTTGCACTTCTTCTTATGGTTATATAGTGGCCAACTCTGACAGTCTTTCTCCCTCGAGTCTTGTCCATTGTGAAACATTGGTCTCTAATATTAACTTCGTGATAGATGTGTCCATATGGCGCGCATGCCTCACCCGAGCACTCATACTCGTATTATGACATTACGTCTATGCGTTCCGAAGTCAAAAGTGAGTGCTCGCGCGAGGCATGCGCCTGATGAAGACGCCGCCAATTCTTCATTGTATATCGTTGGCGGTCGACATGTTGTTATGTGTAAATAGTTCTCTGGCGGACAACGTGGCGACCTCCAAGAATTTGATGAATGATTTATCAATTTCTGATTTCATTTTTTTTTTATCTCATTTTGTAGGCATAAGTAAAAGATATAATTATGGCCGGCGCAGAGCAAGAGAAAATGCTCCGATATCGATCACCGAGCATTGAAATATAGACCTTATTTCAATTGGATAAGTATTGAATTCGATTGATAAAAATTAAATGCCATGCCCTGCCGTCCCTAGTCTGCGCCGGCCATTAACTTTTGATCGAAGATAATTAAGGTCTTTGCGTACCACACCGTGCCATTTCATGGTTGCGCCGGTGCCGCCAGTCATGCCACGACACGGTATGGTATGATTAAGTGGGCAGATTCCTTTAAATATCTGATAAGCACAATTAAGTATTTTGATATTTAATAAAGATAACTAGAGAGCTTCTTATGTCTAACTTCTTTCAAAGTGCAAATTAGATAAGTACAAAATAAGTTGGTTAAACTTAAATAATGTAAGCGTATTCCAAAATATCCAGAGTACTTTAGAAATCCCAGCACTTATAAATCTCAAAAGAACATTCCAACGTTTAAAGAGAGCCTGAAGGAAATATTCAGAGGGGTGAAAAATAAAAAAGTTCCTCTTTCAAACTTGTAATACTGAGCCAAAGAGATCCTTCAAAGGGGTATACAGTGTAAGAGGATGTTGGAAGGACACCTGCCGGTTCACACGGGTATTTCAGGAGAGGTGGAAATTAAAGTCGATATCCGATTGAAAAATCGTGTATTGGAAACTGAAGTATTATTGTATACTATACAGTATACAATAATACTATAAGTACTGAGTGTTTTAAAAGTACGAAATAATAATTTAGGCACACAAACGGTAGCTGATATTATGTAGATGCCTAGTGAAGACAAACTATACGTAACACGTATTATTTCATTAAAAAATGAATTCATTATCGTATCGCTTCTCGCTGACCGTGGTGTGGATAAAATATCCTTCAAATTGACTCGTGATAAGACTAGTATTTCACGACCCTATAATAATAATAGTATTGTCCCTTTTAATGTCCCACTCCTGGGCACGGGCCTCCCCTCAATGCGGGGAGGATTCAAGCCATAATCCGCCACGCTGACTTAGTGCGGGTTGGTGGACTTCTCATGTCTAAGACATGCAGGTTTCCTCATGATGTTTTCCTTCACCGTAAGCAAGTGATAATCATAATTATAGAGATGATTCGCACATCGATTTCGACAAATCCAGAGGTGTGAGCCGGGGTTTGAACCCTGGACCAGCCCGCAAGACACGTGCTTAACCAGTCGGTTATCACTACGTACCTTATAATATCGCGACTCTCTGACTCTATGGTATCGTGACCAAAAAAACTGAAACCTACACAAAACATGGCACCCACAGAAACAGTAGGTATAAGTATAACATTCACAGTTTATTCAAAGCTAACAACTAGCTAACGCAGATTCCGCTTTTTCTTACCTACACCAGCTACTGTGTTACCCTTTGTGGAGTTTTTGCCCTTGTGCTCTGAATAGAAAAACAGTGTAACCTGTTTTTATTTGAACCGATTTTGTTTTGCAAGTTCATTCCTGCTGGTGAAAGGAAAATTGCTGGAAAAATAGTGGGACCTTTGATATTTGGATTAGAAATAATGCTGATATAGGACTCGTACAGCTCCACTGGTAATCATAGAATATTTCAGGTAAGTGAACATTATAATAATAATATCCTGGGACATTTTTGTACACACGGTTACCTGATCCCAAACTAAGCAGAGCTTGTACTATGGAAACCAGATAACTGATATTACTACATATACTACTTTTTTATTCGTAAATACATACTTAATATACATATACACCCAGACTCCGGACATACAGACATGTTCATGCACACAAATGCATGTCCCGGGTCGGAATCGAACCTACGACCTGCAGCGTGAAAGGCGCCACCGCGCCAACCACGCTAACGGGCCCGTTGGTTGATTACATAACAGGTAGGATAGATAGTTACAGTAGCTGTACTTTACGCTGGCTGGTTTGACTTGTGGGGGGGGGGGGGGGGGGAAGAAAATGAACTCTATTATAAAGGAATAAGACTGGCCCTTTTAAAAAATAAGAATGTCATAAAATGAATTCGAAAATGAATTTTATTCCGTTATAATAAGGTTCATCCTTTCCCCCTCCCACATGTCAAAGCGGCCATCATAAAGTGCGTGGTTAGTAGGCCTAGAACAAGCGTTAAGACAAGAATTTTGGCGTGCATCAGGAGGCGTCCATAAATTACATGAGGCATTTTGGGAGGGGAGGGGGTCGAGCCAAATCTCACCTAATCTCACGTGGGGGAGAGGGGGGTCTCGGCAGATCTCACGAATTTTTTTTTACCGCTAGAAACAGTGTAAAATTGCGAAAAAACTGGTTTAAATTAAGTAAAACATGTTTCTCCACTAGAATATAGCTTTTGAAAAATCTCACGTGAGATTAGAGGGGGAGGGAGGGGGGTCAAGACAAATCTCACGACATCTCACTAAGGGGGGATGGGTCGAAAAATCACAATAATCACTTCACGTAATTCATGGACGCCCCCTTAGGTTGCACCGATTGCCTCTCTTTCTTCGAGGCAATAAGATAAGCTACGGTGACTGCTTAACATCAGGTCATAAGCTTGTGACACCTTATAGTAGCATAAAAACTAGCCAAGTTCGTGTCGGACTCACACATAAAGGGTTCCATACCACCGTAGAATAAAAATATCAAGTTTCTTGTATGGGCACCCCCTTTATTTATAATTTCTTGTTGTAATGGCAACAGAAATAAACATTCTGTGAAAATTTCAGCTCTCTACCTATTATGGCTCGTGAGATACAGCCTGCTGACAGACAGACGGACGGACGGACAGCGTAGGCTTAGTAACAGGGTTCCGTTGGCACCATTTGGGTACGGAACCCTAAAAAGACAAACTATAGTTTGACATTGCACCAATGTTCAAATGAGCATAAACAATCGGAGACCCCCGATTGGGTGCGCGAATCTAAAATTCATGTGCGCAGTGTTATGAACGGACGGGCACTGTGGGGTATGGTTCGAATATGAAATTGGTAGTTTTCCCGTTACTGTTACCGAGGTTTGGATGAATATCGGGAATAGAATGAAATGGTATAGAAAATTGAAATTCGAACACTTTTTTCTGTGTGTGTTCTATCCCGGTGGAGCCAGCCTATATACAACAATAACATGTTATTATACAATATGTTAAAAAAACCCTGTCCGAGCCGAAACCGGTATTTAGGTTTCCCAATCACATGACCAAATAAAATAAAAATATAAAAATATTCCTGATAGTGAACATATTAATGACAATTTTTTTGCCTTTTTCCCTCAAAATGTAGCAAATTTTAAAAATATGACAACACCATTACCGGAAGTAATTATGTTAGATCGTGTGGCGGCACCTCTGACCACAAAGTATGTGATGACGTCATTTTATGTTTTTTTTTATGTAAACGGTGTATTTGTTTTCCAAAATATGGGAGGCCTTTGCCCAGCAGCGGGACACTTACTATGCTAAAAAATTTTTTTTTTTTTAATTAAAAAAAAAATTAAAAAAAAAAGTTTTTTTTACAAAAATAGAATCTAATCTCGATACCCAACAATACGTTTTCGGGTCGGACAGGGTTTTTTAACATATTGTATATAGCAAAGATTTTATAATTATGATGAAATAACCTGATCCCCACTTACTCTGCCGTAGAAATTCTATAAAGGAAGGAAGGTTAACAATTCTGTGAGAACTAATGCTGTATCCAATCTATTGACCTTACCTCAAAACCCAATCTTGCTCCGTTCAACCCGTCCGGATAAACAACGCAGGTTAAACTATGAACGGCATAGAATATTCATGTATTGCAAACACAGCCAACGTTGGCTTGTTGCTAATTTGGCCTCAACCGCGTCTTGCAGTACCGAATGCGGCGTCCGTAATGGGAATGGTCGCGGTCGATTTGGAGACGTTAGTAAATGGTTCTTGATTACAAGTTGTGCAGTTCGAGTCAGGTTAATGTTGGTAGCATTGGTTATAGGAGACAGGGTTAAGTTGGTACATAATTCTTGTCTATGGTAAAAAAATTGCTGTGCCCGCGACTTTATACAAAAAATGTTTGTTCGTGTTTGCTATTTAAAATAAAAATAGCCTAGCCAGTGCCAGTGAACGTCAAAATCAGTCCAGCCGTTTCGGAGATTCGGAACAACAGACCGACAAAAAATTTAAAATTACCTTATTTACTATAAGTACCGTGTACTTTCATATGCATTTACTAAAAAGCTGTTATTTTGACATTACAAAGAGACACATAAATTTTATTTATTTGTATAGATAGGTAATTTAACTATTTTATCTATTGATAAGGACTACGCTCCATCTCACATATTGTTCGGAATTTCACACATCTCAGAACGCAACATTTAACGTTTCAAAGACAGATTTCTTTATTTACGACACTACGCGTCCAACTTCGCGACTGTTGATTTATAGTTGCGGAGCGACGCTCCAACAAAACAGTAGGAATAAATCATAGCACAGATGGCTCCAACTGCGAGCATTTTCTGGAGAGAATAACATTTTTTGGAGTGCGGCTGTTATTAATTTTTGAGGGTCAAGAGTAAAAACAGTTGCTATTGTAGCTTGGATTACCCGCCGAATACTGGAATGAATATCAAATACACTGAACAGCAAAGAAAAAGGGTCGGTTAGAAAATCTTCAATATCTTCTAAAGTATAGCTTTATGCAATAAACACAAAACACAATCACAAAAAATGAATTTAAGCTTTTTATTATTGAAAAAAAAAGGTTCGGTTAGAAAATTTATAATATCCTCAACCACAATTTTATTTATTAAAAATAAAAAGCTCAAATTCATTTTTAGGGTTCCTCACCCAAAGGGTGCCATCGGAACTCTATTACTAAGCCTACGCTGCCCGTCCGTCCGTCTTGTCTGTCTTTCTCTCACGAACCGTAATAGCTAGAGACTTGAAATTTCCACAGAATGTGTATTTCAGTTGCCGCTACAACAACAAATAGTAAAAATAAAATAAAATTTAAAACTAAAGACTTTATATTTTGACGTTTATATTCTACGGTGGTACGGAGCCCTTTATGTGCGAGTCCGACACGCACTTGGCCGGTTTTTTTATTTTAATTTAAGGTTGTAAAATATACATTAATTTAGTGTTTATTTCATAAAGCTAGGTCAAGTACTTTAGAAGATATTGAAGATTTTGTAACCGACCCTTTTTCTTTGCTGTTCAGTGTATCATAAACCCTGATTTATATAGGAACCATATAAAAATTACTGCAATAACTTAAATCTTTAAATCTCAATGGCTGTGAATACATTAAGCGCATGCCGTGCCCGAGCACTCAGTTTTGACATGAGTCATAACAAAGTGCTCGGGCGAGGCATACGAGGTATCTGGACGTACCGGACGTACCAATTAATACAAGTCCCACAGACTAAAGGGGTTATTACACTTAACTAAATTTAGGCTACTTAAGTTAGTCGTTACTGAATTTAGGCAAGTGTAATCGCATTCAGCAAGCTATTCAGAAGCTAGAATGGTTTAAATATTTAGAAGCTTCTGAATTTAGGCTTCTAAATTTAGCCAAGTGTAATAAGCTCTTTAGCTAGCCTGTGTGGTGTTCGTACAAGGCTGTCAAAATGTGAATTTTTTTTCTATTAAAAATCAAAGTTTCTCTTCAGACCACCGTACCTATTGCACGTTTTGTACTTCGCTATCAAGCATGACAAAATTAAGCAGCGCTCAAAAATACGAAATATCACCATCCCTTATATTTGACATATTCTCATAGCAAAATATAATAAATTAGGTAATTTTCGTAACACCTCTGAGTAACATATACTCAATTTAACGCCATGGAGGATCCCATAAAGCCGTGTTCACGAGGGTGGCATAGGGTACGGTCAGAAAAATGAACTAGCTGTCGTGACGTCACTGTCATTTATCATCTGCGCACCCCATCTACGATAAAGGCAAAATTACACTGGGTGGCAATCTTTACCGGATTTAAATTGTCTGTTTCTTTGCGATAAAAATGACAGCTCTTACTTTCAAGATCTTCTGTATTTTGACAAGATTTTCTACATATTTGTTCTCAATTTGTGCACATCAATATGTTTTTAAAATATTTTATAGGTAATAATAATAATAATATCCTGGGACATTTTCTACACACGGCTACCTGATCCCAAACTAAGCAGAGCTTGTACTATGGAAACCAGATAACTGATATTACTACATATACTACTTTTTTGTTTGTAAATACATACTTAATATACATATACACCCAGACTCGGGACATACAGACATGCACACAAATGCATGTCCCGGGTAGGAATCGAACCTACGACCTGCAGCGTGAAAGGCGCCATCACACCAACCACGCCAACGGGCCCGTCCCCGTAATATAAGTGAGTAAGTAGTACTTAGGTAATTTTCTTATAGCTTTGATCCGTAAAATCTGATAAAACCCATCGAAATACTCACTTAAGTGTAATTTAATTTCTTTATCACAAAATACTAAATGTACCTACATACAATTTCACAAAAAATAAACTTTCTCCTAAATCCTACAACATTAAACAAATACGCCACGATAAAGTAAATACTTATAATAATAATGTAAAATAAACATTGTAAAGTGTAATGTGACTAATCTCATTATTGCTTTGGAATAGTGATGTAAAGAATCGACTCTCGATAAGATTATTATCGACTTTGCGACTTACTAAAAGACGCTTTCCGATTGGACACAGACGGAACGTAAGCCGGTGCAAGGCGGTGACAACTTTAAGTCCTTATACTGAACCCGGTCATAAGTCTAATTCGGTTTGGAATAGGGCGTGTTATTAATATTTATTATGAACAAATTTTGAACTATATTTCTTTGAGCTATATATGTTAAATTTCCTTGTTTATTATCCAGAAAATCAACTTAATTTTATAATTTGAAATATTACCTTAATTACAAGTACTTTGAGAAATATTGCGAGCTAGCCTAAATGCTCTATTGAATACTTTCGATGCAATAATTGTGCAAATAAGTTTCTAATTAACATTTTTAATTACTTAAACATTAAACATTCATATCGATATCTCAAACATCGACACTGCCACATCCCTAGCCGCACAACAGAAGCTGAACGTGCTATCATCCACGAACTTAAGTGGGATACCATAAAATTATTACTTAAGAAGCTACCTGCTTACGACACTGCGGATAAGCGTCGATATATAGCGGCCTAGGATTATGGCACATAATACCACACTATATTGTCTGTTGGTTCCGGGATTTTAGATTTCTTTAGTATGGTAATTGTATGAGGTAAGTGATGGATGATATAAAAGCACGCATGTTAAGTAGGTATTTTAAATAGGACTGAGGTGGCAAACAAGCGTGCGGCCCGCCTGATGTTAAGCAGTTACCGTAGCCTATAGATGCTTGCAATACCAAAGGCATTACTCGCACTTTGCCGAACTGAAGGGGAATGAGACGGAGGGAGGGGAAGGGGGTGTTGGGCTTCCGGCTCTCTCACTCATCGTACGAAACGCAGCTGTAATAGCTGCTTTACGCCGATCTTCTGTGAGAGGGTGGTACTTCCCCGGTCGAGCCAGCCCGTGTATGAGCTGCAGTCAATTGGTAATAGCTTGGCTCTATACTACCTCTAAGACTACTTACTATAAAGTAACACCGAACTTCTGTGAGAGGGTGGTACTACCCCGCTCAAGCCAGCTCGTATATGAGCTGCAGTCAATTGGCTACAGTTTAGCTCTACTGCCTCTAAAACTACTAGAAAGTAGTTAAGGTAACATTATCAGCACCTAGATTGGGCATTTGGGACTTCAATAACTCTTTTGTGGGACTGGTTAAAGGGTATCGAGGATAATTTAAATCACCTACGAAATACACTATCATACCTGTTCCGGCGTCGGGGACCCCGAAATTCTGACGTCTTAATTAAATGTCAAAGAAGCTGTCAACTGTCAAAGAAAAAGTATTTTTGTTATCTATGGTGCTTGAAAGAAGCGCGTGAAAGAAGCCTATAGGAAAAAAGATCTCTCGTCCCATCCACCATTTTTGTACATTGATTGTAAAACACCAAATTACCGAAATAAAACGAAGAAATTTATAAAGACGTTTTATTATAAACAAAACAGCAGCGTGAGGTGCCCAAGCAAACCAATAGGCACCAACAATACCTATATGCCTTATTGGTAGGCAAAGTTGAAATGCATTTTGTGGACAGAATTCCAATGCAATAATAGCGAGTATTTCATAGAAACTTCGCTTTTTTACCAAAATATAGGTAGGTGTAAAATTATGTATGTGGCTCATTCTCAGTCTGACCATTTTAAGTGGACCTTCGGGCTCAACCTTTTTTTATTGACACCGAAGGTCTGCATAAAACGGTCCGACTGAGAATGAGCCATGCACAGACTTCTAAAAAATACAGACGTAGTGCGTAGAACATTAGATTGTGGCCACCAAAGCAAATACAAAAACAAAAGCGAATACAATCTCGCGTCAGTACTAAACTACGCGTGACAGTGCTGACACGTCCAAATGGATTATTTGTTTATTTAAAATATGCCGTCTTGCGTGATTAAAAAAATGTAAAAGTTGTTCATAAAAACAAAAAAAAGAAGATGGAATATCTTTTCACAGGCAACTATTGTTTATTTTATAGTTTTGTAATTATTTACCGACATTTTTTTACGGCTCACTCGGAACACAAAATATTGACAGTAATTGGTTGGTGATGCCAGTTTACATCGACATAAGTTTCCTTGAATTAGGGAAAAGTGCATGGGGCATAGGAAGATCGATTAATTTTCAATTTATAAACGGAAATAATTTATGTATAGGTACTATACAGGATGTCTCAAAAGTACGAAGTAATACTTGAGGGTTTGGATGACTAGGTATCGAGAATAGAATTGGGTGGTATACATTTTTATTGAAATTTAAACACTTTTTTTTCAAACAATTATAGAGAGGGACCCACCACTCACCCTCGGAATTGTCAACCTCCAAAATTATAAACCAAATGAATTGATTGGTAATAAAAGAGAGGACAAGACCGAACTCCCTGTCAGTCGAGAGTATGTCTGTCATGAGTCATGGACCCTAACAATTAGCAACTTTTGACTTTTATTTCAAATATTTTTTCCGCCAATTTTGAATTACTGAAATATTTTTTTTTATAGGACTGCGGTGGCAAAAAAGCGTACGGCCCGCCTGATGTTAAGCAGTTACCGTAGCCTATAGATGCTTGCAATACCAAAGGCATTGCTCGCACATTGCCGACCTGAAGGGGAATGGGATGGAGGGAGGGGGAGGGGAGGTGGGCTTTCGGCTCTCTCACTCATCGTACGAAACGCAGCTGTAATAGCTGCTTTACGCCGATCTTCTGTGAGAGGGTGGTACTACCCCGGTCGAGCCAGCCCGTTTATGAGCTGCAGTCAATTGGCTACAGCTTGGCTCTACCACCTTGAAATATCTCAAAAACTATTTTTAATTGTCACAAAATTATTTCTTGAATAATAGTATAGTAGAAGAAGTTATATTATAGTTATCGTTTAGTTGTTTCTTCTCCTGAATGCAGTTAACACTGGTTCCTAAGCCATTTGATGTGTTCTAACAGCCCGGTCACGACTTCACGCGACGGCGACGGGCGACAGCGTATTTTGCTAAAATGTTGCATCGCGCGCGTTTCCGCCGAGAGCGGTATCTCGTGGCGTCATGCAACATTTTAGAAAAAAACGCTGTCGCCCGTCGCCGTCGCGCGAAGTCATGACCGGGCTGTAAGACCGCAACGAAGTTGACACAAATATTCGAAAGGCTGTAACTCAGGAACTATTGTAGATACGTATAGTTTGTCTCCACTAAGCATGTATGTATAGTAGGTATATTATATCTTTATTTAGAACTCTAGTTATTTATTTTATTTAGAATCAAATTAATTATATTTATGATTTGAGTCTAATAAATGAAACAAACATTTTATCAATGTGTAAAAAAAATTACTCAGTTTAAATCGATTTGAATTGCCCCTTTTTTACTCAACCCCTAGGTATGTACCTAATTTAATCTTAGTTCCTATCCTATCCTTCCGTTCTCACATGTGGTGTCCGTGACTTCATTAGTGTTTCTGGTGTCATCTGAACTCCAGCGCTGTAGCCTACAGAATATGCTGCGATAAGAGCCATTTTAGTCTCGTACAGCCCACCCTGTCTTGTATTGTTTTTATTATAGGTATAAATTTTTCCTTTTGTAATGGTAAGCTGACCTTGACTATATACCGTAAATGATTTTCTTTTTTTTCTTTTTAGGTGTATTCTATTTAACTTTTATTCTGTTATAATTTATTTGATGACCATTATTCTGTCCAAATAAATTATATTTAATTACCTATATTGCGAATGAACATTTTCAATTTGTGACACTAGTACTCTTGAGAACAATCGAAAAAATTGTGGGAGTTCGTATCTCAATATCTGGCAACTTTACACGCATACAGATGCACGTGTCCCTACAGTGCCGCTCCTAGTTGTCACGCACACATAAAGCGCTACCCGGCTTCACATCGTTTCTTGCGCATGCTCTATCTGCCTCCTTCAGTAATCTTAGGAGCCATGTATTATGATGCTAGCTGTACACGCACATCTCGTCGCCTCGCGTGCCTCTCATCACGTTGAGGCTCCAACATTTACACACCAGGGGGCTTACCACAAGCTTCCACTTTCACTCAAACGTTTCAGCGACTTTTTGTGCAATGACGTACCTTATTGTCATGACAATAAGAAACGTCATTAAAACGTCGTTAAAACGTTCCTATAATTGAATCGCAACAAGAGCTTGTGGTAAGCCCCCTGTTATATCAATTGCTCCGGAAGCCCGCTGCGATGGATCTAGAAGAAACCTTTTGACTCGAGCGCAAAACCGACACACCGAGGGCCGCAAGACGCGACGCCACGCGACGAGGGCACCATATTCGTAGGTACTCGGCCTGTCTCGTGGTGTTTCGACGAGCGTGTAAAACCGGCATGACCATTTTAGTGAAATTTCATACAACATATCCGCGCAAATGTTGAGACCGGAGGGGTGAACGCAAATGTGGGTGCACTGCAGTATATTTCCATATAACCCACCAGAGAATTAAAAAAAAAAGTAATGTAACGTCACGACTTTTATCCCCGTTCGGGGGTAGTCAGAGGCTTGAGTGGCCATACACCACCACATTGTGGAGGTATTAACCAACTCAAAGCCCACGTTTCACTAGATAGTCAGAACCCAACGTGACAGGTGGTGAACCGTGTCGCCGTGTATACAGGAACTGACTATTACCTAATCCCGAGGGATAGGTAGGTTTCCTCACGATGTTTTCCCTCACCGTCAGCGAACTGTAAATTATGCACATAGATGAAAATTCATCCATTGGTGCATGCCCCACCGGGGATCGAACCTGGGACCTTCTGATTGTTAGCCCAACCTGTTCACCCCTAGGCTACAGTCGCATTTAAGAGAATAAGACGTTACATATTAACTAGGTATTGCTCATTTATTTCTGAATCTTCCAAAGTTTTGGTACTGTTTGGACTTAGTCAAAAGCACTCAAGACACTTAGAAGGCAATACATAATCCCATTAACTAATTGACCATCAATTAGGTATAAATTAATTACAGTGGAATTAATTAACAACCGTGACAAGTTGAGCGCATCAAAATAATTCGTAAACGACAAAATTTATAATCTCCCGAAAACAAATTTAGCTGGCCTGGCTGAAGCGTTTCGAACAAATTCGGACGATTAAGAAAATTAAATTTGGCCGCTCGTTCTGAATTATCTGACAAATTAGTGGCCGTACGCATTTCGGCAACCCTACTTCAAATTATAGCCACAGCACAAAAAATACTCTGCCAAAATTTCCTCCAAAATCCAGTGAGATGACTCAAATGTATGGAAGGTTTTTAGGCTGTGATATTTATGTACGGGTAACGCAACAAAATTATATGCTAAATTAGGGTTGCGTGCCCGAACAAGAAAGTTGTTAATGGATTACACTGTGGTTACAAACGACTCTATAGTTCGGCAAAGTTTTGGGGTGGACGGACAACTTTGCCATTTAATTTTCTTATACTTGTTTGCTCGGTCTTTTGCTTACATATTAGTTGAGACAGTGGATCGTTTTTGTTCGTAAGAAAAAGATCACTCAAGTTCATGTTATATGAGGCAAAGTTGTGTAATGCTTTTTGTTCGCATATAGGTTCGCATATAGGGCCTTAGTGAAGTGGTAGTAATATTTTTGGCTTAGTTTTTGGAAAACTTTTAGTGCTAATTTATTTTGGTCTAGGAATTAAATTTAAATTCTGTCTGCCTGTAACATATTGTACGTAGATAATAATATTAATTGTGACTGAGTTTTACGTATCTCTAAATAGTAAAGAAAGAGTAAAGTAGAAAATTTTATCAGCTATCTATCTAAATTTAGACCGGACGAATATGCCTCCAAGCTACAGTTACCTTAAGGTAGGAGTTAGATCAACGCGGCACGACAACTTAGGGCTACTCTGCCTCAGTTGAAAAGGATGAGATTCAAGATTCAAAGATTCAAGATTCAAAACGTTTATTTTGTTTAGGCCTACGGGGGCACTTACAAATTGTCATTTTACATTTTTTTCTTAAATTCTACTGCCGGATCGGAAACGCGACCTCGACTGAGAAGATCCGGCAAGAAACTCAGCGGGCTTGTCTTGTATACATTGTTTTAATTTTATTTTATTTTTTAAATCGCCATTAGATGTGTCCATATGGCGCGCATGCCTCACCCGAGCACTCATATTATGACATTACGTCTATGCGTTCCGACGTCAAAAGTGAGTGCTCGCGCGAGGCATGCGCCTGATGAAGACGCCGCCATTTACTTATTTTTTGTTGCAACCTCTTTACTCTCCCTAAACTCCTGGTAGATTTAGATAACACTACCAGGAGTACAGAAGGAACGAGGAGAACATCTCAGATCGTAACAGTAGTCCTAAACTGTAAATATCTCAATGTCCATACGATCAGCGCCCTACTTAGCCGTCCCTACGCGTAAACAACTCGTTGATAATTTATCCTAACCCTTTGTGTATGTTTAATTCATATCGCGTTGTAAACCGAACTATACTAATGAAAAGGGACAAGATCGTATCAGATGGATGACATTTACACTGTTACGGTCATGGAACAATTACTAAGGGGACTGGCCCTAAGCAACTCGGCCGAGTGGTCGGCCTAGTACTAACATCGACATAAAACGAAGCGACTAGTTCAACTATTTACCGGTAGATAGAACAATGAAAATGAAAAAACAATGACCACGTTTTTTTTCATACATATATCTAATAAGGGCACCTCTTTCTTTAGCTTTACTCTGTGGTTACGGTAACATAGACAGGTGGATGATGATAATATTGTCGACACAACCCTATATTTGCAGAATAAAGCCTGCCTTAAGGGGAGACTCCACCGCGGTGCACGGAGGGCCACGCATACGGCCACGGCTACGTTTTGCAAGAAAATGTATGGATGACGTCATTTTGTGCGTAGCCTCTCCGTGCACCGCGGTGGACACGGTGACATACATTTTCGTGCAAAGCGAAGCTTGACCCACGTGCGTAGCGTGTGCGTGGCCTCTCCGTGCGCCGCGGTGGGGTGTGTTTGTTTGTTTGTTTTTGATTTAGTTTGTTGTATTTGTTTAGAGCTAAGGGCTATGGGGGCCCATTCAGGCCTTTTTCCAATAGAGATATTCACAAGCTACCTGACTGTGATGTGCCCCAATTGATATGCTGCTCAATGGACTCGGGAATAGAGTCAAATATTACCTACACGACGCTACCCAAATTCTTCTTTTGATAAGTACCTTACATATCTACGTAGTACTATCCTACTCTTTTTATGTGAGTAAGGTGGCAAATAAACGTATGGCCGTAACGCGCGTAGCGTAACCTATAGATGCTTGCAATACCAAAAGCATCGCTCGCATGTTGCCGACATGAATGGGAGTTGGACAGAGAGATAGGTAGTGGGGGTTGCGTTTTCGGCTCTCTCACTCATCATACGAAACGCAGCTGTATCTAAAAGCTTTTAAGCCGATCTTCTGTGAAAGGGCGATACTACCCCGGTCGTACCAGCCCGAATATGAGCTGCAGTCAACGCTACAGCTTGACTCTACCACCATAACTTTATACGACTAAGTAAAAGTAGAAACGGGCAACGTTACAATACAGTGTGATAGATATGCATCGCCAAACTTATTACGGACATATCGAGCGTAATGTTCGCTATCTTGTTCAGCACCAACTTGTTCGCAAACTTCCTTCATTTATAGCTTTGTCCTGTCTATTAATATTGTTTAGTGCACGTGTACTTAACATCTTGGGAGTGTACCCAGGGCTTGTAACGATCGTGTTATTCATTTGCTTTGAGAATTACTTTGTGAACGAATCAATTTGTGTAATTTATATTGAAAATTACTTTGTGGCGACGGACTGGCGACGTCGCCAGTCCGTTGCCAGGTGTGTTACCTGTCATATATTTTAATACGAATTAGTTGGCTACGGTGGCTGGCGACGTCGCCATGGCGTCCCAGTGTGTTATCCCACTAATATTATAAATGTGAAAGTTTAGATGGATGGATGGATGGATGGATGGATGGATGGATGGATGGATGGATGGATGGATGGATGGATGGATGTTTGTTACTCAATCGCACCAGAATGGCTGAACGGATCTGGATGAAATTTGGCACAGATATAGATTATAGTCTGGAATAGCCATAGGCTACTTTTTTTTATTAAATTACTAGCTGTGCCCGCGGCTTCGCCCGCGTGGAAATTGATGTTTATGATTAGTCTGTCTTATTCCAGAGCCTACACTATCTGCGTTTCACATTAAAATCAGTTTAGTAGTTATGGAGATACCGACGTGGCAACAAACATTCACACATACAGACACATACACTTATTTAGCTTTTGCCCGCGACTTCGTCGGCGCAAAATTTAAATTTAAAAAAAACGGACTCGATCCCGTTTCCCGGGTCCCGGATCCGGTTTGCTGGATCCCAGATCCGGTTTGCCGGATCCCATATCCCAGATCCCGTATCCTGGATCCCGTTTCCAGGATCTCGTTTCCCGGATCCCGTATCTCTGATCCCGGATCCCGTTTACCGTATATATCACGTATCCCAAAACCGACTTGTATTTTTAAGAAGACATCTAAACATCAATTTTCATACTTAATTCTAACTTCAAAAATGACGAACTCACATACAAACTTTCACCCCCTATTCTACCACCTTAGGGGTTGAATGTTCATACACCCTGTAATTCTTATTATTTTTATTTAAAGAAACCAAAACAACTATTAACTATCAAAAATAACTTACTTTCATCCCCCATTTTAACCCCTTAGGGGTTGAATTTTCAAAAACCCCGATTTTAACATTTTTTATTTTATAAAAGACACCTAATCACCAATTTTCATACTTCTAACTTGTTAAATGACGAACTTGCATACAAACTTTCATCCCTTGTTTAACCCCCTTAGGGGATGTATTTTCAAAAACCCTGAAATTATTTTTTTACATATATGAAAATAAACCTAAACACCAATTTTCACAATTCTAACTTCAAAACTGACAAACATCTATGCAAAATAACATACAAACTTTCATCCCCTATTTTACCCCCTTAGGGATTGAATTTTCAAAAACGCTGAAATTATTTTTTTACTTATATAAAAAGAAACCTAAACACCAATTTTCACAATTCTAACTTCAAAACTAACAAACATCCATGCAAAATAACATAAAAACTTTCATCCCCTATTTTACCCCCATAGAGGTTGAATTTTCAAAAACGCTGAAATTACTATTTTATATATTTTTTAAAGACACCTAGTTACAAGTTTTCATAATTCTAACTTGAAAAATGACGAACTTGCATGCAAACTTTCATCCCTTATTTAACCCCCTTAGGGGATGAATTTTCAAAAACCCTGAAATTATTTTTTTACATATAGAAAGAAACCTAAACACAAATTTTCACAGTTCCAACTTCAAAACTGACAAACATCCATGCAAAATAACATTCAAATCTTTCATCCCCTATTTTACCCCCTTAGGGGTTGAATTTTCAAAAACGCTGAATTTACTAATTTTTATTTTTTTAAAGACACCTAATCACAAATTTTTATAATTCTAACTTCAAAAATGACGAACCTACATACAAACTTTCATCCCCTATTTAACCATCTTAGGGGTTGAAATGTATAGGTATGATTAGCCTATGTCTCCTTCCAGAGATTACACTATCTACGTTTCAAATTTCATTAAAATCGGTGCAGTAGTTATGGAGATACGTGGTAACAAACATTCACACACACACACACACACACACACAGTTACTTTCGCATTTATAATATTATTAGTAGGATAGGATTAGTAGGATAAGCGGACGAAGTCGCGCGCAAAAGCTAGTGGCTCATAAGGTTTACAATTAAATGAGATAGAATCTCTCACTACCGAGTGTTTCAAAAGTACAAAGTAATAATTGATCTACATATTATACAGCTGATGATAATATGTAGGTCCTTAGTAAAGACAGACTCCTACGTAACTATAATAGTTTCTGAGTTATGGACTTTTGAATATTTGTGAAAACTTTTGTGAACACATGAAAAGGCGTAGAAACCAGTGTAAACTGCATTTAGGACTAGCAAATACTATTATTCAAAAACTTTGTGGAAATTTTACTATACCGACATGTTTCCAACATTATAAGAAAAAGAAAGAAAGAAAGAAAGAAAAAACTTTATTGCGATAAGCAGAAAAGTTGCAAAGTAAAAAGTAAAAAAAATAAAATAAAATAAATATAAATATAACGTCACGACTTTTATCCCCATTCGGGGGTAGTCAGAGGCTTGAGTGGCCATACACCACCACATTGTGGAGGTATTAACCAACTCAAAGCCCACGTTTCACCAGATAGTCGGAACCCAACGTGACAGGTGGTGAACCTTGTCGCCGTGTATACAGGAACTGACTATTACCTTATCCCGAGGGATAGGTAGGTTTCCTCACGATGTTTTCCCTCACCGTCAGCGTACTGTAAGTAAAAAAAATAAAATTAATATAAGTAAAATTAAAGTTAAATTAAATTAATAAAAAGTAGGTAACAAAAACACACACAACTTCTGCTCGCCGCAAACGGACCCAATTCAGCATGTGCTGATCGACAAGGACCAGCGCTGGTCTTCCATTTGGCCCGTTTGGCGACCCCACGGGCGCAAACCACAAACAAATATCTTACGCGAGCGACTGATTCATACTGTGTCTATAGACTCCATTTATTAGGACAAACTATTTTGAATAGTCACGGTCACGTGTCTCCCTTTTCAAGGTAATGTCCCTAATCTCTAAGCTAGATTAAGTATGGCACCACTTTTACTGTTCTATGTGAGTTTAATTCCACCTATACCTAACCCTACCTAACCCTTCACCGTCGGCGACAGTCCCCAAAGGTTGGGGCCCTCGGTCCGCAAAGGTCGGGCCCCGGGTCCCCCGGGTGGGCGCGTAATGAGAATTCTTGGTGGGCCCCGTGTTTGTTAACGACTGCACATTTGTTCTTTGCTATCAAATCGAGGGGTTTTGTTTTAATTTGTTTTGCGTAGAGGTGCATAGGGGTAAGGGAGAATTGATTGCATAGTAGAGTCACAGTGAGTTGTGGTCCGTTTGTACGGTGTACTGAAGTCGGGGCAACCTGTAATATACCTGATTTTAATTACTTTTATTACTTTACTTTTATTTTTATGAAGGTGGTAGAGCCAAGCTGTAGCCAATTGACTGCAGCTCATAAACGGGCTGGCTCGACCGGGGTAGTACCACCCTCTCACAGAAGATCGGCGTAAAGCAGCTATTACAGCTGCGTTTCGTACGATGAGTGAGAGAGCCGTAAGCCCACCCCCCAACCCCCTCCCTCCATCCCACTCCCCTTCAGGTCGGCAATGTGCGAGCAATACCTTTGGTATTTTAAGCATACGGTAACTGCTACAAGCTACGGTAACTGCTTAACATCAGGCGGGCCGTACGCTTTTATGCCACCGCAGTCCTATAAAAAAAAAAAAAAACTATGTATGTATTTGAAAACGACTAACCCCCATCGCACACGAGGCGTAAGCGTAGTCTCATACGCAATGCTTCGAGTGCGGACTTGTTAGAAAATGTATGTGCTCGTATTGTTCTCGTCCTACGCGCGTAATACGATACGCTTACGCGACGACTACGCTTACGCCTCGTGTGCGAAGGGGGTAACATTGACGACTTTTCCGAAATTTTTTATTTCCGAAAAAATTAGTTAAAATTAAAGCCAGTAATATTTTTATGGGTAATGTCGAATATCTTTGCTCACATCGAGCGGAGCGCAGCGCAGCGGAACGCATTGCGGACAACCAAATTTTTAGATATTCAGTCAGTCACTGATAATAAAGTTATTACGATACAAGTCCTCAGAATCAATCAGTAGCTTACCCCTAGACGTAACTACTTAGGGGCCATCCATAAATTACGTCATACGTAAAGGGGGGTAGGGGGTCGACGAAATGTGACATGGTGTGACAAGGGGGGGGAGGGGTTCTTAGTTAAGTGACGTCACATTTAAAAATCTAATATATCCAAGTATTAAAACCGAAATTTGAAGTATTAACGAAATACCACGTGCCACGTTGGGTTCTGACTATCAGGTGAAACGTGGGCTTTGAGTTGACTTAATACCTCCACAATGTGGTGGTGTATGGCCACTCAAGCCTCTGACTACCCCCGAATGGGGATAAAAGTCGTGACGTTATATATTTTTATATTTAACGAAATATTTAAAAAAAAACTGAATTATTGTAAAAAAATATGTGACGTCACACTGGGAGGGGGGGAGTCTCACAAGTGTAACTAGCTGTGACAACGGGGGGGAGGGGGTCGAAATTCGTGCGACGTAATTTATGGATGGCCCATTATGTAAATAAATAAAAAAAAAACGTCACAATGCTTACTATAGAAATGTACTGTTGTGGTCTCCTTCACACGCCGACGTCGTAGTAAAATTGTGTCGTACGCGTGACGCTGTAAGCGGCCGCCAGACGTTCATGACGTCACATCGAAAACTTACGATAGTTTTGTTAGTGAAAATCTACGCCACTGTATTTTTATCACTCTTTAGTAGATATTTTGTACCTAATAATAATTTCTACAACACCGATTATCATGCAAATATAGCATCTATATACACAACAATAAGCGCTATCGATCGGGAACATCTCCCAACACCCTGCGTTCTCAGTGCTCTAATCTTCATGTTCCCTTTGTAAGCTTAAAATGTGCTTTTCCTTTGTAAAGAGCTTTCTTAGATCATCTTGACACTGGATAGGTAAGTGAGCATTAAATGTTGCTTTGGAAACCGGTTTTGTTTGATAATTTTTAAAGCGGTTTCCCGATTTAAATTATCCTACCCATTGGGGTTGCATTTCAGAAAATCTTGGTTGAGTAATTGTCTACCTAGAAATCCAGAATAAACGTGCTTATATTCAAAGAAGTATGTAGATTTATTTATTCTAGAGATTTTAGAATGAGTGGATACACTCATAATATATATAATACTAGAAATTACTATTAGCGGTAAACAGAATGATAGGTAAGACGAGTGACGTATTGAAGGAGAGGTATTTAGTATTTGATATGCAACTAAGAGGAGCAGACGTGGTGCTGAACTTATAGAGACCTGTAAACATGCCCCTTGAAGAACCATGTTGTGCAATATTGCACTGCATTAAAAAAAATATTCTTATCCAAATTTACAAATCCATTGTAGAATTCTAGGACAGTTCTATATCTGTTTCCCAGTAATGAACAGATTGAAACCATTTCCAGAACCTATGTCGTACGATTGTCGAAGTGAATGTCGAAGTGAGTGAGTGTCGACAGGGGTAGTCCACCCTCTTACAGAATATCGGCGTAAACTAGCTGTTACAGCTGCGTTTCATAATGATGAGTGAGAGAGCCGGAAAGCTAATAAAATGAATAGTGGTATGGTGGAATTACTTGAAGTGGGAAAATAGGGAAGAAGGAAATTGGTTGAGATTTTTGGGAACGGTGATTAGGGTAGCGTGGCCGAGCGGTCTAAGGCGCTGGTTTAAGGCACCAGTCTCTTCGGAGGCGTGGGTTCGAATCCCACCGCTGCCAATGTTTTTTATCACGAGTTTCATTTTTTTCATACGAAACTTTATAAATATTCCATATTTCTTAAAATAATCTTAGTGAATTGGTGTAAAGTGTAGAGTGACTGAACAACTGCTTATCATGGTCTGATCTGATATTCTAGATAGCCGATACATCTCTTTTCATCGCATAGCTGTCTTCATCCTCAGGTCACCATAACTTCAGGGTCTAAATTCAGCTTTCCCAAAACTTGCCCTTGTATTGCAAGCATCTATAAGTCTCGGTAACTGCTTAACATTGGGCAGGCCGTACGCTTGATTACTTTCATCGCATAAAAGAAAATGTCCAAATAGATTCCGAGGCAAAACAGCGTTATTTCACACAAAAATAAGCCTGTACGCCATAAAACGATCTTATTATGTCCAAATTTTCTCCTCCATTTGGAAATTACACAGGGCTATAGATCCGGGGGGAATTATAACTGATTTACTGGCTCGGATGCAATTAAGGGAACACCCATTTGCGAGGGAATTTATTCTAGTAATGAAAGGAAAAATCTTCCACCCGGCAGTCAGTAAATTAGCATATCTCCAGGGGAGTATGATGAATTAGCGGTGTTAGGAGCGCTTGGTATTAATTGGTGCTGTTTTGGAAATAGAGCATTTTAGAAATAGAAGGAGCGTTTTTAAAATAGCAAGAGCGATTAGCGTATTCTAATCGAAATAGAAAAGACGTTTTTGAAATAGGAGGGACATTTGCCAATCGCCTAATCTAGACTGTGTTTTGAAAATAATAAGGCCGTGGCCGCATTGGTAAGGCGACCGCGATGCGAGTTGCGACAGCGAACATGCCCCAATAAACGGCGGTGGCTGCATCACATAAGCGAAAATTTGTATAGAAATCGCCGATGCGCTTCGATCATTATGATCGTAGCCGTTGCTTCACAATCATTAAGCGTTTTAAAAATAAGAAGAGCGTTTTGGAAATAGCTAGTGCGTTAAAAAATAAGAATAACGATTTCGAAATAAGAATAAGCCGCTCAGCCAATGTTGATGGATTTTGGTACAGAGATAGACAGGACATTGGAAAAAGACGTACGCTACTTTTTTGCAAAAAAAACCTGAAGGGGTGAATTAGGGGATGAAAGTTTGCATAGGAGACCAATCATTTCTCAAGTTTTTTTTATGTATTTAATTAGTATGGATGAAAGCTTAGAGATAAAATAGGCTCCTCGAAGTACAAATTCTACGCAGACGAAGTCGCGGGCACATCTAATAATAATAATAATATCCTGGGACATTTTTGTACACACGGTTACCTCATCCCAAACTAAGCAGAGCTTGTACTATGGAAACCAGATAACTGATATTACTACATATATTACTTTTTTATATGTAAATACATACTTAATATACATATACACCCAGACTCCGGACATACAGACATGTTCATGCACACAAATGCATGTCCCGGGTAGGAATCGAACCTACGACCTGCAGCGTGAAAGGCGCCTCCGCGCCAACCACGCTAACGGGCCCGTCAATCTAAATCTAAACCTAAAATTCTAATCTCTATGTCTAATTTTAAAATAAAAATCTATACCCGTTTACAACACACTGGTAAACAAGTTCTATTTGCATAATGCTGAACATAGACTATGACGTAAAATATGAAATTTAGATTTTTGGTGCAAATGTTTGCACAAATATTCGTCGCACGTGCCCCCAATTAGCCGCGAGTGTGTCAAAGCGGGTTCCGTATTGCAGTCAAAGCTTTGCCTCTGTTGGCCAGATTAGTGTATTTCTATATTCCGGGCCAATATTGAAATAGATTTCAGTGATTATTTGAGGTTTATTGGCACAACATAGAATAGTAAGTCTGAACGCACAACCATCTTGGTGCGTCCAGATGCCGCGCGTGCCTCGCCCCAGAACTCAAGTTATGAAAGGCTACTTAAATATTTAAGTCCCACTTAGCAGTTTGAGACGTCGTCAACTGTCATTTTTTGTATGGCGCGTCAAAGTTAAGCAGCTCTCAAATTTAAGTTGCGTACGAGTATTCGGCCGTACGGCTCGTATTACCTAATAAATGCATCTCGAAGTTGAGATCGATCTTAAGATGCAGTTTTGATGTTTAATGTATGGAGCATCTGTCAAAAACAACATCTTGAGATCGATCTCAACTTTGAGATGTATTTATTAATACAAGCCCAAGGCTATGCTGGTGCGTCCGATGCCGCGCATGCTTTGCCCGAGCACTCATGTTATGACATTTTGTTTATGCGTTCCGACGTTAAAACTGAGTGCTCGGGCGCGGCATGCGCTACATGTAGGCTTAAAGGTACGTCTTGGTGCATAAAGTTATTTATCTTTATTTCAAAATACGCTTGACTAATTATTTTGCTTATTTCGAGTTGATTAATCGTATTTCAGTACAAAATGTATGGGAAAAGTTTTTGGCGATTTCTGTCATTTCTAGTACTCAAACCTTAAATGGTCCGATAGGGTCTTTTGATCCCTACATGAAGTAGGATCGATGGGAATAAAAAATATATATTTTGGTATTTTAGTATTTTTTTGTACATTTTTTCCAAAATCTGTGAATGCAGTTCAGAATATCTGAAAAAGTTATGGATGGTCTCCTACGAACGTTTTCCTGTAACTATAACGGTTCAAGTAGCTGCCCTTACTGCCCCGTCTCAAAAATCCACCCTGTATAGATACTCTTCAATATTATATTCTTCATACCTGCAAACAATATAAATATATATATATATATATATATATATATATAAATAAATATATATATATATATATATATATATTCTTCATACCTGCAAACCTACAAAAAAACTCCTACAATCACTTCCATTATGTACAACAAAAGACGTCACTCGAAATAAAAATGTCCAAATCATGGACTGACAAAAAATATCTCACAATCAAACTTTTTCCATTTCCGCGGTGAGAAGTTGAGGTGTTTCACACAGCTGCAGAATAATTATAATAAGTCGCTGTAATTTTACTGAATGTAAATGGTATATTACCTAAGTGTACTTATAACAACAATATTTCTTCGATAATCTCCGAAACGGCTGGATCGATTTTGACAGGACTTTCACTGGCAGATAGCTTATGTCATAAGGAGTAGCTAAGCTTACTTTTATTTAAGCAAACACTAATAATCATTTTTTGAAGTCGCGGGCATAGCTTCTTATTAATAATTCACAAAATATTGGTGTATTACGTAGGTTGAGAGTTAGAAAAAGAAGGAAGCAACTGACAGTGGTACCAACGTACAATATTATTTTTGTGTTTTTGCCAACACATATTTGGCACGGCTTATAAAATTCCAGGTTGATCCACACATAGACGGTAGGATTTTTGTTACCTACTGCGGTTCCAGCTGTCTGAAAGTACCTAACATTCCTGGCTAACATCTGGCTCGGCTGAGCGATGACGTGTCCACATAATATTCCGCTTTATGGAGTTTGTCTTGCCTTGAAATACTTGAAGTTTTCAGAACATCACTTCTTAACGAGTTCTATGATTTGCAGAAATGGTGAGCGAGTGTATTACTGAAATGCCGGCAAAAAGTCGTTAGTTCTACCTACTGTTTTAAAATTTATTTAGAGAGTTTGATATTGTCGTTCATTGTCATTCTAAGCGAAGGTGTAGACCAGATAATATTGTAATTTCGTAAACGAAATCTTTCTAAATTAAAGTGATTGTAGTCACAAGACCTTACATAAAACCATTGATATAATTATTTAAATATATCATGCATAACACTCTTCGTAATTATATTCACAAATAAAGCGGACATAATAAGGATAATATGAATATATTTGGTGATAGACCATAGAAGAAAGATCAGTCGTAGAAGGATATAATGGTTAAAATACTTATGTCAGTGGATCGACAACATATTGCAGTCTCTAAAGTTAAAATAGCTTATGATTGCCGACCTCCTGTATAAGACGGCACTACGAGAAGAGTACTAAAAGTTGTTGCAAAGCCCTAATACGATATCAGAGACAATAAAAGAATAAAATAGAGTATTAACTAAATTTAAGTTGAATTAAAAGCAAACAGGCAACAACAAAACTTATCCCCCAAATAACCCACGTACTCAATCCCCCAAGTGGTACTTAAACCAGTCCCATAGAACCCTGGCCCATTACCGGACGTGGCCAGTCGGGAGCTGCAGTGTGGCGCGACGCACAGAATATTGAATATATGCAACAAAGAACTGAGTGGTCAGCAAAGGGCTGCAGGTTGCAAGCTTGTCCCCTACTATGTAATAAACTTTATACACCGTGTTTATGTTCATTTGCTTTAACTTCGACAAAGTGCTTGGAACATTAACATAAACTTATCCCTTAAACATTAAATTTTATTTACACTAATGCAAATGCCTATGGGGGTTTCTCGCTTACACAGCTGTAAAAATGTCCACAGCGACTCTATCTTGACCAAGAAATGTTTTTCTTCCATTGTTTGTTGTATTAGGTAGTATTACGTTAAACCGTTTTACGATATTCGATTTTTTTTATATATTTTTTTATAAAATAATTAACAACAATAAAAAATTAGTATTATCAATTTGACGTGACACATGCGAGAAAAGTAAAATCAACATCAAAACGAACTCATTTTTTACACCTTGTCGTACATAAGGAACATTGACAACTCTTTACTTACGAACGAGATGAAAATAGTATTTGGTTATGAATTTAGAAGATTTTACACTGGTTTAACTTAGATTAGTGATTAAATTTAGATTTTAAATAATTTGAAAACGGTACGATTTAGGCACTTAGTTTATTTGAGAAATTAACTCAATAAGACGTAAGGAATTTACCCTTAAGGTGGCAAGGCAAATGAACATAAACACGGTGTATAATAGTTGTGGAACGATCTCCCTCCCGAAGTCTGTCCTTTGCACTACAACATGGGGTTCTTCAAAAGGCATGTTTACGGGTCCCTAAAAGGTCGGCGCCGCATCTGCTCCCCTTAAGTTGTAGATGTCCTGGGCGGCGGCTTCCACTTACCATCAGGTGGACCGTCAGCCAGTGTATCATCCTTGGCTATAAAAAAGGGAATGTCAAAAAGCGACAAGAATATCTTTGCGAAAGCCCTCTATGAGTGAAAATACAGAAATATTTCTGATATTTTTTTTGTATGTTTTTTAAATTGTTTACATAAAATATCCGCTTACAAAGATATCAGCTGTTGATATTTGCTAAAACTACCCACTTATGCGTCATACGTGTGTAGTTAGTATTTTTTTAGGGTTCCGTACCCAAAGGGTCCCAACGGCACCATGTTACTAAACCTACGCTGTCGTTCTGTCTGTCTGTCAGCGGGCTGTATCTCACGAACCGTAATAGGTAGAAAGTTGATTTTATCACAGAATGTATATTTCTTTTACCGCTACAACAAAAATTACTAAAAATTGATGTGGGGGTTAGAATGTCTGCAATATTGCCAATTTTAGCCACTGTTTTTAATCTAGGATTATCTCCTATTCTTATTCCAGACCACTAGTAGGGGTTTTGCCAGACTGTTTAGAAAATAGCCCTGGATTTTGCATTTAACCGGTCTCTTTCAGGAGTATGCAACGTGTAGGGAATATTTGAGGCGTTTTAGTTTATTTGACTAATGTAATATCATGGGTAGTTCCACAGAGTAAAGACTAAAGAAAGAGGTGCCCTTATTAGATATATGTATGAAAAAAAACGTGGTCATTGTTTTTTCATATTCATTGTTCTATCTACCGGTAAATAGTTGAACTACTCGCTTCGTTTTATGTCGATGTTAGTACTAGGCCGACCACTCGGCCGAGTTGCTTAGGGCCAGTCCCCTTAGTAATTGGTCCATGGGTAGTTCAGTTTATTTGAGTTATAGGATACTACGAGGTAGTCTCTAAAACTAGTGGTTCAAAACACGGTCAAGTAATTGCTTTTACTCATAAACATTGATGTATTACTGTAGCAGATAAGGTACCTCCTAACATTGCAATCACCGGACTTGAGCTCAGCGCATCGTTACAAGCAGCGACAATTGGCAATACCGACATGTTCCCAAAATTATTTTCCACGAACGACTGTATCATACTGTGTCTATGGACTCCATTTAGTAGGACACACTATTTTGGACATTCACGTTTAATGTATTTGGGGTAATCTATGGCGTTCCTTCCACTCGACACCACCAAAACGACACCATCGGTGGTGTCGTTTGGAATCTCTAGTCCATACGACACCACCCTAGTGATGTCCAGAAACGCGTGTTTTTGACAAACAGCTCCCAGTTCATTAAAATAAATAAATAAATATCAGACAACATCACATACATTGATCCGCCCCAAAGTTATTATTTCAAGTTATCTATAGTTAAACGATAATTAATAAAACAGAGTTTATGAAATAAACATAAACTAAACTAACTAAACTAACAGATAAATATAGACTTTATCAAATGACATACCTCATTAATGAAACTGCTTGAACTTAATTGGAGTTTTCATATCAACAACTTTGTATGTAGGTAACCTCACTAATAGTCGGTGGTGTCGTATGGACTAGAGATTCCATACGACACCACCGGTGGTGTCGTTTGGTGGTGTCGAGTGGAAGGAATGATCTATGGCCATGTTTAAACTTTTTCAAAGTCCTCTACAGCACTGAGCACTTCATATTCTTTTCCAAGAGATTCTACCCCAAGACTACTTAAAAAACAATTTTGTATTATTCTACTTTTTTTGCAACCTGCGTTATCCCACTGCTGAGCAAAGGTCTCCTTTTTCCTTCCTCCATTCCTACTTGTTTGTGGCCACAGTGGGCTAATCCTACATGTAGAAGTCTAACTTATCCCGCTGTCTTCTAGGTCTGCCGCGATGCTGTTTGGCTCGCTCTGGAATTCAATTAGTCTACTCATTATTAATCACAAAATTTATTAATTTTCTCAATATACCAACAAACTTTCGTTATACGTTTTCCACGGTGCACAGCGATAAAATGCATGTGCCGTAGTTATTTTTTGAGCATTTGGCGCCGAGCCGGTACAAATTTGCATCAGTGAGGTACGTGCTCTTCGTGCCTCCTGCAATATATATTGTGCTTCTGCATAATTTATGAATAACACCCTTTGAGTTGCTTTAGGGCCACCGCAGACTTGCTACTTTTAGCATCGGCGATCGGCGATTTTGATGCTGCGTCTCGCTCGTTCGCGCTCGAAGAAACGCGACGCAGGTCGATCGATACGTCACAAAATCGCCGGTCGTCGATGCTAAAAGTAGCAAGTCTGCGGAGGCCCTTAGGAAAGGCGGAAGAGGCAGCCGTTTTGTAAAAGGCATTATTTAGAGAAAGTTTTGAAGCACCAACAGCTTAATTGTTCAAAGGGGGTGATATTGTGACAAAGACCACTTTGTCTTAGGTTCATCCACGCACATGCGTTTAGCTTGGCTTCTTAGTAATCTTTAAAAAAGTTTCCGCCGATCTTCTGTGAGATGGTGGTACTACCCCGGTTGAGCCAATCCAAATACGAGCTTCAGTCTATTGGCTACAGCTTGGCCACTTTAAAATTATTATTTTCACCAAGTCTTCAAAGAAAGGTACTTAAGGTGGGGCTCCCGAAAACAGGCATGATTGTTTTTTTTTGTTTTTAAATATCACAGTATTTATTAATTAAACTTTGATCTTTAAATTTTAAGTAGGAAAAAGTGTAGGTGTGTACGTGTACTTGTTATTTTACTGTGTGTAAAAAAATATCAAAGTGAAGCAGTTTCCATCTTTAAATTTTTATCTCCTCCTAAATGGATTGAAGCTATTAATTATTTTATCACCAAAAGATGAAGAAAGATATTACCTAAAAATACAAATATGTAACCCTCTTTTTTCTTCGTCATCATCGGGTAAGGCTGAAATCATCTCAATTTGGTACACCATCAGCATCCGTAATAAATTCAACAACCTCCTATCAAACACCAAATGGTACGGGACATATTTTTATCCAAATCGACAGAGGGTGAGGGGTGTATAGTAATTCCGATTTCACACCCCCGAGACAGATTTGAACCCCTGTTTTTATTTTTCCGAATATATGCGACGGATGAGGTTAGCATATTTTAATGTTTGATGAACCTTTTGTTTTGTTGTGTACAATGTTATATGTAAAAATATCGATATAATTTTTATGTATCTGTTGAAAACAAAGAAGTAATAAATAGCACTAAGGGCTATATCGCACGAGGACACCAGTGGTGGCGTAACCTGTCGCTCCACCAACAAAATGTATAGGGCTGTATGAAGGATATCGCACCGGCCCCCGAGACAAGTGGCATGAACGCTAATCGAATAGAATAGAATAGACTTCATAATGTATGGAAATGACATTACAAGTCGCTAGGTTGATCACGTGACTTATGTCATTTCCATACATGAACTACGCTTCATGTATTGAAGGAACACTTGTAGACGTAGCCTTGTCTAGGGGGGCTGGTGTCCGCTTGGTAGCGCAACCAATTCGGTGTCGGCTACCGAATCACCCAGTGGTGCCGCCACCATGGTTGCCTCGTGCGATATCGCGCTTACACTGTAATTACCATAAGAAAAATTTGCTTGTCTCAGACTTATATTAATAATGCATCTCAAAGATGAAATCGATCTTAAGATGCAGTTTTGACGTTTAATGTATGGAACATATGTCAATAACAGCATCTTAAGATCGATCTCAACTTTGAGATGCATTTATTAATACGAACCTTCATGGAGGCGTTGCCATGTCACCTAATTAGGTATAGTTCTTGCAATTCATGAAGGCGACCGGCCCTTGGTTGTGTTCGACATGTACATACACAATTGTGAGTGTGCGTGCGTGGCGGAGCCGTAAACGCACACACATACGTCTTCACACAACCAAGGGCCAGTCGCCTTCGTGAATTGCAAGAACGCTATAAGTATTAATCAAGATAGAGAAAGCTAATGCTTATTGGAGACGGAAGGATACAGTCGCATTGTTAAGGGTAGCGTGGCCGAGCGGTCTAAGGCGCTGGTTTAAGGCACCAGTCTCTTCGGAGGCGTGGGTTCGAATCCCACCGCTGCCAACTTTTTACTTCATGCTATCTTAAAACGGATCTTGACCCTTTTTAAACCGACTTCCAAAAGGTGGAGGGTCTCAGTTCAACTGTATGTTTTGTATTTTATTTAATGGGCTAAAAAAATATAGTTACTAAATTCAAGATAAAGAAATACAGTAGCGGCACGTTATGATGGCCGGTTTGACATATTTGGGGGGGGGAAGAAAATGAACCTTATTATAACGGAATAATACTGGCCGTTTAAAAAAATAAGACTGTCAAAAAATGAATGCGAAAATCTTATTCCGTTACAGTAAGGTTCATCCTTTCCCCCTCCAAACATGTCAAACCGGCCTTCGTAGTGTGCCGCTAATATAGGCATCTGAACTATAATGCGGCAGGTTATGATGGCCGGTTTGACATGTGGAAGGGGGAAAGGATGAACCGTATTATAACGGAATAAAATTCATTTCCGCATTCATTTTTTGACATTCTTATTTTTTAAAACGGCCGGTCTTATTCCGTTATAACAAGGTTCATTTTCTTCTCCCCCCCCACATGTCAAACCGGCAATTATAAAATGCCGCTACTGTAAATTCAACATTAGGAAATATCTGAACTTACAGGACAGGAATATAAATACAGGCAAGTAAAATATTCTGAAGCAATCCCAAAGCCCATATCAGGTGTTTCAGCAGTAGATAAGACCGTCCGGAAACGTGTCCAAACGTGTAGAGACGAGATTACAAGATAATTTAATTAGAATGTGGACCTGTAGTTTCAGTTTCAGAGAGTATTAAAATTAAGACTGGACCGCACCTAACGAGGCATGTTTGGAGGCTATCTGCTCTTAGACGAGTGGAGTAAAAATTTGAAAAACCCTTTGAACCCTCATCTTTAAAAAATAAGCAGGAAAAAAGTGCTACATGCTCTTATACTATGTGAAAAAAAATATCAAAATGAAGCTGTTTTCGTCTTAAAATTTCTATCTCCTTCTAAACGGCTTGGAATTTTTAATTATTGTTTTTCACCAAAAGATGGAGAAAGATAATACCTTAAAAAATATAAGTTCGATTTTGGTGATGCAATAGTTTTTCATGTCACAATTAATGATTTTCCATATTTTCGCAACAAAAGTGGGCGGGGTTTGTGCGCTCTCGACCAATCCAGACGGCCAAAACGCTCGGCGAGAAGCGGGGCCTTAAATAAAAGTCTGTCGGTTCACTGCACCGGATGTTTAATTTTTATAGTGCTGAGATGGCAAACAAGCGTACGGCCCGCCTGATGTTAAACAGTTAACGTAGCCTATAGATGCTTGCAATACCAAAGGCATTATTCGCACGTTACCGACCTGAAGGGGAGTGGGACGGAGGAGGGGGTGTTGGGCTTCCAGCTCTCTCATCGTATGAAACGCAGCTGCAGTAGCTACTTTGCCGATTTTCTGTGAGAGGGTGGTACTACCCCAGTCGAGCCCGCTCGTATATGAGCTGCAGTCAATTGATACGTCCAGCTTGAATACGGGTGTTTAAAAATAAAATCCTGATTACTGTAGACTTGGTGCCACTGGGATCGCCCCCAGTCCTACCCGGTTCCTACCCGGTACATGCATTTGTGTGCATGAACATGTCTGTATGTACGGAGTCTGGGTGTATATGTATATTAAGTATGTATTTACAAATAAAAAGTAGTATATGTAATAATATCAGTTATCTGGTTTCCATAGTACAAGCTCTGCTTAGTTTGGGATCAGGTAACCGTGTGTACAAAAATGTCCCAGGATATTATTATTATTATTATTAGTCCATTGTACCCATAGTATACGCGTTGCTTAGTTTGGGACCATACCGTTAGCATGTTTGTCTAGCAAATGGGTTTCTTTTGTAGTACTATTGGGGCTTGCACCAATTGGGGGCATCGAGTGACCCACGAGGGGACAGAGTGCGTCCAGAATTCAAAAAATTCTACAAGTTTATTTCGTTTACTTTCAAATAGCTTTAAATAGCTTTTTCAAATAGCTTTTAGCTGTACTATGGAAACCAGATAACTGATATTACTACATATACTACTTTTTTATTTGTAAATACATACTTAATATACATATACACCCAGACTCGGGACATACAGACATGTTCATGCACACAAATGCATGTCCCGGGTAGGAATCGAACCTACGACCTGCAGCGTGAATGTCGCCATCACGCCAACCACGCCAACGGGCCCGTCGTTAGCGTGTTTGTCTAGCAAATGGGTTTCTTTTGTAGTACTATTGGGGCTTGCACCATTTGGGGGCATAGAGTGACCCACGAGGGGACAGAGTGCGTCCAAAATTTAAAAAAATCTAAAAGTTTATTTCGTTTACTTTCAAACTATCATATTATTATTATTTTTTAATTCTACCCCCGGATCGGAAACGCATCCTCGACTGAGAAAATCCGGCAAGAAACTCAGCGGGCTTGTCTTTTTACATTAATTGTTTATTTTTTTATCGCCACATAGGTATAGTTAATTTAATACAATGTATTCAGACGTTGGGTTCTGACCATGGACCAATTACTAAGGGGACTGGCCCTAAGCAACTCGGCCGAGTGGTCGGCCTAGTACTAACATCGACATAAAACGAAGCGAGTAGTTCAACTATTTACCGGTAGATAGAACAATGAAAATGAAAAAACAATGACCACGTTTTTTTTTCATACATATATCTAATAAGGGCACCTCTTTCTTTAGTCTTTACTCTGTGGTTCTGACGATCTGGTGAAACGTAGGCTTTGAATGGACTTAATACCTCCACAATGTGGTGGTGTATGGCCACTCAAGCCTCTGACTACCCCCGAATGGGGATAAAAGTCGTGACGTTATATTATTATTATTATTTTTTTGTATTCAGACGCTTCGCATGCCTCGCCCGAGCACTTGTGTTTGACAACATATCTATTGGTTCCGACGTCAAAACTGAGTGCTCGGGCGGCATGCGCCAGATGTAGACGCACCCATTCAGTATTTTCCCTAAACCCCTCATTTGAGAGTCATCCCACTGATAAAACAAGCCCGACATTAGGGCCTCCGCAGATTAGCTACTTTTAGCATCGGCGACCGGCGATTTTGGGACGTATCGATGCTGTGTCGCGTTTCTTCGAGCGCGAACGAGCGAGACGCAGCATCAAAATCGCCGATGCTAAAAGTAGGTAGTCTGCGGAGGCCCCATAGACGAACCATATAAAGGACTGGGTCTAAGCTACCAGGCCGCGTTGCTATTACATCGCACAGCTCGGCCGGTGACGTCATCACAGTAGGCGTGGCTTAAGTCAGTGTGCTGTTGGCGTTCGTCCTGTGCAGACGTCTTGCCAACGTTAGCATCCCAAATATAATTCTATTCGACACTAGATGGCGACCCTCGGTACGTTTTTTATATGAACATACACGTAGTGACATCTAGTGTGAAAAAGTTAAACTACGTACTAACATCGAAATAAAACGAACCCAGTAGTTATGCTATTTACCGGTAGATCGGGGAGGCGGAGCTTGTAAATTGCCCTCCCAGTTTTTAACCCCCACCACCCGCGCCACCCCGCGCAAAATTTCCACGCGTTGTTTCATAGGGAAATCTAATAAGGGCACCTCTATCTTTAGTCTTTACTCTATGGGAGGCCCTTACTGTTAAAAAAATCTTCAACAAATGGCGTAATTTGTAAGCGCCCTTTTGATAAATAACGATACTTAAGGACGAGATCTTGTCAGAACTAATTTCACTTGTCTAGATGGGCATCGGTGGCGAAGCCGTTTCAATTTAGATTTGAGAAATTATAACGTTTTCTTAGAGATTTTTGGTTTGTTTTCTATCTGTCTGTGTGTATATGTATTTACAAATAAAAAAGTAGTATATGTAGTAATATCAGTTATCTGGTTTCCATAGTACAAGTTCTGCTTAGTTTGGGATCAGGTAGCCGTGTGTAAAAAATATCCCAGGATATTTTTTTTTTTTTTTTTAATCTACAACAGCCCCTCTAGACAAGTGGTATGAACGCTAATCAAATAGAATAGACTTCACAATGTATGGAAATGTCAAACGTCGCTATGTAGATCAACAACAAGTTGCTATGTAGATCACGTGACTTATGTCATTTCCATACATGAAGCGTAGCGATTTAAAGCAACGCTTGTAGACGTCAGCCACTTGTCTAGCCCTTCTGGTGAGCGTCGCGCGCTCGAGCAGTAAGTTTTAACGATGGACAATGT
The DNA here is from genome assembly GCA_947859195.1 of Drymonia ruficornis. Classification (NCBI taxonomy): domain Eukaryota; kingdom Metazoa; phylum Arthropoda; class Insecta; order Lepidoptera; family Notodontidae; genus Drymonia; species Drymonia ruficornis. The sequence continues at coordinate 2,423,241 of OX401923.1, forward strand.
CATAAATGATGGTTTGGGAGCGGCTGCTCGGAGTATGTGTACGGAGCCATTAGCTGCGTCTAAAAATGCCAGCGACGTGTCTGAGTTTTGATGTCTGAACGCGTAGACATCCTACTTCCTACTAATCCTACTAATATTATAAATGCAAAAGTTTGTGTATGTGAATGTTTGTTACTACGTATCTCTAAAGCTACTAAACCCGATTTAATAAAATATGAAACGTAGATAATGAGGCGAAGCCGCGGGGCACAGCTAGTAATCTCATAAATAACTGATACAAACTTCCATGCCCTATTTAAAGCCCTTATGGGATCAATTAAAAAACCCTTTTCTAGTGCTTACCTTTATTCACCAGTAGGTGCCGACCTAAGTCTTGCATAAGTCGGTACTTACGTAAAAGGATTTAAAAAAGAAAGAAAGACAGAAAGCAGGTAACATTTTCCACGCTAAGTTGAAATAAAGCGAGCGCGGCTCCAGCACTAAGTCACCGGAACTTGCTGAACCTCTCTTCCGGTACTAACACTGTGCCGGATGTCCCGGAATTACCGGTGAAACGCCACCTTTGAATTATTGTGCACTTAGTTTTAATAGTAAAAGTGTTACTACGTATAGTACCTTTTTTATACTTGTCCTATTTGTTAAGCAAAGATGGCGTCCAGCGGGGCGATTGCGTAACTTTTTGTCAATGTTCCAATTGGTTTCGTATATAATTGACACAGGATGAACGTAACCAATTGAAACATTGACAAAAAAGTTACGCAATCGCCCCGCTGGACGCCATCTTTGATTACCAAATAGGACAAGTATAAAAAAAACGTACTATAATGTAGAGACTGGTAGCGATAAAGAAACTGAGACCTTCGAAGTCTCAGTTTCTTTATCGCTTGCAGGGGCGTATTACTGCCATCAAAAACAACAACTTTTGTTCTATGACTTTTTATAAAACTAAAAAAAAATTACAAAAAATCACACTCTAAAATGTAGGTATGAACCAAGAATATATTCTCATCTAGAGGATAACCGTGGTCCGTTTCGGTACTTTAGGGCAAAGTGGAATACAACCACTACCATGGCTCTCCTCTAGATGAGAAAAAAAACATACATTTTTGAAAGTGTTTTTTTTTTTTTTTTTGTTTTGTAAATAGTCATAGAACAAAAGTTGTTGTTTTTGATGTCAGTAATACGCCCCTGCAAGGTTGTTAGTGTTTTACCAATAACCCTGTATACGCACCCTATCATTGGTCGGGTGAAGCTGCTTGGAGCTTGTGAACTCGTCTAATGATATTGTTACGAGTTTCATTTAAATCTGTTTCGAAGAAGTATGTCATACCTTGTTGCATTGTACACTACTGAAATTATTGTACCAAGCTGTTAAAATAGTCGACAAACATTTTTATTGCAACCTTTACAAAAATGAGCCTGAAAATATTTATGAAAGTAATAATAATAATAATATTTATTACCAAAAAGACATTACTATTTACAGAGCAGGCAAAACACCCCACACTAGGCAATGCCTGTCTTGTGGGGGGTTTTAAAGAAATAATAAAAACAGTTTGGTACAGAAAAGAACAAAAAAGAAAGAAAGAAAAGAAAGAAAGAAAAGCAAGAAAGTACGGTAAAGAAAAGAAACATAAAATTAAAGAAAATGAATAACACAATAATTGATTAAAGAATAAACAAGTATTAGGAATTGTAAACATCTCATATCTGATTAAGTTAAAGTCAAAGCTCTATCTGCTTTCAAATCAAGATGGTGGATGAAGACAAACATTGAAGACAAGATGGATGGCGTGAGGTCAGGAGGGTACAAGGAACCTCACTCGGTGGCCGGAAGTGAGGAAATGGCGGCGGCTTCCGGTTCGCGGGCGATGTGTAAAAATCGTTGTGGCGTAAATTTTTCTTTACGGATGTTGGTCTAATGTGTTTTGGGGTGGGTTGTGTATTAATGTGTAGTATAGCTAGCAGAATAGCACGTTTAAATACCTTTGTAGTGTATGGGGGGTATTACACCATCAGTAATCTTCTAGAACTATTGGGACTTAGTACATATTTAGCACATTTATCATGAAAAAAAAAAATGTAACGTCACGACTTTTATCCCCATTCGGGGGTAGTCAGAGGCTTGAGTGGCCATACACCACCACATTGTGGAGGTACATATTAATCAACTCAAAGCCCACGTTTCACCAGATAGTTAGAACGTGACAGGTGGTGAACCTTGTCGCCGTGGATACAGGAACTGACTATTACCTAATCCCGAGGGATAGGTAGGTTTCCTCCTCATTTTTTTATATTTTTTTATTCATTGATGGCAAGTATTTGACCACGAACTCACCTGATGGTAAGTGTCGATGTGGTCTACGAAGGAGCATACTTGCCTAGACAGTACCTGTTCACTCTCGACTTCATCGATCATCATCATCGATTGTACTGCCACAATTCCATAATTTCTGCTGCAGGCCGAAAAATCCCAGTAAAATATTAGGTCTGGTAGGTATTCCCTAAACGCACGAGCCATGCAATACTGAATTGACAGTTTTGAGATAAAAAAATTAAATCTTTGAGTGGAGGTTACTAGTACTGTGATATGTATTGATAATGTAACCCCCCCCCCCTATTTACCGCCCCACAGTTGAGAAGATTTTCCATCAACTACTTACTTCATACCAGTCTTTTGGTGAGTAAATAGTCCCTTAGCATTAACATCCCCACATTTACAGAAAGTCATGATAGACTTACACTCGCATTACAAATCACGTTTGTTCCCAGAAATGCTTTGTAAAACAATATTGTAAACTGGCTACAAAATTACAAATTTGGCGGTAGGTTGCACATGCAATTTTTCATAGCCCATCCGTGCGCCCATAGCCCACTTATTGCTCCCAACAACGGAGATAACACAAATCACCTATATCCCGTTTCATCCCCAATTTACCCCGAGTTTAGCCAACGTAAAGACTAATTGTCCATCCCCGCACCAGGTACACTGTATTGCAGCTAAAACTATACATACAGTGTAACATGATTACACAAGATAATAGAACTGGCTGCGTTCCAGATAGTTTCGAGCCCGATGATGGTTCGTGGGATTAACCGATGTTGTTTGCACTGCAGTGTACGGGTGTTTGTACGGTCAGTTTATGTAGCACGCAGTGTATCTTGCACTGTCTGGCGCTGAAATGTATAGAGCAAGTTGTGATGGAAGCTGCTTAGGGTATACATTTTGTTTATTACTTCTAGAAACGTGTATACAGCCTTGTTTTGTGTCGACTTGGTAATAATAATAATAATATCCTGGGACATTTTTTACACACGGCTACCTGATCCCAAACTAAGCAGAGCTTGTACTATGGAAACCAGATAACTGATATTACTACATATACCTACTACTTTTTTATTTGTAAATACATACTTAATATACATATACACCCAGACTCCGGACATACAGACATGTTCATGTACACAAATGCATGTCACGGGTAGGAATCGAACCTACGACCTGCAGCGTGAAAGTCGCCTCCGCGCCAACCACGCTAACGGGCCCGTCAAGCACTGCCGTGGTGGAAGCACTGTCGTAATTGTAACTGTCCTAAAGGACGTGGCTTACCTACTAATATTAGAAATGCGAAAGTGTGTGGGAATGTTCGTTACCACGTATCTCCATAACTACTAAACCGATTTTAATTAAATTTCAAACAGATAGTGTAGGCTCTGGAATAAGACATAGGCTAACCCATGGACCAATTACTAAGGGGACTGGCCCTAAGCAACCCGGCCGAGTGGTCGGCCTAGTACTAACATCGACATAAAACGAAACGAGTAGTTCAACTATTTACCGGTAGATAGAACAATGAACATGAAAAAACAATGACTACGTTTTTTTCATACATATGTATATCTAATAAGGGCACCTCTTTCTTTAGTCTTTACTCTGTGGGCTAACCTTACACATCAATTTCCACGCGCGCGAAGCCACGTGGCTGACCTAGTTTATATTCATGTAGACAGTATGAGATTCGTACTTAGATTTTAAGTAAATTAACAAATTAATAATATCAGCAAAAGTATATCATAATAAGAAATAATATAACATCGAATTCGGTCCACCGCTTATATTGTTTGGCACAAAAACGCGACAAAGAATATCCATGTACTATGGATAAATCATTTTTTCAGGTGAAATACGATCACATAAAGCGTTTCCGAAAGCAATTAGTTGCCGTTACGAGCGCAGACGTGGGACGGGAAAAAATAAATGGTACGCACTGGTCGAATACACGCTGCGGTTTCTTTGCAGCTCATATACGGGCTGGCTCGATAGATAGATAGAAACTATATTGTACACCAATCCACATACAGAACAAAAATGACAAAAAAAAACAAAAAATAAACAATAGTGTACAGGGGGTGGTAAATTAAAGCAGCTAATACAGCTGCGTTTCGTACGATGAGAGGGAGAGCCGGAAGTATAACTCCCCCCTTCTCCTGCCTATGTCCCACTTCCCATCAGGTCGGCAATGTGCGAGACATGTCTTTAGTATTTCAAGCGTCTATATGTTATGGTAACTGCTTAACATCAGTCGGGCCGTACGCTTTGATGCCACCTTAGTCAGATATAAAAAAATGCACATATTTTTAATCAAGTCAAATTTATTATAAAATATGACTACCTGTGTAAATAAAATCTGCTGCCTATTTCAAAATTTTATCGGTACACAATGTACAATTAGCATTATTTTCTTAATGTTTTATTTTATTTATTTATTATTAATTATGTTGTAAAAAAAACACGTATAAATTCTAATCAACCCTCAACACAACATCTTAATCGAGTGTTACGAATTCATTAACACAGAACAGAAGCACAGAAAAGCACAGAAGTACATGAACTAAGTTAAACAGCCCAGCTAGGTGCGAAATTATGAGTATTTTTTTATAAAACCCAGCTATTTTTCCGCCTAGTGCGTACACAAACTTAATAAAAATAAATATTGTATAGCGCGAGAACGCAGTGGGTTTACGATATGGCCACAATAATTTAATACCGAGCTGTGGATTAGGTATTTATTTAGGTATCGCGATGGCTATTGGTCGTTACTTCATGTTAGTACGCGGTGGCTCATCAAATATTAGTGCGATGTGAAATTAATATCTGAAACTACGGTAGATATAGTGAACAATATTTGGGGATAATTGGATTAAACTGTATAACTAAACTAATGGGTGAACATGGGTGAGGCTGCGTTCAGACCTTGCGAGCAGCCATGCCCGAGCAGTTTGTTGTCCGATCCCGTAGGTAGTAGTGTTGTCATAGCAAATTAAAGGTACCTATTCCCCAAACAGGTGCGATCAAGTCATTTATGCGGTAAAAATATTGTACGTACTCATGCCTCGTATGCCTCGCCCGGGCACTCATGTTATGACATTATGTCTATCGTTCCGACGTCCAAAACTGGGTGCATAGACATAATGTCATAACATGTGTGGTCGGGCGAGGCATAAGAGGCATCTGGACGCACCAAGTGAGAGTGTAATCGCAGCCAAACACTTTACCTGACTTTCAGGCGTTGTTTTCACCGTATTAGATACGTAGAAAAACCTTCTACCTTTCTAAATACCTACTTCATTTATGAAGCTGGAAATGAATTCAAAGTGATATAGTTCGGAGTCAATATGGCTTGTCCATATGCCGCGCATGCCTCGCCCGGGTACTCATTATGACATTATGTATGCATTTCAATGTCAAAACTGAGTGCTCGGGCGAGGCATGTGCCTGTTGTAGACATAGCCTAGCAGAGGTTATTTCATTTTCTGAAAGGTATTCCAGTGCCAACTTGTTCGCACTATGAATTAAAACTCGTCGCTCCACGAGCATGTGTTAGGAATTCTGCAGAAATTCAATATACTCGGTAAAACCTTCTCCTATACTGTGCGCTTGAATGAGGTAGGGTCGCAGTCACGGCGATTGATATTTAGAGAATTATTTTAAACGGGACAAATCATTTACAGCGGCATGTGGAGGTTGTAATATTATTTAAAATATAACCAGATACCTAATTGTCAAAAATTCGGAATTTTCGATACCCGAATGTAGATATTATTCAGATTTCATAACATACCTACTATTCAGATAACTGCAGACTAGCACCTCATTTTGGAAAGACTAACGAAGCAGGGACCTACCACTATAATTGTTTAAGCTTTGCAATAAGCTTTAATTGTCTAATATCTATCCCAACGAGATCTGTAACGTTTTTTTAAATAGTCTCGTGATTTCCGCTGACAGTGAGCATACACCTCAACGGCTATTTTAATTAACTGCCATACAAGAATGTTCTTTATTAACCACTGGAAAAGTGCGCCTTGCAATATGGATTAATTGGATAACGAAAAACACAAATCTAAATAATTTAACGCGTTATTTGAAATGAAACAAAAGAGGTCTTGTTAAGAACGAAAACAAAGCAATATGTAAAAAATACTTCACTGTGTGGACGTTATTAATATTAGGTTCCTATGCTTTTAAATAAGTTTTAAGACAAAAAATGAATATAAGAATAGTATAAAACAACCTTTGTAACATTCCTAAACATAAACTTGATGGAGGTAACTATTAAAAAGAGAGAATGCAAACCTGAGCGTAAAAATAAAACAGCAAAAATAAATTAAGTTTTCAATTCAATAATTTATGCACTTCTAAAGCCATAAAATGAAAAACTTTGCGCCGTTTTTCTTTTACCATTCAAATTGCAATATTAATTAAAAGTATTTTCGTCAAAAAACAAGAAATATAAAAGCAAAACAAAGCAATATTCGTGAAACAATGTCGTTAAACGCTTTTAATCCGCGAATAGATTACCGAAAACGTATTCTGAAAGTCAATTTATCATGATTTACGCACAAGTTGAGGTATAAGCGATGAGCGATTTAAAAATTGATGTACATCATATTTTAGCAGACATGGTCCTTTTTAACATTGCTATCACTAGACTTGTGCTCAGCGCGCTACATGCAGCGAAATCGGCACTGTGACAGACTGGGACGGACAGACGGACGGACTGGATGGAGGACAAGGCGTCTTAGGGGAGGTATCATACCTGGCGACGGACTGGCGACCGTCGGCAGTCCGTCGCCAGGTATATTACCTGTAATATTTTGACATATTTGAATACAAATACGTGGCTGGCGACGTCGCCAAGTATCCAACCGTAGCTAACTAATGACATTTCAATACGAATAGTTGACTACGGTGGCTGGCGACGCGCCTGGTGTCCCGGTGTGTTATGGCCCTCAATTGACAAACGAGCGGGCGATGCGATTTCGTCGCGTGATCAAAATCAGTTCCTGTGCCCGCGCGATGATTTGCAAACTCATTTTTTTTATAGTTCTGAGTTTTCAAATAAGCGTATGGCCCACCTGGTGTTAAGCAGTTACCGTAGCCTATAGATGCTTGCAATACCAAAGGCATTGCTCGCACGTGGCCAACCTGAAGGGGAGTGGGACGGAGGGAGGGGGAACGGGGTTGGGCTCTCACTCATCTACGAAACGCATCTGTAATAGCTGTTTCACGCCGATCTTCCGTGAGAGGGTGGTGAATTAGGACACTAAAGAAATTTCGCATCGTTTGCTCGTGCAATCAGGACGACGCCTAAGGGTTCCTCGTAGGGGTTACGGAAGCCTAAGGTTTGTATTAATAAATACATCTCAATGTTGAGATCGATCTTAAGACGCTGTCTTTGACAGATGTTCCATACATTAAACGTCAAAACTGCATCTTAAAATCGATCTTAAATTTGATATGCATTTAATACGAGCCTAAAAACCGCCGATTCTTACGACTTGATACCCAGTGGAACGTGATAATTTTCTGCCCGGTCAGAATCTACGATTATCCGTGGATTTACCGGCATACATTGTGTCTCGGTTAATTTGAAAATATGGGCGTTTAATTGTCCGAATAAAGTGCGTCCTTTATTTAAGATGGGTGTTATTAACGCGTTATTTACCGTTAGCGATGATTGAGAGTTATTGTGCAATCGGTTTGTATAATGGGATAGGGTTTAAGCCTGGCTAAATTGAGTCTGTAGACATAAAATAATAGTAATAATTTAGCCCTTTTAACGTCCCACTGCTGGGCACGGGCCTCCCCTCAATGCGAGGGGGATTCATGCCATAATCCACCACGCTGGCCCATTGCGGGTTGGTGGATTTCACATGTCTAAAGACATGCAGGTTTCCTCACGATCTTTTCCTTCACCGTAAGCAAGTGATAATCATATTAAATTTATGATTCACACATAGATTTCGAAAAATTCCAGAGTTGTGAGCCAGGGTTTGAACCCAGGACCTTAAGCCCGCAAGACGCGTGCTTAACCAATCGGCTACCACTGCTTAGACATAAAATATGGACAGGAAATTTATAACACCACGGTTGCCTTCTGAATTACATCGTCCACTATTTTAAATAGTCCACTTGCTATAGTGTCCATCATGAACCTAATATAAAACTTCAGCCAACGAGAAGCGATACGAAAATTATTAAATAACTGTTTTTAACCGACTTCAAAAAAGGAGGAGGTTCTATGTTCGGCTGTATGTATGTTTTTTTTTTTTTATGTATGTTCACCGATTTCTCCGGCATTTATGAACCGATTTGAAAAATTCTTCTGCAGTTCGGTAGATCGTAGCTCCAAGTTGGTCCCATAAAAAAATAATTCCTAGAATCAACCCCTAAGGGGGTAATTTTGGGGGGTGAAGGTCGTCTGAAAAAAAAATTTTTGTCTGATTGACTTGAAACTTAATATGTATATTTTGCATAACAAATAATGAAACTCATGTTTCAGGATTTTGGAAAAATCCCCCCCCAAAGGGGTAAAACGAGGTGTTGAAGTTTGTATGGAGAGTTACCGTTTATCACTAACGTTTATGAACCAATTTTTCTTTTTAAAGTGTTATTTGGTAGGTGACTAAGTCGTTTTGGTCCCGTAAAAAAATCATTTCGGAAATCCACCCCCAAAGGGGGAAACTAGGGGTAGAAGTACGGTAGAAAAATATATTTGTGTCCGATTGACTTGAAACTTAGTATGTATACTCCATATAATAAATTAAGAAACTTTTGTTTTGGAATCTTGGAAAAGTCACCCCCCAAAGGGGTCATTTGGGGTGCTAAAGTTTGCATGGCGCCACTAAAAATCATGAAATAAACTTATTTTTATAAAAAAATAAAAACCGACTTCAAAAAAACCTGGAGCACTAAAAAGCCTGAAATAATATTTCTATTACCACCACTGCCTACCCCTTCGGGAAAATCAGGCGTGATGATGTGTTATCAAGTATTTGGAGTCGGTGCCAATCTTGGTATGCCGAGTCTACCTACTATAAAAGTAAGAAGATAGATTGGCACCGACCCCAAATACTTGATAACACATCATCACGCCTGATTTTCCCGAAGGGGTAGGCAGTGGTGGTAATAGAAATATTATTTCAGGCTTTTTAGTGCTCCAGGTTTTTTTGAAGTCGGTTTTTATTTTTTTATAAAAATAAGTTTATTTCATGATTTTTATTAACATTTCGCTTTCATTTATTTTTAACTAGCTGTGCCCGCGACTTCGTACATGTTGAATTTAAAACAAAATGTTTGCTAGTTAAGTAAAGTAGCCTAAGTTACTCCTTATAACATTAGCTAAAGCCCAGATAAAGTCCCGTCAAAATCTGTCCCGCCGTTTCGGAGATTTGCCTGAACAAACATACAGACAGACGGACAAACATTTGTTAAATTGAGTTTTTATTATAAGTACCGTATGTACTTTCATATACATTTCGTGTAAAGCTGTTATTTTGACATAACAGACACTTCAATTTTATTTATTTGTATAAAGGTATAGATTACAAAAAATACTATGCCAATATTTTTTTTTGCGTCTAGCCCAACCGACAAAGATGGCCTTTAGACCGTAAATATAGAGAGGTCCACACGTAGGCGGCATCACAGAAACCCAAGACATTATTATTCAGTTAATTATACCTGGCTATCGGGTGTAAATCTCTGTAAATACCAATAAGTCACATTGTACGGCGGCCATTAATGAGCGGCTGGTTTTATTGAGACAAACATGTTTAGTGGATCTGGCGGTGTCACTTTATTGATGGGGAGATAGGTGGACGAGGATTATAAGTGTACTGGATAGGAAATAGTAGTAGTAATAGTAGTAGTAATAATAGTAGCAATAATAGTAGTAATAGTAACATTACAGTTATTGATGGTAGAGCCAAGCTGTAGACAATTGACTGCAGCTCATGTACGGGCTGGCTCGACCGGGATAGTACCACTCTATCACAGATCAGGTAATGTAGCTATTACAGCTGTTTCGTATGATGAGTGAGGGACCGAGAAGCCCAAACCACCTTCCCCTGTCCCTTTCCCGTTCAGGTTGCAACGTGCGAGCGATGCCTTTGGTTGCAAGCATCTATAGGCAACGGTAACTGCTTAACATCAGGCGGGCCGTACGCTTGTTTGCCACTATAGTCCCATAAACTGCACTATACTGAATATTTCACTCTGGTGACAAGTTATTCATTGTCAAAGTAGTTCTGACTATCCTCCACGTTTTCCCAAGTCAGTTAACACCATGTCAATTAATCCCAATTTCACGTTTGACACAAAAGGTGTTACATCGGCATTACTTATCCAGTATTCTTTAATCCACACCCCACAAACTATGCACCTAAAATTGTGATTCTAACAGCAATCGTATAAATCAAATGACAAACTAAATTACCTAATAAAATGAGAATAGACCATAGCGGGTCACTGACCCTGTCAATGGTGGTAGGTCACCATGGTCATTGTATTGGTTAACGAAATATTAGACAGATAATAATTAAATGACTAATTAAATTACAATTACAGATGTTGCGATTATTTTTATCCTTAGGTTTTCGAAAAGAAATAATTATTACTATTATTGAGTTAAGCAGTGATGGCCGAATAAGCACGTGTCTTGCGGGCTTAAGGACCAGGGTTCAAACCCTGCACCCTGCCGGAACCTTGGCACCTCTGGATTTTTTTAAATCTATGTGCGAATCATTATTTTAATATTGTGATTATCACATCCTTACGGTGAAGCAAAACATTGTAAGGAAACCTGCATGTTTTAGAAAATCTATTTTTGTTTTCATAGACATGTGAAATTCTTTACCCACCACTGGGCATCTTGGTGGACCATCTTTTCTTGACATCCCCATAAATTGAAGCGTAAAGTTTTGTAGAAACGCTTGTAGACGAATGACCGCATTAAAACATAGCAATGTTTATAAAAGATAACTATCCCACACTACCGATTGCATAATGATAAACCACCATATTAATACACCATGATCATTCACCGTAACTAAGCCACTAAACTCATAAATAATCGGACAACAGTGCAACACTAATTCCCGTTAATATATAAAAAAGAATTACCTTTTCAATAATTACACGCCATATATTCAGTGATTTACGTCCTAGAAAATTAATTCGTATGTAATTTATGCATTTTACGATACAATAAAGTTCGTTTCGTATTAATAGAGTATTAAAATGGGTGTCGTGTTAGAAAAATGGGTGTCACATTAAAAATAATAGGATTTTACAGTAATTTAAATGGTGAACGATGTTACAACGAGATCTTAGTACAATGTTTAATTTCATCCTTAATTCTGAGTTTTAATCGGATTTTCGGTTAAAAGGTATGTTTATGTGTGGCAACCTACATTCAGAACGGCTGAACCCATTCTGATGTGATAACGGTACCTATCTTTGTCCTTGTCACGGTTCGCTTCGAGCAAGACTGCAACTACAGAACCACAAGTAAAAGGGTCGGTTAGAAAATCTTCAATATCTTCAAAAGTACCTGACCTAGCTTTATGAAATAAAGACTAAATTAAAGAATATTTTAATGTGCTTAAATGAAAATAAAAAAAATAATTCATGCTTTTTATTTTTAATAATTGTTAAATAAATAAAAATGCGATTGCAGAATTTCTAACCGACCCGTTTTCTTTGCTGTTCAGTGTATTTGAAAACTTAACATATTAATTTAATTAATAACAATATATAATTCAGCTGTAATTTACATCGCCAAAGTGGTGACAAAATCGATATTTTATGAAAATCGGTAACGCGGTTTATTAAAATGCACACTTATTATTATTATTACAAGTGAAGTTTTTGAGCCTTGTTCGCACCGGGACCACCGCAAACACGCAACTTTTAGCATCGGCGATCGACGATTTAGTCGCTTTTTAGAAGCTAAATGCAGCGACCAGTCGCAAAGTCGCCGATCGCCGATGCAAGAAGTAGCATGACTGCGGTGTCCCTAATAATACATGCGGCCACCGCTATTTGTTTAATCGTTGCCGCGTCGCTGTCGCGTCACTGTCGCATCGTGATCGCTTTACCAGTGTGGCTCCAGCGGAAATAATAATTGTGATTTGGGGTAATGCCGGACAAATAAAATTATACTTAGGTAATTAAATCTTAAAAACTTTTTTTAAATAAAAAATTAAATACACACCAAATCAACAATGTCGTAGGTAACAATAAATTCCGAAACGACCCATAAACTTTAATATTATTAAAACATGTACCACGTTTTTATACTGTTGACATTGATTGCATTATATTTCTATTTTAATTTATAGTTCTGTGAACGAGTGCAATACGGTTTAATGGATTTAGAAATAAAAGTGGATTTGTGTTTGGATTTTTTTTAGATAAACTTTTTCTCGTAAACTCTGGTTTTGATAAATGAGTTATATTATCTTTAGTGCTTCCGCTAGACCATCATGCCTCTATTTCTTGAAGGGGTATGCTGAGGTGTGCATCTCTGGCCCAAAGGCTCTGGCTTTACGCTGATCTTCTGTGAGAGGGTGATACTACCCCGGTCGAGTCAGCCCGTACCAGTTGCAGTCGATTGGCTACAGCTTTTTTTTTTTTATAGGTCTGCGGTGGCAAAAAAGTGTACGGCCCGCCTGATGTTAAGCAGTTACCGTACCCTATAGATGCTTACAATACCAAAGGCATTGCTCACACATTACCGACCTGAAGGGGACTGGCATGGAGGAAGGGGGAGAGGGGGTGGGCTTACGGCTCTCTCACTCATCGAACGAAACGCAGCTGTAATAGCTACTTTACGCTGATCTTCTGTGAGAGGGTGGTACTACCCCGGTCGAGCCAGCCCGTTTATGAGCTGCGGCAAGCTCTACCTTCAAGTCAAGCTTTGCTCTACCTTGTAATGAAAATAACTTAGCATTTATATAACCCGTGCGGGCCCGTTGGCATGGTTGGCGTGATGGCGCCTTTCACGCTGCAGGTCGTAGGTTCGATTCCTACCCGGGACATGCATTTGTGTGCGTGAACATGTATGTATGTGAACATGTCTGTATGTCCCGAGTCTGGGTGTATATGTATATTAAGTATGTATTTACAAATAAAAAGTAGTATATGTAGTAATATCAGTTATCTGGTTTCCATAGTACAAGCTATGCTTAGTTTGGGATCAGGTAAGCGTGTGTAAATAATGTCCCAGGATATTATTATTATTATTATTATATTAAGTCGTACTTTAATTACTAAATCACGAGTCATCGATACAATGTTATCCGAAACTCTACCAAAACAAACTCTACAAAGAACAGTAGCACATTCATCTACGTAGAGCGCTCTAACCAATCATTTGGGGCCACAAATCACGCCTACTCTATTATTTATCGGTCTCATACAATCGCGCTCTAACGTCTCTATGCGTTTAATTATTATTGTCTATTAATAAAATGTTGACATGTTAATATTATGTGTAGGCGTGGTCGGGGTTGTAGGTGTGCAGTTGTGGTGCGCCTGCGGCGGTAGAGCTCACGTGGGATGATAGAGACGTGTTTTGTTTCATGTTTCTTATTTTTAGTTGTCTGACCCCTCGTTTGCACTGACGACATATTTACACCGATTAACGTTGTCTCTACCTATTTTGTGTTGGAAAAATAGAGACAGGAAATCTACAAATTTCATGTTATATGTAGATTTACTAGCTCTATGAGTATAGGCGCGTACAAGCGTGGTTATAAGCATTTTCGAGAACAAAAGTGCCTGTGTGTAAATGGGTGATGACTTATTTAAAAAGGGTTATGGGTTAGTTGTTATTAATTTATTTATTAATTTATCTGATTACTTAAATGTTAATTTTAATGTCGGGTTCGTTGTCACTACAAACCACAATGAATCATGGGACGAAATTGCGAAACAAAAAAACGTGCGATTTCAACCAAAAGGTACAGAAAAGAAAGCAAGAAAACATTTATTTGGCACAGCACAAAAGACACAACAGAGCAAGATTTAGTAGTTTCAACAACTCGACCTACAGATAATAATAGGGCTTTCAATAAAAAATATCTACTAAACTAAGGTCACTGTATTAAAAAAAACCGGCCAAGTGCGTGTCGGACTCGCACATAGAGGGTTCCGTACCAACCACCGTATTTTAATTTATTTTTTAGTAATTGAAATTCATTATGTGAAAATGTTAGTTTACACATATGCGACTAGATGGCGCTACTGTCGCTTAAAAGTTAATTATTTGGTAAAAAAAAATGTTTTACAAAACTTTTGTTTCAACAATTAATGTAAAAGCTATTATAATGATCACTTATGATTAAAATATTAGTTTTCCCTTTATATATAGTTTGATTAATGAGTTATAAATAAAAACGTCAAAAATATCGAGTCCATTGTATGGGGACCCCCTTTATTTTTAATCTTTTTTTATTTTTAGTATTTGTTGTTGTAGCGGCAATAAAAATACACATTCTGTGAAAATTTCAAGTCTCTAGCTATTACAGTTCGTGAGATAGAGCCCGCTGACAGACAGACGGACAGATAGACAGACAGACAGACAGACGGACATCGTAGGCTTAGTAACAGGGTCCCGTTAGTACCCTTTGGGTACGGAACCCTAAAAACGAAAAGTATACTTCAAACAAAATTCCATGCAAATTAGTTTCACGTACATTATTGTAAAAAGACCCAGTTTTTTATATTTCAATAAAATGAACCTACAAAGGGCCTTGGCGTGTCTGGAATATTCGTTTGGCTTCAAAAGGTCTTAGCCGAGTTAGTAACGGACCGTTTAAATACCTCGCATTAAAATATTCCCTTTTACGAAATAAACCGTATTTTCAGTTATCATTTTCGTGAGAGCTAGACGGATTATTTAAATTCTAGATGTGGCTACGTAAATCAGGGCTATATTTTACTGTTAAAAAGTAAAAACTCTTCATATTTAAAATTCGTATTCGTAAATTCGTAAAATCGAACCACAAATAAAAAGTTGTGATAACTTACACTGGAATTACAAGTCCCTTTTGTTCATAGAAGCGCTTTGTAAGACATTTGTAAACTGGCTAAATTCTCTATAAATTTGGCGGAGTAAAAACAATATAAGACAATATCATCCCTACTCATCTTATTAATTGTTACAATTAAAATAATGTCCATTTATTTTATTCATTATTTCATTGCGTTTATTTTTTATATACATTAAATCTTCTTCTTATCGTATGGTTAGTGGCCAACTTGGTGTCAGAGTTGTTCAAGTCGCCCGAAGGCCTCTGACAATGCTTAACAACTGCTCTAGAAGACAGCAACCGGGACCGGCTTTTTACGTGCCCTCCGAAGCACGGTGACGCTCTGTTCAAATGCCACTTGCGACAAAGGGAAGACCTTCCAGCCAGGCGGGTGGTATGCCTGGCGGGGCCGGCCGCTATGCCCCATATTAAATCATTTTATACCATATACGTTATTTACTACCTTATTTCAAGCTACCCTCATTCATTCTTAACACAGCACTCTAGATGAACTTAAATCTTAGAACACATCAATGACATTACCAATAAAAAGATATGTGACTGACTATAATAGTTTGTCCTGTTAAACTGAGTCCATGAGTGGATGAGTCGTAAAAACTCCCAAAAAATATTAATTGTGGAAAGCATGTCGGTATTGCCAATACGGCTCATCGTCTGGTGAATAATATCTTCTTATGTATTTAATAAATTAACAGTAACTGTAGAAACGCGAGTGCGATAACAGATGTGTGAATTTGCAGCATGTAGTGACGCAAGCACAAGTTTAATGATTGCGATGTTAGAAAGTATCATATCTGCTACAATAATACATCAACGCTTGATGGGCCTGTTAACATGGTTGGTTTAAATTCAGCCTATGATGCTGTAGGTTGTAGGTTCGATTCCTACCCGGGATATGCATTCGTGTGCATGAACGTGTCTGCATGTCCCGAGTCTGGGTGTAATTATGTATATTAAGTATGTATTTACAAACAAAAAGTAGTATTAGTAATATCAGTTATCTGGTTTCCATAATACAAACTGTGCTTTGTTGGGGATCAGGTAGCCGTGTGTAAAAGAATGTCCCAGGATATATTATGATTATTTTTAATGCTGCTTATTCATTTAATTAAAAGGTGTTAAATAAAACAAATAAATTTTGTGTCAATTTTGTTTCGCGCACAATTTTAGTGATTGCTATGTTAGAAGGCAGCATATCCGTCTAATCTGTGGTACACACTTACTCAGCTCCAGCTTGTAAATAACTTAGTCTCACTCCGGGTCTTCACTTATGTCACTTGAGTGTTTCGAACAAGATTTTTCCATATTTACTGGTGTAAATATTTTAGTATCTACTTCCATTCCATCGTTTCACTTAGACGAGCTACTGAAATATTGAACTGCCATTTTCGGATTTATTGTCTGTCTAAACGCGCTTCACGCAAAAATTGGTAACGGATTTTGATGAGACTCGGGGATTCGGCATCCAATTCACAATGCAGATAGAACAAAGAAAAAGAGAGACAT
The DNA here is from genome assembly GCA_947859195.1 of Drymonia ruficornis. Lineage (NCBI taxonomy): Eukaryota > Metazoa > Arthropoda > Insecta > Lepidoptera > Notodontidae > Drymonia > Drymonia ruficornis. Next base: position 2,440,149 of record OX401923.1, read on the forward strand.
GTGAATGTCCAAGAAAACTGAGTCCATGGACTCAGTTTCTCGCGGTAAATGATGTTAAAAAATTTTTAGTATTGCCAATAAGACTCATCTTCTAGTGAATAACATGCATCAAATTGCCTTTAAGTTGATTGTAGAATTTCGCTGTATGTAGTGCGCTGAGCACAAGTATAGTGATTGCAATGTTAGGAGGCACCATATCTGCTAAACTTACATCAATGAATAGAACACAAAATCTAACAACGCCATTAGCTGCGTGTGCATCAGGCGCATGCCGCGCCCGAGCATTCTGTTTTGACGTCGGACACGTAGACATAATGTCAGAACATGAGTGCTCGGGCGAGACATGCGAGGCATCATATATTTTTTCTGATATGGTTACTGGCCAACTTGTTGTCAGAGTTGTTCAAGCCGCCCGAAGGCCTCTGACAAGGCTTAACTACTGCCTAGATGACAGCTGGGACCAACTTTGTACATGCCCTCCGAAGCACGGAGACGCTCAGTTCAAATGCCACTAAATGGTCACATCTCTGACTGACCTTACCAAGCGTTGCTTAACGTGCGATCGTTTACCGATCAGTGATTGCAGCTAGCTATGAGCACCTCAAAAGGCCTATGTGATTGCAGCTACGAGCGCTTCAAAGGGCATCTGGACGCACCAAAACAAAGTGGAGATGGTACCCCTTCCCGTCGGTCGTCTGTTCTTGTCACTCCTGATTGCTTACATTGACAGCAGGATTGACAGTGTGTTACGACATTTTAATGGAGGGTGAGAATTATTTTCGTAAAACAACTCGTGTAGGTCCCAGATAATTTCAGTGTATCGCAGGAGCAAGTAAGCTGGCAAGGGCAACATTATTTCTTTACTCAAACACACTATACGTATATTTGAAGTAGGGCACTAATTTTTACCCGACTACGGCGGAGGGTTATGATTTTGACCGGTATGTATGTATGTATGTATGTATGTATGTATGTATGTATGTATGTATGTATGTATGTATGTATGTATGTATGTGCATCTGTTCCCACCTAACTTCCAAACTACTTGTCGTAATTTGACAAATGAGGTATCGTTAGAAGCGGCTTAATGACGCGCTGGTTATAGGCTATGTGACGTCACATAAAATTGCATATGGCGCCCTCTAGAGGACATAATATCATGAACTAAAAAAAAAACATTTTTTGATAAAACCGTGTGGGGTATTAAATGAAAGAGCTTGATGAGCACATTTCAAAAATATATATATTGTTACCTATAACTCCAAAATAATTAAATAAAAAGTAAATTTAAAAACTAAAACCCGACTACTGAAAAATCGCGCTCTAAAAAGTATGAAACAAGAAAATATTCTTATCTGGAGGATAGCCGTGGTCCGTGTAGCTCCATTAGGGCAAAATGGCATATGACCACGGACCACGGCTATCCTCCAGATAAGAATATTTTCTTGTTTCATACTTTTTAGAGCGCGATTTTTCAGTAGTCGGGTTTTAGTTTTTAAACTTACTTTTTGTATATTAATAAAAGTAATCGGAACATAAGAAACTCGTGTATTTAGGGTTTAAATAATTTTACCGCGAGATAGCAATAAAATCGTAATAAATCGTAAATTCCTTCATAAAATCAATAAAAATACAAGCTAGCATTAATAGTTGGTTTCTAGGTTTCCCAGTTTAAGAGCTAGGAGCTATTTTAGTTTTTCTAGGAAAAACCTTATAACACCCGAACCTTTCTGATTTATTGAAATATGAAGCTTTCACAAATGGGCCCAAATTAACACTAATGTGTGTACGAAAAATCATGATTGTGTGTCAAACTGTTTTTGAGATACAGGAATTCGCAAAACGTTACGCCAGCAAGATTTGAAATAACTCTGAAACCTTAGAGGGCACAAATTTAAAATTTTCGGCACAATTACACGAGATGGAGCACTTATTATCTGTATCATACAAATTTTGATTGGACCAGCAGGAAAAAACCGTGCTGCTGGCCTAACGTTACGCCAGCAGAAACATATATTCGTGAATAACTCCAAAACGGCTATAGGCACAAATTTAAAATATTCGGCACAATTACACTAGATGGAGCACTAATTATCTGTATCATTCAAATTTTGATTGGACCAGCAGAAAAAACCGCACTGTTGGAGTAACACACATTTACAATTAAGAATTCACCAAGTCAGTATGAGAGACCAATGGTCTCGCAATGGATAATTCATAGTTAAAAGACTCGAGGCGCTGGATTCCAAAACATAACAAATTCACGTTCCATACGAATTCATGACGTCAATAAAGTGTCACAGTGTCACAGAACACAATTCATTATGTTTTATTGCGTCATAACACATCAACGTTCGCTCAAGGGAAATTAGCTGAAGCGCTCTCTCGCTCGTTACAACTCGGTACCTATCCGTTAGTTGGGAATTCAAGCTTGTTTGCATTCTGTACCATGGAACGTCTGTGACAATATGCGGCATGGATTTTGTCACAAAGAGAATATTTTTGTTTTATACAACTTAGGTATAGGTATGTTAGGGTCAGTTCAGACAGAGCGGAAAAATGTGCGAGCAATTTACTGGCTCCATTGGAAATAGTATTGCAATTGTCCGTATTACCATAGCCTAGAGGCGGCTCGCGCGTGCTCGCGCTTGCTCGCGACGTCGCGAGCATGCGGGAGCTGACTTTAGAATCCATTTTCAGTCGAGCCAGTAGATTGCTCGCGTATTGACTCTTAGGCTCAGTTCAGACAGTTTTCAATGGAGCCAGTAAATTGCTCGCGCATTTGTCCGCAGTCTGAACTGATCCTTATACGTTGCTAGCGAATGGCGCCGAAATGCAGATTCACTGAGTCCAGTTACTGGGTTTGTTTAGACGGGTCAACCCAATAAGTCAGTTTTTTACCCATTTTATAAGAAAATATAAAGAAAAAGGGAAAAAAGATTATGCTTATATAATAATGTTTCCTTCTTGGATTTAGGCATTTTATTACATAGACAAAATTATGTTTTACTGTAACCAAAATTTATTTCTATAAAATAACTGAAAACATATTATGTTATATAATGTGATAACATTAGATAAACCAAAATACACTCACCTGTAACCAAAAAAACAACATATACGGCCGAATACTCAAAGGCTACTTAAATATTTAAGTCCCACTTAGCAGTTTGAGACGTCGTTAACTGTGATTTTTTGCATGGCGCGTCAAAGTTAAGCAGCTCTCAAATTTAAGTTGCGTACGAGTATTCGGCCGTTAAGACGATACAAGAAAAAAATGAATTTTAGTTTCGGGGTGTGGCTAGCGTCGCGTGAGCTGCCGAAGGATATATCCCTCTCGCTTAGCTAGGACAGAACAGCTATGGAGTAGACTATAGTATAGTTATTTTTTGAAGGAACAATATTGTTTAATTCGTACAATTAAAATAATATGTCCCAGTGCACCTTTTAAAATAGATGAAATGGATGAAAATATTCAAATATATTTTTTTCGTTTTATATGGGATTTTTATGTCGAGTGTATTTGAAAAAAATAATTTAATTTCTATGTTGTTTTTATTGCTGAAGACAAAGTAAGTCAAAAGAAGACAAACGATACCTACAATATGCTGATAGATACGTATAACAATATTTCGATCGTATAATAGCCTATAACCAGCGGACGATCCAGACGCGTCCAACGATACCTTATTAGTCAAATTATTATGATAAAAATAGTTTGGACGTTATACGGGAGCAGATGAACATACATACATATCGGTCAAAATCATAACCCTCGGCCCACCGTAGTCGGGTAAAAATTTACATACTCTGTGTCAGTGTCTGACTGCCGGATATGAGTATCTTTTTCATGTTTCGTAGGCAAAGGAATACTTTGGTACTTAACTTCGATGCCGATCATGAAGTCATCAGCGGTGTCATAATATTTTTTTTTACCATATTTAATTTATTTTTTAATTTAATTTTCAGTTTTTATTAATTTTATTGATTTAACCATGCATTTATTTTTTGTTTATCTTTTTATCTTTATTTTTTTATCTATCAAAATCACCCTTAGACTGGTTACCGCCACAGGTGACAAGAGGGCTGGCTCTTTCCTTGCTCAAAAAATTCGCTTGACAACAGGAACAGCTTGAATACAGGGAGGACATGCAGCCAGTATCCCACGCGGACGGTATTTGTTTAATTAGGGGTAGGTTTTTATTTTATTGTATTTTATTTTAATTTATGTTATATTATATTGTATTTTAATGATAAAACATGAAAAATAAAAAAAATAAAAATATTTTTTTTAATTTAATTTTACTTTTATTTATTGTTTTATATTTATTGTGAAATTATAATAATTTTAATAATCAATATTGGACTATGTCTGAAACAAATACATTGAATTGAATAATTTAAATACAAAAATTATCACATTAACTCGTTAAATCACGGTTTACACCCGCTAGAACGAAAAAGATCCTAACATGGTAGGTAGGACCTGAGGGTTGGCCAGTTAATTACTTAAAATACACTATATTTATTTCAAGAAAACATTCATAAGATCTGAAGGCGTCGGACTCGCACATAAAGGGTTCCGTACCACCGTAGAATAAACACATCAAAAATATCAAGTTTGAGACTTGATATTTATTTTTAAATGTTATTATATTTTTAGTATTTGTTCTGCACCGGCAACAGAAATACACATTCAGTGAAAATTTCAACTCTCTACCTGTTACGGTTCGTGAGATACAGCCCGCGCTGACAGACGGACAGACAGACAGACGGACAGCGTAGGCCTAGTAATAGGGTCCCGTTAGCACCCTTTGGAACCCTAAAAAGTAGCCTATGTTCTCCGCCAAGACCCAGTCTATCTCCATACCAAAATTCATCAACATTGGTTCAGCGGTTTAGCCGTGAAAAGGTAACAGACAGAGTTACTTTCGTTTATAATATAATAGATTGAATAGGACGGACAAACATTTTCCTATCTATATCTGTAATGTTATTTTTTACGATAATTTATTGATGTATGATATATTTATTACTTGCCCATCCATACCTACAACAAACGCAATAAAGCGACTCCATTGTTTTGACAAGCAATGTATTCCCACTGTCGGCCCAAGACCATGCTGCAAGTATATAACAGTAAGCGAAATAGGGAGTTTTTACAGAAATGACACGAATAACTATGAAATGACAAGAGATGACACAAAATGACAAGAGATGAAAAGAAATTACACAAGACAAGGAAAAGCAAACGAAAATCACGCTGCAGTGCAGGTCGTAGGTTCGATTCCTGCCCAGGACATGCATTTGTGTGCATGAACATGTCCGCATGTCCCGAGTCTAGGTGTAATTAAGTGTATATTTAGTTTGTATTTACAAACAAAAAGTAGTATATGTAGTAATATCAGTTATCTGGTTTCCATAGTACAAGCTCTGCTTAGTTTGGGATCAGGTAGTCATGTGTAAAAGAATTTCCAAGGATATTTATTTATTTATCATAGGCGTCGGCGGACTGTAAATACTGTACTGTACCTGTAATGTGGCACGACCGTAATATTTTTTCGTAATATTTTTTAAAAAATCCTTCACAGGTCCGACGTCGAACAAGTCCGAGCGGACACTGACAATACAAAGTTAGAGAGAGACATGGTTAGTTCAAGTACTTAAAATGTGAGATGGCGATATTGTGCGCGCGCTCGGAAATAAACAACGTAAGCGCCAAACCACATTTACTTGAATTAAAAAAAAACTACTTCATGAATTAAAATATGGTTGAAGGGTAGTTTAGATATCATTATTTGCTATGTTTTAGAAATAATTTCGTGATCTAAATCGTAAAAACATCGTGGTAGCAAGGAAAATTGTAAATAATTAGAGCTCATTTCATAAATTTTTTTTATCGAGAAAATTTCATCAAATCGTGATTTGGATTTAAAGATACTCAAGATAATATAGTCAAAAATCATACATCTAAATATAAGATTCCTAGTCCACATACTTACTTAAAGAAAAAGTAGAATAGAAAATCAACCAAATTTCGAACCCTCCTCTTAATGTCTTTATCTAAGCCTAATAAAATAGACGTAAAAATTATGAAAATTTTGCAATCGTGATTTTTTCAGACAGAGCCGGGAGCATAAACTATAAGAATCATATCAAGAATTCCATTTCGCTGTATATTAATACTGTTTTATGATAGAGATATATTATATCTTGATTTATTGTGCTGAATTGAGTGGCGTATTAACTTACACGAATATATTGCTTGTCGTATAATATGAGAATTCCTCTTTTATTTCGCATAATAAATAAAAAATTAAGAAAGTTGGAATTTGTATTTCACAGAAGCATGTGTGTTGTCTTATAACAATTTATTATAATGATACGTAAAAAATGAAATTAAGATAGTTTGCGGACCGCACAGGGGCAGTGTGTACGTAAACTAATACTAACATAGTTACAAGTTTTATATACTATACTAATACCATAGATTTACTAGATACCGCCCTACTAAGAAAAATCATTTCCAGAAATGAGGCAACTTATTTTCGACGCGGCCTGTCAGTTTCATACAATGGTTGCTGTCAGATGTACTGAAGTACTCAAAAATTTGAGCATTATCAGTTGCCGCATTTTATTAGTGCGCATGCTCCATCTAGTTGGAGCGCCGCGGAAACTAAAATTAATCTATGACTAATACCTATTTTATTTAAGTTAGTTTATAAGATATTTAAGGTTGCCTGAAAATAAATAATTAGATTTTATTTGACATATCCCTCCCGCCTCCATTGAGTTGGTAACCATAAAGGATTTTCTCATCGTTAAAAAAACCGGCCAAGTGCGCGTCGGACTCCCACATGGTTCCGTACCACCGTAGAATAAAAACTTCAAAAATATCAAGTTTCTTGTAGGTACCCCTTTATTTTTAAAAATTATTTTATTTTTTGTATTTGTTGTTGTGGCGGCAACAGAAATACACATTCTGTGAAAATTTCAACTCTCTACCTATTACGGTTCGTGAGATACAGCCCGTTGACAGACGGACAGACAGATACCGTCGGCTTACTAATAGGGTCCCGTTGGTCCCGCACTCTTTGGGTATGGAACCCTAAAAAGACTCGGTTATTACTACTACTACTAGGTACTATACTTACTATTCTAAAGCCAACGACGACATCAGACACTAGACACTCAGTGTATCTCAATGTATCGACACCGCCACTGCAACTGTATCAAGGTGTCGCGGTGCTGGACACTCGTAGACACTCGATGTATACACTAGTGTCTTAGTGGAAATTTGTCAGTTATCGACATAGTGTTTTCTCGTTAGATTATCGTCCATCACTAGTTGTAGTTACGTGAGCGTCGCCTGCAAGCAGAATTACGTGATCTAACATTGTTCAGGAAGTTTGATGGGGTGACAGAAGTGTGCTATTTGTGCAAACATTCTGAGCAGTTTGTAACATGGTTGTAAATTGTTATCACGTACGGAGAGGTGAATATCGCCAGATGTCCTGTCGCTGTATGGTCCCAAACTAAGCAACGCTTGTACTTTGGCTACCACACAATTGATTGGGGGGGATCGAACTGATGCCCAGAGCAGGGCAAATTATGAAAAAGCCGTTACTGAAATTTGCAACAATCACCCGATGCAATGCCCTGAGTGGCCTACATTATCGAAACAAGGAGGTAGAGCCAAGCTGTAGCCAATTGACTGCGGATCATATACAGACTGGCTCGACCGGAGTAGTACCACACTCTCATAGAAGATCGGCATAAAGCAGCTATTATAGTTGCGTTTCGTAAGATGAGTGAGAGAACCGGAAGCCCAACACCCCCTCCCTTCCCCTCCCTCCTTCCCAGTCACCTGCAGGTCGGCAAAGTACGAGCAATGCCTTTGGTATTGCCAGCATCTATAGGCTACGGTAACTGCTTAACTTCAGGCGGGCCGTACACTTGTTTGCCAGCTGATTCCTATAAAAAAAGAAGGTAAGGGCCTTCGCAGACTTGCTACTTTTAGCATCGGCGACCGGCGATTTTGTGACGTATCGATAATGCGTCGCGTTTCTTCGAGCGCGAACGAGCGAGACGCAGCATCAAAATCGCCGATCGCCGATGCTAAAAGTAGCAAGTCTGCGGTGGCCCTAAGAAAAACTTTATTGTGACCATTGCGACAAGTAAACAAAATTAAATAAAAAATATACAGGTTGTACTCGCCGCAAAAGGATCCAATTCAGCATGTGCTAGTTGACAAGAACCAGCGCTGGACTTCGGGCGCAAACTGCTAAAACAAATTAAAACTAAAAGGGCTCGTACCCAAAACTATGCGACTAATAAAATTACGACGAACATTAGTACGTACTTACTTGTTTTATTAAGTCTCATAAAAATTCGACTTTAAATTTCACTGAAGCTATAGTCTAGTCTCTTGTTTATCAATTTAAACCAAATTAATTTACCAAAACCAAACTCAGTGCCACCCGTGACCAAAGTTCTGAAGTTGAAACGCCCGTAATTGGCACCGCGGCCCGCCGGGATAGACTCTTAGTTTTCTAACTGAATCAACTGTCGTCTAATTATTAGCCACGGTCCATTAATTGGCCATAATTTTGTTATAAAATTACTTGTTTATGATATGTATTTTTGAGGATATATTAAAGATTGGTCGATGAAATAAAAAAAAAACTACTAAGAACTAAGATGACAAACAAGCGTACGGCCCGTTTGATGCAGTTACTGTAGCCTATAGATGCTTGAAATACCAGAAGCATCGCTCACACGTCGTCGATCCGTAGGGCAATGGGATATAGGTAGGAGGGGGCGGGCTTCGTACGAAACGCAGCTAAAATAGCTACTTTACGCCCATCTTCTGTGCGAGGGCGGTACTACCCCGGTCGAGCTAGCCCGCATATGAACGGCACTCAATTGGCTTGGCTCTAACACCAGCATTTAAATTAATTAAATTATTCCTATTTGGAAAATCTTTTCATTTTCCACGGCTACAAATCAACCAAAGTTTAATTATTATTTTTGATTTGAATTTAAATAAGATATAAATAATTATAGGCTATGAATACTTCAAATAAGCTTTCTAAAGTAAAAATAATGTACGCTCCAAAACCTATGAAATATCGTGACAATCTTATCTGATTGTTACCAGTGACACCTTCTATGTGGAGCCATGAGAAAAGCGATTAGAAGTTATCTTAATACAGCCACAAAAACAGTCTGTTACCGGCTTACTAAGGCTTAAAACGGTGACTAAAGTGTTACTAAATCCATTGGACTATTTGCTATAATGTATCACATTAAATTTCAGACTGTCAGGAATAAATTAAATAATTATAGTAATTTTTATTTCAAAGTTACCAAATTTTAAGAAAAAAAAGTTACAAATATGTTGTTTTCAACCTTAATTGTAAATTATCTACACAACTCACAGATACCATGTGAAACCATTACTAAAATAATGCTTAAGACTTTAACAAATGTGTGTTTGATATTTGGCCATAACGCTTGTTTCCTGGCCACACATTTGGGCCATCTCCGGGCGACTCATGCGCATCTCAGATAACTGACGTCAGTTTGAATTAGGAATGCAATTGTCCGTTACCGCGTTAATTTAACGGACGTATGACAGTTAATATTTAGCTGTTAGGAACTTGATTGACTGGTTAAGTATGATGTTACTAGTTTTATTGGAAGATGGTGTGTTATGTTAGATCATAATCGTGGTATATACTGACTATGATAGGGTCATTAAAGAAGCTAATGCTCTCCGCCGATGCCGGCCAATGCAAGTGGACTCTGTCAAACGCTTACAGATGGCGCTGTCGTACCATGTCGATCGTTTCACTATTTTTTCAAAGTTGCTGTTTCCGTCATATCTTTTTAAACTGGCGGGTCTTTTTTTGAATTCGAATTTTAAAAAAAAAATACGATTTAGTTATATTCCCCACACGCATCCGAGCCCCTAAATATTATTTCGCACTTTTGAAACACCGAGCGCTGTCTTTCTTGTTTTGTAACTTGAGTTAATGATTGCTCTGCACCAGTCTCCGCTGAACTACTACTCCACCAAGCCAACTAGACACTCGGGTATAATATTAAATAAGTCAATGATTCCGCGGTCCATCCACCACACAGTGGGAGCTATTGCCACAGGAGTGCCCAGACATTGGCCCAGGCTCACTACGTTCTGGACGCACCGCGGAATCATTGTCTTATTATCATTTGATATTTATAGCCGAGTGTCTAGTTGGCTTGGTGAAGTAGTAATCTCAAATCTATTTTGCGTTTACATAAAACAATCGTATTTTTACTCGAACGGAAGTATTTTTATCATGAAACCAAACAGTTTTTAATATAAACCCTCTCACATTTCACTTTCGCACATCATTTCTTTACGCATTAAGAGCGAGCTATGAACCGTGAATACCGTAACTTTGAACACCGTAAACCGTAAACGAAACGTAAAACCGTAGAACCGTAATCGCGCCACTCGGTTCACGTTAAGTTTATGAGCGCACAGCTACTGAATGTCGGCTGATTTATGTTATTGTGATGCGATTTCAAAAGAGGATTCTTTACAGGATAAAGAAAATTTTCAGGATTTTTTCTTCTTGGATCCATAATATATTATTTTGTTTCAAAAGAATAATAAAACTTGCTAGTCAAAATATATACTTTCTAAAAATTCAAAAAAGGAACAAAATTAAATCAGTAGTTTGACAGCCAAGTTTAGAGAAATGGCGCGCACAGTGGTTGTACGGAGTACATTATTGTACTGTCAGCGGATTGCTGCCGACACGCTACCGCGAGGCGATTTTACTTTATATAGACTAGTACACGTTTAACCACCGCGTGCGCGAGTACCATTAACCATTACCCAACCATTTAACCATACCATTTAGTATTTAATTAACATTTGAACAATAAACCAAATAATTACTACCAACCAGTGACTTTTAGTTACTTACCACCAAAACCATACAAATTAGAGTACCCAACGAGAGTACTTTACATGGTCCTTCGAGCGTAAAGGTACCATTCGTGAGTGTTTAGTGTTTGTGAGACTATATTCAGTGTAGAAGGATTTAGAACTGAACTCTGTCGCGAAGTGGTTCCTGAACCATACCAGCACTGTGGAATTCACCAGTCCAGCACCAGTCAACCAACACCAGTCAACCAGCACCACACCAAGGGAGCTGTGAGTCAGCTTGATTCACAGCAGCGTACGTAACCAGTACCTCAAGTAAGGTCTTTTATTTTACCAATACCTACCAAACCAAATTTTGCACCATGGAGGGTTTATTAGATTCTCAGCAACAACTTATGGGGGGCATGAACAACCTTCTGCAGAATTTCAAGAAGGATAGCCGTGACCGTAAGACACCAGATTACCTAAGACGCCTGCTAGACAAGTTGGACTCTTATTGGAATGAGTTCAATTCTAATCATGTGCAGCTATGTGCGTTCGGTGACAAAAGCATCTCATACTTCACTGACATGGAATATGAGAAAACCAAGGATTTTTATAGTCAGGCAAGACAATTAATCCAGACCTATCAACCGGAAGGTAGTAGGCCGACCACACCACTTATTAAACCAGCAACGCCACTTAACTTCCCAACCACCAATCCAGCTCTCAACTTGCCGACACCAGGAAAGGCAGAAGGGACAACCAGTAAACTGGATGAAATGCTGCGAAAACAATCCAGCAATTTCAAAGCATTCTCTCGAACAGTTACCAATATCGACATAGATGCCTTGAACGCCAAATGGGAGTTTGAAGACGTTCTCGAAACGCTCCAGTCTCGCTGGTCAGTAATCGATACCTTGCACTGGGAAATTGATAGCGAGCTCAACGGCGATTATGCAATGTATGAACAAGAATTTTCAAAACATGAAAAAACCTACAACAATTTGAAGCGGACTATTAATGTTAAGATGTGGTCCGTCTCGCACAGGGACAAGATAATACCAAAAATGGAGATACCAAACTTCTCTGGAAGCTACCAGCAATGGACTTCGTTTAAAGACCTTTTCCAAGAAACCATACACAATAACTCATCTCTGTCTAGTGCCCAAAAATTACAGTTTTTGAAAAGCAAATTGAAAGGCGAAGCGGAGAAACTTATTCAACATCTAACCATTAGCTCCGAAAATTACCAAATATCGTGGGACATTCTTAACCATCGCTACAATAATACCAAATTGATAGTGACATCGCATCTAAACACGCTTTTAAATCTACCAGTCATGCAGAGCCAGGCTTCAGCCTCCATTAAAAGGTTACATGACACGACCCACGAATGCTTAAACGCTATTCAAAAACTAGGGGCAGACACATCGTCTTGGGACCCATTACTCGTCCATTTATTGTCGCAAAAACTCGATGCAGAATCTCATAATGACTACATAGAGTCACTAGAAAAGCCTCGAGAGCTCCCAACGCTGAAAGATTTTCTTGGTTACCTAGAGACCAAATTTACATCTTTAGAGGCGTTTAGGAGGAAGCAGGATGCAACCAAACCACCAAACCATGAAACCAGTGTCAAGAAACCATTTCCTCAAAATCCTCCGAATAATTATTACAATAAGAATTCTGGAAAGCCGTCATACAAGGCACTCAACGTGACAACACAAAAGTGTCCACTCTGCAGCGAAAACCATCCTTTATTCTTTTGTAAGTCTTTCCGTGAATACAAACCAGAGTCGAAATACAAAACCATTGTGAAACTCAATGTATGCCGCAATTGCCTGGTCAGTCACCAAGGCAAGGAATGCAAGTCAAACAAAACGTGCCGCCACTGCAATGAGAAACATAATTCCTTGTTACACGATGCGCTAACGACGTCATCGCCCGCCACCAACGCAACCAATTACGAAACCAATCGGCAAAATTGCAACGTGTCACAGGAAAACATGGCCGAAATCCTCCTGGCAACCGCTATGTTGAACGTTCAAGGAGCCGATGGTAGTTCACACCGCATGCGTGCCCTTATAGACCAAGGTTCCCAAACATCGTTAATTACCGAGAATGCTGCACAGAAGTTAGGGCTGCCCAGGCAGCGCTGCAAGGGTGTCATCTTTGGAGTAGGTGCAAGGGAGAATAACTGTAAAGGCGCAATCAACATAACCATGTCATCTCTTCATAATGATTTTACGCATACCACAGACGTGTATATCATGAATAACCTAATAAACAGATTACCAAACCATTCCTTTGAAAAGCCAGTATGGCCCTACTTTACCAACATTCAGCTAGCCGACCCAGACTTTAATAAGAGTCGTTCAGTAGATATGCTACTAGGAGCAGACGTCTACGCAGCCATTATTTTGGGTGGCATAATAAAGACAGATTCATTGGTGCCGGTTGCGCAACAAACGCAATTCGGCTGGATTTTGTGCGGAAACGTCAAAACATTCCACTGCAATGTCGTCATAAATGAACTTGAGGACATCCAACAATTTTGGGAAATTGAAGATATAGCCCAAGATTCATCTTTATCAAGCTGTGATGACCAATGTGTGGAGTTTTATAAATCTACTACCAAAAGGGACAAGGACGGTCGTTATAACGTCAGACTTCCACTTAAACCAAATTACGAAGAAAAATTAGGCACATCAAAACCAATGGCGGTTGCACAATTTCGACAACTAGAACGAAAGTTTTCCCGAAACCAACAAATAGGCCACGATTATAAACAATTCATTAATGAGTATATCTCTTTAGGGCATATGATTCCCGCGGTCGGTAACCAGACACCGGAATGTTATCTGCCACACCATTGTGTTCAAAGGTCCGACTCAACGACTACGGCCCTTAGAGTTGTTTTTAATGCGTCAGCAAGGACGTCGAGTGGCGTAAGTATAAATGACCAGATGGAAGCGGGTCCTAATTTACAACAGGATTTGTTGTCATTAATTACCAGATGGAGGCAATATCGTTATGCATTTAGTGCAGATATTGAGAAAATGTTCCGTCAAATCGGGATAAATAAGGATGACCAACCATTACAAAAAATAGTTTGGCGGGACAACCCCACTTCACCAATTGAAGATTACCAACTCACCACAGTTACTTACGGCACCAAGTCGGCACCATTCCTCGCGATGATGACCCTGAGACAGCTAGCTTTCGATGAGGAACAAAACTACTCTGATACCAACGCACCAGAGGTCCTGAAGGACTCATTTTATATGGACGACCTTTTACACGGTTCCCATAGCCTAATTAACGGTAAAAAATTACAATTGGATCTTATACAGCTTTTAAAATCAGGGGGATTCAATTTAAGGAAATGGAAATCGAACGCACCAGAACTACTACCAGATCGAGTGAGTGATAAGCAAGTACACTTCGATTTTAAACAGGTCGAATCAACCAAAACGTTGGGTCTGCGCTGGGATCCGTACCAAGATAACTTTACTTTTATTTCGCAACTCGATCAAACAATAACTCATCCCACCAAGCGAAATTTGCTATCAGATGTCTCGAAAATATTCGATCCGTCGGGTTGGCTATCGCCAGTGACAACCAAATTAAAATTATTATTCCAATCGGTTTGGAAATTAAACATGAATTGGGATGACAATTTACCAGAAGGGATCCAAGAAGAGTGGAGAAAGGTCAAGACTGACATTAACCAAATTGAGCACCTGCAGATACCCCGATGGATAGGTACAAAAGAGAATGACACCATTGAGCTGCACGGATTTTGTGACGCCTCGACAAAGGCATACGCATGTGTGATATACTGCAAGATTAACCAAGGGCAGGAATCATCAGTCATCTTAGTGGTTGCCAAAGCACGACTCGTACCTACAAGCAAGATTATTACCTTACCAAGACTCGAGCTCTGCGGCGCCCATTTGTTAGCGAGATTGATTACCAAGGTCAAACATTGTTTACCAAATTACCAGATACAAGTTCACGGCTGGATCGACTCGATGGCTGTCCTTGGATGGATACAGGGCGAGCCAGGCCGTTGGAAAACATTTGTGTCCAATAGAGTGAGACAAATAGTCGAGGCCATGCCGTCTTCTTGCTGGAGTTATGTTAAATCGGAACAAAATCCAGCTGATTGTGCTAGTCGAGGTTTAACCGTTGTACAACTGAGACAGCATCCGCTGTGGTGGAAGGGACCACATTGGTTACCAAATTATAAACCAGATCTTGACAACAACCAACGTGCATTTTACACCGATTTAGAAGCAAAAAAGGTAAAAAATACAAATATAGTAATACAATCTAGTGATGGCTCCATTATACAACAACTTATTGCGAAACACAGTACATTCACGCGAGTAATACGAATACTTGCTTGGATTCTAAGAACGTTTCCGCGTAACAAAAACCAACAACCATATTTAAATCTGGCTGAATTAAATAAATCCAAACTAATGATTATAAGAGATTGCCAGCAACTCGAATTTTCTGAAGAAATTACCAAATTAAAAGATGGCCAGTCTATAAGTAAGAAGAGTAAAATATTTAACCTTAATCCATTTTTGGACGAAGAGGATCTTTTGCGTGTAGGCGGAAGACTCGAAAATGCTCATGTGGATAGAAACATGAAGCATCCGTTCATCATCCCGCACTGTAGCGAACTAACAGATTTGTTAATCGATCACGGACACAAACTTACTTACCATGGTGGCCCAAGACTAACATTGGCGTTTCTAAGAAAAAGCTATTGGATAGTAGGTGGAAACCGAGCTACAAAGAAACGTCTGCGTCTTTGCGTTAAATGCCGAAAAACCAAGCCTGATCGACAGCAGCAGTTAATGGGAGATCTACCAGAAGCCAGAAGTAACCTGTGCCGACCATTCCAACATACCGGAGTAGACTTTACAGGAAGTATACTAATTAAAACCAACCAAAACCAATTGGCGAAATTATGGAAAAACCAAACCAGTATAATAGAGGCGGAGTATAACTTAATGAAAAGAGTAGGACAAACCATGGACAAAGAACATAAGATATTTCACCAGCACCTTATGTCGTTAGAAAAGGCTGCTACTGACGTAAAAATACAATTGCAACGGTTCGTCACCATGACCGATTTTGCAATGTCATCTATAGTTGCTAACGGCGTACTGACCAGTTTGAGATACATCCAGGACACGTTGCTGGACACCATAACCAATATCTACTATGGAAACTTCAATATCCATCTTTTAAAACCAGAACAACTGTTACAGGAACTCAATAAGATATCTGGATACCTAGATACAGATTTGTCTTTGCCTATAGATAATATTCAGGAGAATTTGTCTAAAATCTACAATTTACTCAAAGTGAAAGCTAGAGTCACGAGTCAGTACCTTTTATTTGAGATCAAGATACCACTAGTGAGTCGAGATTTGTACGATCTTTACCAATTGATACCAATCCCGCGAAAGAATGATAATCGTTGGGTCACCCTAGTCCCGATATCAACGCACATAGCTATTAATTTGAAGAAAGATCTGTATTGGCCCTTAACCATAAATGAACTTCAGAGTTGCATACACATGGATACCACCACACAACTGTGCTCGCTGCACAGCCCCTTGTACCAGTACGACACCGACCAGTCTCTGTGTACCAAGGATCAAACAACCAAGGCGTGTAAAACCAGCATCGCCGCTTGTAAACAAACATGGACTCAACTGAGTACGGTCAACACTTATTTGTACTCTTGTTGCGGCCAGTGCTCTGTGCGAATAATATGCGGTCGATCAATAACGGCTGAAACATTTACTGGTGCCGGTATTATTGAGCTGAAAGAGTATTGTCTCATCAAAGGCGATACGTTCACTATAACAGCACACAAATCCTTCACCTCCAATGTGAATATTCGCTCAGATACCATGACGCCGCTGATACCACCAATAAACCACGTAATAAATATCTCCATACCAACTGCGCAATATGGCAATACTAAGGCCACCAATACCAGCAATATCAATAGTAGCAATATTTTCAATGATGATCTTAAAGAGATCGGCGACCAGATACGACAGATGAAGTCACAAGAAGGCATCATAGAGGGAATCTCTAACCATGACGTACATCACTACGCCGCCATCTACGTGTTGATGTGTGCAGCAGCAGCCGTGGGGTTGGCGTGGTTGTGGCACCACGTGCGATCTCGCCGCGCCACCGCGGCTGCTCTCCGCAGCGATTTCGTCAAAGACACCAGTGATAATGTGCGATGTGTCAGTGTAAGCCAGTCTCATAATGATATCGCGCATTCGAGCGATATGGCAAAAGTAGTTTACGTCAGCGTTGACGAAGATCACGCTAAATATAGTGCGCGTATTGACAAGGCAACGTCACCTTGTATTCGTAACCAATTTAAGAGTACCCTAGCTATGCCTATGGATTCCGAAAGACTTTAAGTTAAATATATAATCATTGTTCTATCACCTTGTACCATCATCATCTTTTCATCTTATCATCTCATTTTCATCTTATTTTTTATTATCTTATTTTTTTTTCGCCCGGGAATATGTACGGAGTACATTATTGTACTGTCAGCGGATTGCTGCCGACACGCTACCGCGAGGCGATTTTACTTTATATAGACTAGTACACGTTTAACCACCGCGTGCGCGAGTACCATTAACCATTACCCAACCATTTAACCATACCATTTAGTATTTAATTAACATTTGAACAATAAACCAAATAATTACTACCAACCAGTGACTTTTAGTTACTTACCACCAAAACCATACAAATTAGAGTACCCAACGAGAGTACTTTACAGTGGTAGATATTTTTTTTTGTAAGTCTATGGTAATAATACTACTATATTACTTTATCCATGTTGAGCTGTTTTACCCCTCTAACTTATACCACTAAATTTATATAATTTTTTTGCCAGTTTACAATGATTTATAACCCATTTCTGGGCACAAAAGTGATTTGTAATGCCCGTGTAAGTCCATCATAAATGTCTATAAATTTGGGGGATGATCTACACGTGTAAACTTAATTAACAACTTACACATTTTACCTAGAAAACCTTCAGAAAAAAAAAGATAGCAATCTTCCATCTCAGTGCAAAATGCACTAAAGTCTCCACCGACTATCGAAACTACATCTTCGAATCACCGCTGACCTATTTTCCCACCAAAATGGAACTTCTAAAATTTAAAATGCAACCGTCGCGTCCACCGGAAATGAATCCGTTGGCGGGAGTCTGTCGTGATACGGATCTGATGGAGTCGCGCGGCCGACATCCGGCCGGTTCCCGCCTTTATGGCTTCCAATTTCAAATCGCCCGTTCGTTTGGCGGCTGGCCGTGTTCGATTTTTGAAATAAGCTGCCGTTTAGCGGTTCATACGACGAATGTTACAATCGTTTTTGAAAATGGAATGTTTTCCGGCTACCGCGTGTATATATTTTTGGGACTGACTGTACATTAGCGTGGTTGGCGCGGAGGCGACTTTCACGCTGCAGGTCGTAGGTTCGATTCCTACCCGTGACATGCATTTGTGTGCATGAATGTCTGTATGTCCGGAGTCTGGGTGTATATGTATATTAAGTATGTATTTACAAATAAAAAAGTAGTATATGTAGTAATATCAGTTATCTGGTTTCCATAGTACAAGCTCTGCTTAGTTTGGGATCAGGTAGCCGTGTGTAAAAAATGTCCCAGGATATTATTATTATTATTATTTAGTAGCGTGAACTGAAAGTTAATAAAGGTCATTCATTTAGGTAATAGGTTCCCAACCAGTAGAGCGTGATCCCACTTCGGGAGCGTAGAGTGAGTGGGGGCTGTAGAGTCTAGAGAAGTCTAGTCTGTTCTATATTCTACAGCAGGGGTTCCTAAACTTTTAAGATAACGGAACACCAACCAAATACCTTTTATTTTATGGAACCCCATATCAAATGATTACAAATCCACTGAAATTCATATAAGAACATTTTTTTTTAAGAAATGTGTAATATTACCTATTGAAACACATTCTTAGAAGAATGAAGTTGTATTACTGTTTTATGAATAATTGTTTTATAGTTTGGTATTATGTCCGACAATTGTATGCGTATAGCTGGGGTAGCATCCAATCTTGACCTGTATTTGTTTTTTGTATAAACGTAGGCTGAAAATCCTATTTCACAACGATACGTTGTAACGAATAGGAGCAATGTTAAGATAGCCTTTTTGGCTATTTCAGGGTATTCACTCCTAACTCCAACCCAAAACTCATTCAGAGATACAGATTCAAATGTGTGTGTTTAATGTGGATGAACTTTGAAGATCTATGAATGCTTCATAATCCAGGACGGTCAGCACCGCTGATTTTGGCGGATTTTGGTGGAACCCTGATGACTATTCCACGGAACCCCTAGGTTACGCGGAACCCAGTTTGGGAATCCCTGTTCTACAGCATTTTTTGAAGCCCCGCGCCCCCTCTTTGGTCACTTTATGCCCCCTTAGTGGGGTTTAGCCTCTAAACTCTACATTCTAAAGAGACTAGATTGAATTTAAAATAGCGAATATGACGTAGCTAGGCGTGCGATTTTAGCGGAAAGTTGGAGGAGGCGCGTATAGTGCATATGCACAAACTCAAATTAGTATGTACAGTCGACCTCGTAAATACCACTCAATATAGTCTACGTACCCACGACCAACGCATATATCGTCAAACGTCGCGCGTTCATACGCTCCGGCCGGCAATAGATTCAACTGATACGTATCTCTGTAACAGTTGGTGTTAAATCTCCGCGTGCCAACTTATTTATGTGGTTGACTGTACGTTCGCGAGTGTTCTTTAACATTGTTAGAATTGTACGTGGATTAGGGTGCGTAGGTTATTTATGTTGACGTTACCTGTTACACAATTTTAAGAAAATGTGAGAAAACTATAAAAAAATACTGGACGAAGTGTGAGTAGGACTTGCGCCCGGAGGGTTCCGTACAAACTTTATTGGAGGTGAGTTTTAAAAACGCTGTAAAGTATGTAAATTTTTGATTTGTAATGATGTTTGTTTTTCTTTCAAACAAATTGGGACCACCATTGAATCTTTCACCTTCTATTCTAAGTAAACTTTTAGATTGAATGTTCAAAAACGAGCATCATTTTTTTTTTGTAATGATTAGCCATGTTTCCAACACCAGCGGTGTGGATTATCTTGTCTTGACAGATGGACATACATATAAATAGGCGGACTGAAAGGTGATCCTAAGAAAATTTAGTTTTTCCATTACGAGGTACGGAACCTTAAAATATCAAAAGCAAAACCTACTAGTGGTATCCCGTATGAAAATCCTCGGCCCGGAAGCTAAGTGCATCTGTGAGCTAGCTAGAAATTAGATTACATTGTGACTGCCTTTCACGCGGACCAAGAGGAGTGGCGGGCTAAGGCATAGACAGTACAACACGGAACTGGATGGGTGGGATCGTCTTTTGTTTTTAAACCGACTTCAAAAAAGGAGGAGGTTTCTCAATTCGACCGTATATATATATTTTTTTCTTTATGTCTGTTCGCGGATAACTTCGTCGTTTATGAACCGATTTTGATTATTCTTTTTTTGTTGGAAAGGAGATATTCCAGCGGTGGTACCATGATAAGGAAACCAGGATCTGATGATGGCATCCCAGAGAAATCGAGGGGAACCTTCGAAAATCGTAGGGGCGACTAGTGCGTTTGTAGCACTACTATTTTATGAAGGTCTGGAGTCGATCTGATGATGGGGCCGAAAGACAGTCGAGGGAACTCCTCAACGATTTACAGCAATTACCTGGTGTTTGGGCTTGATTAATTTGTATTGGTGAGAACTTTACACCTAGATGGGTTGTGACTGTCATTATGGGTCTGATGATGAAGACGAAGGACAGTCAAGGGAACTCCTCAACGTTTTACAGTAGCTACCTTGTGTTTGGACTTAATTCATTTCTATTGATGAGAGCTTTGCACCCATATGGTTTATAAGTGCCATTACAGGTATCAGACCTGTAATGGCACTTATAAACCATCATCAGGATGGAGACCATAGACAGTCGAGGGAATTCTTCAACGATTTACAGCAGTTACCTTTTGTTGGGCTTACTTCATACGGTTCAATATGCCAAAATGTTCATTGGTATGGCGCCACTAAAAATCGTGAAATAAAATTATTTTTATAAAAAATTAAACCAACCGACTTCAAAAAAACCTGGTGCACTAAAAAGTGTTATCGAGTATTTGGAGTCGGTGCCAATCTTGGTATGCCAAGTCTACCTACTATAAAAGTAAGAAGATAGATTGGCACCGACCCCAAATACTCGATAACACACCATCACGTCTGGTTTTCCCGAAGGGGTAGGCAGAGGTGGTAATAGAATTATTATTTCAGGCTTTTTAGTGCATCAGGTTTTTTTGAAGACGGTTTGTTTTTTTTTATAATTTTTATGATTAGCAAACATACCAAGATACGTTGTTCATTTGATATTCTTTTGTTTTTACTAGTGTCCGACCGAAACAGGATTTTCTGCCGAAACCGAAACCGAAACCGAATCTTCGGCATCTGTTTTAGGTTCGGCCGAAACCGAAACCGAAACCGAACCTTTTTCAGACAAGTTAAAAATCTTTTTTTTACTGAAATTTGGCTTATTTTATACCCTTATATTGACAGTTAGAAATGTTAGAATGTGTTAAATGAAATAAAAAACAATAATTGAAGTATGTGAAAACATAATTATTCATAATAATATTATTATTTTTGTTTTTTTTTTTTAATATTACTGTTCTGATTAAAATAAACACAAAATCACAATCATGTTAACACTTCTTGGAATTTTTTTTTGTCAATAATCAACACTTACATTATAAAAAAGGACCTCACTAATTGAGTATTTTGATTGCGTTTATAATCACAACATGTTTAAGACTAAATTTAACATTAATTGAGATCATTTTAAACTTTAATTGCATTTGGTAATGTAGGGTTTTTGTGGGATTTTCATATTTTTTTATAATTTAGGGTGGCAATCGTGATTGTAATATATTAAACCCCCGTTGTCATTTTCTACTTAAGTAGATAGGTATGTCACGTTCAGATCGATTCTCAAAAAAAATATACGGACAACAGGAATTTAATAAAATTAATAATTTAGCCCTTTTAACGTCCCACTGCAGGGCACGGGCCTCCCCTCAATGCGAGGGGGATTCGGGCCATAATCCACCACGCTGGCCCAGTGCGGGTTGGTGAATATCACATGTCTAAGACATGCAGGTTTCCTCACGATGCTTTCCTTCACCGCAAGCAAGTGATAATCATATTAAAGTTATGATTCACACATAGATTTCGAAAAATCCAGAGGTGTGAGCCAGGGTTTGAACCCAGGACCTTAGGCCCGCAACACGCGTGCTTAACCGATCGGCTACCACTGCTCTAACAGGAAATTATTTTACCAAAAATTATGAAAAAAAATATGTATCTGAAGGTCACACACAGCTAAATCATAGCTGGTAGTTGTTTGAGTAATTTAAAACCTCATCCAACAACAATAACCTAAAACAAATGTGCCATAACATAAGTAATAAATATATGATGAATGTGTGAATCAAATATAATATAATAAGTATTACCTCTTTCTTTTACATACTTAATTCTCATCATTCATAAATCCGAGTGAATAACTCAACGGAAGAACTTCAATGCTTAATAAAGGCCAATAAAGCGAGAAATAACACTAAACTCACAAAACAATCACGCCGGACCGGCCGGCGATCTGACAGCTGACGATGCGCGATGGCGGATGCAACGCGAGACACGAACTCTCCCGAAATCAACCGAGTGACGCGCGATAATTCACGAACGCAGAGTTTCGGCGCGGCCGAAAGGTTCGGTGGGTTTTCAGCCGAAACCGAAACTGGTGCCGAAACTAGATTTTTGAGCCGAAACTGGCCGAAACCGAAACCGAAACCGAATCTTCGGTCGGACACTAGTTTTTACAACTGTGAGTCATGACAAGCTTGCAGGCGCGTCCACAAGACCTGAGCAGCGTCTTCTTTCTTTAAAAATACGGCCTTTCCAGTTTCATAGGCGTTTGGCTAGTGTCCAGTCACAAGAAGCATCAACAAACACGATTAAAAAACAAAAATGCTCGGTACCTACTTGTAGACGCCGCTATCGCTCCATATCCGTAACACCACCGGGATAAGTGTAGTGTGGGATGACAATATGATGAAGAACTCTGAGACATTTTCATTAAGCGGTTTATAATCAGTTTTAGACATCTTCAACCTGTTCAATTATTTTTTTAAGACAAGACCTAGCATAGATTTGGATAAGTTTCGCGCGCGATATTGTGGAATCATAAAATAATCCATGACACCTAGGCACTACTACAGGCTGACTGGTTGAACACTTTACATATTGATATAGAGTGCTCAGTACTCGATTCTCGTTCTAATTATGTAAAAAAACAGGTGCCTAATATTTTTAATTATCCACTCATAACATTAAGCGTGGTCAGGATGGTACCTCCTTGATTTGACGTACCTATCAAGTGTCATTAACTCCGTTCGCGCAGAACACGCGTACTAGCGATAGCGGTGTCCACAATTTCCGAGTTTTAGCACATTAATTTAATTAAGGTTTTCTCTGTAGATCATTGGTATTTTTAAAATTTTATTTTTTTAAACGTTTCATGTTAACATATATTATCATGTCCTTCAATATGTACAGTGTTTAACGAGTCAGCCTGTATACTACTTCAAAACATATATACTACCACACATACTATTACATGATACTAGTTAGGTACACATAATTATATCCTATTTTCCCCATAGATATCAACCTAAAATCCTGAAAAATGTATATTTCACATTCACTTATGAGTTCATTCCGCTGAAAATTAACAAAACCGCAAAAAAGTTACCGAAACCCGACACCGTTAACAAACGCGTAATTGGCGTAATTTGCGCAATATTTTTTTATTAACCGAATTACGTACGAACACGGCTTAACAATTCGTCGGGTAACAGTTAATGAATTAAAAACAAATTATGTTTTGGTGGGATCAGACATGTTTGTTAACAATACGTTTTTTGTACAGTGGGCAGCAAATATACCAAATTTTTATGTGACTAAAGTGGCAAACAAACATACGGCCTACCTGATGTTAAGCAGTTACCATAGCCTATAGATGCTTACCGAAGGCATTGCTCGCACGTTTCCGACTTGAAGGGAAGTGGGTTAGAGGAATGGGTGGGGGGGGGGGGGGGGGTGTTAGGCTTCCGGCTCTCTCACTCATCGTTTGAAAGTCAGTTGTAATAGCAACTTTGCGTCGATCTTCTCTGAGAGGGTTGTACCTACTACCCCGGTCCAGCCAGCCCATATAAATGAGCTGCAGTTAATTGGCTTCAGCTTGGCTCTACCATCAAGTCGTCAGGTTAAAAAACAAATAATATTTCAGTGGGATCATACATGCTTGCTTACATTGGTTGTACAGTCAGCAACAAATAATGGTTCCATATTCGAAAACCGTTTTTCAGTTTTCGAAAACGGAACTAGCGTCCGTAATACCTTCCACAACGACAACGAGACGGATGCGATGCGAATGATTAACGACATGTCGACGACGATATTATATGGTTTTATTCGTTTTTCGTTTTTTTTATATAGCCTGTTAACTGTCCCACTGCTGGGCAAAGAGGGAGGCCCCCTTCTCTCCTCCATAATCCCCAATTCTGTGTCATTTTTTGCCACGTTCTGCCCGCATTGTCTCCCCACCTTCGCCTAGGTCTGCCTCGACGTCTGTGACCGTCATGTCGTCATCTTCTGGTATAGAAGTACAAGGTCATAGAAATATTAGCGAGGAAGACGTAGCCAAAAATATGTTCCGACCATGGACCAATTACTATGGGGACTGGCCCTAAGCAACTCGGCCGAGTGGTCGGCCTAGTACTAACATCGAAATAAAACGAAGCGAGTAGTTCAACTATTTACCGGTAGATAGAACAATGAAAATGAAAAAACAATGACCACGTTTTTTTTTCATACATATATCTAATAAGGGCATCTCTTTCTTTAGTCTTTACTCTGTGGTTCCGACTTTATAGTTTAAAATGGTTTTAGAAAGCATTTCTAGGATCACAACTTTTTATAATCTACGAGGATTATTTGTATCTAAACCATTGGCCATAAAAGGGGTTGAACTTTGCCCAGGAGTGAAACACAAAACTATAACAAAAAGAACGTCTAGTCCCCAGCGCGACACAAGTTTATTTATTAGCACCACGAAAAATATGCTATTCTACACTTTATTTCCTAACAAAATGTATTAAAAATGTTACTGCATTCGAATGCAGCGCGCAGTACGGATAAACAATACGAGACTTGATTTACGCGTTGCGCGGATATTGTTGAAATTCGCCTCGATAGCGCTTTTGTTTTGCCGTCCTTATCGCCTGCTAGGGATGGGATAACTTGTGTTTTGTGCGGTAGTATCGATATTTTATTGCAGTAGACAATGAGAATCGCGTAGCTGAGAGGCAAGTCCAGTTTATGTTCGGATTTTGAATTTGTAATAACAAAGGAGACTTCGCAAAAGCGGTCTGTGTATACCACAGACATGGAGAGATTTATACCAATGACATATTATTGTATAAAAATCATTGGATACGATTAGAATATTTCACCTTGAGCCTACCCCTGTGCATCAAAATTAGACCCAGCATTTTTGGAAAAAAAAAAGAAAGTAAGGTACCAACTTGATAAAGCATCGTGAGGAAATCTGAAAATCTAACAAATTGTTGAAAGTCCTGTGAAATCTATCAACCCGCACTGGGCCAGCGTGGTGGATTATGGCCAGAATCCCCCTCGCATTTAGGAGTGGCCCGTACCGTAATGGGACGTTAAAGAGCAAATATTATTATTATTATAAGTAAGTAAGAGGATATCACAACCAATAAATAATTCGTAGCATTTATACTACAATCGATTGACTTACTATTAGTTCCTAAACTACTTTTCATATAACGCCCAGTCCCCTTTTAGCCCGTTGCCATACAAAATTTCAAGCCTTTTGGGACGTCAGCACTTCCCCGTTGACCTCGCATTACATTCTGCATCCAAATAAAAGGCGCTATCGATAATATAAGTTCCATCCCTACAAACGGACAGTCCGTGCCTCGCAAAGGCGAAATATTAAACGCATTCCGTCGTATCGACAAGGATGCTTTATACGATTCACATGCATTATCTATTTAAGATCTGTGTTCCGTACTTGTGGGAAACATCCTGGTATTGTACCGTTTATTCTTGTAAGGGTCCAAAATCCTGGTGCAGGTAACTTGGTAACTTCTAAAGGCTCTAAGGCCCTCACCATGAGCATTCACCTGTAATGTAATGTCACAGAGTCGAGCATTACATCAGTGAGGAAAGGGAACCGAACATTTCAGTGCGGAACTTGTAATGATACAATTCGAGAATTACATCAGTGAGGGAGGAGAACCGAACATTACAGTGCGCAACCTGTAATGATAGAATTCGAGAATTACATCAGTGAGGGAGGAGAACCGAACATTACAGTGCGCAACCTGTAATGATACAATTCGAGAATTACATCAAGGAGGGAGGAGAACCGAACATTACAGTGCGCAACCTGTAATGATACAATTCGAGAATTACATCAAGGAAGGAGGAGAACCGAACATTACAGTGCGCAACCTGTAATGATACAATTCGAGAATTACATCAAGGAGGGAGGAGAACCGAACATTACAGTGCGCAACCTGTAATGATACAATTCGAGAATTACATCAGTGAGGGAGGCGAACCGAACATTACAGTGCGCAGCCTGTAATGATACAATTCGAGAATTACATCAGTGAGGGAGTAGAACCGAACATTACAGTGCGCAACCTGTAATGATACAATTCGAGAATTACATCAGTGAGGAAGGAGCACCGAACATTACAGTGCGCAACCTGTAATGATACAATTCGAGAATTACATCAGTGAGGGAGGAGAACCGAACATTACAGTGCGCAACCTGTAATGATACAATACGAGAATTAAATCAGTGAGGGAGGAGAACCGAACATTACAGTGCGCAACCTGTAATGATACAATTCGAGAATTACATCAGGGAGGGAGGAGAACCGAACATTACAGTGCGCAACCTGTAATGATACAATTCAAGAATTACGTCAGTGAGTGAGGAGAACCGAATATTACAGTGCGCAATTTTGATACAACTTGTAACATCATTGCGTTACATTACAAGCGAATGCTCGTCAGTCAGGGAAGCAGTATTGTAACGTAATGCTCAAAATCGAATCTGAAATGTTACATTACAGGCGAATGCTCCCGGTGAGAGAGCACCTTGACATCGGAATCCTGACGCATGTCCTGACGGCAAGGCACAGAAGCGTCGCAAGGCTGCGCGGTGCATCAGTACACAACTATTCACCTAACAACAAATCACAAAAATAATCAAAAAGTCATACCACAACGCGAAACCAAGTCAATCTGTACTTTTTTCAACACTGCAACGAACTGCCGTCATAGCAATGAGAGAAGCAAAAAGAGAGGTGCATTGTTTCGTCCGTATTTTGATGGACTCGTGACGTCAGGGGGATGGGAAAATGAAGCCATGTGCGGTGGAAGACATTCCGAGTGTTGCTAGAGTACGAAATAATAATTAAACTACATATACGGCTGCTGATATGTAGATGCTTTGTGAAGACAGACTATACGTAATCGTTTTTGAATTATGGGCATTTGAATATATGTGAAAAAAATTGAGTTACGGCCTTAGAACACATCAAATGGCTTAGAATCTACTGTAAATTGCATTTAGGAGTAGACACCATAAATATTCAAGAAAAGTTTGTGAATAATTTAAAAAAATTACAAACACGACTGCCCTGCCAAAAACGAAGTTATGCCAATAAATTATATATTTTTGAAATGTGCGCATCAAGGCCTTCAATTTGATACCCATATTGTAATAATGGAAGAAAAAAAAAATTTTTTTTCACGTTTGAATTTTGAGCCATAATGCCGCTATATTGATGTTTTTCAAAAATAATATACCCAGTGTTACCCGGAATGATGTAAGGATTCTAACGATACCCCATACATCCAATTCGGTTCAGGCATTTATAAGTTATGGTGGAATATACATACATACATACATGAACCCTAAACACATATACACTCCTTTTTTTGGGCAGTCGTGTAATAACGGGTCGAATTATATATTTTTTTATACAATTTAATTCTATTCCTGATACTCATCCAGGCATCACAGAGGATCGGCGTAAAGTAGCGAGAGATCGTGCGAGAGCCAGAAGCCCAACCCCCCCTTCCCCTCCATCTGTCCCACTCCCCTTCAGGTCGACGCATTTGTGCATTAAGGGCGGGACATACTCTAGTTTTCCACCTTAGCCACATTAAAAATAAATATAAATATTTCTAAAACCAAGTTTTAAAAAAAAACAAATAAGGTAGGCACTCATAACCATTATCATCATTAGCAGACGGTCATTCACGTCATACCTAATCCTTTTCATTTGACCTGTTAAATGATATAATGATTCATTTTGCGCTCTCTTTGAATTTTCCACCTCCTTGAGCGGCGAGGCCCGTAATGACGTTTACGGGCCACAATGACGTCATAAAATGAAGCCTGCCTGCTGTAATATCCTTAAAGGCAACACCTGGGGGTTACCACTGGTTCTCGATGACAAGTCACTGGAATATTTTATTCAAAAAATCCGAAACACACTGATTTTGCTTTAAAAATTTGATTAGGTGTAATCCTTGGTAGACCTGTACAGTCAGAGGCAAAACTATAATACACCTTACGATTGTAACGTCCACGTGGGAAACTAATAATTAACTACAATTAATTTGAAGATAAACTTGGAATCATTAAAAAAAAAAATTAGGTATGCCTCAATTTTTTTTTATTGGTATTTTTCATTGTCATTTAATTTTCAAGTACATAATTATTTCTGGGGTATCAATATACTATTACGTGGATTTTTACATTAGGGAAGTGTAAAGTCGACCCCATGGTGCAGTGGTTCGAGCGTAAGCCGGTCGGCTCACTGCATCTGGAGGCTGCGGGTTCGATTCCCGCCAGAGGCAAATTTCGGAAATGGCCTTTTCGTAATTTGCCCTGGTCTGGATGTCACTGCGATCGCCCCAGTCCACTGTATGGTAGCCATAGTACAAGCAGGTTAGTTTGGGACCATACAGTTGGTGTGTTTGTAATGTAATGTAATATAACGTCACGACTTTTATCCCCGTTCGGGGGTAGTCAGAGGCTTGAGTGGCCATACACCACCACATTGTGCAGGTATTAACCAACTCAAAGCCCACGTTTCACTAGATAGTCAGAACCCAACGTGACAGGTGGTGAACCGTGTCGCCGTGTATACAGGAACTGACAGTCGCTAAGCCTTGTCAGAGGACTTCAGGTGGCTTGAACCACTCTGACACCAGGTTGGCCACTAACCATACGATAAGAAGACAAAAAAAATAGCCTAAGTTACTCGTTATAACATTAGCTATCTGCCAGTGAAAGTTCCGTCAAAATCGGTGCAGCTATTTCGGAGATTAGCTGGAACAAACAAACATACAAAAAAAATGCTTTTTGGTAAGTACTGTATATACTTTCATATGCATTTCGTAAAAAGCTATTATTTTGACATTACAAACTTGAATTTTATTTATAGATAGATTAGATGGATAGATTGTTCGTCAGTGTGTCTTAGCGCTTATAAAGAGTTACAGTGTATAAGCAATAGTACAGGAAGACTTACAAGAAGTGAACGCGGACGAAACAAATTCAATAATACCAGCTAATATCACCTTTATGTTGTTACCAAGAAAGACTACACCAAGCCAATGATTTTGTAACCGAGGAAGTTGTAGATTTCATCTTGTTTCTTGAGACATTTCATAGTTTGAAATATTAAATTTAAAAGTAGAATAGACTTTGGTGGTAGCGTCAAGCTGTAGCCAATTGACTGCAGTTCATATACAGGCTGGTAGGGCTACCACCCTCTCGCAGAAGATCGGCGTAAAGTAGCTATTTCAGCTGTATTTCGTACGATGAGTGGAACACCCGGAAACCCAAACACCCCTCACCCCTCCCCCTTCCCCTCCCTCTGTCCCACTCCCTTTAAGGTCAGCAACGTGTGAGCGATGCCTTCGGTATTGCAAGCATCTATAGGCTACGGTAAGGGAATCTATAGGATACGGCGGACCGTATACGACTTTTTGCCACCTTAGTAACTTAAAAACATTTCTAGGGACAGCAACGCAATGTATCGCAACGCAATGCAATGTACAGTACTATATTATGAGCAACTGCTCAAGTCATAGTGTTGCTGTTTCAAAATACACTTCTCATCAAAAGAATCGAAACACCTACATTCATTTATTGGATGAAAATTCTATAATTTAAATTCAAATTTGGAATTTTGGTACACCATTGTGTAGACTAAACTGCCAGCTATTTATTGGCGTATTTTTTAAATGATATCAATTAATTATTTTATTTAAATGCCTGAATAGTACTTGCAGTACTGTTTCCATTTTTTTGATCAGAAGTGTATATACAATTATTATTTTTCTATTGAAAAGAGTAACCATTGAGTTCTTGCCGGCTCTTCTCAATGGAAGCAACATTATGAACCGGTCGGTGGTAACGTGATTTTTTTAACTAATCATAAGAGCTACCTTGGGTTACATGAATAAAACAATTTTGACTATGACTTTGTAAAGATATTATGGCAACATGCGTGCAAAATATGCTCTATGAATTAACTAGGTACTTATAAGATAACTGAAATATTTTCCTGACCTAATCTCCTTGATAACCTTATCATCATTAGCTTGATTAATTCAGTGTTAAATAACACCAAGCAAGCGTAATTGACACTCAAGAAAATGATTAATAAATTATTAATATTTATTGTAATTATAGGCGTAGTTAATTCTGAACCGAAGACCTTTGAGGGTTATAAGTTATTTAAAGTTATACCTAATGATGAAGATGAGGTGAGAGTATTGCAAGATATCCAATTGAATCGGGTAGGGGATGTGTGGAATGAGCATTTTGATGTAAACCATGATGTAAGAATAATGGTGTCTCAGGAGAACCATGAAGAATTTCACAAGCGATTGGGAAGAAATAACATGGAAGCTAAAGAACTAATTGGGGACGTACAAGAGTAAGTACCTATTCTGATTTATTATAATAATAATTATCCTGGGACATTTTTTACACACGGCTACCTGATTCCAAACTAAGCAGAGCTTGTACTATGGAAACCAGATAACTGATATTATTACATATACTACTTTTTTATTTTCAAATACATACTTAATATACATAAACACCCAGACTCGGGACATACAGACATGTTCATGCACACAAATGCATGTCCCGGGTAGGAATCGAACCTACGACCTGCAGCGTGATAGGCGCCATCAAGCCAACCACGCCAACGGACCCGTAAAAAATTTAGTTTTTTTTCAATATTTTAATTTTAGTTAATTGAACAAATTAGATAGTCAAGTGGTCAAATGAAATGAGTATGGATTAAAATGTGTATCATAAATCTTGACATAATTGTGACATTGATTGAGGAATAACCAATGACCTAAGAGAGAAAGGACGAGCCCTATGTGACGTCATCTGTAGCCAAACACGAGCACACGACCGTCCAAAATGGCGCACAGCAAAAAGTGTTGTACTTTTAGTTAGTCGATAGTATCCATATCGATATACCTAACGATCATGTCGCGGGAAAAGTGCTGGGTCCTGATTAGGTAGGTTCAGCTATGCTGGGCTAAATCAAATAAGGCAAAAAAGGGGGGAGACAAATCTGTAAGGCTCAGGTCAATGTCAAGCGTGTACATTAACGACACGATGGAGGCGGGTGCATTTCCAGGGTGGTATGGCTGGATCGTCAGGTTCTTCTGCGCAGGCACATCACTAGAGCACTCACTTGGGTTTATCCAGTTCACACAACACAATTACACAAAGGATTAAGTAGATTTCATGCGATTAAGGTTTTTAGAACACAGGAGGCACCGCGACGACGAGTGTACCAAACGAGTCGGTAAGTCAAGTGTCATGAAGGGGGGAAAGGGACCGCAGCACAAATATAACGTTAATCGGGGGTAGGCAGTACAAAAATATGGTTTTATTTATGACTATTATGTTATTTTATGGCTCTGTGGAGCGAGTCACCCTCTTCCCTCTAAAATGGTTGTGCAGAGTGACGCTGCTGCTCAAGTAAAGTCATTTTCACATGGCAACTCTTCGGGGTTCGCAATTTAACGTTAGAGACCACCAGAATTTCAATGTCTCGGCCTTGTTGGCGCCTCAACTTTACCACGAAAATATGCACGTGTGGAGAGCCTCATGCATACACGGCCATCATCCCTACCTACCACTGCCCAGTGTAGCAAAAGCGTAAAATTAAAAATCGTCAAATTTATCAGCTAAAAATCTTGCGAAATCGGGAGATTTTGAATAAACTCTATTTGAACTTCTTTAAGCCGTTTTAGGGCAGTTCTCTGATTTCGCCACGATTCGGAAAAATTGAGAGAAATTTTAGATTTTGAAAATTTTGATGTAGAATCAAAATATGACTAAAAATAATTGACAGGTATTTTTTTTTTCTTAATTGCACCAATAAATATCGGAGATATAGCTCTCTAAATTTTATATATGTGACGGTAATGATATTTCGTCTTATGGTAATGACATTCGTGTGAGGTTTACTTACTAAAATGACAGCTTTTTATATCAAACGTAAAATTAATTTGTTCTGTTCATCATGAATTATGTTGTTTTATGATTCTGGTTCAAATTAATTCAATTTTATTTACTAAAGAATAAAATAAACAAGATGACTTATAAAAAATAGATTTAGCTAAAATATAAATTGACATTTAGAGCCGATTTAGATATCCGTGCAAATATAATTATAAAATTTAACTGGGTTTAATTTAAAAAAATATATATATTAGAAAAACTCTAAGAAAATATGAAAAAAATCTTTTATGAAATTAACTCTAAGATTTTATGGAAATTAATGAAATAATATTGTTATACACTGAAAATAAAAACAAAATATCGTTTCAGAATATATGTACAACTTATAGGTAGTATAGTAGTATAGTATATTCTTATTTTTAAGTTTTTTGCTTGCAGTGTTTTACTAGTACTTTGTATTATTTCAAACCTCTATTATTAACACAAAATATGCAGTCTTAGTTTAATTTGAGGTATACGTATTCTAAACAATTAATATAGGTAACCAGGAAACAACTTTTTAAATAATATTATAGATATTGCAGCAGACATAAGTAATATGTACTTATTTAAAAAAACAGTTTTATAACATTATCATTATATTTTCAAACTATCCTCAGCATCCCCTTTATTTTCTATATCTTTTATTTCATTTGTCTCTATTGCCCTCATTTTTCCTAAAACAATATATTTTATTTTTTGTGGATCCAACTTTTTTATTTGTACCTTTATTTTCATACCCTTCACTATACTTAGTTTCAACTTTCTATTTTTTCTTTTCTTTTCCAAAAACAGTCCTAGTATGTCTCGTGGATCCAACTTTTTTCTTTGTATCTATATTGCCATCCTATTCAATATATTATGTTTTATTTTTTCAATTTTTCTCTCTTGAAATTTCTCAAAATACTTACTGTAGAAGTCGTGCTGGAGCCAATTTCTCTTTGCAGGTTAAAAATTGACAATCTTCGGTATAATCATAGGTACCTAAACTCTGAGTCTATAGTTTTTTATTAGGGTGTTTATAGACATTATTACCAATATATAATATCTAAATATTCATTTTTTTTTTAAATATAAAACAAGAAAAGTAAAAATACATTTTAGGGTCACCACCGTCAGTTAAGCGTCATTACCGTCACTATAAAAACTGATGGTAAATTACGGTAATGACACTTACGGTAATGACATTTTGTGTTATTTTGCTTATCAATGCTATTAATATTTAATATTCAAGGAATAAATATTATAATGGTAAAAGTAGACCTAAAAACCAATGACATAGAGGTGGAATTAAAAATTAAATCGATTTGCTTACCCAAAATCTTGCGATCACGGCGAAGACCACTTTTTCGTGACAAACGTCATTTTCGAGATGAATATCCAAAATATTTTTTTTTACTAAAGCTCCTAGTCTCCCGTTTTAACATCTCTGGGTCGATGGACCAATTCGGAAGCGTGCGGGGTGAGGGGTATAAGAGTAGCATGTACACTTAAAGAGATATTTGCATTACCACCTCAGCTTACGGTGATGACCTTTTTTTGATGACAAAGTTAATTTTATTTTTAAAAAGTTAACTAACCGTTTCGTATGTGTAAAAATGAAATTAGTTTCTCCTAATAATTGGCATAACACAAGGGACTAATTACAGTTACATCAGACGACGACTTCTTTGAAATTTAATACGATATTCTTCGGGACATGTGTGAAAGACACTGATGGTAGTGACATTTAGGCATAAAAGTGGTAAATATTTTTTTTGTTCCTACACTTATGCTTTTGAATTTTAGGGCACAACTAGATAAATGTATTACAAGCCGACAACAGTTATTGGATCTCCGAAAATATCGATACTTTTTTTTATTTGCTACCGGACATGTGTTTGGTGCGAAATCAGAGAAATAGCCTTTAGCAAATCCCACATTTAATTTTAAAATGTTCACTATCCATAAATCAACTTGTTATCTCTGTCGCGCATCTTTATGTTCGTGAGTAGTGATGACAAATATTATAAAACAAATTTAAGGCGGCGCAGTCACGCACCTTCCAAAACAAAAATAATTTCTTTGTGGTCACCCCGGGGTGACGGCGCGGCCCAACGCGTAGGTGAATAGAATTTGTATCGATAACTTTGAAACAAAACTTATAAGAACAGCACTACGTTTTTATGTAAACATAGCAAATATTTGTTAGTTCTATTTTATTTGAAAATATGAATTCGAGAGTACGATTATAGACGGGAACTCAATTAAAAATTAATATAATGTACACGAAAGGTATTTTCACACACTATAAATACACTTAAATATGAAAATAACACAACTAACCTGAAAAATGACAATCCTTCGAAATTCTTTAGAGAATCAGAACTGCATGCCCTAGCGCAACACTAAACTATATTGATTTTTCCTTAATAATCCTAAATAATATAATAAAGAGTCCCAAAATACACACAGTTCAGCGTAAAATTTAAAATAATTTGTATAAGACGCTGACATGACAGATGAAGTACTAACCATAGTGACCCGACCATAGCCGACAACCCAATATGGTGGTCCAAAAAGGCCCTCAGGGAGGCGGCTTACTGACAGAACTAACCAAAAACTTCCAGAAAAAAGAAATATATGACATATACTGTACTGTTTTACATAGCTAAATTGTCACGAGTAAGAATGAGACAGATATGTTTTCGTTAATGTGGTCCATATTTGCATCAAATATGTATACCATAAACAATAGCTTCGTATCTGCTAATAATAAATCTATGGGAATAACCTCCAAATTTTTAGAAAGTTATGAAGGTCCTACACAGGCTTTACAAATCAACTTTGTCCCTAGAAATGCGTTGTAAACCCATTGCAAATTGGCAGAAAAGCCTTGGCGGATAGTGTATAAATTACTATGCGATTCTATTGTCTATGCAGACGAGCTGCATTTATACTACATACTATATTGCAAAATTGCAGTTTAAATGTAGTTTGCGGACTGCATAGACCGCTTGCAGTCAGCGTGCAAGTAGACTGCGCCGCAAGTCAACAGTTTCAATGCAGTCATATCAACTGCACCCAAACTACATTCAAGCTGCAATGTTGCAGCTAGGTTATGGTAGAAATGCAGCTAGTCGGAATAGACCTCGAACCTACATACCTACTAAATATGCTACGGTAACTGCTTAACACCAGGCGGGACGTACGCTTGTTTTCCACCTCAGAACTATAAAAAAGCCATTATTTCAGAGCCATCAACGACCAATTAAAACGGAGTCCAGCAAGATCGTCCGAGTCCTTCCACAACTACACGTGGACCCAATATCACACTCTAGAAGAAATCTACGCCTGGCTAGACGAACTAGCAGAGAACTACCCAAACATTGTTACCACAGTCAGCATGGGTACATCTGTCGAGAACAGGGATATCAAAGGCATTATAATCAACTACCAACCGAACAGAAATAATACGTTAATTGGAATGTTGGAAGGCACCTTGCATGCTCGGGAGTGGATCTCTCCCGCGACTGTTACTTGGATTATCAAGGAGTTTCTGACCAGTAGTGACCCTAATGTCAGGAATCTGGCTGAGAGCTTGGAATGGCACGTTTTTCCTGTTGTCAATCCCGATGGCTACGTCTATACCTTTACTCACGTAAGTTTAGATTTCACTGCAGAAATATGTTTGTCTTGTTTATTTCTTTAATGGGTGCATCTACATCAGGCAATTGCCGCGCCAGAGCACTCAGTTTCTCATAACAGGTTTGCCCGGGCGAGGCATGCGGGACATCTGGTCGCACCAAGTAATGTACGATATAAGGAATGAGATCAAGAACTAATAATCCTGCCACAAAATAATAATGATCATAACATAGATATGGCTGTGCAAGATTTGGATGAAAACCAACAACATTTTTGAAATAAAATGAAATTAATTCGTGTAACATTCGTTTCATGTTACAGCATCGTATGTGGAGGAAGAATCGCAGTCCAGAGAGCATAACGTCTTGTGCATCATCAGGCGTGGACGATGATTTAAGCCATGGCGTTGATTTGAACAGAAACTTCGACTATCAGTGGATGAGTAAGTAAAAAATTATCATTGCACAGCCTACATGCGACTTGATTAGATCCTTATCTAGTCCCGTCTGGGTATGAATTGCTATTTTATTTAGAGATGAAGTAAGTCGATAGTAGGCCATATCTGATTTGAATGAAATTTAGATATGAAACAATCTTAGTTTCATAGCCAGATATTAAAAAGCTCCGTTATATTTCAGTCTTGAACACCGCTTGGCGCAGTGGTTTAAGTGAATTAAGAATACGGTTTTTCAGAATTCGCTCTGGTCTGGGTGTCCCTGTAATCGCCATTCCATTGTTAGGTAGACATAATACAAGTGTTGCTTAGTTTGGGACCATACAGTTGGTGTGTTAGTCTGGCGATATTTATTTATAGATATCGCTAGATGATATAGAAGAAATTTTAACGACAGAGGCCTTCGCGCGGGTTAAAAAAATTCTGACGCTAGGCTAAGAGGTTAGTAAGAAGAAGTTCTTGGGTCTCATGAAAGTTTTTTTCAGCTGTAGGAGCATCAGCCAACCCTTGTCTGAATACATACGCAGGACCAGTTCCATTCTCCGAGCCGGAAGCTCGAGCTATCGCCCAGTACGTACGAGGCCTCCAGCGGAGAGGAGAGATCATCTACTACATCGCGTTCCATTCTTACACGCAACTTGTTGTCATACCTTACAGCCATGTGACTACTGAAGGAGTATTGCTCTCTGGAAATTATGGTGACATGGTCAGTACTACCTTGAAAATTAAAAGGCACTTGATTTTTTTTAAGCCCCCCTAGCGAAGTGTTTTCATCTACAAGTGTTTCTACGAATCGTTACGCTTCAATGTATGGGAATTATTCCATTGTATAAGCCAATAAAAATGTTTATATACCTATTTGTATAGGTACGCGTATATTAGCGTAAAAACGATTGTAGATGAATGCACTGAATGGGGCAGAACTCTATCACGTCATATAAATGGTCCATAGAGATTTGACAAATTTTATATGATTGTGTTGTTTACTTTTAGTATGAAATTGCAATCAGAGGCGCTGAGGCTTTGAAGAAAAGATACGGAACTGAATACAGGGTGGGGATTTCAGCTGATGTTTTATGTAAGTATATATAACTATTCTAGATTACCTGCCTAATGTAAGAATACCTACAAACTACCAATATACTACTACACTAGCTTACATTACACTGGTACCCCAACTGACAAAATGATGCAGAGATCTGAAGACGAAGTACTTTAGAAGTGGGTACCTGATGCTATGGCTAAATATAATAATCATGGAAGAATAGCATATTAAAAGGTCTCCTTATTTTCTTTAAAAACAGTAGACTATTGGACTTGTCCTCCATGAAAATTTCAACATAGCACACTGAACTCAAATCCTTGTTACCCTCAGATCCCATGAGCGGAGGTAGCTTCGACTGGGTCAAATATGCAGCAAACGTCCCAGTCACATATCTGATTGAGCTCAGGGACCTTGGAGAGTACGGGTTCCTCCTACCACCGCAGCAGATCATACCAAACAATTTAGAAATAATGGACGCGTTGGTGGAAATGGACAGAACTACACGAAGCTTAGGATATTATTCTTCTGGAGCAGTTAATATTGTTTGTTCAGCTCTAGTTATGTTAATTGGTATTGTCTTCTGTAATTTAATGTAAGCTGAAGAATTTTTATTTATTAAACCGTGGAACATAGTGGACATTCTTATAGAATTCAAATTTTGTGGAAATAAGATTATACGCAGACGAAGTCGCGGGCACCAGATATGTGAATGTGAATACAAATAAATTATTAATAGTATCGAATCAAGAGCAATAATTTAATTGTAAAATACTAAACGTTATCATCGATATACGAAACCACACTCAAGATAAAGTTAGTATCAATTGTAATCCAAATGATTATCCCAATGTAATTGCTTAAACATTCCATAAAGAACGTAGACCGTAGGCGCACGCAATGATTTTAAAACAAATATTTATTTTAACTGCATTAGTAATTGCAGTTAACACAGAATATGTTAGCTATAAGAACTATAAAGTATACAAAACAGTGCCTACATCTGAAAATGAAGTCCAGATATTAACAGATTTGAAGAAAGAGAGGGAATATATGTTTTGGAGTGAAGTAGTTGAAGTTGGAGCTGATGTCAGGATAATGGTAGGTCCGGAGAAACAGGAAGAGTTTGAAAGCTACTTGGAAAGTGTTGGAGTTGCAAGTAAAGTCGTTATCGACGATGTGCAGGAGTGAGTATCCATTCTTAATTATCAGTACATACATACATACGTATACGCACAACCTGTATCCCACAGGGTATGCAGATAATACTGATTGCCTCATGTTGATCCTGACACATCTCTTTTGCTTCACCAACATCATCTCAAGTACTTGCGTCGCTCGAGGGTACTTCAGACTTGACCTTTCTGAAAAAACCATTTATCTGGTCATAGAAAATTTTCTTTGGGTGCCTTGTACCGACGCTTCCACTCAAATTCGCTCCGTATACCTATTTCTTCATTCGACTTTCACTCATCCTTCTTAGCATACTTGTCAATCTTAGTCAGATCGTCATCCTTCAGCTTACATCTGTCTCTATGGAATTAGTAACTAAAACCTTTAACTTTCAGCAAAATTAATGCACAACTACGTCGCCCGGAATCCCGTAGCACCACATATTCTTGGGACTACTATCTATCCCTCGATGAAATCAACACCTGGATCGAGCAAACTGCAGCAAACTACCCAGATGTCGTTTCTATCGTCCAAATCGGTGCGTCTGTCGAAAACAGACTTATAAGAGGTCTGAAAATCGATTATAAGAAGCAGGCTAATCCTATTATTGGCATGATCGAAGGAGGTATTCACGCTAGAGAATGGATCTCCCCCGCTACTGTTACGTGGATTATTAATGAGTTTTTGACAAGCAGTGATCCAGAAGTGAGGTTTATGGCTGAGAATATCGTTTGGCATATCTTTCCTGTCGTTAACCCTGA
Source organism: Drymonia ruficornis (assembly GCA_947859195.1). NCBI lineage: Eukaryota > Metazoa > Arthropoda > Insecta > Lepidoptera > Notodontidae > Drymonia > Drymonia ruficornis. Next base: position 2,479,990 of record OX401923.1, read on the forward strand.
TGGTTATCTGTATACGTTCACGAATGTGAGTATATTGATGTGGATCAGTAACTATAAACTATTCTTTTTTTGTTTTATCAGTCATTTTACTAGGATCTAGAACTTCACTGGAATTATTATTATTATTAGCTTACAGCTAACTACTATTAATTCCTTATCTATATTTTCTTATAATCTCTCTCTAATCTCTTATTTAATAAAATTTGGATTTGATTATTTTCCAAATCCTATTTTCATGTATATATAAGTGATCCTTTATTTTGTATGAGATACCGTTCGATACATTTAATTATTACATTGGTACTTGCAGAATAGAATGTGGAGAAAGAACAGGAGCAAAAATAACTTCGTGTCTTGTGGCCAGTGGAACTTGCAAGACGATATCAGTAACGGCATTGATTTAAACAGGAACTTCGGTTTCATGTGGATGAGTAAGTATGACCTTCCTACTTTCTACTTCCTATCCTACTATCCCACTAATATTATAAATACGAAAGTGTGTGTGTGTGTGTGTGTGAATGTTTGTTACCACGTATCTCCATAACTACTCAACCGATATTAATGAAATTTGAAACGTAGATAGTGTACGCTCTGGAATAAGACATAGGCTAATCTTATATATCAATTTCCACGTGGGCGAAGCCGCGGGGCACAGCTAGTAATAATATAATATAAGTACAGCACTTTGTAGTATATTGTGCCAGTGACTAGCAAATATAAATATTTCAACAATTCAACCAATAACTTATCCTTCTCTAATGTATCAACAGAAATTTGTATATTGACATACTTACGTAACGGTAATCGTATTGATTATATAGATAAGCGTAACCAGACACGAGCTACCTTATCAACGAAAACGATACATTTTAATTGAGTACACGTTGATATGAAAATTATCATATAATTGTAGAAACTTTATCGCCTGCAAAATATTTTCTATACTTAATCACTAAATTCAGATGAATAGGAATACTCAGACCACCATGTACCACATCTAACATGATTATTTACAAGGCTTAATGGTAATTGATCGATTGTGGATAGTTTATAAATAAATAATACAATTCTTTTAAAAGGTGTGTACGTAGTTCAAATTAAAAATTAATAAAAAAATTGATTTATATTGTGGGTAGTTCGAATTCATTATGGAAGATTAAAATCTCTCCCGTGGTTCGAGCTACAACCGATCTGACGACAGCCCTAAGTTTTGATTTTACTATTCCACCAAGCCAACTAGGAACTTTAATGGAATTTGGCTTCTCGCCCACATACCTCCCGCACACCGCCAACGCCTTTTTGGGCGAGAGACGTCGCATTTGATAGGTTCGTAGATGGCTTGGTGGAGAAGTAAAAGAGTCTTTAAAGCATAGATTAATTTTAGTTTCCGCGGCGCTCCAACTAGATGGAGCATGCGCACTAATAAAATGCGGCAACTGATAATGCTCAAATTTTTGAGTACTTCAGTACATCTGACAGCAACCATTGTATGAAACTGACAGGCCGCGTCGAAAATAAGTTGCCTCATTTCTGGAAATGATTTTTCTTAGTAGGGCGGTATCTAGTAAATCAATGCTTTAAAGCATAAATACCTAAGTTTCCAAAGGACGTATGATTGCGTAGCAATATCAAGTGAAAGTATAATTTTTAAGTGACTTGACATTAAGTTCAATAGTAATGATAAAAACAATTCTGCATTAACTCCAGCTGTAGGAGCATCAGCGAACCCGTGCGCCGAGACCTTTGCTGGACCTGAAGAGTTCTCAGAACCAGAATCCAGGGCTATTGCGAACTACGTGCGAAGGATCCAGGGAGAGGGTGAACTGGTGTATTACTTCGCGTTCCATTCGTACTCCCAAATGGTGTTAGTGCCTTTCAGCCATGTGTCTGGAGCTAATGTTCTTGAAGCACCAAATTATGCTGATATGGTAAGAATTTTTGCCATTACTTTATGGAGAGTTTTGGATTTTCTCTGTATTTTAGCTGCCTCAGATTTTGTGCTATTTCTACATAAGATCATCATCATCAGTATAATGGATAGTTCAGGGATGGACTGTCGGGGGTACAACTAGTGTGTACCGCGTGCATTTTACTTAAACCTATAGTCCAATAGCCTAGCTCGGCGTCTGCAACAATCAGTATTTTCACAAGTTTCGCATCTATCACGATATTAACAGCACTTATCGCAAAAAACCTATTGCAGTGGACACTATACCAGTATCGGGATTAGGATCAATCATTGATACTGTATCATTAATACAGTATCATTAATCAATGACACGGTATTAATAATATCGAGAGAGATATATCTAATATCTGCAATACCACATTGGCCTGGAGATGCCAAAGTCTTTTGTAGTCCATCAATGGCTTTCTAACTAAGAATAGGATAAAATGTTATGTCTCCTTGAAGGTAACACTTCGAAGCTGATTATGTTTTGTTTAGCAGTTTCCCGCGACCTTCACTAGGTCGTCGGTCCACCGTGCCACCAAGTAGCACAGGACTGGTCATTGTGGAAAAACTTGGAAGAGGTCTATGTCCAACAGTGCACGTTTTTTGGCTGACATGATGATGATAATGATGATGATGATGTTATTTTGTTTTGTTTAGTTTGAAATTGCTATCAGAGGCATGGATAAGTTGACAGCGCAGTATGGCACTAATTACCTAGTGGGGACTTCAGCTGATATTCTATGTAAGTATGATCTAAAATAACAGTAAAATTAACACTTTCAACGTCCTACTCCTGGGCACGGGCCTCCCCTCAATGCGAGGGGGATCTAAGCCATAATTCACCACGCTGCTGGCCCAGTGCGAGTTGGTGTATTTGTCAAATTTTATAAGACGAGTCCTGGGGAAAACCTAAATTGTCTTAGAATCCGCACGAATTTAATAAAAAGAAAGAATAGGAGTTGAATGATCCACTAATAATATTATCATTCTTGATTATTTGGGTTGCATAGACTTCTTTGCTTTTGGTGGTAGAGCCAAGCTGTAGCCAATTGACTGCAGCTCATAGGTATACGGGCTGGCTCGACCGGGGTAGTACCACCCTCTCACAGCGGCGTAAAGTAGCTATAACAGTTGCGTGTTGTACGAGGAGTGAGAGAACTGGAAGCTCAACTCTCCGCCTTTCCCTTCCTCCGTCCTACTCCCGTTCAGGTCGGCAACGTGCGAGCGATGCCTTTGGTATTGCAAGCATCTATAGGCTTCGGTAATTGCTTAACATCAGGCGGGCTGTACGCTTGTTTTCCACCTCAGTACCACAAGAAAAATAACTTATTGTTGTCCATTCTTAGATGAAGTCAGTGGCTCCAGCTTCGACTGGGTCAAAGGTGTGGCCGAAGTACCAATAGTCTACCTCTTCGAGCTCCGTGACGTCGGGGAGTATGGTTTCCTCCTCCCCACAGAACAGATCATCCCCAACAACCAGGAGATCATGGCTGGGTTGGTGGAAATGGAGAAAGTGACCCGCCGGTTGGGGTATTATAACCTCAATTCTGGGTACAGATTTGGACTCAGTTTTGTTGTGTTAATTGTGGGATTATTTGTTGCTTTGTAAACTTGATTCATATACAATTCTGAGTATCGTTGTTTTTATTTTTTTGCAATGTGAGGATATCGCATGGCTAGGTGTACCCTGTCCATTACTTAATTATATTTTTAGCATTTAATAATGTTAAAGAAAAATTCGATATTAATTGCATGCAATTGAAATTTGAGAGCTACTTATGGCCGAATACTCGTACGCGACTTAAATTTGAGAGGTGCTTAACTTTGACGCGCCATACAAAAAATGACAGATAACGAAGTCTCAAACTGCTAAGTAGTACTTATTAAGTAGCCTTTGAGTATTCGGCCGTTAGACACACGACGTCATAAACTGCCAAATAGATGTGTCCATATGGCGCGCATGCCTCACCCGAGCACTCATATTATGACATTACGTCTATGCGTTCCGACGTCAAAAGTGAGTGCTCGCGCGAGGCATGCGCCTGATGAAGACGCCGCCAATGGGACATATTATACAGGGTGGTGACGACATCATGACAATAAATGAAACCACAATCTGGGTATCACATCATTAGTTCGCACATAAAATATTATTAAATTACGGTAGGTACGGTACACGTTTATAAAAGGTGTGTTTCGTTTAGACTATTTCCGCATTTAATTTGTTTGAAAATTTGAAATTTTGGACTTTATGTAAAGCTAATTTTATAATTTTAATGTGTTGTGATTGACTAGCAGGGATCGTGTTTCAATTTATTGTCACTATGTCGTCACCATCCTGTATATTTGAGTAGCCTTTGAGTATTCGATCGTAAGCATTGATGTATTATTTTAGCAGATATGGTACCTTCTAACATTACAATCACTAAACTTGCGCTCAGCGCACCACTACATGCAGCCAAATTCACGCATCTGTTATCGCACCCGCAATTCGAGAATTAACTTATTACATACATAAGAAGGCATTATTTACCAGAAGATGAGCCGTATTGGCAATACCGACATGTTTTCAACATTATAACCCGCGATCGACTGAGTCGTGCTGTGTCCATGGACTCCGTTTAGTAGGACAAACTAGTTTACACAGCACGTGTCTCGCTCTTTCTCGGTACTATTCTCTTTTATCTCTCTCTTTATTCTAGCGTCTTCCCACTAACATTTATTAGATAATATTTTGGCGACCACTTGTCGCAGTGGTTTGAGTGTTGACCGCTCGGCTCACTGCATCGGGTGGTTGCGGGTTCGATTCCCGCCAGAGGCAAGTTTCGGAAACGGCATTTTCGTAATTTACCCTTGTCTGGGGTCTGGGTGTCACTGGGATCGCGCCCAGTCCATTGTATGGTAGCCATAGTACAAGCGTTGCTTAGTTTGGGACCATACAGTTGGTGTGTAAGTCAGGCGATATCTATTTATTTATACCCCCAACCCCTTCAATAGCAATCTATGAATAACCTGCACCCTTAAGACGCTACAAAAGGTAAATAACAATAAATTACACGGCCCCTGACAATCTGACGCGTGACTGAAATCAGATGTCACATGACAGCCACAAATCATGACGCATGCGGCGCGGTGAGGACAGAGACAGCTATGGAGTCGGTAAGTATCTTAAAATAGACAAATTCTTAATATGAATTAAGAATAAAAATATTTAGCCTTTTTAACGTCACACTTCTGGGCACTGGCCTCCCCTCAATGTGGAGGGGGATTCAGGCCATAATCCATCACGCTGGCCCAAAGTGGGTTGATGGATTTCACATGTCTTTCGAAAAGTAAGATTTTATCAGACATGCAGGTTTTCTCACGATGTTTTTTTCACCGTAAGCATGTGTTAATCATATTTAAATTTATGATTCGCACATGGATTTCGAAAAACCCAGAGGTGCGAGCCGGGGTTTGAATACCGGGTCGTGACCGGGTGTTAGGTTATCTTACACAGACGTATTCAAGCCCACGATAATTCATGCTTACATCTAAAAAACATATGATTAAAAAAACACGAATGAATGACAGAAAATTTAACAAAAATATTGCAAAACATTTTAATTTGTGTAAACCAAAAAAATCAGCACCATTGTCTAAAATGGTAATCGAAAACATAATAGTAGGGTGTCTCTACATATTTCCGTGTGAGCGGGATATTATTCAATTTATATGATAATATTTGGTAATGATCTCTTTTATTGTTTTTCTCTCAACTGTTGCGTAAAATTAAACTGTTAAAGATATTATGCCACGTTTCTAAACGTTTCTTTTTTATATTATGAGTAAAATATGTTATTGTGAAAAATATAATATTACAATCATAGGTATAGATTAATTTTGGATTTCGCGAGGGCGCGCGCGCGTAACTTTTATAAATCTATGATCATAAGCTTATTACGAGCGTAGTAGTCTATGTATCTAGGTCTCAGATTTAAATCCATTTTATTTAAATTACTTTAGCCATATCAATTTGAGATTACAGTTTTTTAGTAAATCCAAATGCTCAACATGCATATTGAGGCAAGAAATACATTATTTCGATTAGTATAACTATCTGGGCCAGACATTGACAGAGCTATGAGAATGAATAATACAGTAACCTTGATTGTGGCTGAGAAGGACTCTTATTTATACCATAGATTAACTATTCATTTCCGCAAGAGCGCTCGCGCGCGGAACTTTAATAAATCTATGTTTTATAATATAATGCACACTACCTAGCAGTTACGGCCATCCATTATTTACACATCCTGCATTAAGATTTACAGCTCATGAGCCTTAAACGGATATTAAATTACAAAGTAAACACTAAACTCCAACAAAATAAAAATCAATTTAACTCCAACCAACCCTTCCTCACTACCATCAATCATTCAAAAGTCGTTAATGAGCTGAAACTAAACATTTCTTAGAACCAATTTACTTAAAAACCAGTAAAACTAGACACCTTTGAACCGACAAAATATTCACACACCAAACTATTCTTAAACTGGCCATCCATTTTATAACGATCTCTCGTAATAAGCTAATTGGGTGTTCAAAAAGGTCTTGGTATATTGGACATATTTTTAGTTATAAATAGCTTAATAACACCGTTTATGTCTAAACGTATTATAACAGCGATAATAAACTGGCATGGTCGTTTATTGAAGCTTTAAAATTTTATGCTAGAATAGATTTTGTAGTTTTAGGGTTCATTTATCAAATAAAATAAGGTCCTTGCAGATGTCAATTATTTCTGAAGGGGAATGGGACAGAGGTATAAGAAGGGGGAGGGGGGGTTGGCTTCCAGCTCTCACTCATCGTACGAAAGCTTTAATAACTACTACTACTACGCCGATCTTTTGTGAGAGGGTAGTACTACTCGGGTTGAGCACGCCCACATATGAGCTGCAGTCAATTGGCTACAGCTTGGCTGTACCACCAAAAAACCTAAGGAAAGTCCTATTTTAACTTAGTTTCTTGACTTAGGTCGTGTAAAATTTTGTTAATTTTAAATTAAACATACAGAACCCATCACGGTTATAATTCAAAACTAACTATTTATATTCCATTATGAAAAGATGGTTATTAGTAATAATTAGTATGGCGACCATCAAAGAGCTTTTATTGTAACCGGATCTCTTTCTTATGGTTTTGTTTGGATATTTAAATTATGATATACGATATTCTGAAATAGGAATGTCCGTGCAACTTTACGACTCATGGTGACACTATCATAAATTTAATAACTCATTTTTAGTTTGAGAATAAATTACTTTTTTTCAGTGTGTGAATGTTGAATTCATATTTCTTTGACTGTGCAATAGTGGAAGGTGTAGCGGAAAAGGGAAGATCTTCCGACCTGAAGGGCTAGACAAGTGGCATGAACGCTAATCGAATAGAATAGAATAGACTTCACAATGTATGGAAATGTCAAACGTCGCTATGTAGATCAACAACAAGTTGCTATGCAGATCACGTGGCTTATGTCATTTCCATACATGAAGCGTAACGATTTGAACGAACGCTTGTAGACGTCAGCAACTTGTCTAGCCCTTCAGGCGGGTGCATGAACCTAATTCCTTGGGCGGGTGTTAGTGCCTGGCGGGGTCGGCCACTACGCCCCAATGTTAAATGTCGGGATCTCTTATATATACTGATGTGCCTCGTGAATTTTGATACCGCGATTCAGGATCGTATGTTATATTGGAGCGTTGCACTCAACGCCATCTGTTGGTAGCGATATGCGAGGTCGCTACACTTGTAAATACTCTGTTATTTATCGTCAAAAAGCCGATGTAGACTGCTAAAAGAAAAGACGGAAATAGATTTGTTTATAATTTAATTATGAAAACATTATTGTGTATGTATTGGTATCAGTGTTGCCAACAAGGCTAAAGCAAATTTCACGAAACAGAAGGTTGAAAAGTCACCAGATGTTGCTAAATTGTAGAATTGACGAATTACAACAAAAAAAGGTTTGTTCACAGCCTTGAGATCGAAAAACCTACCATCTTAACATTGCAGCTTAGATAAAATCATATAAAATATTGATTTATTTATATTGTCTAATTCTTCTTAAAGGTTGCTAGAAAAGTCACTAAATTATTTAGTCGCCAAATGGACATAAAAATAGCTTTAGATGCCAAAAGTCGCTTAATCTAGCGATTGAGTCACTAAGTTGGCAATACCGATTTGTGTATGACTGTGTTTGAGGTTGATTAAAGCACTATATTGTAGGTAGATTCTATTACACTAATACTAAAACAACATATCTTATAACTACATAAAAACTTAAGAATATTTTTTCACTGCTGTAATCTGGATATTTACACGACTGCCCCAAAAAGGAGTGTATATTTGTTTAGGGTTCATGTATGTATGTATGTGATTGTCCAGAGTTTTCAACAAAGCGTGTTCATAATACTTTACATATTGACTCAAATTTGGTACTTAAACATTTGAGAACACTTCACTAATATTACGTCACTCTTCCCCGTCAACATTATGACTATGAACAGACCCATCTCCTGTCCTCAACGCTCTACTTCTAATCATACTATCTGGCACTACCTTCAGATCATAAGCCCAACCAATCATAGCAGCTAAATCAATAAAGAGTTTAGTATAATTAAAAACAGTGTTGCCCAGTTCAGCACTTCTGTAATCCCATGGGAAAACATGGTGGTAATTATGGTAACCCTCACCAAAAGTAGCTAAAGCAACTGCTCTGCTCTCAGAAGACTTGATGTTCTTATCATAAGGCTTATTACCCCACATGTGGGCAGCGCTGTTGACGAGGAAGAAGATGTGGAAGTTGAAGACGTAACGCATGATGACGAGATGCCAGGAGTTCTTGAACGTCTCGCCCCAGAAGACCATGGGGATCAACGTAGGTAAGATTAGGAAAATTAATGGGATCATTGTTTTGGCGTGCCTGGAAATAGAGAAACATTACATTATAATAATTGCAGGCCTTATTGATCGTCTTTTAATCTGAGTATCTAAGGAGATGGAGTATCGTGAGAGCAAGTAGAAATGTGCTGTGGGGCTAAGAATGCCACATAGCAATTCTGCAAACGCATTTTTGCTAAGGATTCTGCTACAAATCAGCAAAATGAATTGCGTTTTCAGAATTGCTATTTGGCCGTCAGACTACAACTAAATCTATAGAGTGTAGCGCATTTAGGAGTAACAAGTCTCAATCAAGAATGGTATCCAAAGAAGACATCGACGTTATATCCTAACGGCCCGGCCACGACTTTGGTCTTTAGCGGCAAGCAACAGCGTGGGAGTACTAAAATGTTGCATCACGCCATGAGCTGCCGCTCTCGAGGCGGCAACGCGCGCAATGCAACATTTTAGTACCCCCTAACGCTTCTGTCGCTGATAGCGACAAGGTCGTAGCCGGGCCGTAAGGTCTAAAGTCAGTCGTCAGGTCTAAAGGTCAAAGTGGATGTTCCAAATTCAACTGCTTGAAACGTCTTCCAGTGATGACAGTTTTGAGGTATTGTTACTATGCACCTATTATACGTCATTACCTACGTTATTAGTTACTAGAGCCAGTATCAACTGTAAAGAATCATTATCATTATCATTGAACACTCACCTATGCTGAAACATCAACACTGGATTGCTGTAAATATCTGACATATCAATCCCCTTGCCCCGCCTCTTCACTTCAGGGTGTTTCTTCACGAATAACCATCCTATATGTGAATAAAAGAATCCTCTAGTAGCATTATGTGGATCTGCATCTGTGTCGCTGTATTTATGATGTAGTCTATGGTCTCGGACCCAGTGAGTGGCTCTCTGGTTCGCGATGGATAGGAAGACCATCAGAATTATCTGAAGAGGTGTCTTGGCTTTGAAAGACCTGTGTGACCAGAGTCTATGTGCTCCGGCAGTCACTCCTATGGTTGCTGCTACGTAGGATAGGTACGCTGAAAATAAAAATGATTTATTTTGAAATAAATTCAAAAGGAAATTTTATGAATAGATCTGTAGAAAAGATAAATTTTATAAGTTGTCCTAAAGGAGTTGGGACAGTCTGGAAAAGGATTTTGATACAGTTAGACACTGACTATAATTACAACTAGCAGGGTTAGCACACGACAAGACAAGACTTTTGGCATGCATTATGTCGCATCGAGTCTCACTCTCTTACTTAATGCATAGGAAAGAATAAGACAAAATGGAGTAATCTCGCGTTTTGTCTTGCCACGCTCGGCTGAGCTATCAGTGCAGGTTTAATTTATGATAAGGGAGTCTAAAATATCTGAGGCAAGAACTAAGACTTTGATGGTTAGAGTGAAGGAAGAAAAATCTTCTAATAAAGCGCTTTCATTTTAAACCCAATACGGCTTCACAAAAAAAAATCATTCATGATATTATGTCCCCTAGAGGGCGTCATATTTAATTTAATGTAACGTCACATAGCCTATAACCAGCGGACGATCAAGACGCTTCCAACGATACTCATTTGTTAAATTATGATTTTGTTAAATTAATAGATGAACGTACATAGACACATACATATATACCGGTCAAAGAAAACATTACAAGCGGAAACAGGCTACCAATATTATTCTACGATCATAATCATGACTCACCAAAAAGAACAGTCCCCCATTTAGCCGAAGTGAAGCACAAATATAATCCATAGACTGCAGCGCAGTGCAAATATGTGAATATCAATATATTTCTGTACACAATTTCATATTCCCTGGGTCCAGCTTGTGGCGCTATCAATTTCTCCTCAATTTCCACAGAATCTTTATAGTGGTTTACTACATCTGTTGGACTACTTAGTACATCTTCCGTTGTTTCAGATTCAAGTGTGGCTCTGACTTCTGGGTTCTGCATATCATCGTTCACGTTCGGGGCCATCTTGGGTCCTGAAAAGATATTTTAAATTGTGATGATATTGTAGATATGGTCCCTGTAAAAATACTCTGTATGGTTGAGTTACTAATTATTATTAAACAATAATTTCAGTACAGATTCTACATGGTACCACCCTCTCACAGACAATCGTACAGTAAAACGACAAAGACGTAAAGTAGCTTTTACAGCTACGTTTCGTTGAATGACTGAGAACCGGAAGCCTAACCCTTCTCTCTCTGTCCCACTCCCCTTTAGGACAGTAACACGCTAGCGATGCCTTTGGTACCTATTGCAAGCATCGATAGGTGGGCCCGTAAGTTTGTATGCCACCATAGAAACTTAAAAAATGCATAACAGGTTTTTTTTTAATAGTACTGCGGTGGCAAAAAAGCTACGGCCCGCCTGATGTTAAGCAGTTACCGTAGCTTAATAAATGCTTACAATACCAAAGGCATTGCTCGCACATTCCCGATCTGAAGGGGAGTGGGATGGAGGGAGGGGGAGGGGGGGTGGGCTTACGGCTCTCTCACTCATCGAACGAAACGCAGCTGTAATAGCTGCTTTACGCCGATCTTCTGTGTGAGGTGATCCGAATGGAATGATTTATTATTTGAAAGAAATTAGACTCTGAGCCAGCGTGGTGGATTGTGGCCTGAATTCCCCTCGCGTTGAGGGGAGGCCCATGCCCAGGAGTGGGACGTTAAAAGGGCTAATATTATTTGATCAATATTTAGTAGATACGGAAATGAATTAGTCCAGGTTAAGGTCCGCCATATACATACGGAATTCCGTTTCGATATATCAAATCGGGGTTTCCGAGCGCGATACGTCCATACATTTGGATGGATATACTGCGTTCGGAATCCCGATTCGATATTTTGAACCGGAATTCCGTATGTATGTCGCGGGCCTAAGTGTATTTATTATTATATAAGTAAAGAAATATAATTCAAGCAAGTTATTTAATTAGATGCCACAACAATTTACTTTCAAAGCTCTGAAACATAAAATAATTGCTATCTTCACCAGCCCACTGAAACTTTCGCAAGAATTTGAACAAAGACATTTGACATAAAATATTAGGTATTATTTTGTTGGTATTTCATTTAAGTTGGAAATTACTAATTACATACTATGTGTATAAAGTTCTGTTAATTTATGTGAGATTAATTGACTATGATACATTATTTGCACAATAAGTTAGTAAACATAAAGCAAAGAGAATGTAATCACTACGTTAGATCTATCTTCAATATTGCGGGCAGATGCCCAGATGGTGGTAGAAACTAAGGATTTCTAAGGGATCAAAATATGGAAACCCGCCACAAGAAAGAAAGGCCTTTGTTTCGAAATACTGAATTACGTGTAACAAGATGATTGAAAATTTCACCCCCAAAGGGATGGGTTCATATGGGGATGAAAGTTTGTATGTACCTTAGTGCGTTCCGAGATCGAGATGAAGTCGCGGTAGAAAGCTAGTAAGTATCGTATAGCGAGGAAACGTTGCGCCACACAAGTTATATAAGTGGCTCAGAAAATGTATCAAAATTTCCTACTACACTTTTCATTTGCGAAAATTGAATTAAAATTACAAATTTACTCGCTTTCCTCGCATAACAACATCCATATTTACCATGATAACGTGCCGCATTCTTCCAGGACTTGTGGCTGACTTTCAAAAGTTTGCAATTGTTCTCTGAAAACTTGGCGCTTTCGTGTGAAACCCGCCTTTCAAGAGGGCTCGGATGTTTTACTGAACAACTATTGTTTACATTCTTGTGTCAAACAGATAAGTAACAATGTTTTATTCAATGGAATTTTGTTATAAATTGATAAAAGTTTGTAACACTAGGCTTTAGAAATTAAGGAATATTGATACGTAATTAATGTGTTTTTTTATAGGACTGCGGTGGCAAAAAAGCGTACGGCCCGCCTGATGTTAAGCAGTTACCGTAGCCTATAGATGCTTAGGTATAATACCAAAGGCGTTGCTCGCACATTGCCGACCTGAAGGGGAGAGTGATTTCGGCTCTCTCACTCAACGTACGAAACGCAACTGTAATAGCTGCTTTACGCCGATCTTCTGTGAGAGGGTGGTACTACCCCGGTCGAGCCAGCCCGTTTATGAGCTACAGTCAATTGGCTACAGCTTGGCTCTACCACCTTGAATAACTCATTCAAAATTTTCCTTTTTGTAATTTGCCCGGGGCTTACCACGACCTCTTATTGCGATTCAATTATATGAACGTTTTAACGTTTCAGCGACTTTTTATGCAATGACGTACCTTATTGTCATGACAATAAGAAACGTCATTGCACAAAAAGTCGCTGAAACGTTAAAACAATACTGCTATAAGAGGGGGTGGTAGGGCCCCAGAGAACTGGGACCCCAGTCAATGTATGGTAGCCATAGTACAAGCGTTGCTTAGTTTGGGACCATACAGTTGGTGTAAGTTTGGCGATATTTATTTATTAAATGAAGGCCCGTTTATGCCCAATAGTGGGCCATTAAAAGCCTTGAACACATTGTATGGTAAAATGATGACAGTAATAAATCATACGGATCGTTAGGCTCCCCCAGTCCCGGGTTCGATTCCCGGGCGAAATGGCATCATCTGTCAATGGGAGCGGGTGACTTGACACGAGTCCCTAATGGACTAGCTGTGTTTGGTGGTGAACAATCATACCAATCATTGCCATGAGTGTGTAGTCGCCCTTTGTTTTAAGCGCAAAAATGTACTGGAAATTTTGAAAGGTTTTTTGTTTTTTTTTTTTAAATAAACAGACCTGGGGGGTTACTCCGAAATACGTCGCTGACGGATCGTCCGAAGTACGGATTCGATTTACGATCAAAACAATGTCAAATCGTAGAGAAAAACGAAAGAAGAAATGTCAAATCACGACAATCCGTCAGCCGAAACGTTAGGTTCGTATTTCGGAGTAGGCCAGCTGCTCTAAGGATTTCTATCAATTCCGAGGGAGATATGGTAATGGACGTCTTTCTGCTGAAATAACAGTTTTTTACTAAATGCGTATAAAAGTATATAAGGTATTAATAACAATTTGTAAAAAAATAATTCAGTCTGTGTATGTTTGTTCCGGGTAATCTCCAAAACGGCTGGACCGATTTTGACGGGACTTTCTCTGGCAGATAGCTGATGTTACAAGGAGTAACGTAGGCTATTATTATTTTCGAAAATTAGTTAGGGTTCCGCGGGAAACATAAAAAAACCGCGGGATATTTCACGCAGGATTAACGCGGGTGATATTTTTCAAAAATTTACGCGTACGAAGTTGCGGGCACAGCTAGTAGGTACCTAAAGCCTATGATAAATGCATCTCAAAGTTGAGATCGATCTTAAGATGCAGTTTTGACGTTTAATGTATGGAACTATAGATGATTGGAAGACCTGCCTCATGAAACTGAGCTGCTGATGTGAAATAAGCATCTTAAGTTCGATCTTACTCTTAAGATCGATTTATTAATACGGCCCTTAATATGAATGGAGCAGAAGCCACTTGCATAGGTACAGTCAGAAGCAATAATAGGTAACTATTTTATTTCTTTCGGATAAACGAAACGAAACGCAACGTCCCGCGGGACCATTTATATTCGCAAATCGACGCCATAATTATGTAAATTATCCATAATAATATATTAATTATTGGCGACCGCGAGGCTTTTGCTGTTCTACGTAGCTTACTAATACCAGAAGTGTATGTAAAATGATACTAATAAATTAAAAAAATAATACCTAATAATAAAAAAAAAAATGTTGTAAATTATTATTATTAATATAATATTGTAAAGTATTATTAAAATCAAATTAAAATATTTTATTGCAGCAATTGTGCAAATTTTATTTCAATAGGTATTCAATATCTTGAAGTATCACGTAGTAGGTATCTACCTACATTATATTTTGAATTTAAATTAATATATTCGTTTGAATCATAAAGCAATCAGAAATGATGTCTTGTTATTAAATTTGTATGATTGTTAAAAGAGCAAAAACATAAAATTTGAATAGAATATACCTAATTCCATCTTCTCGTGTTTTATCTAAAATAGCACACACATTTAAATAAAAAAAAATGAAATGTACCGTCACGACTTTTTATGACCTCTGACGACCCCCATTCGGGGGTAGTCAGAGGCTTGAGTGGCCATCCACCACATTGTGGAGGCATTAACCAACTCAAAGCCCACGTTTCACCAGACAGTCAGAACCCAACGTGACAGGTGGTGAACCTTGTCGCCGTGTATACAGGAACTGACTATTACCTAATCCCGAGGGATAGGTAGGTTTCCTCACGATGTTTTCCCTCACCGTCAGCGTACTGTAAATTATCCACATAGATGAAAATTCATCCATTGGTGCATGCCCCACCGGGGATCGAACCTGGGACATTCTGATTGCTAGCCCAAACTGTTCACCCCTAGGCCACAGTCGCTGTAAATCACATTTAATTAAAATATGTATGTATGTGTTGGAACACACAAACCAGTTGAAATCGGTAATCAAGTCAGAAAAGAATACTACCTCCCAAGCCAACTAGGCACTCAGGTGGTGTAGTAAATTCACAGAGTAAAGACTAAAGAAAGAGGTGCCCTTATTAGATATATGTATGAAAAAAAACGTGGTTAATGTTTTTTCATTTTCATTGTTCTATCTACCGGTAAATAGTTGAACTACTCGCTTCGTTTTATGTCGATGTTAGTACTAGGCCGACCACTCGGCCGACTTGCTTAGGGCCAGTCCCCTTAGTAATTGGTCCATGAGTAAATTACATCACGTTCTTTTGTCTTGTTTGGCTAATTTTCAGTTCAAATTAACTTACTACTCTACCAAGCCAACTAGGCACTTGTTGGCAGGGAAGCCGCATTTACCCGAGTGCCTAGTTGGCTTGGTGGATTGTAAACAATAAATAACTTACCTACTTGCTCCGGATCAGAAAACAGACTTTCAAAAAATTACTTTTATACACTTGAATTTGGAACATATATATAGGTAGGTAGGACCTTTATTTTTTAGGGTTCCGTACCCAAAGGGTGGTAATGGGACCCTATTACTTAGCCTACGCTGTCCGTCTGTCCGTCTGTCTGTCTGTCTGTTTGTCTGTCTGTCTGTCAGCGTGCTGTATCTTACGAACCGTAATAGCTAGAGACTTGAAATTTTCACACAATGTGTATTTCTGTTGCCGCTACAACAACAAATACTAAAAATAAAAACAAAAGTTTAAAAATAAAGGACAGGTACATACATGAAACTTGATATTTTTGACATTTTTATTCTACAGTGGTACGAAGTGAGTCCGACACGCACTTGGCCGGTTTTTTAACTGTTAATTCTAATTATTACGTTAATGTATAACGCAACAATTTAAAAACGCGTATAATATGGTACATGTCTTAAATATAATTAATGTCAACAAGAATAGAAAAAAACAATGTTTCTTTTTTAAATGACAAATAAACGAGCATTAGTAAAACTATTGCTATAATAATAAAGTCAAATCAGCTTTCAAATGCGAGACACACCAACAGTCATAAGTTATATTATTTTAATCATTTACACTACACGATTTTCCAAAAAATATACACGCAAAATATAAATCTAGGAAGAACATTATTAAATCAGCTTTGCGTAAGGTTTGTGGTATAAAAAAAGTATTTTTTTGTTAACTTAGTTACAAACAACTTGCAAACAAGTTTTGCAAGGAATAAAACTCTCGGACAATGACCCACGTATATAAACGTTGGAAATTTCACACGTTTTTCACGTAGGTAGGTTTAGCTTATTTAAAAAAAAATACTTGCCAATTTAATTTGTCTTTTTGCTATCAGTTTTTATGATAACTTATTTTTACACGCCTGTTTTTAATTCCAATATTTTAATTTTAAAAACTCCGACTACCGTCCGATTAGAATTTTGTTTCAAATACACAAGACGTTACACGAAATGTTCTCGCAACTACAACTACTACTATGTTGTCTACGATACAACCACGACACGATTCCGATCGTGAACTATCGTTACATCTAAATGTGACATTTTAAACGTCATCTCCGATGTCATCGTTCGAGGACAGCTGATGAAATGGAACGTCGCTCCCCCATCAATTATCCATACGTTCGTTGGTTTTGTTGTGTCGGCCACCGCAGGGGAAGTGGATTCGCTTCCTGTTTCAGAATAGGTGTGACATGGTAGGAGGGATTTAAATATACATCTGTCTTTTTGTTTCACACTGAGTTTTGTAGATTGGGTTTTTAAAACGACTTTAAAAACGGTTGTCCTCAATAATTCAAAATCCGTTTTTTTTTTTAATTTGTATTTAGTACTTTGTATTTTACCGTATATCTCCGGCATATAAACAGATTTTCAGTAGATAAAAGTTATCTGACGTTCAAAACAGGCCCTTGGGTGATTTTACATTATTTCCACACCGTAGAAACAAAATTTTATAAAGATTCCATTAACAAGTGACCTCGCTAAATAGTTTCAGATTAATAAGGGGATGTTTCAAGTTGAACTATTCGCCAAGCCGCAAGGATGGTGGAATGTTACCCAGATTGAAGTCCAAACTGTTAGCGTAATTGCGAGTTAGCCCCGACCCGAACTTGAGTTTATAAATTGTTTTAGGGATTTAACGAGTGTTTTGTGGAGAAAAAAAAAGCGGCCAAGTGCGTGTCCGACTCGCTCATAAAGGTTTCCGTACCACCGTAGAATAAAAACGTCAAAAATATCAAGTTTCTTGTATGGGGACCGTCTTCATTTTTTAATTTAATTTTATTTTTAGTATTTGTTATTATAGTGGCAACAGAAATACGTATGCGATACAGCCCTCTGACAGACCGACGGACGGACAGACAGACAGTCTCAGTAATAGGGTTCCTTTGGCACCCTTTGGGTACGGAACCCTGAAAATTGGCGCTTATTCGGGGACTTACCTAAAGGTCAACGGGCAAGTTGTATGGAAAATATACCCACTGCCGGCATGATCCTTTTCCGATCCAAAAAATATATGTAAAAATCTCACGCTCTGAGGTGCAATGTACCGCCAACTTTCACCTCTAACGTCTCTCGCTGTCAGATCAAATCAAATCGGTCCGTCACAAATCCCAGCAGAGAGTGAGGTTCCAATATAGCCGCGGGGTCTTATGGGAAACTCCACAAGATAAAAAGAGAGTTACCGATACTTTGATAGCACCACAAGTAACATTGAAATTAAAACAGCAGAAAGCATTACAAATACGTCCGCTTACGACGAAATCTTGGCGCACTAAATCGCCATAAACGGCAACATTTATATTTCAATGCCATTTTTATTTGGTGGATAAAAGTTATCTGACGATGCTGAGACAGGTCGTAAATATAATTAATGTACCTACTTATTGGTGAATGATATTCTTATATTAAAAATCAACTTGCTTTTTGTCCGTCACCGAGTCGGATCACCCTATGACCTTTGACACACCTAAAAATAGTGTTGTCTTGCTCATTTATTACGACCATGAAAAAGATGGCAATACACTTAAGGTCATCGAGGGTAATTTTTAATATCAATTATTCGATAATGAGCCGGAGTGCATTTACAACGCGTACTGCAGTCTAATATAAGATATTATATGGATGATGACCATAATAAACGAATTAAATTATTATGATCGCTGCTTTCTTCGCGTCAATGGCTGCGTCTTCATCAGGCGCATGCCTCGCGCGAGCACTCACTTTTGACGTCGGAACGCATAGACGTAATGTCATAATATGAGTGCTCGGGTGAGGCATGCGCGCTATATGGACACATCTAATGGCGGCGTCTTCATCAGGCGCATGCCTCGCGCGAGCACTCACTTTTGACGTCGGAACGCATAGACGTAATGTCATAATATGAGTGCTCGGGTGAGGCATGCGCGCTATATGGACACATCTAATGGCGGCGTCTTCATCAGGCGCATGCCTCGCGCGAGCACTCACTTTTGACGTCGGAACGCATAGACGTAATGTCATAATATGAGTGCTCGGGTGAGGCATGCGCGCTATATGGACACATCTAATGGCGGCGTCTTCATCAGGCGCATGCCTCGCGCGAGCACTCACTTTTGACGTCGGAACGCATAGACGTAATGTCATAATATGAGTGCTCGGGTGAGGCATGCGCGCTATATGGACACATCTAATGGCGGCGTCTTCATCAGGCGCATGCCTCGCGCGAGCACTCACTTTTGACGTCGGAACGCATAGACGTAATGTCATAATATGAGTGCTCGGGTGAGGCCTGCGCGCCATATGGACACATCTAATGCATTATCAATCATACAGTATGTTAAGAAAACCCTGTCCGAGCCGAAACCGTTATTTAGGTTTCCCAATCACATGACCAAATAAAAAAAAAATATTCATGATAGTAATGATAATTTAAAATGCCATATTTTTTTCCTTTTTCCCCAAAATGAAGCAAATTTAAAAATATGACGACATCGTTACCGGCAGTAATTATGTAAGATCGTGTAGCGGCACCTCTGACCACAAAGTACGTACTGACGTCATTATATGAAAAAAAAATGTAAACGGGTAAATGTTTTCCAAAAAAAAGGGGACACCTTTGCCCAGCAGTGGGACACTTACTATGCAAAAAATATTGTTTTTTACAAAAAAATAGAATCTAATCTCGATACCCAACAATACGTTTTCGGGTCGGTCAGGGTTTTCTTAACGCACTGTATACAGAGTGTTTTAAAAGTACGAACTTATACTTTAGGGCTTCGGATGAGTATCGGGAAATGTATAAAAAAATATTAAAATTCTATCACTTTTATTTTTCAAATATTATTTTCCCGCCGGTTTGTAGTACTTTAAAGATGTAATATGTACCTCAAAACTGTGCATTTTTTTTTTACAAAATATTTCTTGAATATCATTGGCTGCGAATTCTAAATGCAGTTACCGCTGCTTTCTATGCCATTTGATGTGTTCTAAGGCCGCCATACGAAAGTTGTCACAAATATTCCTTACTCGGAAACTATTTTAGTTATGTATAGTCTGTCTTCACCAGGCATCTACATATCGGCTACCGTATATGTAACTTTATTATTATTTCGCACTTTTGAAACACTCGGTATACATGATGCATTTGAAATCATGGGCATCCTTTTAAACTATACACAACTAAACTAAACTATACACTTTAAACTATATACTCTACACATGATTCAGAATATGTTGGGAAAATAAATAAAAAATTAGTTGATAAAAAAATATTGCTCGAGTAAGAAAATAAGCAAACCAGTTAACTGATATACCAGGGCGCTTACCATGACCTCTTATCGCGATACAATTATAGGAACGTTTTAACGTTTCAGCGACTTTTTGTGCAATAACGTACCTTATTGTCATGACAATAAGAAACGTCATTGCACAAATGGCCGCTGAAACGTTAAAACAAAACTGCTATAAGAGGTGGTCGTAGGGCCCCTGATACCCCTTACTTAGGCAATATATTTTTAACAATTGATTTGTTGATTAAAATTCCCATAATAATTATTCTGAATCATGTGTAGAATCACCGTTGAAAAGGATGCCCATGATTTTAAATTCATCCTGTATAACCTACACCAGTCCTTTACTAAAATTTACAGTTATTTAAATATGGCAACGATAAATATCCCAACTTCCAAACAACCCTGCCTACCCCTAATTAACAAAACCGTGAACATTAGTTAACTGTAAATATTTCACACAAAAAATGCAACCGGATGTGACAGCTTCAGATAATTATCGCTAGCACAACTTTAACTTGGTCCCTAAGGAAATATTTTGGTAGAAAAAATCTACCATCCCCTTAATTATGAACGGCATGTAGAGTTAGTCAATAGACGTGTCTACAACATGCACATGCCGCGCGAGGCTGCTCACCCACATGCCTCGCGAAGCACGACGTTTGCCTCAGTCGCATGCCGCGCGAGGCAAATGGCGAGGCAACTGACACTCTAGACAGGGAAAGGTATACCCGATCAATCAGTTTGACAAGTTTGACATCGTTCTGTCTCACGACTGCCAAACTAGGCGAGGCAAATGTGAGTGCTCAGGTGAGGCAGGGCGCGCATTTGCCTCACGTGAGGCAAGTCAAACTTGGCGAGGAAAATTTTCCTCGCGCGGCATGTGACACTTCTGGACGTAGCTAATGGTTATTTTTAGACGAAAAAATACTTATTTAAATGTGAATCTTAGATTTAAGATCTTAGACAATCTGTGAAAATTTAAATACCTATAATAAGAAAATAATATTTTTTCCGATTTTAAAACCGTAATGTTAGAAACGTTAACACAAAATCCCAGGACGCGTTTATTATTTGTTATAATATTATTAAGTAATAATATTATAATTATTTGTTATGTTGTGTATTTCCATTTTATTATTGCAAGGAATTATGTTTCGCATCACTATAAAAACTTACACAAAATATTTTTTTTCGCTACCATTGCCGAGTAGGTGTTTACATACGAAAATAAAATTATTTAAAAATATTAATAACATACCCAAAAAGTATTTGAGACACGACCGTCTCAGGCGGTCAGAAGCAGACAATTAAACCATCAGAATTCTTTGGTTGTTTATAAACACTATAATGTTTTTTTTTTAAATTAATCATCGAGTAAGAGTATGAAACAGGTTCCGTACCATTCTTCTTCTTCTTATCGTATGGTTAGTGGCCAACCTGGTGTCAGAGTTGTTCAAGCCGCCCGAAGGCCTCTGACAAGGCTTAGCGACTGCTGCCTAGATGACACCAACGGGACCGACTTTTTACGTGCCCTGCAAAGCACGGAGACGCTCAGTTCAAATGCCACTAAATGGTCACCCATCTCTGTCTGACCTTGCCAAGCGTTGCTTAACCTCCGATCGTTTACCGATCAGTGATTGCAGCTGGCTATGAGCGCTGGCTATAATCTGTTGTGAGGTGCTCATAGCTTCGGAGGACACGTAAAAAGTCGGTCCCAGTTGTTGTCAGGGCCTACATAGGTCGTTAAGCCGTGTCAGAGGCCTTTGAGCGGCTTGAACAACCCTGACACCAGGTCGGCCAATAACCAGGAGAAGATTGTGTCTTCGTTCCGTACACAAAGACATGACCACGGAGTAGACATGACATGACGTGACCAAGAAAGAGGGATACGCATGATTGTCCAAAAAAGCTTGTCCCACTAAACCGAGTCCATGGACACAGTAGGTATAATATTATGTGACACGGAACCCTACATTTTTATATCTTGCTTGAAATTACCGAACCGTGAAATTATAGGTCCACAATGATTGGTTACATACGTTTATATTTTTGCGAATGACTGAAAATAATTATTTATTGCTTAGTTAGGAGTTTCTAAAAATGATGTGAAAAGTATTAAAATAATTAAATAAAAAAAGTAAGTTTAAAAACTAAAACCCGACTACGGAAAATACGTGCTCTAAAAAGTATGAAACAAGAAAATATTCTCATCTAGAGGATAGCCGTGGTCCGTGTAGGTCTTTTAGGGCCAAATGGCATATAAACACGGACCACGGCTATCCTCTAGATGAGAATATTTTCTTGTTTCATACTTTTTAGAGCACGTTTTTTCCGTAGTCGGGTTTTAGTTTTTAAACTTACTTTTTATTTAATTATTTTGGAGTTATAGGTAACAATATATATATTTTTGAAATGTGCTCATCAAGCTCTTTCATTTGATACCCCACACGGTTTCATTAAAAAATGTTTTTTTTTTTAGTTCATGACATTATGTCCTCTAGAGGGCGCCATATGCAATTTTATGTGACGTCACATAGCCTATAACCAGCGCGCCATTAAGCCGCTTCTGACGATACCTCATTTGTCAAATTACGACAAGTAGTTTGGGAGTTAGGTGGGAACAGATGCACATACATACATACATACATACATACATACATACATACATACATGCATGCATACATACATACATACATACATACATACATACATACATACATACATACATACATACATACATACATACATACATACCGGTCAAAATCATAACGCCTCCGTAGTCGGGTAAAAATAGTTGACATAGGCACATGATGAGAACAGTAAAGAAAATGAAAACAGAAGTGAAATAGAATATTTGTGTCACGCCCTGTAGGTGCAACCTACCCATACTCATTATTACGTGTTAACCAAAATTGTATTACCTAATGTGACTTAGCAAATAACTACGGGTCGATCTCAATTCGGTTTCATTATCGTTTGGGAAAGGTAAAATATTTCCGAGTGAAGTCACGTTTGAATGCTAGCTTAATAAAAATTTGACGTCGTTGTGACGAAAGAATGATGTTTCTTTAATGATGTTATTTTTTTATAATTACATAATACCTATTTAAAATTCATACGTATATTTTAATTAACTTAGCAAAACCTGAAAAAAACAATGCAGTAGGTACCCTAGATTTTCTTAGAAGATAACTTTGTGGAAACATAATGATTAAATCAAGTACTTACTTAACTACATTTTAAAGTAAGAAAACAACAATCTTACAATGATAATGTATTTAGGATGTATTTATATGTAGTTACTTTTCTAAAATAATACTAAGAAATCCAGAAAAACTGCTGGATGCGAGTAGCATAGGACCAGTGGCCCGATTCACGTAACCAAAACCGTAACGATGTCTCAGCGATATAGTCGTTGATAGCCTTTTTGTATTACGAATCGGGCTACAGGCGTTGTTTAAAACCTTGGGAAGACCTATGTTCAGCAGTGTACTTCTTTTAGTTAAAATTATGATGTTGATAAATTACGAAAATTCTTGTCATTACAGTAGCTGAAATTTAATTTTGTTTCGACTGCACGAGAATAAGAGTGAATGAAACGCTGTTTTTTTTGTCAAAGTTCAAATTACGTCGTGGTCGAATTAGAAACAAGCCTAGCACCCAAAATGTCACCCTGTTAGTTTAGGGCGCGCCTGACATGACACATTACGCTTATTCATCACATCATGTTCGCAGCCAATGAAATATGTCCATTGTTTTAGTTGATTACTCGTGTGTACACGCCCTTAGAGTGGCTAACTAATGTATTCTAATTATTATGAGATATTGTATGTTATTAATAAGAAACATATTAATTATGCGTTTTGTTTGGGTTGGGTGGTTACGAATAATAAGAAAATGTGAAATTAGTTCTTCTATCTATTTGGAATATGTCTTAGAGACACGATGTTATTATAACATTTTATTTACAAGTAGGTACAAACAAAGAACTTAACCCGCCACATACATACGGAATTTTCCGTACGGAATTCCGTTTTGAAATATCGAATCGGGAATTCCAAACGCAGTAAATCCATCCAAATGCATGGACGTATCGCGTTCGGAAACCCCGATTCGATATTTCGAAACGGAAACTCCGTATGTATATGGCGGACCTAAAACGTTGGACAAGTCTTGTTTGCTTGATGGGTATTCCAGTTCTCATGTTTCAGAATCAGTAAGGGCCTCCGCAGACTAGCTACTTTTAGCATCGGCGACCGGCGTTTCTTCGAGCGCGAACGAGCGAGACGCAGCATCAAAATCGCCGATCGCCGATGCTAATAGTAGCTAGTCTGCGGAGGCCCTAAAGAATGATCAGCTGAAATAACCGCTCTGAGTTGAGATGTCAAAACTTTCCTTATTACACGTTGGTACGAGCGACACTTTTATTTAAACTTCATAATCTTCTGTCCCAATGTTAAATGACAGTTATTTAAAAGGATTTCCAAGTTAGGCTGTTATGGGAGTTGTTTTAGAATGCAGTAATCCAATGATTTATTATTTTAGCAGATATGATACCTCCTAACATTGTTATCACGAGACTTCTGCTTTGCGCTACGCGCAGCGTCATTCATACATCTGTTAAGCATTAGCAATTCAACAACCTACTTAAAGGTTTATTGATTTACTAGCTGTGCCCGCGGCTTCGCCCGCGTGGAAATTGATGTTTATGATTAGTCTGTCTTATTCCAGAGCCTACACTATCTGCGTTTCACATTAAAATCAGTTTAGTAGTTATGGAGATACCGACGTGGCAACAAACATTCACACATACAGACACATACACTTATTTAGCTTTTACCCGCGACTTCGTCGGCGCAAAATTTAAATTTAAAAAAAAAACGGACTCGATCCCGTGTTCCGGGTCCCGGATCCGGTTTGCTGGATCCCAGATCCGGTTTGCCGGATCCCATATCCCGTACCCTGGATCCCGTTTCCTGGATTCCGTTTCCTGGATCTCGTTTCCCGGATCCCGGATCCCGGACATCGTATCTCGGATCTCGTTTCCCGGATCCCGGATCGCGTTTGCCGGATCCCGTATCCCGGATCCCGCATCCCTCATCCTATTTATGGTAATATTCCAAGCACTATGTCGAAGTTAAAGCAAATAGACATAAACACGGTGTATATCACGTATCCCAAAACCGACTTGTATTTTTAAGAAGACATCTAAACACCAATTTTCATACTTAATTCTAACTTCAAAAATGACGAACTCCCATACAAACTATCATCCCCTATTCTACCACCTTAGGGGTTGAATTTTCATACACCCTGTAATTATTACTATTTTTATTTAAAGAAACCAAAACAACTATTAACTATCAAAATTACTTACTTTCATCCCCCATTTAAACCCCTTGGGGGTTGAATTTTCAAAAACCCTGATTTTAACATTTTTCATTTTATAAAAGACACCTAATCACCAATTTTCATACTTCTAACTTGAAAAATGACGAACTTGCATACAAACTTTCATCCCTTAGGGGTTGAATTTTCAAAAAAGCTGAAATAATTTTTTACATATATAAAAATAAACCTAAACACCTATTTTCACAATTCTAACTTCAAAACTGACAAACATCTATGCAAAATAACATACAAACTTTCATCCCCTATATATACCCTTAGGGGTTGAATTTTCAAAAACGCTGAAATTATTTTTTTACATATATAAAAAGAAATATAAACACCAATTTTCACAATTCTAACTTCAAAACTGACAAACATCCATGCAAAATAACATGCAAACTTTCATCCCCTATTTTACCCCCATAGAGGTTGAATTTTCAAAAACGCTGAAATTACTATTTTTAATTTTTTTAAAGACACCTAATTAGAAATTTTCATAATTGTAACTTGAAAAATGACGAACTTGCATACAAACTTTCATCCCTTATTTAACCCCCTTAGGGGAAGAATTTTCAAAAATCCTGAATTTTTTTTTTTACATATATAAAAAGAAACCTAAACACCAATTTTCACAATTCTAACTTCAAAACTGACAAACATCCATGCAAAATAACATTCAAAACTTTCACCCCCTATTTTACCCCCTTAGGGGTTGAATTTTCGAAAACGCTGAAATTACTAATTTTTATTTTTTAAAAGACACCTAATCATAAATTTTCATAATTCTAACTTCAAAAATGACGAACCTACATACAAACTTTCATCCCCTATTTAACCATCTTAGGGGTTAAAATTTATAGGTATGATTAGCCTATGTCTCCTTCCAGAGTTTACACTATCTACGTTTCAAATTTCATTAAAATCGATGCAGTAGTTATGGAGATACGTGGTAACAAACATTCACACACACACACACACACACACACACAGTTACTTTCGCATTTATAATATTAGTAGGAAGTAGGATTCACCAGAATATGAGCAGTATTGGCAATACTGACAGGTTTTTAACATTATTTTCCGCGAACGACTGATTCATACTGTGTCCATGGACGCCATTTAGTAGGACATACTATTTTGGAGATTCACATGTCTCCCTCTTTCTTGGTGATGTCCTTGCAGTAATCTCTTTGTATATTGTTCGTAAGTATTGTTAATTCTTTAAAGTTTTAAGTATTGACGACCGTTGGGCGCCGTGGTTTGAGCGTAGGCCGCTCGGCTCACTACATCGAACAGTTGCGGGTACAATTCCTGCCAGAGCCAAATTTCAGAAACGGCCTTTTACGTAATTTTTCATGGTCTTGGTGTCACTGGGATCGCTCCCAGACCATTGTACAGTACCCATAGTACAAGTGCTGCTTAGTTTGGAACCAAAGAGTTGATGTATGACTGGCGATATTTATTAAGGCAAAAGGTAACTGTAACGTCACGACTTTTATCCCCATTCGGGGGTAGTCAGAGTCTTGAGTGGCCATACACCACCACATTGTGGAGGTAACCAACTCAAAGCCCACGTTTCACCAGATAGTCAGGACCCAACGTGACAGATGGTGGATCTTGTCGCCGTGTATACAGGAACTGACTATTACCTAATCCCGAGGGATAGGTAGGTTTCCTCACGGTCCTCAAGGTCTGTCCGAAATTTTCCCCAGCCGGAATCGAATCAGCCGGAGCTAAGTGACCTAAACTTGAACCACTAGCCCATATGGTAGGTAGATGTACCAATCTGTTTGAATAATCTTTTAGAGACACGCTTTTTGTTTTCGCAAGGAAGAGTTTTTCGGACTTAATTTCCTTATTTATCCAAAAAGCAGTCATAATTAATTTTAACTCCAAGATGTCGGACACAGATAGCAACTGTAACTCATAAAAACGGAAGTTTTAATGAAAATAAAATAAGGAGAATTGCGGATTATCTTTTGCATCAGTTGTTACTTGAAAAAAACTTGACCCTTCGCCCTTCCGAACAAATAAGATGACGGTAACCTTATAATGTGTACATCTATACAAATAAATAAAATTGAAGTGTCAGTTTGTAAATTAAAAACAGCTTTCTACTAAATGCCTATAAAAGTATATACGGTAGGTACTTGAAACAAAAAAAAATAATAATAATGTAACGTCACGACTTTTATCCCCGTTCGGGGGTCGGGGTCGGGTCGGGGGTAGTAAAAAAAAACTATTTTATTTTTTTTGTCTGTCTGCTTGTTCCGGCCAATCACGGAAACGGGTGCACCGATTTTGCGGGACTTTCACTGGCAGACAGCTGATGTTATAAGAATTAACTTACTAACCGAACTTTCAAAACGTTAAACATACATTTGATTTTTCTAGCATTATTCCGCCCCTTATTTTCTTAAACCTTTGCCAATGGTCCTCTAATTATTATTAAAATATACAAAAACCCAATTCGCAATAAGTGGCTTGGAGTGTGTCCCGATTGCTTGCGATTTATTGCGTGCCCCTATAAATCTGCCGAGCCCTTTTCTGGGCCATTAAATATCATGAAAAATATCTAATAACCTGGAAAACTTCTGCTAAAAGCTATCTGTTTTGTTGAGCTTGTTGTGAAGATTATTTATATGCGACATATGGCCGAATACTCGTATGCAATTTAAATTTGAGAGCTGCTTAACCTTGTGCCATACAAAAAATACAGTTAACGACTCTCAAACTGCTGAGTGGGACTCAAATATTTATGTATCCTTTGAGTATTCGACCGTAAGCCGGAGTAGCATCCAGGTAGGTACAGGAAGACGCAGCGTGGGGTTTCTTTTATTTATTTATTTATATTGTTGGAAAACTTACAGCAAAAACAAGTACATAATAAAGTGAAATATTTGAACGCCATCTAGAAGTTTCCGCAGATCGAAAAAAAAACAAGAAACAAACCTCACAAACAATGTTACAGCTGCACAATGTTATCGAAAATAAAAAGAAACAGTAAGAAAAAAAAAATTAAAAATGAATAACAAATCAAAAGTTGCTTACTGATCCAAAAAAGATGTTAGATAATGCTCGCCTGAATGAGTTTACATTTGTGTTTAATAAGTCCATGTCTATTTCCTGTAGTAAGGCATTTACAACTCCTACATTTTTATGTGAATACAGTGGCAAACAAGGGTACAGTCCGCCTGAAGTTATGCAGTTACCTCAGCCTAGAGATGCTTGAATACCAATGGCATATCGCTCGCATGTCGCCCACCTAAACGTCACCGATGGAGAAATCCAGCGGTGAAAATCTTCTGTTTGTTGTAGGAGGTTTTGAGGAATATAAAATTCCCATCATTAAATTCATTCCTATTTTTTTAAATTAATTAATTGCAGGTTTGATTCCGCCAGAGGCAAATTTCGGAAACGGCCTTTTCGTAATATGCTCTGGTCTAGGTTTCATGTTACTGGGATCGTCCCCAGTCCATTGTATAGTAGCCATGTGATAGCCACAAGCGTTGCGTAGTTTGGGACCATACAGTTGGTGTGTTTGTCTGACGATATTTATTTATTTATTTAATTACACTTACCAGAACAAGGTGTTACAAGACACTGCTTTATCACTAAACATCAAAGTCACTGAAGATAATGACGACGCGGACGTTCACATGAAAATAATACTGGTCTGCCAAATTACTGCGTTATATGTTGGACAACATTGTTTTCACATGGTGCGCTTATGCTAATTTTAGTTATATAAATTGGTTAATGTATGGACTTCTACGAATGTATACTTATATATTTTTTCATCTGTATCGGTATATTCAGAAACTTATCAAGTTTTCGTTATATCGTTTATACCTTCATCTTCTTCTTATATTATGGTTACTTGTCAACCAGAGCGACTGTAGCCTAGGGGTGAACAGGTTGGGCCATCAATCAGAAGGTTCCAGGTACGATCCCCGGTGGGGCATCACCAATGGATAAATTTTCATCTATGTGCATAATTTACAGTTCGCTAACGGTGAGGAAACCTCTCTATCCCTCGGGATTAGGTAATAGTCAGTTCCTGTATACACGGCGACCAGGTTCACCACCTGTCACGTTGGGTTCTGACTATCTGGTGAAACGTGGGCTTTGAGGTGGTTAATACCTCCACAATGTGGTGGTGTATGGCCACTCGAGCCTCTGACTACCCCCGAATGGGGATAAAAGTCGTGACGTAACATTTTACATAGTCAACCAGTTGTTCAAGTCGCCCTAAGGGCTCTGAAATGGCTTAACGACTGCTGTCTAGATGACTACAAAGACTGACATTTTACGTGCCCTCCGAAGCACAGGGTAACACACATAACATATAAGTCACGACTTTTATCCTCATTCGGGGGTAGTCAGAGGCTTGAGTTGCCATACACCACCACATTGTGGACGTATTAAGCCAACTCCAACGTTTCACCAGATAGTCACCCAACGTGACAGGTGGTGAACCTTGTCGCCGTGTATACAGGAACTGACTATTACCTAATCCCGAGGGATAGGTTACACCATGGACCAGTTACTAAGGGGACTGGCCCTAAGCAAGTCGGCCGTGTGTTCGGCCTAGTACTAACATCGACATAAAACGAAGCGAGTAGTTCAACTATTTACCGGTAAATAGTAAAATGAAAATGAAAAAACAATGACCACGTTTTGTTTCATACAAATATCTAATACGAGCTGACCCCTTTTTTTTTTTTTTTTTTTTTTTTCCTGTTTCCTCTGTCTATGTGTTGCGAGTGTGTCGAATAAATGTTTCTTTCTTTCTTTCTTTCTAATAAGGGCACCTCTTTCTTTAGTCTTTACTCTGTGGGTTACACACAGGGACATTTATAAATGTCACTATAATATGGTCATTAATCTCTGAATGTCTTTACCAAAGGTTGCTTTACCTCCGAACATTTACCGATCAGTGATTGCAGCATCATAGCACATACAATGTGTTATTGTATTGTCTGAATGCATAGACATAAAGCCATACAACCATAGTATAAAGATGGGTAGTAGGTTATCTTCATACAACGCACCGCGCGCGGCTTGTAGGTATGTGTGCGCTATGCGTATCTATGCGTCGCGCACGCACACTCAAACAAAATCTCGACCCGGTTCGCAGTGCGAAACAATGAATGTGTATGTTGGATGAAGATAACCTAGTACCCATCTTTCTACTATGATTAGAGAATACAATCCCGGGATCCCGAATCCCGGGATCCCGGCCGTTTTCTGGTCCCGAAAATCCCGGGACTGTACTTGGCTAATCTCGGGATTTTCGGGATTGCCACAAACAGGTCTAGTTTAGTATTAAACGTGAAATGAGCCTGTTTGAAAATGGAGGAGTTCGTGGATATCACTTAGAAACAGCATACAGGATGCCCCAGAAGCCGACGCGAAGTCAAAGCGGGTGATAGGCCAAGTCATAACAGTTATCAGAAAAATAGAAAAAAAAAACAGTGTAAACCTGAGCGAGCGTTTTCAGCTGCTGCTTATGTTGCTAATAAACTACGAAGCAGGCTTGTAAGTAAAAAATTGGATGCTTTGATATTTCTGCGATAGTATTTACGAAATTCTAAATAAGTTTTTTGTTTTGGCATTTTTCTTTTCTTATTGTGATTTGTGTTGTGTGCAACAATATTACAAACATTTTTTAAGAAATTACCTACTATTATACTAAGATTTTTTATTTGAGTCCAATTAGAAACCACTTAGTCTAATCCCGGGATAGCCCCGGGAAAAACATGCGCGGGATTGTTTCTCTAACTATGATACAACTATTGCGTGTCTTTTGGACGAAGCCAATGACCTTGAGATATAATATGCACACCAAAAGAGCGGACTCACAGGCACTAACTTGTAGATAATATGTTTATCAATTATAATAATGCCAAGTCATTCAATCACACAGCACAACACGTGAGCACATATTGATCGAAGATAACAAAAGAGAAATACCAGACAGATAAAATTACGTATAATAGGTACGTCAATGTACAAGTTGAGTAAATATAACATTGCGAAAATGAAAATCAAATATTTAAATAAGTATTAACAACTGAAACATTGAATAATGTGCCAATAATATCTGGAATACAAACCATGACAGTGGCCTTCGGGTAACTTGAACGATCTGACACCAGATTAGCCATTAACCATTAATGAATCTTGGCATTCTACCTTAACTATTAGATTCACGGCTAAACAAATCAGAGCTGCTATTTGTCAGATGAAGCGTGGTAGATCGCCAGGTCATGATGGGCTTAGTGTTGAACACTTAAAACATGCAGGTTGTCACTTGCCCAGAGTCTTGGCTCTGCTTTTTAATTTTTGTATTTCGCACTCATACATACCGTGCGATATGACGAGAACTGTGGTGGTACCCATAATAAAAAACAAAACGGGCAACATATCTGATAAAGCTAATTACAGACCTATCTCTTTGGCTACAATCGTCGCCAAGGTTTTTGATGGTCTCATGAACACCTATTTACAAAAGTACATCACACTCCATGATGCGCAGCACGGTTTTCGTCAGGGGTTAACCGGGACAGCCATATTGTCCTTGAAGAAAACAGTGAAATATTATATTGATGGGCGGAGCCCGGTATTTTGCTGTTTTCTTGATATGTCTAAAGCATTTGATATGGTATCCTACGACAAGCTGTGGAGCAAAATGGAAAAGTTCAAAATTCCTCATGAAATTATTAATATATTTAGATACTGGTACAGGAACCAAATTAACTATGTACGATGGGCAGATTGTTTTTCAGAAGAGTATTAGTTGCAATGTGGAGTTAGACAAGGGGGACTAACTTCTCCAATATTGTTTAACTTATATATAGATGAGCTCATTGACAGGCTTAGCAGCATTGGTGTGGGATGCCATATTGATGGTATTTCATTTAATAACA
Source organism: Drymonia ruficornis (assembly GCA_947859195.1). NCBI lineage: Eukaryota > Metazoa > Arthropoda > Insecta > Lepidoptera > Notodontidae > Drymonia > Drymonia ruficornis. The sequence continues at coordinate 2,512,463 of OX401923.1, forward strand.
TCAGTTATGCTGATGATATGGCACTTTTGAGCCCATCAGTAGCAGGGCTGAGAAAGTTGGTGAAGGTATGTGAGGAATATGTTGATGGACACGGTTTAAGATACAACGCCAAGAAGAGTGAGGTTCTGATATTTGGGGTAAAGCCTTCTATCACCTTCCCTACCATTTCTGTAAATGGAAAGGTCTTAAATCGTGTTCATCAATTTAAATATCTGGGACATGTCGTTACTGCGAACATGAAGGATGACCAGGATGTGGAAAGGGAACGGAGAGCATTGGCGGTCCGGGGGAACATGCTGGTGCGAAGGTTTGCTCGCTGCACGTGTCAAGTGAAACTGACGCTTTTTTAAGCATTTTGTCAGTCATTTTACACGTGTAGCCTGTGGACTAATTGCACCCAGAAGGCCATTAATGCTCTCCGGGTCCAATATAACAACACGTTTAGAATGCTGTTGGGGCTGCCTCGCTTCTGCAGCGCGTCTGGAATGTTCGCGGACGCGCACGTTGACGGTTTTGAGGCGATCAGACGCAAGCGTGCCGCGTCGCTGCTGCAGAGGGTACGGGGCAGCTCGAACAGTCACCTAAATGTGATTGCGGCGAAGTTTGATTGCCCCATCTTTTATAAATTGTGCCAGCTACATGTACTAACATAACTGCCTTAAGTATTTTACTAACACATTATATGAATTGAACTTTTATCCGAAATAAACGTAGGTACTTATTATTATATTATATTAGATGTGTCCATATGGCGCGCATGCCTCACCCGAGCACTCATATTATGACTTTACGTCTATGCGTTCCGACGTCAAAAGTGAGTGCTCGCGCGAGGCATGCGCCTGATGAAGACGCCGCCATTCGATAAGAAGAGGAAATCGATATTAATTTTCGGAGCTTTTATATCCTTATGAAAAGATGTGTTTCCAAATTGTAGAATATTTTTTTCATTAAATATGTGGAAGCTTAAACCTGAACTACGCTTGGCAGCCGCGCCGTGGCGCTGCACGGCAAATTCTTCCTCTTTTTTTTTGTTTCAGCAAAGCGTTGGGGGTGGCTGCGTTTAAGTTCAAATTCTCCCTACAGTACGTTTTTTTATACTTGTCCTATTTGGTAAGCAAAGATGGCGTCCAGCGGGGCGATTGCGTAACTTGTTTGTCAATGTTTCAATTGGTTTCGTTCATCCTGTGACAATTATATACGAAACCAATTGAAACATTGACAAAAAGTTACGTAATCGCCCCGCTGGACGCCATCTTTGCTTACCAAATAGGACAAGTATAAAAAAAAATACTATAGAGGGAAGGCGCCGCCCGCGCCGCCGCCGCGCCGGCGCGGTTTGGGCGGCCGACGTTATGAACAGGGTAGAGTCGCGGACGCGCCGCTGTTTTTTCCTTCGTATGAGATAACAGCCATTTTTGCGGCCAGTGGTTTCGGAGTTTACCAATGAGTTCACAGGCCGCCCAAAGGCCTGCGCAAGGGCCTGCATCAGAACCAGAGACAAAAAATCCAATATAAACAATACAGATATGAATGTTTTCGAAGTAAACTTGGTGGGGTAGAAGATCCTTGGGAAAAAAAATGTTTTTCACGGTTGTTTCTAGAGAGCGACAGTGAATTTTGCAAACTCTATTAGATGTGTCCATATGGCGCGCATGCCTCACCCGAGCACTCATATTATGACATTACGTCTATGTGTTCCGACGTCAAAAGTGAGTGCTCGCGCGAGGCATGCGCCTGATGAATACGCCGCCATTCATCGTAAAATATTTTATTAGTATCACAGAAAAATAATTCGCTTCGCTCTAGCGAATCCTTCTTTTGCGATTCTTCTTATAGAAGAGACAAATTAGTTATGTCTATGAGAATTATGACAGCATCATCAAAGCAAATTCTCGTCATAATGTTTTACTATTTCTAATTTTTTCTTCGTATAAATCCATCCAAATATCATCCAAAAATGAATTTTAATATTTTCTCAATTATTTTAATTTTCTTGGACAATTTCAGGATATGCCAGAGCAGGAGATACGACAACTTCTCCCTCTACAATGTGGTGCCAATAGAAACTGAACATTTGAAGTTCTTGCAGAATCTTGATAAGCAGAAGTATATCGATATGGTTTTTTGGAAGAAGCCGTACAAGCTGTACGAGGACGTCCAGTTTATCGTGAACCCTGCGGATAAGGAATTGTTTATAGAACGAGCTAACCATTACAAAATCAAAGCAGATTTGTTGTCCGCTAATATTCAAAGGTACAGATGTATCTAGCTTCTTCTCCTTCTTGGTGGTAGAGCCAAGCTGTAGCCAATTGACTGCAGCTCATAAACGGGCTGGCTCGACCGGGGTAGTACCACCCTCTCACAGAAGATCGGCGTAAAGCAGCTATTACAGCTGCGTTTCGTACGATAAGTGAGAGAGCCGTAAGCCCACCCCCCCTCCCCCTCCCTCCATCCCTCTCCCCTTCAGGTCGGCAATGTGCGGGCAATGCCTTTGGTGTTGTAAGCATCTATAGGCTACGGTAACTGCTTAACATCAGGCGGGCCGTACGCTATTTTGCCACCGCAGTCCAATAAAAAAAAAAGTAGAACCACCCTCTCACAGAAGATCGGCGTAAATCAGCTATCACAGCTGCGTTTCGTACGATGAGTGAGAGAGCCGGAAGCCCAACACTACCCTCTCCCCTCTCTCCTTCCCCCTGTCAAGACTTAGCAATTTGAAATGTCACACCTATTTCACGAAATAAGACAGTGGGTGCATCAGCATTGCCCAATCAAATAAATTCTAATATAATTCTTATATAATTTAATTGACGGGCCCGTTAGCGTGGTTGGCGTGATGGCGCCTTTCACGCTGCAGGTCGTAGGCTCGATTCCTACCCGGGACATGCATTTGTGTGCATGAACATGTCTGTATGTCCCGACTCTGGGTGTATATGTATAATAAGTATGTATGTACAAATAAAAAAGTAGTATATGTAGTAATCGGTTATCTTGTTTCCATAGTACAAGCTCTGCTTAGTTTGGGATCAGGTAGCCGTGTGTAAAAATGTCCCAGGATATTATTATTATTATTAATTCTCAATCCTCAGTGCATTTGACGATCAGAAAACCCGAAGATACTTCCGACTGCGTGAAGAGACCTTCGCTTGGTCAGCTTACCATGATTTAGAGGACATATACCAGTGGTTAACTGACATTGCTCTTAAGTACCCAAGCATTGTGGAACTAGATTCCATTGGGCAATCAGCTGAGGGAAGAGAAATTTTCGCCGTAGCGTTATACAAGAAAGGGGGGAAACCTAAAGTGATAGTGGAGGGTGGGGTCCATGGTAATGAGTGGGTCGCAGTGGAATTCGTGACGTATTTAATTTACGAGCTCATTCATGTGAATGAATCTAAGAATGCGGTGCTGGATGAGCTGATCCAGAAGTATGATTGGTTCTTGATACCTCTGGTTAACCCTGATGGGTTTGTTTATAGTCATAGAGAGGTAAGTTTACAGGCTTATCCCCCATTTCCCTCTCTCTGTCGCATTCCTCTTCCGGTCGGCAACGTGCGGGCGATGCCTTTGGTATTGCAAGCATCTATTTGCTATGGTAACTGCTTCATCAGGCTTGTTTTTTGCACCTTAGTCACAAAAAAAACCGGACAAGTGTGTGTCGGACTCGCACATAAAGGGTTCCGTACCACCGTAGAATAAAAACGTCAAAAATATCAAGTTTCTTGTATGGGGACCCCCTTTATTTTTAAATGTTATTTTATTTTTAGTATTTTTTGTTGTAGTGGCAACAGAAATACACATTCTATGAAAAATTCAAGTCTCTAGCTATAACGGTTCGTAAGATACAGGCCGCTGACAGACAGACAGACAGACGGGCAGATAGACGGACAGACGGACGGACAGCATAGGCTTAGTAATAGGGTCCCGTTGGCACCCTTTGGGTACGGCACTCTAAAAAACATCGGTTTTCTAATATTTTTTATATGAAAATCTTTCAGGATCGTCTCTGGAGAAAAAACAGAAGGAATATTGATAGTGTTATAGGAGTGGACTTGAATAGAAATTTCGAATACAATTTCGGAAGTGAGTTTGTATAAAATAATGGAATAATACGGATTAGGCGCATACTGATATTGCGGGCTGCCGCACTCGAGTATTTAGTTTGAGATCTGACCACATAGACATAAAATCATCGTCAGTAAAAGCATTTGCCTCGCCCGGCTGTTCGGAACGTGTGAATCCAGATTCACGGAGATAATATTAGAATGGACAATTATTAAGAGACGGGAGGCCCTGGTGTCAGAGTTGTTCAACACATCTGAAGGTCTCTGACATGGCTCGTTTTACTTTATACAGCCAAATAAGCCTAAAAGCTCTCGTATAGCCAGACACTCCCGCTCGTGTAAGCTATGCAATTAGATTTTAGCGGCAAAGGGAAGATCTTCCATCTAGGCGGGTGGTATGCCTGGTGGGGCCGGCCGCTATGCCCCAAGTTGCTGTCAGAGTATTCTTTAAATATATAGCGATGTGCCTCGTAAATCTCGATATCGTGATTCAGGATTTCAATACAAAATCGCTTGTTGTACTGGAGCGTGCACTCAGCACCATCTGCTGGTAGCATCGTAGACCAATCAAATTCATTACCTTCCTCAATACCACACCAGTTTGATTGCATTGGTATAGAATTGTGAAGTTTGGACTTATGGGCCTGGTTATCCATTTTCCAGAGTTTGGCACGAGCACGGACCCTAAGGATGATGACTATAGCGGGCCCAATGCCTTCTCCGAGCCGGAGACCAGAATCCTCGCGCACTACATCAAGCACAAGAAAGAGAACTTGAAATTTTATTTCTCGTTTCATGCGTATGGACAGAAGATTATCATCCCTTTTGCGGATAGGATAAAACATGTTGAAAATTATGGTGAAATGGTTCGTTTATTGGTTATGCTCACATTGCGTTCATCATCATCATAATTTCAGCCAAAAGACGTTCACTGTTAGACATAGGCCTCCCCCAAGGTTTTCCACAACGACCGGTCCCGCGCCACTTATATTCAGAGGTTTCCCGCGCGCTAGGTCGTCGGTCCACCTTGTGGGGGGCCTACCCACGCTGCGTTTTCCAGTACGTGGTCGCCATCAAGGACCTTTCTGCCCCATCGGCCATGAGTTCTTCGGGCTATGTGCCCCGCCCACTGCCACTTCAGCCTACAACTTGCGTTGCTGTTTAAATTTCTACGCAATTTTGATTTTTGTATTGAAAAGAGTAAACATTGAGTTTCTTGCCGGCTCTTATCAATGGAAGCAGTATTTCGAACCGTTAGTAACACTAACATTTGTGTTGACTATTCGTAAGTGCTTCCTTTAGCTTAGCAAAAGAATGCTAATTTATGACTTATTAAAATAAGTAGTACTTTTTTTCAGTATTTAAAGTTCCTGTTGTTATTTTTCAGGCAAATTACGGAAAACAAGCAATAATGAAAATATATAAAATGAACAGCGTCATATACAGCGTCGGCACTCATTACGATACTTTGGGTAAGTTACTATTGACTGCAGCTCATATACGGGCTGGCCCGACCGGGGTAGTACCACCCTCTCACAGAAAATCAGCGTAATGAAGCTATTACAGCTGCGTTTCGTACGATGAGTGAGAGAGCCGGTAGGCCAACCCCCTTTCCCCTCCCCCTGTCCCACTCCCCTTCGGGTTGGCAACGTGCGAGCGATGTCTATGGTATTGCAAGCATCTATAGGCTACTGTAACATCTGGCGGGCCATATGGTTGTTTGCCATCTCAGCCACATAAAAAATATATATCTGGGAGGTATGGTTGAAAACACATTTTTTTTGAATATTTTAAGGTCTACGCATTTCCGGTAACAGTGGCAGTTGGGTCAAGAAAACACTCAAAGTCCAGTATGTATGGTTTATTTTTTACTCAAAAAAGTTTATAATGTTGTCATTGCAATTATTGCAAGAAACGCATGATATATAATGTATTATAATCGAGTATGACCTCCATTATATTGCTGTTATCTGACCGTTGCCATGGAAACGTAACAAACAGGTATGTTTATGGTTCGTAAAAAATCTTATTGACGGTTAAAATGAGTTGGTCGTGCCGTTGCTATGGAAACGTAAACATAGAAAATACACAACTATAGATATAGTTCGTAAAAATATAAATATATTGTATTAATTTTTATACCTACTTAGCTAGTTTTGTTCAAACTAATAGTCGCATTTTTGAGTAAAGCACTATACAAGCCTTGGTCTTTAATGAGTGTACAGCTGACCACGCTATAATGGCCTCAAGCTAAGCTTCGCTACGTTCTCGGCCTCCAAGCTTGGTCATCATTGCGATCCTTGCTGGCCGCGCTATAAAGGCCTCGACCTTCGGTCTCGGCCTTTATTTTAGCTTGTCCATCAAGGGTTGCAATGCTGACCGCGCTGTGGAGGCCTGGAGCTGCGCTGCGCCGGGCTTTCGGCCATCAACAACGCGGTCAACAACACACTCATTAGAGACCGCGGCAGTAATGTACTATTATTTTGAATTCCACTTGACACCATTGTTCCTAAACTTTAAGCACGGAAGGCATCACACCAAAACGATCGTTTTAAATATTCACCTTTTGGTTTGATTGTAAAGTGGGAGTAGGCATGCACAGCTTTCTAGGCCAGTTTTTAATTATTTATTTTATTTAAATACCTAATTTTGTTTTTTTTTTATTCACAATGTGTTAATGCCTGCCTGCTCACATAGCGTTGCTGTTAGAAAATGTATACAATTATTCTTTTGAAAAGAGTAACCATTGAGTTTCTTGCCGGCTCTTCTCAATGGAAGCAACATTACGAACCGGTGGTAACGCTAAAATATTATTTATCTTGACTATAAACGCTTTATTAAGCTTACAAGAATAAAAAACTTTTGATTTGATTTGATTTGAATAAAAAATAAATAAATATCGCCAGACTGTCACACCAACTGTATGGTCCCAAACTAAGAAGCGCTTGTACTATGACTACCATACAATGGACTGGGGGCGATCTTAGTGACACTCAACCAGGGCAAATTACGAAAAGGCCGTTTCCGAAATTTGCCTCTGGCGGGTATCGAACCTACAACTACCCGATGCGAGCCAAGTGGCTTACGCTCAACCACTACGCTAAAAAGCGTAGTGGTAGCGTGGTACTTCAATATTTTGCAGCTTATATACGGGCTGGCTTGACCGGGGTAGTACCACCCTCTCACAGGAGATCGGCGTAAAGTTTAGTAGCGTTTCGTACGATTAGTGAGAGAGTCGGAAGCTCAACCCGCCCTTTTCCTCCCTCTATCCCACTCTCCTTCAGGTCGGCAATGTGCGAGCAATGCCTTTGGTATTGTAAGCATATACGCTACGGTAACTGCCTAACATCAGTTGAGCCGTACGCTTGTTTGCCACCTAAGGCCAGTATTAATCAATGCATCTCAAAGTTGGGATCGATCTTAAGATGCAGTTTTGACGTTTATACACTGTCCAACCATTTATTTTACTTTTGACATTTAAGAATGTCAAAGATAAATAAATCTTACGGCGTCATAATAAGGCTTATCCGTCAAATCTGTGGTTAATTATATAATAATCTACACGAACCATAATTTAAAGAAATAAGATTCATTTTTCATTGCATTCCTGATTGTCAAAAGTAAAATAAATGGTTGGATGAGGTATAATGTATGGAACACCTGTCAAAAACAGCATCTCAAGTTCGATCTCAATCTTGAAATCGATTTATTAATACGGGCCTTACAGCCGAATACTCGTACGCAACTTAAATTTGAGAGCTGCTTAACTTTGACGCGCCATACAAAAAATAACGGTTAACGACGTCTCAAACTGCTAAGTGGGACTTAAATATTTACGTGACCTTTGAGTATTCGGCCGTTAGTAGCATAAAAAATCTTTATGTGCAGATATGTCTTCACCTTCCTTCTCCGTGACAACGGGACTTACGGCTACGCACTGCCCTCTGACCAGATCCTGCCCACCTGTCAGGAGACCCTAGCTGGTCTCATAGAGCTCATGACGGCAAAACCTAGACGCGTCCGGCTGAATTTCAGTGGCGCTTCGCGACTGAGAAGTGGAATTTTGATATTGGTTTTCTTCGTTATATTTGTTTTGACATAAAAATTCATGTTTTAACAAGTGCTTTTGATTTTATTTTGTTATTTCACGTTGACGCCATTGTAAATCTACGTCACAAGCTTCCGCATGTATAGTACATCTGAAATGATTGCAGTCGCCATTTGGAACAATCTGAGCTCTATTAATGAAGTGTGTCAATGATAAAGACAGCTCAGCTTATGTTGGTAATGTTACGGTAGACGTGCAGACGGAGATAAGCCAACAATGGATACAAGAGAATGTCATTTATGATCTTTCTAAAGAAGCTATTATAATTTAGCTGCGTTTCGTTTGATGAGTGAGAGAGCCGGAAGCCCAAACTGCTTTCCTTTCCCTCAGACCCACTTATCTTCAGGTTGGCAACTTGCAAGCGATACTTTGATGTTGCAAGCATCTATAGGCTACTGTAACTGCTTAACATACTAGGCGGGCCATATACTTATTTGCCGCCTAAAAAACACATTGCCAAGTCTATGTGTACTTTGCACATTACTCTATGGCATCACTATCTCTGTCTATGGCCGTTTTTCCACTCACCGGCACGGCACCGGCACAGTAAAATAAATAAATAAATAACAGGGGCATTATTTTTACACACGGCTACCTGATCCCAAACTAAGCAGAGCTTGTACTATGGAAACCAGATAACTGATATACTACATATATAATAATGTTTCCTTCTTGGATTTAGGCATTTAATAACAAAGACAAAATTGCGTTTTACTGTAACCAAAATTTATTTCTATAAAATAACTGAAAACATATTTCATATTATGTGATAACATTAGATAAACCAAAGAACCAAAATACACTCACCTGTAACCAAAAAAACAACATTTAAAGTCTTTATCTTAGCCTTATAAAATAAACGTAAAAATCAATGAAATAATTATCTATCGTATGTCACCATTGACATTCGCGAAATCCATAGGCTTTGCCGATGACCCGGCAAAGACAAAGTTTAAGAAAATAGGTTGTATGTTTTCTTTACATCTCCCCCCTTAGGAAAACAATTACAGGTAGCAATAAATGTAATTGTTCACTTATGAACAAAAACTGGAGATAGTTTTGTAATGTGGTAAAGGTTTGATTCAGCTTTTTTGTGACCGGCATCAACTTCATAGATTGAATTTGAAATCTTCCTAAGAACTTTGTATGGTCCAATCCTCAGTTCATCCATTTTCTTTCTATTTAATCGATTTCCGTTTTCGACGTAAACTCCGTCTCCCTCTTCCAACTTATATTCTTCTCTATGCAAGTCGAATATTTTTTTATTATAGTTGTGAGATTTGATTGTGTTTTCAAGAGCTAACTTCCTATCCCTCTTCAGATCTTCTTTCGTACATCTTGATTTAAGTTCGAGTGGTAGAATATTCACATTTTCACCCTCCAAAAGGTACTTTGGAGCAAACCTCGTGACCGTGTGTTCCGTTTCGTTATATTTTTCCACACATTTCTGTGCAATAGTAGACCATGCTTCTTTTTTATCACTTTCATTTATTTTACACCTTATTTTATTAACTAAAGTTTGATTTAGCCTTTCATTAAGGCCATTTGAAAATGGTGTATCTACAGCAGTGAAAATCATTCTTATTTTTTCCTTCTTCAGAAATTCCTTAAATTCTTTAGAATTTATGCCAGGGTATTGATCCGTTAAAACCGTATCAATATTGTAACTTTGTGTGACATTTTTTATTAGTTTAATAAAATCACTGGAGCTTTGATTTCTTGATGCAAAAATATAAGCATATCTTGTAAAATGATCGACCAAAAGATGCAAGTATTTTTTTGTTGACCGTGATCCTCCAAAGCCTCCAATGGTATCAATAGATATAATTTCAAATGGATATGTAGCTGGACCTAAATGTGACATTAAACCATATTTTGACTTCCTCCTTGATTTGTTTTTTATTCAAATCTCACATTCATCACATGTTTGTTTAATGTTTGCGATGATATTCTTTGCTGTGTAGAATGGTGTTATTTTATTTGTCATCTGGGTTCTCCCAATGTGGCAGTAAGTATCGTGGACATCTTTTATTAACAGTTTGCTAAGGTCTTCTGAAAGAATGATTTGTTTTCTTTTTTTATTCTTTTTGTAGTAAATTCCATTCTCCAATATAAGTTGTCCATCTTGTTGGTCAATATTTATGCGTTGGTCACTTTTTATATCTTCTAGCTTTATTAAATTTACTACTTTTAAAAAATCATCAGTATTATCATAAGGTTCTAGAACTGGATTTCTGCTTAAACAGTCTGCCTCTTGGTTTGATTTTCCTGGGTTATATTTTATTTTAAAATCATATTGGGATAAATAATACATCAAATCCCCTAGTTCCTCATCAGTTCTAGCTTTGATATTCATATTCTCTAATGGTTTATGATCTGAGTATACCATAAATTCTTTTCCCATAAGCCAGTGCTGCCAATATTTCACTGCTTCTTTTATTGCCAAACATTCTAGATATATTGCCTTCTTCTTTTTTTGAGCTTCAGTTAATTTCTTTGAAAAATAAGCAACCGGCTTACTATCTCCATTTTTATCTTCTTGTTTCAACACCGCTCCCAATCCTTTGATACTAGCATCCGTGTAAATATTTATTGGAAGTTCTGGGTCAAAGATATTCAGAATCGGTTTTGAACATAGTAATGCTTTTATTTTATCAAATGACTCCTGACATTCTGCGGACCATACGAATTTTACGTCTTTCCGTAGTAAATTGTGTAACGGGTCCAAGATAATTGCACTGTGTGGTACAAATTTATGATGAAAATTTATTTTTCCTAGGAATTGACGTATATTTTTTCTTGTTTCTGGAACTGGAAAATTATTAACAGCGGTCAAATAATCTTTCAGAGGTCTGATTGAATTATTTTCTATGATGTGACCCAAATATTTAGCGTAATTATTAGCAAAACTACATTTCGAAAATTTTAGTCTAAAGCCTTCCGTTAGTATTGCCTCCAGCAGTCTTGATAGATGCAGTATATGTTCTTTAAAAGATTTTATCAAAATGTCATCTATAAAATTTACTGCAAAACTAGAAAGTTTATATTTCCTTATGATGTTGCTCAATATTCTTTGGAATATGGCTGGTGCAGTCTTCAATCCAAATGGGAGACACGTCCATTGAAAATGGCCTTCTTGTGTTACAAATGCAGTTTTGTATTTATCCTCAACTTTTAAAGGAATAGACCAAAAAGCAGAATTTATGTCAAAAGTTGAAAAATATTTACAGTTTACAGTTTTTACCATTAAATCCTCAATCAACGGAAAAGGTTGTGATTGTGGGACGACAATTTTGTTCAATTCCCTGAAATCTATACATAACCTTGTTTTTCTATCGTCTTCTTTTTTATATGCCAGAGTTACTGGAGCAGCAAATGGGCTATAAGATTCCTCAATCAAATTCCTCTTTAAAAGTTTTGCTATTTGATTTTCTATTTCTTTTCTATCCTCTGATGTGCATCTGTATGGACGTTTGTAACAGTATTTATCCACCATCAAGTCAATATGAGCTTCATAATCCCATACAGTACCGATGTCATATTTATCCTTGGCAAAAACTGATTTATATTTTTCTATCAACTTATCAATTTCTGATTGTTGATATAAATCTAGATGGTTTACTAACATTTGAAATCCATCCGAGTTTATATGTTCATTAAAATTTATTTCACATTTGTCTATGTGTTCAATTTCTTGTCTTAATACTTCTTCATTTTTGTTACCTAGTACATCAGGAATTTTGACATTTGTTGAAGTATTTTTTTTTGAATAGTTGTTCATATCCTCTTCATTTGAGGTCTCCATCTCTTCTTTTGAATTGTTACATTGTATAATCTTTAATTCTTCATTATGTAATAATTTAAAATTTTTGATGCAATCCAATCCAATAAGAAAATCGTAATTAAAATTTTCATTATCCACTACAAAAACATCCATAATTCTTTCAATATTGTAGATTTTTATTTTTAATGTTACCATACCCTTTGTCTTCTTCTCACCATTAATAGTTTTCAAGTTAGCTATTTGTATATCTCTTGTAATTTCTTTTGGCTGTATCTTCAATAATTTTGCATTAATTAATGACACATTCGAACCGGAATCATAAATTCCAGATACTTTTAAGGTATCATTTAATAGTAACTTAACCTGTATTAATGGTGGCACCTCTAGTTTTTTGGATTCTTCTCGTTTAGTTCAATTTCCAATTCCGAGTTATTTACAGTTTTTACGACTGCCCCCTTCCCTTTAAACCAGCAATTTTCCTCAGGATGGTAACGTTTACCTTTTTTCTCATTGAAACAAATTTGGCATGGTTTTTTCTCTTCAGTTTTTTTAAATGTAGTGTCAGAATGAATACGTTTTTTATCAAATTTATTCTTCCCAACAAGATATTCCAATTTTCCTATTTCATTGTAGAGATCTTCCGTTCCTTGTAAAGTCTCTCTGTCAACTTTATCAGCTACATAATTAGGTAAGCCAAATGCTATAATATCTATAAGTGTCCCAGAATCAATTGATTTTCTTACTTCCAGTAACAACTTTTCTTTTTTTAAAGCATACTCAAGTAACGAACCTGCTTGATATTTATAGGCAAGAGCATATCTGATGGGTGACCATCCTTTGTTTGCAAACGTCTCACAAAAAAGTTTCTCCCATTTGTTCCATTCCGATTCCACTGTAAGTTTCATTAGCATACAGTTGTACCAATCTAAACTGGAGTATTCCAAAAAATTCTTTAAAATTTCAATTTTTTTTCTGTCTTCTTTAATTTGGAAACGTTCACATTCTTTATTAAAATCCTTAATCCACTGATATGCATTTGAGTTCCTGCCAGTGAATTTCTCAATCATAAAATCCTTTGCAATCTTCCCTAAATGTTGAGTTTCAGATTTTGTTTTTTTATCTTCAAGCAATTTCTCTAATAGTTTTTCCAACGTTTGATTTGAGCTACTAGGTATAGACTCAGCACTATCTGCTTTTTCCAAAATTTCTTCGAGGTAAAAATCATTAAATTGTAGGTTTTGTTCTTCATCCAAATATATTTTTGATATGTCATCTGTCAAGGTTATCCATATTTTCCTTGTTTGATGTCTTTTATTTAATGATCTTCTGATTTTAGCATAGTTTGTAGTATTTGTAATCGCTGGATGTAGATTTGCAGGTTGGTATTCGGCTGGTATTCCAAAAATCTGTCCATCAGGTGTGGCAATTGAAGTTATGCATATGATGTTTGATTTTCCATCTGCTGTTGGTTTTACAGCAAAATCAAACCTCAATTTTTCCATGTTTCGTGAAATATTTTGCAGAAAATGTTGTTTTATAATAATGTTTCCTTCTTGGATTTAGGCATTTAATAACAAAGACAAAATTGCGTTTTTCTGTAACCAAAATTTATTTCTATAAAATAACTGAAAACATATTTCATATTATGTGATAACATTAGATAAACCAAAGAACCAAAATACACTCACCTGTAACCAAAAAAACAACATTTAAAGTCTTTATCTTAGCCTTATAAAATAAACGTAAAAATCAATGAAATAATTATCTATCGTATGTCACCATTGACATTCGCGAAATCCATAGGCTTTGCCGATGACCCGGCAAAGACAAAGTTTAAGAAAATAGGTTGTTAGTTTTTGTTTGTAAATACATACTTAATATACATATACACCCAGACTCGGGACATACAGACATGTTCATGCACACAAATGCATCTCCCGGGTAGGTTGTAGGTACGACCTGTAGCCTGATAGCCAGAGTCTAACCAACCACGCCAACGGGCCCGTCAGTGACAGCTTTTTGCGGAGTTGTCATTGGTCTGTGATCAATGATAACTGGTCACTGACCAATAAAAAAAGCTGCCGGTATTCCGGTGCCGGTGTCGTGCCGGTGAGTGGAAAAACGGCCTATGGATCTATGATTCGTGTTTTGATAACTGACCAATGACAAAATCATAGACAAAATGGTCACCATAAAGAATGACTATGTGTCAAAATTACAACTGACAAGGCCCGTCAACTTGCGTAAGTGGAAATGTGAAAATCTCACCGGTTGCGAAATTTTTAACACAACAATGCATGGATACCCAACAAAATAATTTAATCATATAAAATGAATGTAAACCTTTCGATTATTTTATTATTTTGTCTCAAATATTGTGCAAGTAAGAAGTATTACAATTACAAGTTGTATAGAGGTATCCCAGTAGAGCAGACTCATTTGGAGTTCTTCAAAAACTTGAGTAACACTTTTGAGGTGAACTTTTGGAGGTTACCTGGTATGATTAATATACCGGTAGAGTTCGTGATAGGGCCTCAGGATCAGGCCCCCTTTCTAAGAGAAGCTGATAAGCAAGGCGTTTATTTGACCACGATAATGGAAGATGTGCAGAAGTAAGTGGAGTAATTTCTAGAAAAATATTGTATTGGCCTCAAGTCTTTTAAAAATAATGTGGAACTTCACGCCAATATACGCCGTTGACTTCAATTGACTGCAGCTCATATACGGGCTGGAAAACCGGGATAGTACCACCCTCTCTCAGAAGATCGGCGTAAGCAGCTATTACAGCCGCGTTTCGTACAATGAGTGAGAGAGCCGAAAGCCCACCCCCTCCTCTTCCCCTCCCTCCATCCCACTCCCCTTCAGGTCGGCAATGTGCGAGCAATGCCTTTGGTATTGCAAGCATCTATAGGCTACGGTAACTGGTTAACATCAGGCGGGCCGTACGCTTTTTGCTACCACAGTCCAATAAAAATGTGAGAGGGAGGTACTACTTCAGTAGAGTCAGCCCATATATGAGTTGCAGTCAATATTGTCCATTGCAAAACCATTGTTCTCTAATATCTTCGTGGATTCGTCATTGTAAATCGTCGGCATGTAGTCGGCGATAGAACTGCTAACAGATGTCCGACAAAATGTCGACCGCCATGAATTTTCAATTTATAATGAAGAATTCACGAAGATAATATTAGCGACCAATGGTTATGAAATGAACAATGGTTAAAAGACTCGAGGCCCTGGTTATGTGAGCATTACGGGATAACGGCTGAGCCCATTTCAACGGGCTTTTCACTATAAGATAGCCTATGGTCAGGCAAAGAACTTAGGGTACATTATCATCACGCTATAACTATTAGGAGTAGAGCTGCAGTTACCAATAGAATCTAACGGCCGAGCACTTAAAGGCTACTTAAATGTTTAAGTCCCACTTAGCAGTTTGAAACGTCGATATCTGTCAGTTTTTGTATGGCGCGTCAAAGTTAAGCAGCTCTCAAATTTGAGTTGCGTACGATTATTCGGCCGTTAGGGACTTAGCGATACTTGGCCATAGCCAAAACCAGCCTTTTCAGCCGACTTTCCTCACAATAATTTTGGTCACCAAAGTAGACGTGTGTCGTTACATTATTTTCACGAAACGTAACGTAACCGGTTACGGCGAGGGCGTCACCGGTTATTTAATAGGTGATTTTTGTAACTAGTTATTTTTGTCACTACTAGCTTCTTGTATACAAAAATACAAATATTGTTATTTGTTACTTTTAGATGTCTATGGGTGACCGGTGACATAATACTTATGATGTAGGTCGGGCTACAGCTAAATAACCTGTTACAAAAATCACCAGTTACTCGTTCGTCGCGTAAACAGTGATTCGGTGAATTAGCTCGTAACCAGTTAATGTAACCGGTGACGTGAAATAACGCTCACGCCTACACCAAAGCAACCGTCTGGCCTCCAAATGTGTGGACCCCTGCCCTTATTTCATCCCTTTCCAGGGCCTTCGACATGCAAACAGTGAAGACCTACATCAGACGAAAGATGGACTCATTTGATTGGTACAATTACTTCCGTCTGAACGACATTTACCAATGGCTGCGAGACTTGAACAAAGCGTTCCCTAAAGAAATGGAATTAAAAAGCATTGGGAGGACTTACGAAAACCGGGACATTATGGCCGTGGGGATTAAACTTGGTGGATGTAAAAACAGGTTAGTATTATATTGCCAGACTATCACACCAAGGTCCTCAGCTTTACAACCCAAATCTCTTCAAAAGTAGGGTGAACAGGCTTCTTCAGGGTGCGCTCGCTCCATCGTCGACCTCATCTTTGCCCCTGCGGCAAGATTTACGTCAAGAGCAAGCCCATTAAAAAAACAAACAATGCTTGTACTACGGCTCTTATGCAGTGGACTGGGGCAATCCCAGTAACCTACCCAGACCAGGGTAAATTACGGAATGGCCGTTTCCGAAATTTGCCTATGGCGGCATAAACTTTATGAATAAAATTTAACTGGATTTTTTTTTTGGTGCAGCGGTTCGAGCGTAGGCCGCTTGACTCACTGCATCGGGTGGTTGCGGGTTCGTTTCCACAGGCAAATTTCGGAAGCGACCTTTTCGTAATTTGCCCTCGTCGGGGTGTCAATGGGATCGCCCCAGGTCATTGTATGGTGCCCATATTTATCATAGAACTAAACAAGCGGCCCGCCTAATGTTAAACAGTAACCGTAGCCTATAGATGTTTGCAATACCAAAGGTATCGCTCGCACAATGCCGATCTGAAATGGAGTGAGACAAGAAGAGGAAGGAAGTCCGAGCTTCCGGCTATCTCACTTGTCCTACGAAACGCTGCTATAACTGCCGATTGTTTACGCCGATCTTTAGTAAGTGGGTGGTACTACCCAGGTCCACCACACCCGTATAAGAGCTGCAAACACCTTAAAATAATGTTAGCGTTGATCAGTTCTGTACTGTGCAGTTCGTGTATGTTTTTCATGAACCGTCTTTCCAGATCCAAAGTGATCGTGGAAGGTGGGATCCACGCACGGGAGTGGATCTCGCCAGCTTTCGTGACGTACATGATATCACAGATCCTACACGCTGGGCGGTCCCATGATCAAGCTCTGAAGACCATTGCCACCACTTACGAGTGGTATTTTGTGCCCGTACTGAACCCTGATGGATATGAGTTTAGCCATAAGGAGGTATATAAAAAGATCATTTCTAAGGGCCGTAAGATCAATTTGTAGTTTAAACAACGGGAGAGAGTGTAATCTACCGTCTTTCATATCGAATGGATAGTTAGCTCTCCACGATTGATTAGCTCACATTTTTGGATGGACAAAACGTTGTTGGCCAAAGTAGCCTTTACAACTTCACTGGGCAGAGGGCGAACGCAAAGTGCGCTCCAGCCAGAGGGGCAGGGGGACAACTGGCTCAAGGACTCGGCCTGGGCTGCTGTCTATTTAAGACAACGCGGGCAAAATTACCACCGGATCACTATGCGATCTCACTGAGAAGATCCGACAAGAAACTCAGCGGGCTTGTCGAATGCCTAGACGCACCTATAAGCGGAAGAGGGGATACGTCGACCTCGCCGGCGAGGTCGGTGTCAGGTATTGATCGTATGGCCCTAAGAAGCAGTGATACCCACAGAGTACATTTTATAAACTGAGATAGCGGTATCACATAAGCATGTAAGTGTATAGCGCACTCCGATATTACGTAAATGCATCAATTCAGGAAATAAGAAAGTGACAAAATGTGTGCATCCGTGAGGATTCGAACCCGGATTCGACACTTCACCCACTTAACTACGTAAACGAGTACCAACTGTAAATTTTCTTTAGCTGCTTGAGTGACGGAAGTATATTCCATTTCATTCCAGGATCGTATGTGGCGAAAGAACCGCCATGACGGCGAATTTGGTGTCGATTTGAATAGAAATTTTGGCGTTGGTTTTGGATGTAAGTTGCCATATAATGTAATATCGCCAGACTAGCATACCAACTGAATGGTCTCAAACTAATCATCTCTTGTAATATGTAATACGCGAATTTCGTCCGAAATTTCGTTTTCGTTTGTAAAAGAGTAGGCCCTCTAGTTTCGAGAAACTTTTCTGCGCCGCGTACTTGAGTGATTGTCTTTTGTTTATCCTTGTATATGTAGAGCTTGGAGACTTGCGTTCCTTTTAGCTATGTCCCCACCAGTGCGCTTTCACGTTCATCTTGCGCTTTCGTCTGACGCATGCGTGCGCTGTTCCAGCTCAAAAACAGCGCACGCCCGTAGCGCACGCTGATCCGCCAACGGTGGGTTCGCGTGCAACATTCCGTGCGCTTTACATACAAAATAGCGGAAGATGAAGTTAAAACATTGAAATTATGAATGTTTTCTTTTGTTTCGTGTCTTCAAAACATCGTTTATCCAGATACTCTTTTTCTTGAGTTTTTTTCCCTTGCAGTTAATACCAAATATTCTGCACATATAGCTACACTTGTTCATCTTGACGACCGACCAGGGCGCACAGGTGTAGACACTAAGCTGCATGCGTCTTAAGGCAATCAATATTGCACGCGCTTGACGCGAGATGAATTGAAAGTTGAAGACGCAAGTTGAACATGAAAGCGCACTGGTGAAGACATAGCTTTTGGGTAGCACAGTGGACGTCCCGCTGGCGACTGCCATTACTAATTAGTTAGGAGTTTTTATTACTGACCAGTTCAGATTCTTTTGAGTAGCACTGTGGACAAATGGACTAAGACTTCGTTTTACAATCACATTATTTTTCTCTCAGCCGTAGGAGTAAGTAACCAGAAGGGATCAGAAGTCTACTGCGGAGATCGGCCGTTCTCGGAAAGGGAAACCCTAGCTATGTCCAATTTCGTCCGGTCCAAAAGTAAAGATCTTGAATACTACATGAGCTTCCACTCTTATGGACAGTACATGATAATACCATACGCACATACTAAGACACATGTGGAAAATTATGATCAAGTCGTAAGTACCCCTCCTTTTCAATATAAAGTAATGTGCAGGCTGGACCGGGGGAGTACCACCTTCTCACAAAAGATCGGCGTAAAGTAGGTACGTCGCGATTTTAGTTGTTTCGTACGATGAGTGGATGAGTGAGTGAGCTGGAAGCTCTCCTTTTGCTTCTCTCTGTCCCACTTCCCTTCAGGTCAGCATCGTGCAAGTGCTTTTCGTGTTGCAAGCATCTATAGTCTACGGTAACAGCTTAACATCAGGCGGGCAGACAATAATTGTTTGCCACTTTAGTTATTAAAAAAATAACTGTTTGCAATGGATTCACAATCATTCCGTAGGTATGTGGTTTTCTTAGATCTAATTCGAGTTAAATTCCAAATCGGTTTGTTCAACAGTTTTATGAGTTAAAGCTATAGTCTGACCACAACCGCTGTACCGCGCCTTAGGTACGCGAGCAGCGAGACGGGGTGGGCGAAGCAATTGCTCCATTTTGTCATTCTGCCGTCATCGCTCTTGCTCTTTCCTTCCCACTCCCCACCTCCCCGCGCATACCTAAGGCGCGGTACAGCGGTTGCGGTCAGACTACAGTACATGTGACTGACGTCAAAAGCGTTGTCGAGGCCCAGCTGCGCCCAGCCCCGAGGCTGGGTAATGCGTGACTAAGTGGATATCAGGCATAACTGCCTGCTCCCACTCATCGTACGAAACGCAGCCATGACGGCTACTTTACGCCGATCTTCCGTGAGAGGGTGATACCACCTTGGCACCCATCCTATGGCGACTGAAATGCAAGCTGCAAGACTGCAAGCTTACTGCACGTCGCCTGCAAGTGGACTGCACGCTAACTGCAATTTACTGCACGCCGAATGCAAGCGTACTGCACGCCGACTGCAGCTTACTACGCCGCATGCAAGCGTACTGCACGCCGACTGCAGCTTACTGCACGCCGAATGGAAGCTTACTGCACGCCGACTGCAGCTTACTGCACGCCGAATGCAAGCGTACTGCACGCCGACTGCAGCTTACTGCACGCCGAATGCAAGCGTACTGCACGCCGGCTGCAGCTTACTACGCCGCATGCAAGCGTACTGCACGCCGACTGCAGCTTACTGCACGCCGAATGGAAGCTTACTGCACGCCAACTGCAGCTTACTGCACGCCGAATGCAAGCGTACTGCACGCCGACTGCAGCTTACTGCACGCCGAATGCAAGCGTACTGCACGCCAACTGAAAGCGTACTGCACGCCGACTATAAGCGGACTACATGCCGGCACTTAGGGGATTCCGCAGTCGGTTGGCAGTCTCGAGCATTTCGTCTTAATCAGAGTTGCAAAAAAACAGGAAATTTTAAAATGAAAACTGTTTTAAACGTGTTTAAATCATTGTTTAGAACATTGATTTAAAACAGAAGGAAAAAATCATTGTGTTTTAAATGTTTAAAACATGTTTTAAACACAGTGTTTAAAACAAGATGATTTTTTCGTAACAACCCTGGTCTTAATAGACCCTTAAAGGAGGCATGTGCCTAGCAGGGGCTCAAAACGGATATCAATAGTACTTACTTTAGAAAAAATCCCTTTTCAGAGAAGCATGTGCAACCAAGCTGCTTATCGGATAGCAGCTCGTTATAATACGAAATATACTACTGGTACTGCATATGACACTGTTGGTAGGTACCTCTTTATTTTTAAAGCAAAAAAAAAATGTTCAGTATTCAATATTATTATGTAACACCTGCTATATGAGATCTTTAGGATATTAAAAGGTGCAAGTGCGTATTACTTATTTAATTTTTATTTAATACCTTTTGGTGAAAACGTGTCTAAACTTTTATTGCGCTACAAAAAAACTAAAACGCTATATTTCAATGTAATCTATAAACAAATCTTCAAAACAAGAAAGTTTACTAGCTTAAGTTACTTGAGGTTATGGGAGGATTTCAACGATGCCTCACTTATCTAAATTGATGAAGGCGTTTAGGAGTTACAGAGAAATAAAGAAAATCATAAACATACCTACAAAAACCCTGAATTAATTACACTCCTTTTTTGGACAGTCGTGTAAGGTACGGTCAGAAACAAAAGTCGCCGAACATTCTCAGTTTTTATATCGGTGGCACACTTTTGTTTCACATGAAAACCATGACTTTTCTTGATCTAAACATTATATAAATGTGGCTAATATTTGGTTTCGACAATGTTCACCAACATTTGTAAAATAAAGGGAGATACCGATATACCGAATTTTCAGTGATTTATGTTGCTGTACGCTAAGAATAGTACATTACTGCTACGGTCTCTAATGAGTGTGTTGGTGACCGCGTTGTTGATGGGCGAAAGCGCGGCGCAGCGCAGCTCCAGGCCTCCACAGCGCGGTCAGCATTGCTACCCTTGATGGACAAGCTAAAATAAAGGCCGAGGACAAAGGTCGAGGCCTTTATAGCGCGGCCAGCAAGGGTAGCTATGACGACCAAGCTTGGAGGCCGTGAGCCTAGTGAAGCTTAGCTTGAGGCCAGTATAGCGTGGTCAGCAGTACACTCATTAGAGACCAAGGCTTGTATAGTGCTTTACTCAAAAATGCGACTATTAGTTTAAACAAAACTAGCTAAGTGGGTATAAAAATTAATACAATTATATTTATATTTTTACGAACTATATCTATACCTAGTTGTGTATTTTCTCTGTTTACGTTTCCATGGCAACGGCACGACCTACTCGTTTTAACCGTCAATCAGATTTTTAATAACGAACCATAAACATACCTGTTTGTTACGTTTCCATGGCAACGGTCAAATACAATATAATGACGATAATACGGGGTAATAATACATTGTATGTCTAGTAGCTCTTGCAGTACGACAAATCCGATTTTGCTCGAAGAAGGTTTGTGAAATAATGACAACATTATAAACTTTTTTGAGTAACATAAATTTCTTATATTGGAAATAAGGCTTTGAAATTTTATATTATTTCACATAGACAAGGTTACTTATTACGTATTACAGATTTCACGGTGCACTCAGAAATACAATTGAATATACACAGTGGCTATTCAGTGTATTTTTACATGTACCTACACCTGTGTGTATAATGTACTATACAAAAGACTAATAGTCCGCTGGTTCTATGCGCCACTTTACTTGCACATGAACAAAATACCTTAGGAATTTGAAAAATTAGTAGTGTATTATTTTGTAGTTATAGATACACAAACAGTAGAACTAATGTTTAATAAGAAATCCAACAGTGAAAATGCCGGTCCAGCCGTTTCAGAGATAAGCCGGAACATCCGAACAGATATATATTTTTTTAATTTCTTAATTGTTTAAGAGTATAAAGCTGTTATTTTGAAATATTAATACAAACAGACAAATATTTTTTTTGTGTAGAAATTATTATGCAGATGGTATTTTTTGGTCAATAAGTATTCCTGCAACAATATATTCCATTACAATTAAGTCAGCCATTTTGAATATAATGTATGGCGTAATATTAAAACGCAATATGTTTGATTACATATTCGATTATAATATTATTTTACTCAAAAAAGTTTATAATGTTGTCATTATTTCGCAAACCTTCTTCGAGCAATGTCGAATTTGTCGTATTGCAAGAGACGCATGATATATAATGTATTATAATCGAGTATGACCAACATTATATTGCTGTTATCTGACCGATGCTATGGAAACGTAACAAAAAGGTATGTTTATGGTTCGTAAAAAAATCTGATTGACGTTTAAAACGAGTTGGTCGTGCCGTTGCCATGGAAACGTAAACAGAGAAAATACACAACTATAGATATAGTTCGTAAAAAGAAAAATATAATTATATTAATTTTTATACCTACTTAGCTAGTTTTTTTAAACTAATAGTCGCCTTTTTGAGTAAATCACTATACAAGCCTTGGTCTCTAATGAGTGTACTGCTGACCACGCTATACTGGCCTCAAGCTAAGCTACGTTGCGCTTGGTCATCATAGCTACCCTTGCTGGCCGTTTGAGCTTGTCCATCAAGGGTTGCAATGCTGACCGCGCTGTGGTGGCCTGGAGCTGCGCTGCGCCACGCTTTCGCCCATCAACAACGCGGTCAACATTATTGCCGGCGCACACTGGGGACGGCACGGCATGGCATTTTAATTTTTATCAATTGAATTCAATACTTATCCAATTGAAATAAGGTCTATAATTTCAATGCTCGGTGATCGAAATCGGAGCATTTTCTATTGTTTCGATTTCGATCACCGAACATTGAAATATAGACCTTATTTAAATTTGATAAGTTTTAAATTCGATTGTAAAAAATTAAAATGCCATGCCATGCCGTCCCCAGTCTGCGCCGGCCATTAGAGACCGCAGCAGTAATGTACTATTATCACCAGCCATTTTGATAAAGTTCACACTTCAGGTCGCTTCAGGGCATTCACATGTTGTCGGCGATCTGTTAGCAGCCCTCTAGCTGACAACACGTCGACCGCCAAGAATTATCGATTTACTAATTAAGAGTTCACGATGATAATAAGGGATTTGTAGTATCGCAATGGATAATAGTTACTACTCCACCAAGCCAACTAGATACTCGGATATAAATATCAAATGATAATAAGTCTACGATTCAACGATTGACGGGCCCGTTAGCGTGGTTGGTAAGATTCCGTCTATCACGCTGCAGATCGTAGGTTCGATTCCTATCCGGGACACGTCTGAACATGAACCTTGAACATGTCTGTATGTTCCGAGTCTGGGTGTAATTATGTATATCAATCAGTATTTACAAACAATAAAGTAGTATATGTAGTAATATCAGTTATCTGGTTTCCAAAGTACAAGCTCTGCTTGGTTTGGGATCAGGTAGCCGTGTGTAAAAGAATGTCCCAGGATATTATATTATACCTACCTATTATTATTATTATTCCGCGGTCCGTCCACAACGTAGAGCCTACGCCAATGCCTGGGCACTCCTGTGGCAGTAGCTCCCACTAAGTGGTGGACGGACCCTGGAATCATTGACTTATTATCATTTGATACTTATACCAGAGTGTCTAGTTGGCTTGGTGAAGTAGTAATAGACTAGGGGCCCAGGTTGTGTACTAAAGTAGACCATAATTCTGAAGTCTAAAAACAATTCTATGTTTTAATAGTAACTTGAATTTTACAGGATATTTAACATCTGGTGTAAGTGGCTGTTGGGTTAAGAAAACCTTCAAAGTGCCGTAAGTATCATCATTATAAATAAATAAATATCGCCAGACTATCACACCAACTGGTCCCAAACTAAGCAATGCTTGTAATACTACCATACAGTGGACTGGGGGCGATCCCAGTGACACCCAGACCAGACCAGAAAAGGCATTTTTCGAAGTTCAAGGTGGTAGAGCCAAGCTGTAGCCAATTGACTGCAGCTCATAAACGGGCGGCCCCAACGGGGTAGTACCACCCTCTCAGAAGATCGGCGTAAAGCAGCTATTACAGCTGTGTTTCGTTCGATGAGTGAGAGAGCCGTAAGCCCACCCCCCCTCCCCCTCCCTCCACCCCACTCCCCTTCAGGTCGGCAATGTGCGAGCAATGCCTTTGGTATTTTAAGCATCTATAAGCTTCGGTAACTTCTTAACATCAGGTGGTCCGTACGCTTTTTTGCCACCAGTTTTTGCAGTGAGCCGAACGGCCTATAAATCTCGAACCACTGCACTCTATTCTTCTTATCGTATGGTTAGTGGCCAACCTGGTGTCAGAGTTGTTCAAGCCGCCCGAAGGCCTCTGACAAGGCTTAACGACTGCTGTCTAGATGACAATCGGGACCGACTTTTACGTGCCCTCCGAAGCACGGAGACGCTCAGTTCAAATGCCACTAAATGGTCACCCATCTCTGCCTGTCTTGCCAAGAGTTGCTTAACCTCCGATCGTTTGCACTGCACTAAAAAGGGTAGTAATAATATCCTGGGACATTTTTATATACACGGTTACCTGATCCCAAACTAAGCAGAGCTTGTACTATGGAAACCAGATAACTGATATTACTACATAAATACTACTTTTTTATTTGTAAATACATACTTAATATACATATACACCCAGACTCCGGACATACAGACATGTTCACGCACACAAATGCATGTTCCGGGTAGGAATCGAACCTACGACCTTCAGCGTGAAAGGCGCCTCCGCGCCAACCACGCTAACGGGCCCGTCAAAAGGGTCTTTCCATTGCTTGCATAATTTCCTGCTTTCAGATATGTCGTGACTTTTGAACTAAGGGACGAAGGTCACGATGGGTTCGCGCTGCCTCCTGGCAAGATCCTGCCGACCTGCCAGGAGACCATGGACGGGATGCTCTCCCTCCTCACACCTCGGACGACTGACTACCGGCAGCAAGCTCTGAACTACAAACAGCGCGCGCAGAGGTCTTTGTTGGACAAATTTGTAATAGTTTGGAATGTGTTCCTGTTTATTATAGTGAGATTTGATTGATGCTTTGTTTTTACTGGTTAGTTGCTAAGACATCACCAAAAAGGAGACACGTGACTATACAAAATGGTTATTCCTACTAAACGGAGTCCAAGGACACAGTACGACTTAGAGCGCGGCTCCACAAGTGCGCTGCGCTGCGTCGTCGCAACGGATCAAAGGGTCGACGGGCGAGAGACGAAGCGGGGGAAGGTGTTGCGCCAGTACAAAATCTTGCGACGACGCAACGCAACGCGCTAATGGAGCCCGGCCCTTAGTTGCTAAGACATCGCCAAAAAGGACACACGTGACTATCCAAAATGGTTAATCCTACTAAACGGAGTCCAAGGACACAGTACGACTCTGCTTGGGGAAGCAGCTGCTAAAAAGTCTGAGTCGCGTTCAGAAGCTACGCTCCGGGTGCAACTTTTCACTCTGGCGCAAAGAAATTACCTATACTATTCCCTGCCGTCATTCCGTACAGATGGTTCACAGTTATTTTACCTTTAATGTTCCTCATTTTATTTATGTAAAACGCAAAGTCCTTTAAACTTGGCATTTGAGTCCATGAACTGTAGATTATACTTTATTCTACAGCCTACATGACTTATAAAAACCTAATATCGACACGTTTTAAAAAAATAAATAAATAAGGTAAAATGTAAGAGGTAAAATAACTGTGAACGAACAGTATAGACGGGGAGGCGAGCGTGCAATTCGTGGATTTGCACGAGCGTCGTCCAAACCTAGTAGATTCGGTAGATGAGATGATAGGAAGAATACATTGTTCTAGATGTTTCCACTTTCAGCGGTGGGGGAAGCGTATACATGACAATATTTTTTTTTTGTAATAAAAAGCAATGACATAAAAATACTCAAGCGTGTCAGATATTGATACTTTTCATGCTCCAACATGATAAATTGAAAAAAAAAAAATTACTCGAACGCGTCAGAATTTGTAAGCATCTATAGGCTACGGTAACTGCTTAAAATCAGGCGGGCCGTACGTTTTTTGCCACCGCAGTCCTATATAAACAAAAAAAATAATTGCGGGGGGGAAAAAGTGAAACTTCCAGATGCTCCCATTTCTTAGACTGACGATCAAATTAGCAAAATTGACACTTTTGACACTTCTTAGCTAGTAATGAATCCCCCTTATCTTAATCTGACGAGTTCGAGTATTTTAAGATGGTCTATTTTTGTTTTTGGTTCCCCTGAGCAAACCCACCAATATTAAGGGCTCATATTTTTTTGAGGTTCTTATCAATATGTAAGCTAACTGCCTTATCTTAATCTGACGCGCTCGTGCAAACCCAGAAACCCCTTCTACGGCTCCCGTACTAGTACCTCAGAGTGACACGTTTGGCTGTCGCAACTCTGCCGTTCAGAAGCTTCTAGTGCTCAGACCGGTTACAACTCTTTAATCCTCAAAATCCATGTTTTGAAAATACTCTGACGTACCTATGCCACTTTTCTTACGGCCAAATACTCAAAGGCTACTTAAATATTTAAGTCCCACTTAGCAGTTTGAGAGTTTGAGACGTCGTTAACTGTGATTTTTTGTATGGCGCGTCAAAGTTAAGCAGCTCTCAAATTTGAGTTGCGTATGAGTATTCGGCCGTTAGTCATTCGTCATTGGTCTTAGTCCACAAATTTGTGTTTTTGGAGGAAATTATTGATTTTTTTTACTTTTTAATTAATAATTTAATTCGCTATATTAACATGAAAGATGATGTTATGAATCTTTGAAAGGCCTTAGAAGTTTTAAGGCTAAAACATAACACAATCGAATAGTCGTTCCGGACATTCGAGCGAGTTAAACAACCGAGAATTGCACTCGAAGCCTCAGAACGAAGCTGTGTCCTTTTCTCGTTCTTCTCTAACAAGAAGCACGTCTATGATTTGAAGTTTTAACATAAAATGTCAATTGACGTAAGGAATTGTTACAGAAATTGAAAAAAGTTGGTATAATTTTCTCAAAATTAAAATAATATAAAAGAAAAAGAAGAAGGTGAAAACAGTGGGTCGCAACATAAAGAAAAATAAAAATGTACGGCTTGGATAAGATATTTTAACAACCTATAGACAAAAAACAAAAACAATCATGATTTATCTATGGTAACACTCAGCAAAACAAAATGTCTGCTGTCTGCCTACTTGACGTCCATTGTATTTTACTAAAATCCTTGTTATTTTCGTATTAATTCGGCCGTATTTTAATAAGTACAAAGAGTAATGAACGTGTTATTAAAATTATAAAGTGTGTGTGTAAGTAAAAAGTGTGAAAAATAAACTGTAAAGAATCAGTGATAGTTCTAAAAGGGTATCGTGTAATTTGCACATTATTGAATTGTTTTCACATTACAAACAGGTATGTACTATTGATTTGCCCATTTATTTACATATTTTCACAGTCTAAATACAATATAAACTGGTACTTTCACACGTAGTGTTGAACATAACCTATACCTGTAAACATCAACAATACATAACCCTGTGTTAGCTTTTTCACGCAACTTACCCGCTCTATTAACTGTCTAGATAAAGAATGAATAGGTATATCAGAATGATTACCCCGCAGAGCTTAAGCTCGCCAGGATGACACCAAACTCCAATGATTATTATTTGTTAGATACCAATAAAAAGCATAATAAAAGTAGGAATGGCAGAATTGCATACTTACCTAGTTGTTAGATGCCTTAGGTGCCCTAGAAAAGCTATAATATTGTAAGGAATAATATAATACTTATTAAAGAAATCAATAAATTTTCCTCAGATCCTGCATTCGCTGGTACCAGAAATTCTCAATGTTGAGTGCAGAGCTTCCCGATGGAATTAACATTATTACCTATTCAGGTATATTACACAAGTTATTTCAGAACACCTGTAGATTTGTATAGAAAGTTACAATTGCACTGGCATTACCAATCACTTTTATTCCTAGAAATTATTTTGAATACCATTGTAAACCAGCTAAAATATCTATTTTTGATGATTATATTTAATGAAATTTGGCACACCTAATAAATCTACGCTAGCGGACTTGCGGGCACAGCTAGTAATAATATTGTGAAGAATATTATAATATTAATTAATGCAATTTATGAATTTTCCTCAGATGGCGATTCTGTATTCGCTGGCTGTATTGGCTGAGTAGAAGATCTTCGCTTTGCCATCAAATAAAGCCGTATCAAAATTTATGAAATATTCTATAGGAAATATTTACCCTGTAGGTTGTGAAACTATGTATAACAACAATGTTACTATTAATTTATAATGTTATTAAAAATTTCCCACAAACGGCGTATTATTGTATTATTTAAAAGTATATAAATTATATATTTGAGTGGAGGTCCTGGTTCGGTTTTTATCGTACAAATTGTCGACTAGTCACATCACTATTGTTTAAAAAGATATCGATATAGTATTTGCACGTCCCTAACGTTGACAGATCTTTTTCATTCTCTTGGGTTTGGTAATGGTTTGGGACCCAAGCCGATATGAAGCAAACCAAAAACAATATTCGAACTCCGGTCTCTTACTCTTACATTCTCTTTGGGTGAAAATAAACCAGTTAAATCGGCGTCGAGTTAACATTGTGGTGATCAATATAATATTTTATTTTCCACAAGTGAATTTAAAATTTCAATACAGACACTGTTGGAAATGTGCTCCCGATTAAATAATTAAATCCAGAATGAAAATATATTTAGTATCACTCTCCTTAATCTTTTATTTGAACCTGTGTGTTGGCAAGAGATACGATCGTCACAGGCTGTTCAGAGCTGTCCCAAGCAACGAGAATCAAATGGCATTTTTACGGAACTTGGATACCCACTTCCATGTGAATTACTGGAGACTTCCCGGGTCTATAGGAATGCCTATCGACTTTGTTATTAGCCCTGAGGAGGAGGATGCGTTGCTCTTCGAAGTTGAGAGGCGTAGAATTAAGTTGACTACGGTCATGAGGGATCTGCAGAAGTAAGTAATGGAGAAATGTTATCTGCTTTCAAATATACCTTTAGCAATAGCAGGAGGCGCTTATGATCTCTGATCGCTAAACGATCGGAGGTTAAGCAACGCTTGGCAAGGTCATGAGGTATGCCGGGACTACCACATACCCACAGAGTAAAGACTAAAGACAGAGGTGCCCATTAGATATATGTATGAAAAAAAACGTGGTCATTGTTTTTTCATTTTCATTGTTCTATCTACCGGTAAATAGTTGAACTACTCGCTTCGTTTTATTTCGATGTCAGTATTAGGCCACCACTCGGCCGAGTTGCTTAGGGCCAGTCCCCTTAGTAATTGGTCCATGCACATACCCCTCCCGCCCCCGATGAGGAAGGGACCCATAAAGAGTTTTTCCAAGGTTAAAAAAGGTCAGTCAGATGAGTGCCCATGTTGGCATTTCGAACTGAGATTTTCCCTAGTTCGGTGGGCACGTGAAAATCGGTCCTTGGTGTCATCTAGACAGCAGTCATCAAACCATGTCAGCAGCATATGAGCTGCAGGCATTTGGTTACAGCTTGGATCTACCACCAATTTCTGAGACTAATACCAATCACATTACTAAGACTGCCACAGATGAAGGATAAATGCAGAGGTGCCAAGCTGTAGCCAATTGACTGCAGCTCATAAACGGGCTGGCTCGACCGGGATAGTACCACCCTCTCAGAAGATTGGCGTAAAGTGGCTATTACAGCTGCGTTTCGTACGATGAGTGAGAGAGCCGAAAGCCCACCCCCTCTCCATCCCACTCCCCTTCAGGTCAGCAATGTGCGAGCTATGCCTTTGGTATTGCAAGCATCTATAGGCTACGGTAACTGCTCAACATCAGGTGGGCCGTACGCTTTTTTGCCACCGCAGTCCAATAAAAAAAAGGAGTTATGATAACAAAAACAATCGCGCGGTGTGTGTGGGGGTCTCCTCTGTCGACATACTTCTGGATTTTCATTTATCTCGTAAACCGCACGGATGTGGTTTAGTGGTATTGGACCGTCCCATACTGGTGCCCAGTATGGGTTACCCCCATAGACCAATTACTAAGGGGACTGGCCCTAAGCAACATTCGCCGAGTGGTCGGCATGGTACAGTCAGCAACGAAAGTCGCTGAACATTCTGAATTTTTCATATCGGTTATTTTCTTTATTCTACAAACGTTGGTAAACCTTTATAAAACCAAACATTAGCAACATGTCTACATTTTGTTTCGATAAAGAAAAATTATGGATTTGATGCAAAACAAAAGTGTGCAAGCTATTTGAAAAACTGAGAATGTTCAGCGACTTTCGTTGCTGACCGTACTAACATCGACATAAAACGAAGCGAGTAGTTCAACTATTTACCGGTAGATAGAACAATGAAAATGAAAAATCAAGGACCACGTTTTTTTCATACATATATCTAATAAGGGCACCTCTGTCTTTAGTCTTTACTCTGTGGTTACCCCTTTACCTCGCACCCACCGCGCAATTACCCTGTCTAGGCGGCTTCGTCGTAGCCCTGTAATAAATATCTTTAATCTGTGGCAGCAGTTTCCGAACCCGTAAAAACAAAGGTGATTGTGTTTTTATTCTGCAAACTGTAAGTTTAAACACTAACTGTAATCCCTAGAGCGTTCGACATGCAAATAGTTAAAACTTACGTCAGAAGTAGAACAGACTCATTCGATTGGAATAATTACTATCGTTTGAATGACATCTACCAATGGCTGCGAGATCTGAATAAAGAGTTTCCGAAAGATATGTCCATACGACTCATCGGAAAAACCCATGAAAATAGAGATATTATGGCGGTTAAGATACTGCATAAGACGAAAGCCAGGTAAACTACATATTTTTATTCATTGACGCTTCGCGCAGTGGTTCGAGCGTAGGCTGCTCGAACCATTGTATCGGGTGGTTGCAGTTTCGATTCCCGCCAAAGTTAAATTTCGGAAACAGTCTTTTCGTAGTTTGCCCTGGTCTGAGTGTCACTGGGATCGCCCCCGCTATAATACAAGCGTTGCTTAGATACCTACATGGCTGGCTTGCCTGGTGATATTTATTATTATTTTTTGCTATTGTATTTTTATTGTATTTGTGTACGGTGAGGGAAAACATCTTGAGGAAACCTACCTATCCCTCGGGATTAGATAATAGTCAGTTCCTGTATACACGGCGACAAGGTTCACCACCTGTCACGTTGGGTTCTGACTATCTGGTGAAACGTGGGCTTTGAGTTGGTTAATACCTGCACAATGTGGTGGTGTATGGCCACTCAAGCCTCTAAATACCCCCGAATGAGGATAAAAGTCGTGACGTTAAATTTGAGTTTAATAATAATAATAATAATAATATAACGTCACGACTTTTATCCCCATTCGGGGGTAGTCAGAGGCTTGAGTGGCCATACACCACCACATTGTGGAGGTATTAACCAACTCAAAGCCCACGTTTCACCAGATAGTCAGAACCCAACGTGACAGGTGGTGAACCTTGTCGCCGTGTATACAGGAACTGACTATTACCTAATCCCGAGGGATAGGTAGGTTTCCTCACGATGTTTTCCCTCACCGTCAGCGAACTGTAAATTATGCACATCGATGAAAATTCATCCATTGGTGCATGCCCCACCGGGGATCGAACCCGGGGATTTAATATAAGTATAAAATGTTATTTAAAACCAAGCGTGTATGTCCTCTTCCCAATACTTATTTTTTCCAAACTTTGATGACCGAACAGAATAAAATATGCTATCAAATTTTCAGATCCAAAGTGATAGTGGAAGGTGGGATCCACGCAAGGGAGTGGATCTCGCCAGCTTTCGTGACGTACATGATATCAGAGATCCTACACGCTGGGCGGTCCCAGGATCAGGCTCTTAAGACCATTGCCTTCACTTACGAGTGGCACTTTGTGCCCGTACTCAACCCTGATGGTTACGAGTATACTCATACTGAGGTAATCATTTGATCAGTTACTTTTGGGCCGGCCACGTGTCAAGAGGGTTGGGTTTGGGTTGGGGTTAGGGTCGGGGATTGGGATGCCAGCTCTCTAACTCATTGTACAAAACGCAGCTGTAATAGCTACTTTACGCCGATCTTCTGTGAGGGAATGGTACTACCCTGGTCGAGCCCGCCCGTATATGAGCTGCATTCAATTGGCTTTGGTTTCAAAACAACTTAGCTTTTCCCTGGGACTCGTAGAGGATCGCACCTTGGCGTCATCGTTGGACACCATTGTCGATCCTGGCTTGCAGGAGTAATACTAGTGGAAGTGTGGGCCGGGCTAAGTCCAAATAAAAATGTTGTTTTAGGGACATCGCAGGCATGCTACTTTTTGCATCGGCGATTCAGTCGCTTTTAGCATCGGAGCAGTCGCTGCTACCGACCGCAGAGAGTCGCCAAAACGCGATGCTGTCGCAAAATCGCCGGTCGCCAAAAAAAAGTAGCATGTCTGCGGTGGCCCTTAACTCGCTATCGCATCGCAATTGCCTTACCAGTGCGACCCCGCCTGAGTCTACGTAGCTTCGCTTACCTCATTTTTAGATCAGAACATGTAAATATCGCAGCTTGCGATAAGACCGTCCACTGTTCACTGTTTTTGTTTCTTGTTTTATTTGACATTGTTGTTTATGTTTTTGACTGGTGTACATTAAAGTGTTATCTATCTATCTATATCTAAATTAACATCTTCTATTCTAGGACAGAATGTGGAGAAAAAACCGTTTTAATAAACACGGTGTCGATTTAAACAGAAATTTTGCTTCTGCTTTTGGTAGTAAGTTTCAATGAATGCTTCTTCATGCACCGAATTGCCGCCCCAAGCGATTGCTAAGTCATGGCGTTATTACGTGGTCAGACGACAAAGCTGGGGTTGGGCGCACCGCTCGGCTCGTGTAGGCACAGCTAATGACATGTTTATAAAGACCATTGTTACAGGCTGTGTACCTATACAGTGGTGGACAGCGATAGGTTGAAAATTTTTATTTTTTTGTGTTAGTCATGGCCGAATAGCCAAAGACTACTCAATTTTTTAAGGCGCACTTTAAAAGTCTCAGTTCGAGACGTCATTTTTTGAATGGCGCATCACGTTAAGGCGCCCTCAAATCTCAAAGTTTTCGGCCGTTAATAAGTTTGATTAAGTATTAAGTACACGGTTTAAATAAAAGATCATTTGAAAATTTTTATTTTGTTACTTAGCCGTTGGAATAAGTAATGATACTGAATCTCAAGTTTACTGTGGTAAGAAAGCTTTTTCGGAGAGAGAATCGAAGGCGTTAGCGGATTTTATGTGGGCACAAAGCAGGGGCTTAGAATACTACATCAGCTTCCATTCCTTCGGACAGTTGATGATAATACCGTACGGATATTCTACCAAATACTTTGAGAATTACGATTATGTGGTATGTATACTGCATACAATTGAAATTTCTATAAACATTACATTTTATAGAATGTATAATAATTTATATATTCATTTAGTCTTTCATTACAGCGTGTTTTAAGAGTGCGTAATTATATTTGGGGGTTTGGATGAGAATCGGGAATGGAATTGAATGGTATCAAAACTTTATGGTCTGGTAATTTTATGGTCAAATTAAATGGTATTGAAATTCAAACACTTTTTCTATATTTGTTTTCCCACTAATAAAAAAAAACAAACTTCATTGTTGAACCTTGGCGTCATCCTTGGACACAATTGTCGATCCTGGCTAACAGGAGTAATAGTGGTGGGAATGTGTGACGAGCTTAGTCCCAATAAAAAAAATAACTTCATTGTTCGAGTTTTTTATTTATATTTTTTCAGTTACGAATAAGTGTAAATTATCATCGGGTCGTACACGCCCCTCGTCTAGCTTAACACCCTGTATATTTTCCCTTTCAGAAACACATGTGTGAGAAAGCAGCAACAAGGATAGCTGCTCGATATAATACTAACTATACTGCTGGTACTACTTTCGAAGCCCTGGGTAGGTACAACTTCTGTGTGTATTTTTTCAGACACCCCGTAAATGAGATGAAGTCGAACGGCTACAGCTTGGCTCTACCCCCATTATTGAGGGTTATGAGGTCTATCATAGCCCACATGTTATAATAACGAAGCCAAAGTAACAGATCAATATTGAAATAAAAAAAATATATTAGCCCTTTTATTGCCCCACTCCTGGGAACGAGCCTCCCCTCAATGCGAGGGGGATTCAGGCCATAATCCACCACGCTGGCCTAGTATGGGTTGGTGGATGATAATATTAAAGTTATGATTCGCACATAGATTTCGAAATATGCAGAGTTGCGAGCCGGGGTTGGTACCCTGGCCCTTAACCTAGCAAGACGCGTGTTTAACCAACCGGCTAGCACTGCTTTATGCTGTTGAAATAATAACTTTAAATTTACAGGATACTTGGCATCCGGTGTAAGTACAGGTTGGGTCAAGAAAACCTACAAAGTCCCGTGAGTATCATGATTATGATGATGATGATGATGATGATCATCAGATCATTGACGACCGCTTGGTCTAGTGGTTAGAGCCGTAAGCTACTCGAGTCACTTCACCTCAATTCCTCTTCGGGCTTTCGGGGATATTTCACAAATTAGAAGTCAGTTTTATCATCTTTGGAAATTCATTTCATTTTCATGGTTCCGTATCTCAAAAGGAAATAACGGAACCCTTATCACTTTGTTGTTCGTCTGTCTGCCTATCCGTCTGTCAAGACGTTCACAGCCCAAACCGCTAGTAGAAATATGAAATTCTAACAGTAAGTACCTTTTATAGCGTAGAAGAAGAGCATAGGAAGATTTTTTGAAAATTCAAACCCTAAGCGGGTGAAATAAGTGGTGAATGTTTGTACGGGGGTCCAAATTTTATCTGAGGCTAGAAAGATATAAATTTGTATTAAGGCTATTCGTTAAAAATTAAAAATAAAATTTTCTGCATTTTTGGAAATTCAACTCCTTATAAGATTGTACGGAACCCTCAGGGCGCGAGTCCTATAGGTAATGGGTTCGGCAATCTACCCAAAAATTCTAACATATTTGAGAAAAGTCAAATGGTTCCCGTGACATTTACAGATGGGATATCCCATCGGGGACACAGCTATTCATCATCATCATTTCAGCCAAAAGACGTCCTCTGTTGGACATAGGCCTCCCCAAGGTTGTCCACAACGACCGGTCCTGAGCCACTTGCATCCAGCGGTTAGGGCCACCGCAAACACGCTACTTTTTGCATCGGCGATCGGCGATTTAGTCGCTTTTAGCATCGGAGCAGTCGCTGCGTCCGAACGCAGAGTCGCCAAATCGCGATGCAGCATCGATACAGTCGCACAATCGCCGATCCCCGATCTCCAATGCAAAAAGTGGCATGTCTGCGGTGTCCCTTAATGCTTATAAATTGCTTCCAGCTATGTCGTGACTTTTGAACTAAGGGACCGAGGTGACTATGGGTTCGCGCTGCCCCCTTACCAGATCCTGCCGACCTGCCAGGAGACCATGGACGGGATGCTCTCCCTCCTCACACCTCGGACGACTGACTACCGGCAGCAAGCTCTGAACTACAAACAGCGCGCGCAGAGGTCTTTATTGGACAAAATTGTAATAGTTTGGAATGTGTTCCTGTTTATTATAGTGAGATTTGATTGATGCTGTGTTTTTATTTCTTGGTAAATCCACAGTCCAAATTACTTTTCATGCTATGTTAGGGCTCGTAATGGTGACTTTATGCGGAAATCATTCTTAAGGGACACCGCAAACATGCTACTTTTTGCATCGGCGATTTAGTCGCTTTTAGCATCGGAGCAGTCGCTGCGTCCGACCGCGGAGAGTCGTCAAAATGCGATGCAGTCGCAAAATCGCCGATCGCCGATGCAAAAAATAGCATGCATGCGGTGGCCCTAAGACCTTCTAAAAGATATGTATGGTCAATCGCTAGTAATTTTATAGTGTCTCGGCGTAAAACTCAAAAGTCCAATTATTCCTTCAATTATTCTAATGTCTAATATTGAATTCTGAAAATTTTAAGTAGGTAGGTACCGTAAACTTTATTGGTCACAAGATTCTGGCATTTTTTGTGTATTTGTATTACAACGAGGAATCTAGTCAGTAATGTTTTTTTGCATGGACTTTTTGGCTCTCTCATCCGATATTTTGGCCGTATCATGCACGAAGTAACGAGAGCCAAGGAATTTTTAACTCTATTACGTTCATGACGAGAGCATCTTCCTTAATCATCCTCCTTGCATCTATGCGTCATAGTGCCACTGCTTCATCTTTCATAGAGGTCAAGAAGGTCAATTTGAAGTTTAACGATCAAAGGTTTAACGTAAAATTTCAA
Organism: Drymonia ruficornis; assembly: GCA_947859195.1. NCBI lineage: Eukaryota > Metazoa > Arthropoda > Insecta > Lepidoptera > Notodontidae > Drymonia > Drymonia ruficornis. The sequence goes on from OX401923.1 coordinate 2,549,156, forward strand.
TTTACCTTTGTAATTTACATAAGCGAAAGGCCGTTTTCCGACTGCACGGCACGGCACCGGCACCGGCACAGTGACAGCTAATTGCGGGGTTTTCATTGGTCAGTAACCAATGACAACTGGTCACTGACCAATGAAAAAGCTGCCGCCATGCCGGTGCCGGTGCCGTGCCGTGCAGTCGGAAAACGGCCAAAGTGTGGAATAAATTTTGGTTTGGTGGTACCTATAAGTTTTGCGCGCGTACCCTCGCGAAAATAAAGAATAATAATATATGAACTGGCGTTTAAAATATTTTTTTTTAAGAACAAAGAAAAAGAAACCAGAACAAGCTGTGCTGATCAATATTATCTTCTTGTTACAATTACCAAAATGTATTCTCCATATTCCTAACCAAATAACTGAATCCAGAATGAAAACTAATTTAGTATCACTCTCCCTGATTATTTGTTTGAACCAGTGTGTTAGCAGGAGGTATGATAACTACAGACTGTTCAGAGCCATCCCAGGGAACGCAAGTCAAATGGAACTCTTCATGAACTTGGGTGATAGGTTCGACGTGAACTACTGGAGACATCCTGAAGTTATGAACATGCCTGTGGACTTCGTTATTAGGCCTGAGGAGGAACTGGCATTCCTGATAGAAGCTGCGAGACATGGAATTAATTTGACTACTGTCATTGAGGACTTGCAGAAGTAAGTGATGGAGAACTTTGTTTTTTTATGGGACTAGGCCCACCACACACTCCCGCCACTGTTACTCCTGTAAGTCAGGATCGACAATGGTGTCCAACGATGACGTCAAGGAACTGATGATGACTGATGATGATGGACTGATAGAGAACTGTGAAGAACTCTATCGCCTCTACTTTTATACTCTTAGCATTAACACTTAGTAATAATACTCTAATGCATACTTTAGAAATATGGTGTAAAGAGTATTGCATAGCGTACTGGCATTTTTGGATTTTATGTGAGAATCTAATAAAGATTATTATCACTAGCTGAAAACCTTGTGAGGAAACATGCGTCAACAACAAGGCCTTACAAAAACAGCTGTGAAGTTCACTAATCCGCACTAGGCTAGCGTAGTTGACTCTGGCCAGAGTCTAAGTAAACCCAGTCGAACATCGAGTCCCGAACTCCCATAGAATGTGGATTATGATTGTAAGTAGCTCGGGCTTTGGATGGACGACTGTATGACTTAGACTGTGCTATGGCCGAAAGTGGCTTTTCATTGAGACGGAATGTTCCTGCTATAATGGCTTGCATCCTATGAGGGCATTTCACACTGACGGGTTGCAAGCATGTTTCCATACGCGAATCCATGATCACTCTTCCTCGGCGCACGCTGCAAACTGTTTCATCGATGACCTCGCTGGAAAACGCTCGCAACCCCCTAGTGTGATTAGGCCTATCTCTTTGTGGGACAAACGCGTGATTGTTTCTTCTGTGAAATTAAACTTAAACATTTAATCTCTAGAGCTTTCGACATGCAAACAGTTAAATCCTACGTCAGAAGCAGAATGGCATCATTTAATTGGCACAATTACTATCGTTTGAACGATATCTACCAATGGCTGCGAGATCTGAAGAATACATTCCCGAGTGTGATGGGGCTACAAGTCATCGGAAAAACTCATGAAAACCGAGACATTATAGCAGTTAAGATATTACATAATAGATTTAAAGTCAGGTAAAGTTTTTTTATTCGAAAACTGCTTACTTAATTGGGATGTGAGGGTGAATGGTGAATGCGCCGCTCGCACCGCGTTGCTGCAACTGTTTCTGTAATTGCGTGCCGCGCATTTGGCGCTCATTCGTTTCGCAACTCAACGCAGCATTCGCGTATTTCATTCTGTTACTAACCTTGTGCGTCTGTTACTGACGTGGCAAGACTCGCACACATTTGGAAGATACGCGCAGTTACAGCAACATCACGCTAGCGGCGCATTCGCGAATCAAAATTCGCGACCGTTGATACAGAGAAAGAACGCGACCCCACTGTATTCGTTTTGCTAAACTTTGATGACTGGACTAGATGAAATAGATACCTATCTATCTAATTTTCAGATCTAAAGTGATCGTTGAAGGCGGGATCCACGCAAGGGAGTGGATCTCGCCAGCTTTCGTGACGTACATGATATCACAGATCCTGCACGCTGGACAGTCCGACAATCAGGCTCTGAAGAACATTGCCACCGCTTACGAGTGGTATTTTGTGCCCGTACTGAATCCTGATGGATATGAGTATACGCACACTCAGGTGATAATTTGATCTTCTTCATCTTATCGTATGGTTAGCGGCCAACCTGGTGTCAGAGTTGCTCAAGCCCCCCGTCTGACAAGGCTTAACGACTGCCTAGATGACAACAACCAGCACAGACTTATTACCTGTGTGCGCAGTGGTTCGAGAGTAGGCCGTTGGGCTCACCGCATCAGGTGGTTGCGGGTTCGATTCCCGCCAGAGGTCTTGATCTGGGATCGCCCCAAGTCTACTGTACGGTGGCCATAGCTGTAATGAAAGCGTTGCTTAATTTGGGACCACACAGTTAAGGTGCGTTTCCCTGACGCGGAGCTGGGCGGAGTGGACAGTGAATTGGCCAATCACAGTGCTCGAAATCTCCACTCCGCTCATGGCCCATCACAGTTGGCCAATCACAGTCCGTCGCTCCGCTCCACTCGGCCCAGCTCCGCGTCAGTGGAGACGCACCCTTAGTGTCTGGCGATATTTATCTATTCATTCCTCTATCAAACTCTATATTATAAAGAGGATACTGAAGTTGTTTGTGAAAACTGTGATATGCAAATTACTACAAATATATACCTACTTTATTTTTTTATTCTAGGACAGGATGTGGAGAAAAAACCGTAATAATGGATACGGTATCGATTTAAATAGAAATTTTGGAGTTGCTTTTGGAAGTAAGTGTCAGTGACTGTGTTTATAAATAAAATAATCAGTATTCTTCTTCTTATCGTATAGTTTTAGTCTTGGACATGTAAAATCCACCAACCCTCACTGGTCTAGTGTGGTGGATTTTGGCCTGAATTAAGGGAAGGTCCATGCCAAGGAGTGGGACGGTAAAAGGGCTACGATTATAATTATATTTTTTTCACATTTGTTTTTTATTTTATTTTAATTAGCCGTTGGAATCAGTTATCACGAAAATTCCGAAGTCTTCTGCGGCATGAAAGCGTTTTCGGAGAAAGAAACACAAGCTATGGCGGATTTTGTAAACTCGAAAAGCCAAAACTTGGAATATTACATCGGCTTTCATTCCTATGGACAGTACATAATTGTACCGTACGCTTACTCTAAAAGTCATTTTGATAATTACGATGAAGTGGTATGTAATACTGTGTACAACTTATATTAGCATAATATATCACGAGAGCGACTGTAGCCTAGGGGTGAACAGGTTGGGCTAACAATCAGAAGGTCCCAGGTTCGATCCCCGGTGGGGTGGATGAATTTTCATCTATGTGCATAATTTACAGTTCGCTGACGGTGAGGGAAAACATCGTGAGGAAACCTACCTATCCCTCGGGATTAGGTGATAGTCAGTTCCTGTATACACGGCGACAAGGTTCACCACCTGTCACGTTGCGTTCTGACTATCTGGTGAAACGTGGGCTTTGAGTTGGCTAATACCTCCACAATGTGGTGGTGTATGGCCACTCAAGTCTCTGACTACCCCCAAATGGGGATAAAAGTCGTGACGTTACATCACGTTTGCAATTATTAATGCACTTTTAAAATTAGAACTTATTATCTTAGGCCGGGCGCACTTCGGACACGAATTTGTATGATAGGTCTACGTAATAATATAATCGTGGTCGAGTTAAGTGCGAACATTTAATGCGTTTTTCTCCATCAAATAGGTAGTTTTCCGTTAATATAACGGTCGTGAAGTAAATATAACTTAAATTACTTTTGTTTAAGAAACAAATGAGCCAGCAAGCAGCGTATTATATTGCTGCTAAATATGGAACAAAATATACAATTGGCACTGCTTACGACACAGTCGGTATGTAAATATAAGTACTTAAGACAGTAATAAAAAAATGGTAGTTATTTTAATGGGAATCATTACTAGGTCAACAAGTCAACTCAAAACCAACACTATATTTAACACTAAGCTTTTTTATCAATATAATTTTTAAATCATTGAAATCAATCTTTTCATTGCGATAAATATTTTGTATAATGTGCGGCCTGCGCGTGTGACGTCACATGAGCGATCGGCTTGAAGGCGCGCTGTATCCGCACCGGCCCGCGCCGCCATTCACTACAAAGTGCGAGTGGGCTTCGTGACGTCACAACAACCGCGCACGAATTTCGCTAGTAATTTGGTCATAACTTCGTCAATTTTTGTCGTAGAACAAAAATTTTTGCACTGTATGTTATGGATTTTTTAGATCTATAATTCTGCATTCTCAACTAAATTCGTTACGGAAACCCATTTACAAAAAAAATATAGTATTATTATGAACTAGCTTCTGCCCGCAACTTCGTCAACAAGTGGCTAATGTTTTTATTTTTATGACAGGCTACATGGCATCCGGATCCAGTGCATGCTGGGTCAAAAAGACTTTTCACGTTCCGTGAGTATCATCTACATTTACAGGGTCTTCATATACAGGGTTAGGGCATCGCTCGCACGTTGCCGACTTAAAGAAGAAGGTGATAGAAAGAGGGAAACGGAGAGATCGGGCTTCCAGCTCTCTCACTTACCGTACGAAATAACTAAAGAGCTACTTTACGCCGTTGAGAGGGTAGTACCACCCTCAGGTACATTTTTTTTTCAGATACGTGGTTACCTATGAATTAAGAGACAACGGTTACGACGGATTCGCGTTACCGCCTGACAAGATCATACCAACGTGTATTGAGACCATGGATGGAATGATCTCCTTTCTCACACCACGAGATAATAAGTTTATTAAGCCTAATTACCCTATGCACAACGGACAGAAGGAGATAATGATTAAGTTAATTTTAGTGTGTAGTGGAATATTTATTATGGTCGGCTTCTATTAAATAGGCGTTTCAATTTAATTCAGCCTCCATCATCATCATTTCATCCAAAAGACGTCGACTGTCGGAGATAGGCCTCCCCCAAGGTTTTCCACAAGGACCGGTCCTGTGCCACTTGCATCCAGAGGTTTCCCGCGACCATAACTAATAAAAAACATGAAAATCGGTTCACAATTGACGAGAAATCGCAAATCGAAAAACCATACAGAAATCCTGTTGCTTCATACAAATTATCATACATATTGAGTGGCTGAAATAGTATTTTTAGATGTTCTTAATTTGTCGCCAAACTATTAATTTTGAGAAAAACATTTTGTATCTATTAATTAGCACATATTTTAAAATATTTCTTACGATTTATATATCACCCTGTATACAGGCTTAGGTAATGCACAATCATCTTTCATATCGAAGCCCATCGCACGCAACGCCAAAATGCTTTTAAAACGAACAAAAACTCCATTCGGTAGTGAATCTAAAATTATCCAACTGACTGCCGCGTATATTATGTGCGTATGATACGCTCAACGCGCCAGTGGCAATAGACGTCAGACATTCTGATCTGAATTGATACCATCCTACTAAAAAAATCATTCCAAAAAATGCGGCAAACATTGACTTACTAATGGCGGCAAATTATTATCGTTGCGGCATGTCAGTTTTATATATTGGTTGCTATCAGATGTACTGAAGTAGGATGACTTCGGCGTAGTGTCAGTTGGCGCATTTTATCAGTGCATGCTCCATCTACAGTAGCGGCATTTTACGATGGCCGGTTTGACATGGGGGGGGGGGAGGAAGAAAATGAACCTTATTATTAGGTTAGTCCTTTCCCCCTCACAAATGTCAAACCGGCCATCATAACGTGCCGTAGGTATAGTTGGAGCGCCCTCGCGGAAAACCAAATTAATCTATGTAAGTAAGGTTTATTTTTACTTTAGTAAAAATGCGTATATTATCATCATCATCATTTCAGCCAAAACACGTCCACTGTTGGACATAGGCCTCCGCCAAGGTTCTCCACAACGACCGGTCCTGTGCCACGTACATCCAGCGGTTTCCCGCGACGTTCACTAGGTAGTCGCTCCACCTTGTGGGGAGCGGATGATGCGTATTATACGCGCGTAATATTCGCGGCGGTGGATTGAAAGCTGCCAACCCCTAGATGATGTTATCAAAAGGTGGTAATATGACTAATGATCCGTAAAATCGTCCGTCGACAAATCGTTGGATCACGTGATCCGAAGTCATTTATTTCGGACACTGACAACCAGATTAAATTGACCCATAACTTCTTCCGCTATTGAATTCAGAGGTTTAATAGCGATAGCCCATTTTATACTGGATATTAGGGAGGAGTAGGTCGGATATTTATAGTATTATTAAAGAGAATTAGACTTTACAAGATGGATGTAAGGTGGGTTTTGAGTTGTGTTTGATTAATTGAAGGGCGTCGCATTTTCTTTTGTGTCAGAATTAATTGCTTATAGTTATTTATTGGAATGTTTCTTGTAACTTAATTTGGATTTCATTTCTTTTGTTTTGTTTGTAATTAGCTTAATTAGGCAATCAGATTTTTTTTTTATAAACGTATCCAGCAATCTTTACTCAGTTTTTAAGGTTCTGTACCCAAAGGGTACCAACAGAACCCTATTACTAAGCCTACGCTGTCCGTCCGTCTGTCAGCGGGCTATATCTCACGAACCATAACAGGTAGAGAGTTGAAATTTTTATAGAATGTGTATTTCTGTTACCGCTACAACAACAAATACTAAAAATAAAATAAAGTTTTAAAATAAAGGGGGGTCCCGTTACAAAAAGACTTGACGTATTACTTATTTCTGTCATTTTTATTCTACGGTGGTACGGAACCTTTTAAGTGCGAGTCCGACACGCACTTGGTCGTTTTTTTTTAATTTTTTTTTTATTAAATAATATTAAATACATAAATACCGCCAGACTGACAGCCTGACTGTATGATCCCAGTGACACCTAGACCAACGCAAGTTAAATAAACGTAATCCTCTGTAGACACATTTGGCATTGTTAAATTTTAATACACGCCCCATTTCACTGTCGCCTTTAGTAGATGTTTGAATGAGGTCGGGGCTACATTGCGTTGTTGTTTGCCAAAAAAACCGGCCAAGTGCGTGTCGGACTCGCATATAAAGGGTTCCGTACCACCGTAGAAGAAAAACGTAAAAGATTTCGAGTTTCTTGTATGGGGACCCCCTTTATTTTTTTTTATTTTTTTTTTAGTATTTGTTGTTGTAGCGGCAACAGAAATACACATTCTGTGAAAATTTCAAGTCTCTACCTATTACGGTTCGTAAGATACAGCCCGCTGACAGACAGACAGACAGACGGACAGCGTAGGCTTAGTAATAGGGTCCCGCTGGCACCCTTTGGGTACGGAACCCTAAAAACTATAGCTTTTCCCCACAGATTTGCTAGCTAAGATTTTTGATCCCCAAGCACTATAGCGTAATCATAAGATACCCTGTGTTAAATCTAACCATAATGGTACCTATCTCGTACTACTAGACATTTCTACTGATGGTACAGTCAATATAAAACGTGTGACGTCACGTAATTTTATGACGTATTTAACAATGTGATTCTTTTGGATATTTCAAATATGAAGCTACTTTTGATTTTGACTGTACTACGAAAAAACCTTGATATGGTCTGATAATCCTGTTTTTATTTCTCATTGAAAATGGAGAGATACGCTTAAGGACGACCTTCACCCATCGACTTACCGGAACAACCCTAGATTTTATCAAATAAAATATGTTTCTGAACATATACCAATAGGGTTGCCGTAAAAAATATGGTCATAGCTATGATTAATTAAAATTATAAAAACCATATTCTTTTTAAAAATAATTTGCCGACTTGTTTGCCAAATGAAAATTATATCAAAATGAAGGCATTTTATTGCGAATACGGTGTATAGTGTTGCTTGCGAAAATCTAGTCAAGAATAACGGTAGCCGGGGTTTGAAATTGAAAAATTGATTGACTGAGAAGCATTGCGCATCCGAGTACTATTACATGCGATAGAGGAGGATCCAGTACAACAGCTGCGCGCGACGAAGCCGTGCATGCTTTAAGCTTTTTCCTTTTGTTTTTTTAAGCCTTGACCATATTCTTTATGGCAACCCTATTGGTATATGTTCAGACACATCTTTTATTGTATAAAATCCAGGGTTGATCCGGTAAGTCGATCGGTGAAGGTCGCTCTTCAGTGTATTTTAGACCATGAGGCAATAGCATACAATGTGAAGACCGCTTGGCGCAGTGGTTCGAGTGTGGACTTCTCTGGGATCGCCCCCAGTCCATTGTACGGTACCCATAGTACAAGCTTTGCCTAGTTTGAGACCATAAAATGCTTGTTTTTTTATTTTTTATAGGGCTGCGGTGGCAAAAAAGAGTACGGCCTGCCTGATATTAAGCAGTTACCGTAGCCGTACCGTACCGTAGCCGATGCTTACAGTACCAAAGGCATTGCTCGCACATTGTCGACCTGAAGGGGAGAGGGATGGAGGGAGGCGGAGGGGGGGTGGGCCTTCGGCTCTTTCGGCGCTTTCTGACTCATTGTACGAAACGCAGCTGTAATATCTGCTTTACGCCGATCTTCTGTGAGAGGGTGGTACTACCCCGGTCGAGCCAGCCCGTTTAGGAGCTGCAGTCAATTGGCTACAGCTTGGCTCTACCACCAAAAAAGTATTGGGTTTGTCTGACGATATTTAATAAAAAAAATAACAACTATCTATGTTGTAATCATGCTCAATGTACAACAGCGCTAAGAAAGCGCAGCATAGTCTCGTTAACTTTAATAATCACTCGAGAATACAGCGGATTAAGCGGAAAATTTAAAGATACAGCGGGATCTGTGCCAAAGGCCGGAGTGGCCCTTCTGCTACTCTCGAGATGTCTTTGTGCCGGGATGCTGCGAAATGTACTGTATTTAGTTTAACGTTTTATTTAACCCAGTTTATGTGTTCCGAGTTCATTTGCTCGGGAAAGCGTTTGTGTATTGCTATACTACAGCTGAAGAGAAGTAATACGTAAAAAACAGCGTTAGGCATTAGACCTGGGCCCTAAGTCGCTTAGCCATTGTCATTGAGCTGCTATAGTGATCAAATGGCAAATCAGAGAGTCGATCACTATAGCAAAACGCCACAGTGGCGCCACAATGGCTAAGCGACTCAGGGCCCTGGTGCTTGCTCAACTGGACATACCTATAGAAACCAATGAACATTACAATATGATCATTACTGCTCTAAAAACAGTTACCTGTTACCTGTCCTTCATCTCTTTCTAATAACAGCTCTGGAGTATATAGCTTGTATTCACCGTATTCACTGATATGTATAGTTCGCGACAGGTCGAGATGACATTCGGGTTATGAGCTTTTTGCAGAATAAAATACGAATCAAAATTAACAGGACCCGATAAACAATTCAAATCGCCCACAAAATTATTAAATTAAAAATATGCTGTTGCTTTGCGGGTCCTGGTAATTTTGATTCGGATTTTATTCTGCAAAGAGCTCATAACCCGAATATCATTTCGACCTGTCGCGGACTATATAGTTGAATGTGCTGTTTTCTAGATCACTAAATATGTTCGTGTACGTCGGGTCTATTATATAAAGCGTCAATGTTAAAAACACCAATTCTTTCGTATTAAATCAACAATACGAGACGAGATATTAAAGGAACATTATTGAGATTACTTTGTTCCGAGCAATATCCCTCGGCTGTACAAAATGCATGAGCTCTAAGTGGTTTCTGTTTACTCGTACTGGGGTCGGAAGTCCCTGGCTGGGCGCCAACAGAGAACTCAGTAATTAGAACACGGGGACACTTCCTTGTCCTAGACTTAATTCTTAAGTACAGTACTATTACTTTTAATTGGTTAAACGTCCGACTGGAGATAAGTTTTTAGGTTACTAAGGTGACAAACAAGCGTACGGCCCGCCTGATGTTAAGCAGTTACCGTAGCCTATAGATGCTTTCAATACCAAAGGCATCGCTTGTATGCTGACCTGAAGGCAAGTGGGTAAGAGGGAGGGTAAGAGAATTGTACTTCCAGCTCTCTCACTCATCGTACGAAACGCAGCTGTAATAGCTACTTTACGCCGATCTTCTGTGAGAGGGTGGTACTACCCCGGTCAAGCCAGCCCATATAGCTGTAGTCAATTGGCTGCAACTTAGCTTACCACCAATACACGACTTGCAATACCTCTTGTATTTATATTGGTTTGTAGGGTATTTTTAGGATTGAATAAAAAACTAATCCCAACCCCCCCCCCCTCCCGTCACTCCCGTCTTTCCCACTCCCCCTCATGTCGGTCAATAACGTGGACATGCCTATCAAGCATCAACCACAAAGTAATCCATCTACTGTTCGCATTAATTCGTCTATTATGCATTCGGTTGTTTGTGGCGTCGGGTTGGCACATCGCCAGTCGCGCGCTTTAATTGGATCCCAAATACTTTGGATTTGCTAGATTTATTACTGGTACCCTTAACATAGCATTCTGAAGTGCTTGCGAATATTTTATGAACCAGCATGACAACATATTTTCTCTTACTTATTTTTTAAAAAATTTTATCTACTCTTTATTTTTTATTCATGGTAGAGTCAATGGTCTAAGATACACTGAAGAGCGACCTTCACCGATCGACTTACCGGATCAACCCTGGATTTTATCAAGTAGGTAAAATATGTTTCTGAACATATACCAATAGGGTTGCCATAAAGAATATGATCGAGGATAAAAAAAAGAAAAAAAAAAGAAAAATGCTAAAAGCATGTGCGGCTTCATCGCGCACAACTATTGTACTGCATCCTCCTCTATCGCATGAAATAGTACTCGGATGCGCAATGCTTCTCTGTCAATCATTTTTTGATTTTTTTTAATATCAAAGCCCGGCTACCGTTATTCTTGACTAGATTTTCGCAAGCAACACTATATACTGTATTCGCAATAAAATTGACTTCATTTTCATATAAAATTTTCATTTGGCAAGCAAGTCGGTGTTAAAAACAATGGTTTTTATAATTTTAATTAATCATAGCCATGACCATATTTTTTACGGCAGCCCTATTGGTCTGTTTAGAAATATATAATTATTTGATAAAATATAGGGTTGCTCCGGTAAGTCGATGGGTGAAGGTCGTCCTTAAGCGTATCTCATACTACAAGCTGTAGCCAATTGACTGTAGCTCATATACGGGTTAGCTCGGGGTAGTAGTCTCTCGAATTCCTTCTTAATATCTTAGCTTCAAAAATATTATTTTCTCAAAACAATACATTAATATCCAAAATACACTTCAAACAAACGAATGCCAACTCCTGGAATAAATAGCCCTTAACAAAGGCGGGTTTCAAATCTAAAAATTGTCGGACAATCGGGGATGTGATCTCATTCATTACACGAACACGCATAGCGGGTGCAAGCCGACGGCGGAGACGACGCGGCCTGATTTATTGGGCCACCTCCTGCCCTTAACGACACGGCTTGATGAACAGTCGGCAGGGATGGTAGGAGGAATGGGAGTTTGCGATAGTGAAGAGGGAAGTCGATGAAATAATAATAATATCCTGGGACATTTATGTACACACGGTTACCTGATCCCAAACTAAGCAGAGCTTGTACTATGGAAACCAGATAACTGATATTACTACATATACTACTTTTTTATTTGTAAATACATACTTAATATACATATACACCCAGACTCCGGACATACAGACATGTTCATGCACACAAATGCATGTCCCGGGTAGGAATCGAACCTACGACCTGCAGCGTGAAAGGCGCCTCCGCGCCAACCACGCTAACGGGCCCGTCAATGTGGTTAAAGAGGCACTGAAGAGTAATTTTTTTCATGGTTGGAGCCAAGCTGTAGTCTTTTGACTGCAGCTCATATATGGACTAGTTAGTATAACACCTTCTTACAGAAGATACATAAATAAATATCGCCAGACTAACACACCAACTGGTCCCAAACAAAGTAACGCTTTAACTATGGTTACCATACAATGGACTCGGACCTATCTCAGGACTAGGTCGTATTACGAATAGGCTGTTTCCAAAAATTGCCTCTGTCGGGAATCGAACCCGCAACCACCCGATGCAGTGAGCCACGCGAGCATTGCGCCAAGCGTTCAGTCTTCGGTAAGGGCCGGGCTCCATTAGCGCGTTGCGTTGCGTCGTCGCAAGATTTTGTACTGGCGCATCACCTTCCCCCGCTTCGTCTGTCGCCCGTCGACCCTTTGATCCGTTGCGACGACGCAGCGCAGCGCACTAGTGGAGCCGCGCTCTAAGCTGTTTTTCGTACGATGAGTGAGAGAGCCGGAAGCCCAGGTCCCCCTTTCTTCTCTTCCCCCTGTTCCACTTCCATTCAGGCCGGCGACGTGCGAGTGATGTCTTTGATATCGTAAGCATCTATAGGCTACGGTAACTGCTTAACATCAGAAGGACAGTACACTTATTGTGTACACTTATTTTCCGCCTGCATTGTAGAAAAAAAAATAGAAGCTTTACGAGTAAGATTCTTAAATCTTAAACAACAAATCTTACAAGATGAAGATTATCGCTTATAACTTAAGCCACAAGAAAAAACAGCAAACGTGGACTGCACAAGACAAAGAGAATTATTAGAAGATGAAGTCAAGCGTATTATTGTGGCAAGCTGAGACACGAGTGATAAATGGACTATGTAATTTACACGCGAGTTTTGTTTGACTGTTTTGTAAGTGACGTTAATGTCTGTTGTTAATTACAATAATGGGGAACCAATGAGCAACTGATAGTTGTTAAATATCACTTGTTAAATTGTTAGCGTAGATTTATAAAAGTCTCGCGCACACGGTTTCGCGGAGACCAAAATCAATCTGTGCTTGTTATTATTAAATGAATCTGTAGATCATGAAGATGGAATATCTTATATACCTTGTATACCTTTTATTAAATATCTTTCATACCTTAAATGGGTACATGGCTAATGTATGTACGATACTGAAAAGCGTTTGTAGCGAATTTACTATTGTTATTGCATGACTAAAGTAAAAATCTGTCAATAACATATGGTCTAAAAAGGTCTAAAAGAATTATATTTGTATAGATTTCACATAGTATATGTAAGCCGTTATGGACCGAATTTACACCTAAGTTTGAAAATAACAACTTTTAACTTGCTTTCTACAAAATTTGGTAACAATTGAAAAAAAATTACCAACATATTTTATTTCTGACCGTCCGAAATATCATTTGGTATTTCATAAAGCAAATGGGCCAACGGATTCATCAACAATTTTGCGTAAAGTAAACGTTTGAACCTCAGTAAGCCCATAAAATACCATACTCAATGAAAAACATTAGGTAGGTATGGAAGCCGATTAAATAGTTAATATACTACGGTACGGGAAAGCATTTCACAATGTTGTTACCATTGATGTGTAATTTTAACAGATAGGGTACCTTCTAACATGCAGCGAAATTCACACATCTGCTGGCCTACTCCGAAATACGAACCTAACGTTTCGGCTGACGGATTGTCGTGATTTGACATTGCTTCTTTCGTTTTTCTCTACGATTTGACATTGTTTTGATCGTAAATCCGTACTTCGGACGATCCGTCAGCGACGTATTTCGGAGTAACCCCCCTGTTATTGCACTCGCAATTTGACAATCAACTTCATGGAATTTTTATGCGTACAATAAAATTTATAAATACATGTTGAAAGTCCATTAAGCAATTGCTCGAAATTTAAAAAAAAGCAAAAGCTTACATCAAAGACAAAAAAAATGAATTAAAAAAAAACACTTCAATACCCTTGTTCCCTATGGGTAGTATATTATTCACAACAAGATGAGCTGTATTGGCAACCGACATGTGTTTAACATTATTTTCCGCGAACGACTGAATCGTACTATGTGCATGTGCTCCATTTAGTAGAACGTACTATTTTGAAGAGTCACCTGATTCCCTCTTTTTCGTAATGTCTCTGGTTGGTACAGGTAATTACGGTTGTAATTCTAATACATTATTACAACTAAAACCGCAAACGTTTAAACACAGCGTTTAATTCGAGTCTAAATCGGATCTGGTTCATTTGTTGCGCTCAAATCGCATCACTCCAGGTTTAGCCGTGGGATTGGGCTGCGCGCAATAATTACGCGGTTTAAGCGGTAGATTTAACTTCATTGCGGTTTTAAAGTGCAGACGGGCGACTTGATGCCTTACAATGTCTTCAATATACATAAGTATTGAAGTATCTTTTCCTGCAATTAATTGCTTCGTCTTCATCTTATCGTATGGTTAGTGGCCAACCTGGTGTTAGATTTGTTCAAGCCGCCCGAAGGTCTCTGACAAGGCCTGTCGACTACTGGCTGGATGACAAAACCCGAGACGGACTTTTTACATGCCCTTCGAAACACGGTGATGCTTAGTTTTTTTTATATGTGTGCGGTGACATAAAAGCGTACGGCCCGCCTGATGTTCAGCAGTTACCGTAGCCTATAGATGCTCGCACATTGCCGACCTGAAGGGGAGTGGGATGGAGGGAGGGGAGGGGGGATTGGGCTTGCAACTCAATGGTCACCCATCTCTGGCTGACCTTGCCAAGCGGTGTTTGATATGAGATCGTTTACTGATCACTGATTGCAGCTGGCTATGAGCGCCTCATGACCAAAAATATCATTTTTTTTTAATGACTACATTTTGTTGGCCAGAGTGGCCGCGAGAGGGCGAGCGCACAAAGTGCGGCTCCAGCCGTAAGGGCAGGGGGACAGCTGGCTCAAGGGCGCCACATTGGGCACGGCCTCGGCTTGGGCTGCTGCCTTTTGAAAAATATATACTACATACGAGTTGGTTAACGTTAGCATAGTACCTAACTGCTAAGCTATATTTAATCACAATTATTATCTCAAGTAGGACCAGAGATTACTAGAACTAGAACCAGAAGTAAGTCATTTATACAGAAGAGAGAATTTAAAGATTCTCACAATCTGACAACATTTTAGTCGCAGGTCTGTGTCCCACCAAACTTACAGTAGAAAGCAAACTGTCCAGCGCGACGACTTGCAAGACAAATGACGACGCGACCGCGGCGGAGCTATTAATCACAATTAGCGATGGCCACGTCGCAAACGCTCGTGTGCAGCCAGCTTTATGTCTCGCTCGTGTTGTATGATGTGTTAATTTCGGTTGGAGATGTTTAGAGGGAACTTAGTGAAGATTCACGGAGAATATAACGGGAAGTGTGAATAATCCTTATGATGGAAGATAGTATGTCGACCAAAGAATTAGGTACTCATAAAAGAATAAATATTTTATAGCCAAATCGGTAAACGATCTGAGGTAAGCATCACTTGGCAAGTTCAGTCAGAGATGGATGACCTAGAGGCATTTTGAACTGAGCGTCTCCGTGCTTCAGAGTGCACGTAAATAGTCGGTCTTGGTTGTTGTCATCTAGGCAGCAGTCGTTAAGCCTTGTCAGAGGCCTTCGGGCGGCTTAAACAACTTTGTACCAGGCCACTAACCATACTAGTGTATAAGGCGAGTGTGAATGAAAGTGTTGGAAGGGGTAGACCTAGGCGGACGTTTAGAGACCAAATCAGGGACGTCTTGAAAAAAGGCCAGGTCAAGAGTACCCTAAACCGAAGAGCATGTATGAAGGGAATAATGAAAGTGGACGAAGCGAAACAAGTATGTAAGGATCGTAGCAAGTGGAAAGAAGTGGTCTCTGCTTACCCCTACGGGAAACAGGCGTGATTATATGTATGTATGTATGTACTAACCATACGATAACAAGAAGAAAAATATTATTTGGTATTGTCACACTATTTACTGAAGAATAAATAACTACATCATTTCACGCCAGTTTCTGTTAAATCCATAGTGAGTTCCAAAACAATATTCAGAGACTTTCGTGGGTTTGACGCCTTTTTTAGAGACCGTTTGTAGATCCTCGCTTACAGGAGTATCACTGGTCCCTTAGACCTCTGGTTAATCTGGGTGTTTTCAAGTCGAGAGTGAACAGGTACTGTCTAGGTAAGTATGCTCCATCGTAGACCACATCGTCTCTTACCATCAGGTGAGTTCGTGGTCAAATGCTTGCCTAAAAAAAATAAAAAAGTATAGCAATACAATTTTACTTTTAAAAAAATCCTACTCAATTTAAATGATTAACGTTTAAAAATTAACCCTGTTAAATTTGCATCATCAAGGCTACTAAATATAATATTAATTATGAGAACAACCGCAAATGACACCGGCTTAATTGGGCGCGCATTAACGGATAATGATGATGACCGATTCCTTAATTGCTATAAACGAGCCCATTGTACCTAGTTTATGTCCTTTTATTCTCGTGTCCATCATTCCTGTCTTTTTGGAACGAAGTTCCTGCGGTAGGAATTGCCTGGTAGAAATCATCACGTGAGGAAAAAGCGATACACGCTCTCGAGACGTTCGGTTCCGTCCGGCGTAGTTCGGATATTTTAATCGGATCGGTTAATAAATTATTTATTTATATATTTGTTTATGTTTTTTACGCTAACGCGAGCCCAATAGAGATTGCTTTAGCGTTAAAAAAAAATACAAAAGTAAAAAAAGGCGTGAGGAACATCGTTCTTGACGGGGGACACATTCCCCCGACCGTGCACGTTTCTTTTTCTCTGATACCTATTTCATCTCACTGCTGAGCAGAGGTCTAGGACGTCTGCTCAGGTGCACTGGTTCTCAGCGACTTCTTGCCAAATCTCAAAAGCGTCAATATCATCACACCATCGCTTTCTTGGCCTGCCACGGCGCCGTTTTCCATCTTACGGAATCTTCACTGCCTGGTAAATAGCTGAAATTAAATAAAGAATTTAATTGAACAATGGACTGGGCGCGATCCCAGTGTCACCCAGACCAAGGCAAATTACCAAAAGGCTTTTCCTGAAATTTGCCTCTGGCGGGAATCGAACCTGCTACCACTCGATGAAGTTAGCCGAGCGGTCGTCGATATAGAGCTAATTTTATTATGATGTTTAAATTTAACTACTGCAATTTTAATAATATGTTTAAAACAAGAAAACTAATTAGTGTCATTTAAAGTTATAACTTCAAACTTACACAAAATTAATCAATCTTATTTATCATTTAGTTAAAGATTAAATGGCACACTTTGATAAGATACCGCAACCATTATCAAAAACTGTTAAAACAATAGATAAAGGTAACAATAATGAACTTTAATAAAACGTATTAAGTGTTATTACAGATATCAATAAAGAAGCAGATTAAATAATTACGCCCGCTGATAATTCAATCACAAATTAAATTCTTTCAGTCTACATCTAATGTTAATCAGAATTAATTAATAATGTTACTAAAATTAATAATCTTAAATGTTTTAATGGTATTTGGAGTCGCCGAGAAAGTGAGATATGACAATTATGCGCTATACAAAGTGATACCAGAAGTTCGGGCCCATTTGGACTTTCTAAACGACTTGTCAGCATCTAGGGATGGTTTGGACTTCTGGAATGAGCCTACGAGAGTTGGAGAGTATGTGAATATAGTATCACCGCCAGAATTAAGAGCAAACTTGGAACATTCCTTGAAGAAGCGAAGTATTCACTCGGAGTTGTTATTGGAGAACATTCAAGAGTAAGTAGATCATTGTTACATAGTATATTTTAGTTTTCAGAGCTGGACAAAGTTGATCATACGACTTTAAAAGAAAGATGAAGAAGCCAAATGGATAATCTTGTTCAGGTGGAAGTATTATTATATGAGCTGGCTCGACCGAGGTAGTACCAACCTCTTATAGAAGATTGGCGTAAAGATGAGTGAGAGACCTAGAAGCCTCCCCCTTCCTCTGCCTCTGTCGCACTCCCCTTCAGGTCTGTAAAGTACGAGCGATGCCTTTAGTATTGTAAGCATCTATAGGCAACGGTAACTGCTTAACATCAGGCGGGTCGTACGCTTGTTTGCCACCTTAGGGCCTCCGCAGACTAGCTACTTTTAGCATCGGCGATCTGCGATTTTGATGCTGCGTCTCGCTCGTTCGCGCTCGTAGAAACGCGACGCAGCATCGATACGTCACAAAATCGCCGGTCGCCGATGCTAAAAGTAGCTAGTCTGCGGAAGCCCTTAGTCACATATAAAAGAAACCCTGCAATGATACTAGGTAAGATAAGAAAATATGATTTAAAATATGTCCACAATTTTTCAGAGCTTTTGACGCCCAAATCTACAGCAGAAGGAAACGTGACTCTAGCAGACAGCTTTTCTGGACTAACTACCAGACCATTGATGAGATTTATGACTGGTTCGATTACTTAGCAGAGAACTATAGCAATGTAGTCAGCTTGGTTACTGCTGGACAGTCACATGAAGGTATATAAACACTTATTTATTTAATTCTTAAGGTATCCATGGGGTTACTCAAAAGAAACCGTACTGGTTAGTTACTAAAATTGCTAACTGCTAATACGGTCCATATGCAATATTGCTAATGAATTGCATTGCAATTCATTTTTCTGTATGTCTGAGGAATCCTTAGCAATTCCGCTAAATTTCTGTAGAATAGTAACACATTTTACGCCATTCGTGACAGTTTCACGGAAATTTAGCGGATTCTGCTGGAGGGCTGGAAAAATGAATTGCTTTAGCAGAATTGCCGCAATTCATCTTTGTGACGGTCTTAACCCCACTGATTAGTAAATTTAATTCTTAAGCCATTCATGGCGCTACTCAAAAGAAACGGTACTGGTTAGTAATTAAAATTACTAACTGATTAGTGAAGCTAGTCGCGCGTGGTTCGTCCACTACGCTACAAAAACTCAAAAGGAATGCAATCGGTTAGGTCATCCCCAAACTCCATACAACAACAAAAAAAACACTATCACTCATGTACCTATGCGGTGCCGAAAAGTTTCTCGAAACCCCACGCGTCCAGCATATCGAATCACGTGCTGCTATTACTAATTGATTGCTAATAAGTTTCTTTTGACTACCATCGTGTACGAGCCGTCATAGAAATACTAGAGCTATTGCATTGTAGCAACTCAATTAGCAATTTTAGTTAGTAACCAGTAACTTTTGAGTAGCGCCCTGACACCTTGCTAGCAACTTTTGCACAGGTAGTCACAATTTTCCTACTATTCCTAACTATCTTTTTATGGCAATTAGATTCACGTGTAAAATCCACCAGCCCGCGAGCCAGCGTGGTGGATTATGGCCTGAATCCCCCTCGAACTGAGGGGAGGCCTGTGCCCAGAATAGAGACGTTAAAAGGCTTATATTATTTATAATTATTACAGGCAGAAACATCACTGGGATAAAAATATCTCGCGGATCCAGTAGACGCGTTTTCTTCTTGGAAGCTGGTCAAGTTGGTGCTGACTGGCTGTCTCCCACTATCCTCACCTACTTCATCGACCAGCTGGTCAGAGGTGACAACCCTGAAGCGAGATCTGCTTCGGAAGACTTTGAATGGCATATCTTTCCCATTGTCAACCCTGATGGTCACCAGTTCAGTCAGGATTCTGTAAGTGGTTGCTTATTGTATTTCTTCCATTGGTTGTTGTCAGTCACTAGTTGTGCCCGCGACTTCATACGCATGGAATTCAGTCAAAAAGGTTAATGTTTGCTAAAATAAAAGAAGCCTAAGTTACTCATAATAACATCAGCTATCTGCGAATGAAAGTCCCGTCAAAATCGGTCAAGCCGTTTCGGAGATTAGCCGAAACAAACGAACACAGACAAAAAATTTAAAAGTTTAGTTTTGTTTTAAGTACCTACCGTATTACTTTCATATGCATTTAGTTAAAAGCTGTAGTAATATTACAAATAGACACTTCATTTTATTTATATTTGTATAAGTAGATC
Source organism: Drymonia ruficornis (assembly GCA_947859195.1). Classification (NCBI taxonomy): domain Eukaryota; kingdom Metazoa; phylum Arthropoda; class Insecta; order Lepidoptera; family Notodontidae; genus Drymonia; species Drymonia ruficornis. Next base: position 2,569,097 of record OX401923.1, read on the forward strand.
AAGACTCAAGTCTACCTGTAGTATTTGCTCCAGAAATTAATTGTGGTGTGGGTGACACTAGCTGAAAACTTTAGGTTACATCCATAACATTTGACGGGCCCGTTAGCGTGGTTGGCGTGAAGGCGCCTTTCACGCTGCAGGTCGTAGGTTCGATTCCTACCCGGGACATGCATTTGTGTGCATGAACATGTCTGTATGTCCGGAGTCTGGGTGTATATGTGTATATTAAGTATGTATTTACAAATAAAAAAGAAGTATATGTAGTAATATCAGTTATCTAGTTTCCATAGTACAAGCTCTGCTTAGTTTGGGATCAGGTAACCGTGTGTACAAAAATGTCCCAGGATACTATTATTATATTATTATTACAAATGTAGATAGTCACTTGTATGTAGTTTTGGTAGCTTTTATACTAGCTTTCTTTATTCTCCAACACGTGTTTTTGTAGCTTAAAACAACAGGAATGAAATCACTAAAGATGATTTTTGTCTTTATTACAGGTTAGATTGTGGGTTAAAAATCGAAGACCTACAACTTCAACCAACATTGGTGTTGATTTGACAAAGAATTGGAACTCCCAATGGGCAGGTATGTTAAATTGTAAAATTAAATGATAAAATAAAAGAAAGTATTTAAGCCATAATCTGCACATGGATTTAGAACTAGCCAGTTTTTTGGTTGGGCTACCGGCTCTCTCACTCATCGTATGAAACGCAGCTTTACGCCGATCTTCTCTAAGAGAGTGTTACTAACCCATTCTATCCAGCCCATATATGAGCTGCAGTCAATTGCCTACACTTTGGTTCTACCGCCAATAAAGCTACCACTGATTGCCACATGCTACAATCCTGATATATCCTACAATACTTCATCCACATGCACACATCATTTCATGAACTTCGACACTAAGGCTCGAAAAAATAAATAATAAATGTATCTCAAAGTTGAGATCGATCTTAAGATGCTGTTTTTGACAGATGTTCCATACATCTAACGTCAAAACTGCATCTTAAGATCGATCTCAACTTTGAGATGCATTTATTAATACGGGCCTATTTTTTTAAAAATGAGGACAGTACACACTGTCCGCACTTAAGCTAGGTTTACATTACGCCAGCAGCTCGGCCGAGCAAACTAGGCCTAGTTACTCGAGCATTACTCGACTCGCCTTCCACCATTTACATTGGTAAAGTAACTGAGCCCAGTAGCTTCTGGTAAAAGTACCTACTGGGCCCAGTTGGTCTATGTAACATTCAACTCGCTTTCGGACTTAGTCGACGGTTTACACTGGGCGAGTAGGCAGGCCGAGTCGAGTAAAATAGGTAGTGGGGGAACAACTCGGCCGAGCAACTACGCTCCGCGCGAGACCACTCGACTCGCTCAGTACTCGGCCCAGTTTACTTGCCCTTTCGTTTACATTGGACGAGTTCGCCTGCTTATTATCGCTCGCCACTCGACTCGGTCGCCTACTTGACTAATGTAAACTAGGCTTAAAGACGCTGATTTTCTAAGACCCAATTCTAGACAGTAACCTAACAAATTGTGAAAATTTCTTTCAGTAAGTGGTGGCAGCTTTCAGGCGGAAACCAACAACTTCATAGGTCTTGGACCATTCTCGGAACCAGAGACTAGATCCTTGTCTAGATATATCGAGGATATTGGCAGATACATGACTGCATTCCTCTCGTTCAGGTCCTATGGCCAGAGGCTTGTGGTACCTTTCGCTCATAGCGCTTTACCTATGTATAATTATGATGAAATGGTGAGATTTATTTTTGCTTTTTAACTTTATGTACTACTTTGCCAAGCCAACTAGGAACCTGTCAAATGTGACGTCACCCGCACAAAAGGCGGTGGCGGTGTGGGGAAGGTGTGGCGGGCGGGAAGCTGCAGGCGGTGGCGGGTGTGCGGGCGGGGAAGCCGCATTCCATCCGAGTTCCTAGTTGGCTTGGTGGAGTAGTACTTGTTTGATAGAGACAGTGCATACAATATGTTAAAAAAACCCTGTCCGACCCGAAGCCGGTATTAAGGTTTCCCAATCACATGACAAAATATGACGACATCGTTACCGGAAGTAATTATGTTAGATCGTGTGGCGGCATCTCTGACCACAAAGTATGTGATGACGTCATTTTATGAATTTTTATTTTATGTAAACGGGGTATTTGTTTTCCAACAAAATATGGGAGGCCTTTGCGCAGCAGTGGGACAATTACTATGTTAAAAAAAAATTAAAAAAAAAAAAAACTATTTTTACAAACATAGAATCTAATCTCGATACCCAACAATACGTTTTCGGGACGGACAAAAATTTTATGAATACAGATTATTTTTATTTTTGGAAGACCGCTTGGCACATGGTTTGAGCGTAGGCCGCTCGGCTCACTGCATCGGGTGGTTGCGGGTTCGATTCCCAGCAGAGGCAAATTTCGGAAACGGTCTTTTCATTATTTCCCTGGCGCCAAGCGGTCGTCGTTTTCTTTCTTAAGTTGTTGTTACACCTCCTCAGGTTACCGTCGGCAGAAGAGCCATGGGATCTTTGGCTGTACGTTACAATACTCAATATCTGGTTGGAAATTCACTGCAAGTACTTGGTAAGAGAATTTCTGATTATTGCCCTTACCTTGTCTATAACAGCTTCGCTATCGTGAATTTCAGATGTTTTCTGCAGTTTGGCCCCCAATAGTCTAACACCGGTGTTAGGATGCTAGTAGATAAACCCCAACTGCATAGTGAGAAACAGTTTTAATTAAGTAAGTAAAGAAATACAATTGTACAGCATAGGAAATAATAAATCAGCATTCTATTGACATGTCATTACCAGGGTCGGATTTAGGGGAGGGCATTCGGGGCAAAAGCCCCGGGCCTCCACAAAAGAGGGGCCCCCAAAATAGACTCCGAAAAAAAAAAATTTGTCATAAAAATTTCAAAACAATTATTAAAAAATGAGAAAACCGTCTATGAAAGCTTTAAAAGCATTAAAATTATTTAAAAGTGGTTTACTTCAGGAACTGGATTTCAGCGAAATCATCAACAATTTTTTGTCGAAAAAAGCTCGGAAGGTTCCGTTCGTTAACGCTTTTTAATTTCAGATAATTCTTGTTTTTGAATATATTGATTTTGCGTTGTTCCGAAAATTCACTTGGTTTCACAATAAATTATTTATTGAAAAACTTGACGGAAAAAATTGTTCATTTTATTTGGAAAATAATTAGAGGCCAGGGGCCTCAGAGGTCTGGGGCAGCAAAAAAGTGTTTTTGTTGCCCCAGACCTCTAAATCCGGCCCTGGTCATTACTTACTCATGAGTAAATTCTAAGCAAAGGCTTTTTACTTAAAATTGACTTACTTGTCTATAGCTACGGGGGTAAATTTTACGCATATAGGTTTCACTAGACACTTCACTATTAGACAGCCTACACCTAGGCTGTCTAATAGTGAAAACCCTGTAGAAATCGGTTCAGCTGTTTTTCAGTGATACTCAACAACAACAGTGATTCAAGAATTCTAAAAACACTTGATTTCGACACAGAAACCTTTAATAGCTAAGCTTACTTTCATATAAATCAGAGTCAGAGAAAACCAACAATACCTATCAATACTATCCCTTTTCTCTAACATTTAAAATCTTCCTCTATTGCGACGAGCCCGTTGGCGTGGTTGGCGTGATGGCGCCTTTCACGCTGCAGGTCATAGGTTCGATTCCTACCCGGGACATGCATTTGTGTGCATGAACATGTCCGTATGTCCTGAGTCTGGGTGTATATGTATATTAAGTATGTATTTACAAATAAAAAAGTAGTATATGTAGTATATCAGTTATCTGGTTTCCATAGTACAAGCTCTGCTTAGTTTGGGATCAGGTAGCCGTGTGTAAAAAATGTCCCAGGATATTATTATTATTTCTAGATGGTGCAACTGGAATCTCAATAGACTGGGTGAAACACCGCTTCAACCCTCCAATTGCAGCTACTTACTATCTCAGGGACAATGGCACTTGGGGGTACACATTACCAGTGAGCCAGATCCAGCCTTCCTGTGAAGAAACCTTCGATTCTCTGTTGGCCATCATTAGAGAGGCTAGACTTGTTGATGTAATATAAATTTGTATTTAATGAAGACGTTAAATTATTGCATTGATGTATTATTTTAGCAGATATGGTACCTTATTACATCGTAGTCACTAAACTTGTGCTTAGAGCACTATTACATGCAGCGAAATTCACGCATCTGTTATTGCACTCACAATAAAAACTTATTGGCAATACCGACATGCTTTTTTCGCAAGCGACTGAGTCATGGACTCCGTTTAGTAGAACAAACCATCTTGGACAGTCACGTATCTCCCTCTTTCTTGGTAATGTCTTTGATTGTTTGTTTTATTTTATTGTCTAAGGTAGAGAAATTACGAAAATATTAAATTGCGTCCTTCGGTCCATTGCTTAATGGCCGGCGCACATAGGGCACGGCATGGCATTATTTTTTATCAATCGAATTTAATACTTATCCAATCGAAATAAGGTGCTCCAGCGGGTGCACCGAGAAAATGCTCCGCGATGCTCCGAGGTCGATCACCGAGCATTGAAATATATACGTTATTTCGATTGGATAAGTATTAATTCGATTGATAAAAAATAAAATGCCATGCCATGCCGTGCTCTATGTGCGCCGGCCATAAGTCTGAGGTTAGTGGCGGACATTGGGGGTGGAATATGTCAAGTCGTGGACAGCAAAAAGTCGATAATAGTGATGAATCCGATAAATCATTATCCATACGAAATACCAACCCCCCCCCCCCCCCCCTCCTTCTATCCCACTCCCCTTCAGATCGGCAACGGTCTAGAGATGCCTTTGGTATTGCAAGCATCTGTATGCTACGGGCAGTGAGATTGTTTGCCACTTTAGTTATTGGCACTATCTTTGTCAAAGCAACGAATATAATAACGAAAATATCCCAAAAATTTGCAATGTTTCCTCCACATTAATTCACTGTTACCCGACTACGGCGGAGGGTTATGATATTGTTTATACAACCCAATAACGAAATATCGATATTGCTCAATGCTGTGATGAAACTCGATAAACAGAAGAGCGTCAATAAACCCATCGATAAAGTGGCACTCGTAAAGATAGAGAACTGATAAAATTTATAGTTCATCTTTTATGAACAATATCAAAATCATTTTCTGAGTACATTGTAGCGGTTTAAAATATTTGGAGTAATATTCCACTGTCTATTTACTGCTTATTTACTGACTAACATGCATTTCGAGTCATACTATCATCCTATTTATGGCTCTGGGCCCACCCCCCACCCCGCGTTCCACCACAATGATGCGACAATGATGTCCAAAGATGACGCCAAGGTTTGACCCTCGACGAGGCTCTGAAGACGATGTGAAATCCTCAGAATAGGTTGATATAAGATAGGCTACAAACTCAATGGAGTCAGATTGGTTGGTATTAAAATGTCAGCCAATAACAAAATAGCCACTTGAACAGAATATTAATTATTGGTCTCCGTGAGGGTGCTCGCGCGCGAAACTTTCGTAAATCTATACAGTTGATTCTTTTTGTTGAAAATTGGTTGCGTTAGAAGCATGAAGTATCGAAATCAATTCCTTTAATATTATAAGGTATTCATATTACTACTCACCTCAAAACAAATAAAGTATTTCATGGACATTGATATTTTAACTCCCGATCTTTTATAAGCACCATAAAATTTTATAACTGATAAATATTATTTTACAATACTGTATAGCTTTATAGTTCTTTCGATACCTTAGAGCTCATTATTAGGGCGCCAGTTTGAACCATCGCATCAATGTTAAGCAAGATGCTGATTAAATTATTTATATTAACTGTAGTGACTTTTGTCGCAAGTGAGAAATTTCGCTTCGATAACTATACCCTATACAAAGTGCTACCTAAAGATGTAAAACAGGTACAAATTCTTCAGGATTTACATAATAGTGTATCTGAATATGATTTCTGGAACGATCCTGTGCCAACCGCTGAATATGTTAATGTTTTATCGAAGCCTGAAATGAAAGGGGATTTTGAAAGGTTTCTCAGTGATAATGGAATTGATTTTGTGATAACAATGCCTAATATTCAAGAGTGAGTATCAATTGAAATTTATTTTTGCCTTAATTTTGGAGATATACCTGCAATATAGAGAGACAGTTTGATATATGTATTGTCTGTAAATAGGGGAAGACCAAAAATAATGCAGATGGCAGTGTATTTCCTAATAATCTAAATGCTACTTTGGCACTATTAAACCCTACTATGACAATTTTTTACAGGGCAATAGACAAAGAAACAACGAAAACGTACACAAGAAACAACATCAGGAGCATGGAATGGGACTCCTACTATACTTTAGATGAAATCTATGCTTGGCTAGATGATTTAGCTAGAGCCTACCCTGACATAGTCAGTATTATAATCGGAGGCCATTCTTATGAAGGTAGAGAAATTAAAGGAGTAAAAATATCCCACGGTGCAGGCAGAAAAATAGTGTTCATAGAGAGTGGGATTCATGCCAGAGAATGGATAGCACCAGCTACAGTTAATTACATCACTAATGAACTGTTAACCAGTGATGATGAAGAAATTAAAGCCGCAGCAAGAGATTACGATTGGTATATATTCCCAGTTACCAATCCTGATGGGTACATTTGGAGTCATGTTGGAGTAAGTTTATCACTAGAAAGGACTAATATAAGCTCCAATAACTATTCAAATTAAGAAGAGAGGCACAATTAATATTCAATCAACATCTATGAGGTAAACTTATTTTGTTGCAGTACAGATTATGGCGCAAGAGCAGACAGCCTTACGGAACTGAATTTGGAGTTGACTTGAACAGAAACTGGAATGACAATTGGTTAAGTAAGTGAAGCACTGAATACTTGAAATTTTTCAAGTTGACTGAACTAATGCGCTTGTTATTTCTGTATCAACAGAAGAAAGTGTAAGCACCAACCCAGCATCAGATATCTTCGCCGGTCTAGGACCCTTCTCAGAACCGGAAACCAGAACCTTGTCTGCCTACATCATGACCGTTGCAGACAAAATTGACCTGTACTTGTCCTTTCACTCTGCGGGACAACTTCTCTTATTACCTTACGGCAATACCACAGAACCGTTGGCAAATTATTACGATGCGGTAAGTTTGTTTATAAAAATACTCTAACAGCTAGAAATAGTCCTCTGCTGGACCTAAGTCACTTACATCGCTGTCTTTTTCAATTTAATTTACCGGATGTCCAAAGACATCTCAAAAGTCTGGTGGAGACATTGGGTCACCAGAATGGTGGCATTTATTTCGCTGAAAGCATTGCAATTCAACGTGGCAATGCTGCTAGCTTTCTGGACACCCTGCCGCCCAATATCGATAGGGGATTGTCGGGCGATTTTTTCTAATGGGTAGGTTTATTTCGTATATTGTTTATTTGCTAACTTAGCCATTCAGGTCCTTCATCTTGTAGTTTGTATAGTGGTATTATAAGTATTGATTTCAAGGAAAAATTTCAGATGAATATTGGAAGACGTGCAATGGGTGCTTTATCTGTTAGATATGGAACGGAATATACCACGGGAAATATAGCTGAAGCTATCTGTAAGTAAGACAATTATAAAGTTACCAAACTGAAATAGTTAGCTATTCGATTAATGATACAGGAAGCAAGAGTTATGGTAATAATTCCAAGTAAATTAGGAGCTGCGTCTTCTTAACTTACTAATGTATCCATTGCTTACTATATCGTCTTACTATCGTCTACTGACTTGACCAAATCCAGCCCTTTTAACTCTTCTCATGATATTATCTATGGTTGAAAATATTCTGGTCTTTTAGATTCAAAATTCCTCTATTTCCAGATTTCGCGACTGGAACTAGTGTGGACTGGGTGAAAGAAAAACTGCATGTTCCTCTAGTCTACTGTTATGAGCTTCGTGATAGAGGGACTTATGGACACCTTCTGCCTCCAGAACAGATCCTCCCCACCAGTGAAGAGGTGATGGACTCCGTGGTGGACATAATTCACCAAGCCAAAAGATTTGGGTATATGAGGACTTAATTAAAGGACTGATTGTTATAAGAATTTCGTTAATAACCTTGTCAACCTTAATCCTTGATGTATTAATTTGGTTTTATCTGACAGGTAGATAAGAATTTTATAAATGAAATATCTTGTGTTTAATTAAATATTGTATACTAAAATAATTGTACTGTATTTTGTAATTTTAGCAAATCTTAATAAGTCCGACATAATCTATAATTGAATATTTCAAAGTGATAAGTTCTAATTGTTTTATCTAGATAACTACGTTTATGAGATAAACATTTTATTATATATTATCATACTATCAAATAACGAGCTCCGAATACTAATTCACTTGTAAATTAGGAATTTATGAATATCAGTTCTGATAGCAGTCGAGAATATTTTATTCATAAAGCTATGCAAAATGAATAAACTTATATTTGGTTTATTGTTACTAACTAATTATGTGTCAAGTGAAAAGTTTCGTTTCGATAATTACACACTTTATAAACTAACACCTAATAATGTAGATCAAATAAAATTACTCCAACATTTACAAGACAGTGATCTTCGATATGATTTCTGGACCGATCCTATGCTATCCTCGAAATTTGTCAATATTTTATCAAGTCCTAAGGATAAAATTGATTTGGAGGATTTTATGAAGAGCAACGACATACGATTTGAAATAACAATGGAGAATATTCAAAAGTAAGTAACTTTACAATTTCTTGATTAAATCTTTTAAATAGACTCACTGTTTTAATATTACTTATTTAAATTGAGATTTTAAACAAAATTCTAAATTCTAGTGCAATAGATAAAGAAACAGTGAAGACTTATACCAGAAACAACCTAAGAAGTATGCAATGGGATGCGTATTACGAACAAGATGCCATCGATGCATGGATTGATGATCTAGCAGCCGCATACCCTGATATTGTCACTATTATAATTGGTGGTATATCTTACGAAGGAAGACAAATTAAAGGTCTTAAGATTTCACACGGTGAAGGCAGAAGAATTATATTTCTAGAAGGTGGTATTCATGCGAGAGAATGGATATCTCCGGCTACTGTTAATTATATCACGAATGAACTATTGACTAGCGACGATGAAGAGATCAAAGCAGCAGCTCGTGATTTTGATTGGTATATTTTTCCAGTCACAAATCCTGATGGTTATATTTGGTCTCATGAAAATGTAAGCAAAATATTTTCATCGACTCTTAGGGCGTTGACTTTGGAATAAGTGAATATTTAAATTTTTTGTTTCATTTTTAGTTCAGAATGTGGAGAAAGAATAGACGTCCAATTGATGGCACTAATTTTGGAGTAGATTTGAATAGAAACTGGAACAATAATTGGCTAGGTATATTATGTTTTATTGGTGGTAAAGTCAAGCTGTAGCAAATTGACTCCAGCTCGCATAATATGTGCTGGCGTCGAGGAGCTATTACAGCTGCGTTTGGTACGATGAATGAGAGAGCTGGAAGCCCAAATCCATTCCTCTTCGTTCTCTTACCACTATCTCATTCCCCTTCAGGTTGGCAACGTACGAGTTTTGCCTTGCAGACATCTATAGACTACGGTATCTGCTTAAAATCATGAGGCCCGTACGCTTATTTGCCACCTTAGTTATAAACATAACTTGCTGTATTTTCAATTGAAACTGCTTCTGGAATACTGAAGGAGAAAATCCCTTTAATTTTTCTGTAGTAGTGATAAATCAATTTGTTAATTTGTCCACAGTTGCTGGATCTAGCAGTAACCCAGCAGCCGACAATTATGCAGGCATCGGTCCTTTCTCAGAACCTGAGTCCAGAACACTGTCTACTTTCATATCTTCTATTGGAGACAAGATTGATATGTACCTGACATTCCATTCTTTCAGCCAAATGCTGTTGCTGCCTTTTGGCAATACAACTGATCATTTGGCTAACTATTATGATGCTGTAAGTCTTTTTCGAGCTTGCTTGATCAGAAAAATTCGTTGCTCTGTAGATCGAGCCAATCAATTTGAGCAGGGTCCGAGCATTTTGATAATCTTGCTTTTCTAAGCAGGTTTTTTGCTTGAGCTAGCCTACATAAAATGCCTTTGTTTGTAACTCAGTTCCATTATTATTGTAACGTCACGACTTTTATCCCCATTCGGGGGTAGTCAGAGGCTTGAGTGACCATACATCACCACATTGTGGAGGTATTAAGCCAACTCAAAGCCCACGTTTCACCCGATAGTCAGAACCCAACGTGACAGGTGGTGAACCTTGTCGCCGTGTATACAGGAACTGAGGTAGGTTTCCTCACGATGTTTTCCCTCACCGTCAGCGAACTGTAAATTATGCACATAGATGAAAATTCATCCATTGGTGCATGCCCCACCGGGGATTGAACCTGGGACCTTCTGATTGCCAGCCCAACCTGTTCACCCCTAGGCTACAGTCGCTAGTTGTCCATAGTAATACAATTCTTTATTCAGTGCAAAGTTATATAATCTACAATACCATATATTGTAATGCTTGTTATCTTCAGATCAACATTGGCAGACGTGCTATGGGTGCTCTGTCAGTGAAATACGGGACAAAGTACATTACAGGAAACAGTGCTGAAACAATTTGTAAGTATTTATCCTCACGTTGTTCCAAGCCCTTTTCTTAATTTAATTGATCTATTGCCACTTCCTTTTTAATTGGACATCAGTTATCATTATGAACACAGTATTTCGAACAATGGGCCTACTGCTACTTGCACTAATCAACCATTTCACTTGATTACACAATAGATTATATATTTATAATCTTTTGGTATCTGTCTAATTAGACCACGTTTATCTTTTCCCTTAGTAGGTATATTTTTATTTAATCCTTTGGATTCCGGTGCTCTGTATGGCATGTCTATTTCTATTCTGTTTCAGGGTCATTACATTTCTTAGAGATTTTTGTTGTCTTTCTTGTGGTATTCCGCTGTTATCCTTTATATAGATATATAATACCACTTCTCTTTTCTCTCACTCATATGAATAATTAAAATCACTATCATCATCATTATCACCACTCCCTGCTGAATAAATCCTCACAAACTTAGCACCATCTATATCTCGCCCTAACCTAAGCCACAAATTCTGAAAATTTCAGACGAAGCTACCGGCGCCAGCGATGACTGGGTAAAGGAAACCATTCGAGTTCCCCTCGTCTACTGCTACGAGCTCCGTGATACGGGCACATATGGGTTCCTACTGCCTGTTGAACAGATTCTGCCTAACAACGAAGAGGTGATGGATTCTGTGATTGATCTCATTCACCAAGCGAAGAGGTTCGGCTACATGAGCGGCGGAAGTGAATTGAGAGCATCGCTGGTGATGATAGGATTGGTGATGATAATGAAGTACTTCTGGTGATGAGTGATTAAATGAGTTTTTATTAAGGTTGCTTTTTATATGATGAATTGAAAAATTTAAATTCTCTAATTCTCAAGACAAATGAAGAGTGACAACTAGTATATAATCAGCAGTAATGGATTTGGCGCAAATTAATTATTTTAAACGAAGGTAAATTAAGACAAAAAACCTAAGATCTAAAAACATGAGTTAGTAAACAAAATACGTTAGTATCCATTCCATTCAATATATTAGGAATGAAGATAATTACTAACAAAATGCCTGCAACTTCAATTATTCCATTGGTCAGTGGCCCGTGCCGATACTGATATCTATTATCAGTATTTACAATCGAAATTATCGAGGTTGTACATTTTAATTGTTTGATCTAGATAACTATGACTACGTTTATGAGATAAGCGTTTTATTACATTTCATACAGTTAAATAACGAGCTCACTTGTAAATTAGAGATTTATAATATCAGTACTCATAGCACTTTGGTCAGACATATTAAATTCATAAAGCCAAGTCCAAGATGTATAAACTTCTATTTGGTTTATTTTTATTAACTCATTATGTGTCAAGTGAAAAGTTTCGTTTCGATAATTACACACTTTATAAACTATCACCTAATAATGTAGATCAAATAAAATTACTCCAACATTTACAAGACAGTGATATTCGATATGATTTCTGGACCGATCCTATGCTATCCTCGAAATTTGTCAATATTTTATCAAGTCCTAAGGATAAAATTGATTTGGAGGATTTTATGAAGAGCAACGACATACGATTTGAAATAACAATGGAGAATATTCAAAAGTAAGTAACTTTACAATTTCTTGATTAAATCTTTTAAATAGACTCACTGTTTTAATATTACTTATTTAAATTGAGATTTTAAACAAAATTCTAAATTCTAGTGCAATAGATAAAGAAACAGTGAAGACTTATACCAGAAACAACCTAAGAAGTATGCAATGGGATGCGTATTACGAACAAGATGCCATCGATGCATGGATTGATGATCTAGCAGCCGCATACCCTGATATTGTCACTATTATAATTGGTGGTATATCTTACGAAGGAAGACAAATTAAAGGTCTTAAGATTTCACACGGTGAAGGCAGAAGAATTATATTTCTAGAAGGTGGTATTCATGCGAGAGAATGGATATCTCCGGCTACTGTTAATTATATCACGAATGAACTATTGACTAGCGACGATGAAGAGATCAAAGCAGCAGCTCGTGATTTTGATTGGTATATTTTTCCAGTCACAAATCCTGATGGTTATATTTGGTCTCATGAAAATGTAAGCAAAATATTTTCATCGACTCTTAGGGCGTTGACTTTGGAATAAGTGAATATTTAAATTTTTTGTTTCATTTTTAGTTCAGAATGTGGAGAAAGAATAGACGTCCAATTGATGGCACTAATTTTGGAGTAGATTTGAATAGAAACTGGAACAATAATTGGCTAGGTATATTATGTTTTATTGGTGGTAAAGTCAAGCTGTAGCAAATTGACTCCAGCTCGCATAATATGTGCTGGCGTCGAGGAGCTATTACAGCTGCGTTTGGTACGATGAATGAGAGAGCTGGAAGCCCAAATCCATTCCTCTTCGTTCTCTTACCACTATCTCATTCCCCTTCAGGTTGGCAACGTACGAGTTTTGCCTTGCAGACATCTATAGACTACGGTATCTGCTTAAAATCATGAGGCCCGTACGCTTATTTGCCACCTTAGTTATAAACATAACTTGCTGTATTTTCAATTGAAACTGCTTCTGGAATACTGAAGGAGAAAATCCCTTTAATTTTTCTGTAGTAGTGATAAATCAATTTGTTAATTTGTCCACAGTTGCTGGATCTAGCAGTAACCCAGCAGCCGACAATTATGCAGGCATCGGTCCTTTCTCAGAACCTGAGTCCAGAACACTGTCTACTTTCATATCTTCTATTGGAGACAAGATTGATATGTACCTGACATTCCATTCTTTCAGCCAAATGCTGTTGCTGCCTTTTGGCAATACAACTGATCATTTGGCTAACTATTATGATGCTGTAAGTCTTTTTCGAGCTTGCTTGATCAGAAAAATTCGTTGCTCTGTAGATCGAGCCAATCAATTTGAGCAGGGTCCGAGCATTTTGATAATCTTGCTTTTCTAAGCAGGTTTTTTGCTTGAGCTAGCCTACATAAAATGCCTTTGTTTGTAACTCAGTTCCATTATTATTGTAACGTCACGACTTTTATCCCCATTCGGGGGTAGTCAGAGGCTTGAGTGACCATACATCACCACATTGTGGAGGTATTAAGCCAACTCAAAGCCCACGTTTCACCCGATAGTCAGAACCCAACGTGACAGGTGGTGAACCTTGTCGCCGTGTATACAGGAACTGAGGTAGGTTTCCTCACGATGTTTTCCCTCACCGTCAGCGAACTGTAAATTATGCACATAGATGAAAATTCATCCATTGGTGCATGCCCCACCGGGGATTGAACCTGGGACCTTCTGATTGCCAGCCCAACCTGTTCACCCCTAGGCTACAGTCGCTAGTTGTCCATAGTAATACAATTCTTTATTCAGTGCAAAGTTATATAATCTACAATACCATATATTGTAATGCTTGTTATCTTCAGATCAACATTGGCAGACGTGCTATGGGTGCTCTGTCAGTGAAATACGGGACAAAGTACATTACAGGAAACAGTGCTGAAACAATTTGTAAGTATTTATCCTCACGTTGTTCCAAGCCCTTTTCTTAATTTAATTGATCTATTGCCACTTCCTTTTTAATTGGACATCAGTTATCATTATGAACACAGTATTTCGAACAATGGGCCTACTGCTACTTGCACTAATCAACCATTTCACTTGATTACACAATAGATTATATATTTATAATCTTTTGGTATCTGTCTAATTAGACCACGTTTATCTTTTCCCTTAGTAGGTATATTTTTATTTAATCCTTTGGATTCCGGTGCTCTGTATGGCATGTCTATTTCTATTCTGTTTCAGGGTCATTACATTTCTTAGAGATTTTTGTTGTCTTTCTTGTGGTATTCCGCTGTTATCCTTTATATAGATATATAATACCACTTCTCTTTTCTCTCACTCATATGAATAATTAAAATCACTATCATCATCATTATCACCACTCCCTGCTGAATAAATCCTCACAAACTTAGCACCATCTATATCTCGCCCTAACCTAAGCCACAAATTCTGAAAATTTCAGACGAAGCTACCGGCGCCAGCGATGACTGGGTAAAGGAAACCATTCGAGTTCCCCTCGTCTACTGCTACGAGCTCCGTGATACGGGCACATATGGGTTCCTACTGCCTGTTGAACAGATTCTGCCTAACAACGAAGAGGTGATGGATTCTGTGATTGATCTCATTCACCAAGCGAAGAGGTTCGGCTACATGAGCGGCGGAAGTGAATTGAGAGCATCGCTGGTGATGATAGGATTGGTGATGATAATGAAGTACTTCTGGTGATGAGTGATTAAATGAGTTTTTATTAAGGTTGCTTTTTATATGATGAATTGAAAAATTTAAATTCTCTAATTCTCAAGACAAATGAAGAGTGACAACTAGTATATAATCAGCAGTAATGGATTTGGCGCAAATTAATTATTTTAAACGAAGGTAAATTAAGACAAAAAACCTAAGATCTAAAAACATGAGTTAGTAAACAAAATACGTTAGTATCCATTCCATTCAATATATTAGGAATGAAGATAATTACTAACAAAATGCCTGCAACTTCAATTATTCCATTGGTCAGTGGCCCGTGCCGATACTGATATCTATTATCAGTATTTACAATCGAAATTATCGAGGTTGTACATTTTAATTGTTTGATCTAGATAACTATGACTACGTTTATGAGATAAGCGTTTTATTACATTTCATACAGTTAAATAACGAGCTCACTTGTAAATTAGAGATTTATAATATCAGTACTCATAGCACTTTGGTCAGACATATTAAATTCATAAAGCCAAGTCCAAGATGTATAAACTTCTATTTGGTTTATTTTTATTAACTCATTATGTGTCAAGTGAAAAGTTTCGTTTCGATAATTACACACTTTATAAACTATCACCTAATAATGTAGATCAAATAAAATTACTCCAACATTTACAAGACAGTGATATTCGATATGATTTCTGGACCGATCCTATGCTATCCTCGAAATTTGTCAATATTTTATCAAGTCCTAAGGATAAAATTGATTTGGAGGATTTTATGAAGAGCAACGACATACGATTTGAAATAACAATGGAGAATATTCAAAAGTAAGTAACTTTACAATTTCTTGATTAAATCTTTTAAATAGACTCACTGTTTTAATATTACTTATTTAAATTGAGATTTTAAACAAAATTCTAAATTCTAGTGCAATAGATAAAGAAACAGTGAAGACTTATACCAGAAACAACCTAAGAAGTATGCAATGGGATGCGTATTACGAACAAGATGCCATCGATGCATGGATTGATGATCTAGCAGCCGCATACCCTGATATTGTCACTATTATAATTGGTGGTATATCTTACGAAGGAAGACAAATTAAAGGTCTTAAGATTTCACACGGTGAAGGCAGAAGAATTATATTTCTAGAAGGTGGTATTCATGCGAGAGAATGGATATCTCCGGCTACTGTTAATTATATCACCAATGAGCTATTAACTAGTGACGATGAAGAGACCAAAGCAGCAGCTCGTGATTTTGATTGGTATATTTTTCCAGTCACAAATCCTGATGGTTATATTTGGTCTCATGAGCAAGTAAGCAAAATATTTTCACTGACTCTTACGATGTTGACAATGAAATAACAAATAAGTAAAGTTTTTTTTTTTTTGTTTGATGTTTAGTTCAGAATGTGGAGGAAGAATAGACGTCCGATTGATGGCACCAATTTTGGAGTGGATTTGAATAGAAATTGGAACAATAATTGGCTAGGTATATTATTTTTCTTTGGTGGTGTTCAAGCTATATCAAATTGACTTTTTCTGTAGTGATAAATCAATTTGTTAATTTGCCCACAGTTGCCGGATCTAGCAGTAACCCAGCAGCTGACAATTATGCTGGCATCGGTCCTTTCTCAGAGCCTGAGTCCAGAACACTGGCTACTTATATATCTTCTATTGGAGACAAGATTGATATGTACCTGTCATTCCATTCTTACAGCCAGCTTCTGTTGCTGCCTTTTGGCAATACATCTCAACCTTTGGCTAATTATTATGATGCGGTAAGTCTTTTTGCGCTTGCATATTATGAGAGTATGCTCACGATCCGAGAACTTTAATGAGCGGGCTTTACTGAGCAAGTGTTTATACTAGCTTAGTCCAAATTTAATAATCTATAATACATACCATATGTAATGCTTGTTATCTTCAGATGAACATTGGCAGACGTGCTATGGGTGCTTTGTCAGTGAAATACGGGACCACATACGTCACAGGAAACATTGCTGAAGCAATTTGTAAGTATTTTTATCTTCTCATTTTTCCAAGCCTCTTTGTTAATTTAATCAATGCAACTTCCCTTTTAATTGGGTATTACTAATCATTATTGACCAATAATGACAATGATATTGATCTGTTAATTTGAGAAATGTTACCTATTGCTACTCATATCAATCGACTTGGTTTCATATAGGTACGTAGGTTGATTATATCTTTTGATATCTGTGTAGAAGTCCTCGTTTATCTTTTTATTAGTAGATCTTTAGATATTTGCATGAGCATATCGCTTCTTATTAATTTCTTGGTGTCCATTTCTTGTCTCTGAATCTCTGGGAGATTTGTCGGCATGTATTTTTTCTGTTATACTGCTATTGTCTTTAACTTGATCATGAAGTAAGACCACTTCTCTTTTCTATTATAACTTATGAATCACTCTAAAACCCACATGAGTAACTAAAATTTATCACTGTCATCATCATCATCGACATTCACTATTGAATGAACCCTCCCTTTCTTAGGGCGATTTCATCCAAGCCACGCTTTCTGAAAATTCCAGACGAAGCTACCGGTGGAAGCGTCGACTGGATAAAGGAAGACCTTCAGGTGCCCCTCGTCTACTGCTACGAGCTCCGTGATACAGGCACATATGGGTTCCTACTGCCTGCTGACCAGATCCTGCCAAACAACGAAGAGGTGATGGACTCTGTGATTGATCTCATTCACCAAGCGAAGAGGTTCGGGTACATGAGTGGCGGATGTGAATTGAGAGCATCACTGGTGATGATGGGTTTGGTGATGATGATGAAGTATTTGTGGTGATGTGTGATTAAATAATTTTTCATTGAGGTTGTTTTTTATATGATGAACTGAATCATTGAAATGATCTAATCCTCGAGACAAATGAAGAGTGACAAATAGTATATAATGCACTTGTAAACATATAGATAACCAATTTTTCGATATACACCTAGGTGTATAAACACGGTTTATTCGCGAAAACTAGCGTTAAATATTACTAGTAACGTTGCTGTATTTATATCAGCTGCAAATGCATCAGGAAGTGGAAGTGGATAATATTCTTGCAGCTTCTTATGTTCTTTCTTTTGATCAAACCCACATGGTTCTAAGACGACTAGCTTTGGGACTCGTGGAGGGTCTAACCTCGGCGTCATCGTTGGAGATTATTGTTCCTGACTTCCAGGAGTAAAAGTGATGGGAGTGTGTGGTGAGCCTAGTTCTAGAGGATAATCCATATTATATTGTGTTTATACATAGACTATCTTAACATTTTCTTATTTTGACGGGCCCGTTAGCGTGGTTGGCGCGGAGGCGCCTTTCACGCTGCAGGTCGTAGGTTCGATTCCTACCCGGGACATGCATTTGTGTGCATGAACATATCTGTATGTCCGGAGTCTGGGTGTATATGTATATTAAGTATGTATTTACAAATAAAAAAGTAGTATATGTAGTAATATTAGTTATCTGGTTTCCATAGTACAAGCTCTGCTTAGTTTGGGATCAGGTAAAAATTTCCCAGGATATTATTATTATTATTAGACCTCAAAGTGTGCTCTAGTCACAATTTATATTTGAATTGTCCCAAATATAATACCAATACCAACCTCAGTTTATAACATGACGACCGCTTGACTCATTGTTTCGAGCTTAAGCCAGATTTCGTAATTTTCCCAGGTTTGGGTGTCACTGGGATCGCCCCAGTACATACGGTACCCATAGTACAAGCTTTGCTTAGTTTGGAACCATACAGTTGGTGTGTGAGTCCGGCGATTTTTATTTATTTATTAAAATCAGATCCAAGTAATCTTGATCCACCAAACAACATAACCCATTATTTACCCGCATTCCCAAGACCAGTTGTGTACATAATAGCAAAGGACCAAGTAAATACGCAACTACTTTTGCCATAGCGTTAAGGGGTGCTATTGACTGAGACAGTTGTAAAACACTATGTGAAGATTTAGCCGGCGGCCATTACGCTATATGAGAAGCGGTCAGTGGATTCCTGAGGGTTCAATGTGAGATGGAGTCAAGAAATTTTGTATGTATTTTGGCAACGTCAGATCTAACGAGTTGAAATCTATTTCGTCTCCCTTTTGTGTTTTTACTGATTCTTTTTATATAATTATAAGTGTTTTTTTTTTGTTTAGGAAAATGTTTAGACATGAATCAATTTACCACTGGTTCGGTTGTATATTCAGTTTTAATCTCGTAAGTGAAGGTTGCAAACTTATCAAATCTACAGAATACCTATAGGGAGTAAGCCTCCGAAAATGAAAGATACATTTTTTTTTGTGTCAAACTAATCACTTTACCACGTGAAAATAATTCTCATTGTAAGTTAAAATATGTTAGGTTTTTTTTTAAAATGGATGACATGTTTATCAGACCCGAAATTAGATACAAAAAATGTCGTTAGACTAATATAGGTATATGTATATTATCCCAAACTAAGCAACTATTGTTCTATGAGTATAATTGGCTGGGAGCGATCCCAATGACACCCGATGCAGTGTTCTGAGCGGCCAATGTTCGGAACACTGCACCAATGGCTGCGTCCAGAACAAGCGCATGCCACGCCCGGGCACTCAGTTTTGATGTCATAACATGAGTGCTACGGCGAGGCATGCGAGGCATCTGGCCGCAAACCTTAAAACTTTTCAACTAAAATTTGAAGCCGATTGTTCATTCTAACATATGCCCGTGTACGGACTACGGAACCACGTCTCGTGGCTGCGTTATCGCGATCGCTCTTTGAGCCTCGCGCCCGAGGCACACGGTACCGAGGCCGAGGCATCCTCCGAGTGCGACCTTTGTGCGGACTAATTCATGAAAGTACAGCGAAGAGGTGTTTGCAAAATTAGAGTGGTACTGATTCTGTTGATACTCAAAATAAACGTGACTTAACTGTGTTGCCATCTTTCTCACGGTCGTAACGTATAAACAAGAGATATATATTTTTATATGTGTACTAGCTGTGCCCGAAAATTCGTGCAAGTAGAATTTAATAATAAAGCCTAAGTGACGCCTTATAAAATCTGCTATTTGCCAGCGAAAATCCCGTCAAAATTGGTTCGACCGTTTCGGAGCCAAACATTTTTTTTAAATAAAAATTGGTATTTTTGTACCGTAATTGTAATGAATATTAAAGTATATAACTTTAATATTCATTAAGTAAAAGACGTTATTTTGGCAATAAAAACAGATACTTCAATTTTGTTTATTGGTCTAGATATAGATTATTTATTTATCAGTACCTAGAGGACAAGGCGACAAGGCGACAAGGTTCACCACCTGTCACGTTGGGTTCTGACTATCTGGTGAAACGTGGGCGTTG
Source organism: Drymonia ruficornis (assembly GCA_947859195.1). Taxonomy (NCBI): domain Eukaryota; kingdom Metazoa; phylum Arthropoda; class Insecta; order Lepidoptera; family Notodontidae; genus Drymonia; species Drymonia ruficornis. The sequence continues at coordinate 2,589,367 of OX401923.1, forward strand.
AGTTGGTTAATACCTCCACAATGTGGTGGTGTATGGCCACTCAAGCCTCTGACTACCCCCGAATGGGGATAAAAGTAGTGACGTTACATTTACCTACAGGAGTTTATGAAATACCTAATTTGAATACATAGTTTGACTGATAATTATTTAATGTATAAAATAACAATACTCATACAGCTACTAAGTGGGTCTTAAATATTTTAGTAGCATTTAGTTATTTGACAGATAACTACAGATTCCGTTTAGGACCAATTGACCTGCAAATCTCACCACTGGTTTTCCGAATTATAAAATGTTAAACTGCAGTATTAAACGCTGTGTGAAAATAAACATTTATGAACTGAATAGCGGTATACTACGATTATTATAGAGTCTACGAGTTATTGTTAAGCCAACAGTTTCACAGGAGAGCACTCAACAGTAATGGATTTGGTGCAAATTAATTATTTTCACCGTTGCGTGGGCACTCTCGTATTTCTAGAATTTTTGATGTGTGAAATTCAAACGGTTTTATTTCCATTAAAAAATCAACTCTATGTAGCACTTTGGAGAGGCTATTTTTAATTGATTGCGTACCCGAATTGGGCGCTACTATTTGTGCAATTAGTCGAGATATTGTCATCGTGTGACATATTGGTGCTATTTATTTTGTCAAGATGTTAAGTGTTGAATTGAGTTGGATGAATTGTTAGTATTTTATTAAATGATTCGATTCATTGATTAGATTCATATTGATTAGATTCATCTGATTAAACTGACAATTAAAATGGGCTTACAATATTAGACCCTATTCTATTTGTACAGGTAGATGATGAGATGACATAGATGACTATTCATAATTATCCATTAATATAGGCCTACTTTAATTTTTACGCTTATTATTGCTATGTCACTCTTAAAAAGTTCCTATCCATAATAAAATATAGCATTTGTCAAAAAAATTACATAAGTTAACAGCCTGTGTCACCCAGTTTCTTCTAGCTTTTGTCGCCCAACAAAATCGACTTCCATTCGAGTTCCTCTCGACTTTCAAACGAAGGGTATGTCCCCAATCGAATGCATGTTTCGACATGCACACCGCCATTGCGTACCGTGGTTTCCGATAAATTTCCTGCTGTATGCTACATATTTTATTGCAGCTTTGTTTGTGGCTACCGCTCCAGATATGGGGCGAAAATGTTCCTTTTGTTTCCCTAGTTTTTGTCGGGGACAGCAAATTGAATTTCTACTTTGTTCCCGTCGAATGTGTATTGTTTATTTTTTAGTTTGCAACCCCGCTTTTTGGAGTAGTTTGAATAGGGTTGTCAGAATATTGGAGTTTTGAAATATTGTTTAGGGGTGTTTCTTTGGGATTGTTGATCATTAAATTTGATTGTCAATTGAGAATTATTTAGAACATGTTCACAGTTCACTTATTACATATATAAGAATACATTATTCACCAGAAGGTGATCCGTTTTGGGAATACCGAAATATTTTAACACTATTTTCCACAAGCAACTGTACTGTACTATGTCCATGGACAACGTTTAGAAAGACATACTATTTTGGACAGTCACGTGTCTCTTTTTATCTTCCGCGATGTTTTTTTTATCTATTTTTTTTTTATTTGTCTGTGCATTTCGTGCTTCTAAATCCAATGGTTTTACCAAGTAGTTACTTTATACTTAAGTATAATATATAAACTTGATCTTAACTAGCACATCCGCTCAGCAGGTAGGTACCCTCAATCGCAATATTACTATCATTCACAGTTCATAATAGTATTTCTAATGGACATTAATGCTACCGCGATACATCAAAGCGCTGTTTCAAGCAATTATTAAACATGATTTTAATAATACACACCTACGAATTAAATTCAGACCTTAAACGATAAATCGTAAGGTTATTTTTTGAATGGAGTATACTTATACAGGCTGTTTCAAAAGTACGAAATAATAATTACACTGCATACAACATGTTAAGAAAACCCTGTCCGAGCCGAAACCGGTAATTAGGTTCCCCAATCACATGACCAAATAAAATAATAAAAATAAAAAAAACATGATAGTAAACATATTAATGAACATTTAAAGTGCCAATATTTTTTGCCTTTTTCCCACATAATGTAGCTAATTTTAAAAATATGACAACACCGTTACCGGAAGTAATTATGTTAGATCGTGTGGCGTCACCTCAGACCACCAAGTAAGTGATGACGTCATTTTATGATTTTTTTTTAAAATGTAAACGGGGTATTTGTATTACAAAAAAATATGGGAGACCTTTGCCCAGCAGTGGGACACATACTGAGCTAAAAAAACGAAAAAAAAGTTTTTGATGAATAAAAAAAAAAAATTAAAAAAAAAGTTTTTTTTTTACAAAAATGGAATCTAATCTCGATACCCAACAATACGTTTTCGGGTCGGACAGGGTTTTTTTAACATATTGTATACGGTAGCTGATATGTAGATGCCTAGTGAAGACCGACTATACGTAGGTATTACGGATCTTTGAATATTTGTGACAACTTTCGTGTTGCTGCCTTATAAGACATAAAATTACCTAGAGTCCAGTGTAAACTAAAATTAGGAGTCGCTATTACTAATATAAAAAAACCAGTTTGTGAAAATGTTGCAGTTTTAGAGATTTATTTAAAAAAAAAACTAAATTGGCGGGGAAAAAATATTTCAAAATGAGTATTCGATTTTCAATATTTTCATACCATTATAGTCTATTCCTGATACTCATCCAAACCCCCAAGTATTATTTCGTACTTTTGGAACACCCTGTGTAGCTACTCAGGTTAAAAGGGAGGTGCAATCAATATGTATAAACCGTCGAATCATCAAAACAGAGATGTTAAACTGATAATTATTAATGGTATCGGTAACCGTTTGCTTCGGGATAGGTGTTTATACCTATATACGTTAACAAAAATTGTTTGTCTGTCTGTAAACATCTTTTGAATTTAGCTATAAAATATGGCCAGTTAATAATTATGAAGTTAGTTTACAAAAGCTTCGTCAAACAAGAATACTATATGATAATGATTTAGCCCTTTTAACGTCCCACTGCTAGGCATGGGCCTCCCCTCAATGCGAGGGGGATTCAGGCCGTAATAAGAATACTATCTGATAATAATTGACTATACAAAAAAAAGGTTATTGTACCTCCAACCATTGAATTAATATTTTAGCAGATATGTTACCTTTTAAAATCGCAATCACTAAACTTGCGCTCAGCGCAACACTACAACAGATTTGTGAATTTCAGCGAAATTCACAAATCTGTTGTCGCACTTGCAATTCCAAAATTCACTTATTAAATACATAAGAGGGTTTTATTACAACATTATTTTCCGCGAGCGACTGAGTCATACTGTGTCCAGAGACTCCGTTTAGTGCGACAAACTATTTTGGACTCTCACGTGTCTCCCTCTTCTTGGTAATATCTTTCCTGTAACGGCTTTTTATGGAATATTCAAACGAAAAGAAGGTTGGTTAATTAAGACATACGATATAAAAAACACACCTCACAATGCAACGTCACGAACAGGTAGGATATAAGCATTTCAATAGCGGAGAATTTCCATGTGTGCTTATATTTACGAATATCTTATAAGCAACGCCGAAGCGCATTACTAGTAATTCAACCTACAGCCGAATAAAAAAAAAGAAATTGAGGCGCAAACAAAAAACAACGCATCGCGTTGACCCTATCTGCGTATCGATCAATTACATTCGAAATAAGAGCACTCCTTATCAATAATGGATCAATCAACTCAGTCACGACTATCCGGAGTTGCCAGCTCAAAAAACAGGTGTTAATTTTCACTATGGCAATTAAAAAAAGCGTTTAACTAACAAAAAATACTGGCCATACATACCGAGAGTTGCAATTATTCAAATTGATCGTTCTATTTTCGAATTCAATTTGAGAAGAGTACTTTTTTCTGATTGATCTATTTTATTTTTAAATGAGAAATAGTAACAGTACGTTTTAAATTCTCAGAATATGTCAGAAAAAGTTTTAACGTTGGATGTGTGCGCTAGTTAAAATGATTTCCTTATAAAGTACCCACATTAGACAAAAAATGAACATTTTTCCAATGATATTCAAAACAACATAATAAGTAACTTCATTGTTGGCAAAAACGGTCGATGCGTGTTCAGTATTTACGAGCTTAGGTACCTATTATTGAAATGATTTCACTTTTTTAATATGCGCCATCTTGGATTCGTAATTTTATTGGTTGCTTATGGTTTCTTTATTTAAAAATCTCTCTCATAAGTATATGTACCTCATTTAGTATATACAGTATAGCTTTACCATGAGTTTATACGTTGGGAAGAGACAACGTACGGCCCGCCTGATGTTAAGTAGTTACCGTAGCCTATACTGGGTGAAATCGAAATCATGGGCAATATTTTAAACGGTGATTCTACACATGATTCAGAATATTTAGGGAATATTAATCAGCAAATAAATTGATAAAAAAATATTACCCAGGTAAGGTATACCAGTTAAATGGTTTGCTTATTTGCTTACCCGAGCAATATTTTTATCAATAGATTTTTTTATTTGTTTTCCCAAAATATTCTGAATCATGTGTTGAGTCGTATTTTAAAATATTGCCCACGACTTCGATTTCACCCTGTAGATGCACGTTGTTGATGTGAAGGGAAGTGGGACAAAAGGGAAAGGGGGGGGGGGGTGGTTGAACTTCCAGCTCACTCATTGTAGAACGTGCGAACTCATCGAAATGCAGCTGTAATAGCTAATTTACGCCAATCTTCTGTGAGAGGGTGGTACTACCCCGGTCAACCCAGCAGGTATATGAGCTGCAGTCAATTGGCTACAGTTTAGCTCTACCATCAATAAAATATTTGTAAAGCAAATTGATTGTATTGTGCGTCACAATACAAACTCTAATAAGTAGCAGTGTTTTGTTTAAATAACTAAACATCATAACAAAACAATAAAAGTTCATTACAATCAAATTACGGACCATCAAAATATTCCCACGGTTACATTATTTGTATATCAACGACCAAACCCTTGGTTAACAACAGTTAACAATGAGTTAACTCTACCAGATACGCATAACGAAATATAAACTTTAAGTCCTGTTTTATAGAGTTCAAAATGCAAATATTAACACAGTTGCAGTTAGTGCATCATTGCATGAGCTCATTCGGCTATTAGTTATACTAATGACAGTTATGCGTGCCATTCTAATATAAAAAAATATAGTAAATATAATTTTCACATGAGAATATAATTTCAGACTAATTTTAATTTAGTATTAAAGCAGTGAAAGTTATTGGATTGGAACTTAAAGTAATACTTAAAGTAGTATTCAAGGTGGTAGAGCCAAGCTGTAGCCAATTGACTGCAGCTCATAAACGGGCTGGCTCGACCGGGGTAGTACCACCCTCTCACAGAAGATCGGCGTAAAGCAGCTATTACAGCTGCGTTTCGTTCGATGAGTGAGAGAGCCGTAAGAATAAAGTAAGAAATAATCATTTTTTTAAATACTATTGTTGAACAGTGATAGCCGATTGATTAAACACGTGTCTTGCGGGCTTAAGGTCCAGGGTTCTAACCCCGGCTCGCACCTCTGGGTTTTTCTAAATCTATGTGTGAATCATAACTTTAATATGATTATCACTTGCTTACGGTAAAAGAAAAACATCGTGAGGAAATCTACATATCTTAGAAAATATAACAAATTTACGAAAGACATGTGAAATCCACCAAACCGCACTGGGTCAGCGTGGTGGATTATGGCCTGAATCCCCGTCGCATTGAGGGGAGGCCCATGCCCAGGAGTGGGACGTTAAAAGGGCTAATATTATTATTATTTTACTATTCTTCATCCTATCATTTGTGTATACCATCTAATGGCCACCGCAGACTTGCTACTTTTTGCATCGGCGATTGGCGATTTTGCGACTGCATCGTGTTTTGGCGACTCTGCGGTCGGACGCAGCGAGTAGCAAGTCTGCGGTGTCCCTAACCAAGACTAAAACAACTCATCCATTGTAATCCAATATTCGATCCCCTTCTAAATTCTGACGAATTGACGTAATAACGTCGTTACTTCGAAGTGAATAACGACGAGCGTCTCAATTATATTCCCATTTACTTATTAGTGTACCGTTCCGGAACTCGTCGCAACGGATTCGGGTACAATTGAGCTGAAGTTGGTATATGATGTGAGAAACGTATTAAGTTTGGATGCGGTAATAGTAAATTACTGCCGCGGTCTCTAATGAGTGTGTTGTTGACCGCGTTGTTGATGGCCGGTAGCGCGGCGCAGCGCAGCTCCAGGCCTCCACAGCGCGGTCAGCATTGCAACCCTTGATGGACAAGCTAAAATAAAGGCCGAGACCAAAGGTCGAGGCCTTTATAGCGCGGCCAGCAAGGGTAGCTATGATGACCAAGCTTGGAGGCCGTGAGCGTAGCGAAGCTTAGCTTGAGGCCAGTATAGCGTGGTCAGCAGTACACTCATTAGAGACCAAGGTTTGTATCAATAAAGCTACTATTTTTTTTTATAGGACTGCGGTGGCAAAAAAGCGTATGGCCCACCTGATGTTAAGCAGTTACCGTAGCCTATAGATGCTTACAATACCAAAGGCATTGCTCGCACATTGCCGACCTGAAGGGGAGTGGGATGGAGGGAGGGGTAGGGGGGTGGGCTTACGGCTCTCTCACTCATCGAACGAAACGCAGCTGTAATAGCTGCTTTACGCCGATCTTCTGTGAGAGGGTGGTACTACCACGGTCGAGCCAGCCCGTTTATGAGCTGCAGGCAATTGGCTACAGCTTGGTTCTACCACTCTGAAAAACTACTACTAGCTGTTTTCTCGATGTGCCGAGTATAATACTTACTTACTTACCTACTTCACCAAGCCAACTAGGAACTCGAATGTGGCTTCCCCGCCCGCATACCGCCCGCACACCCCCCACCGCCTGCGGCTTCCCGCCCGCCACACCTCCCGCACACCGCCACCGCCTTTTTGGATGACGTCACATTTGACAGGTTCCTAGTTGGCCCAAGCCAACCAAGATGCTACACCACCAATGGTGTAGCATCTAGAAGCCGAAAGCGAGCTTGTTTGTCAAGTGTTATTGACAGCTACGGTACTGACGAATGTCATATTATGTGTGCTCGGGCGAGGCATGTGCGACATCAGGGGGCCTACCACGACCTCTTATCGCGTTTCAATTATAGGAACGTTTTAACGTTTCACCGACTTTTTGTGCAATGACGTACCTTATTGTCATGATAATAAGAAACGTCATTGCACAAAAAGTCGCTGAAACGTTAAAACAATACTGCTATAAGAGGTGGTTGTAGGGCCCCTGGACGTACCAATTGATCTACTAAAGGTTGTTGACTAACTTCATACTTCAACTATATATTATTCAATTGCGACACGGCGACTAGTGTAGTGTGTGTAACGCATTGTGCATGACGTTCGCCATCAAGAGGTCCCTAGCGACCTCGTGCCATCCTACTCCCGCGCAGTTACCCCGTCTCGCTTGCCTGTAAAAACCACACTACAGCTGCAGGTTACGCACATAGGCGAGAGGTTTTTGACAGCTTGTATGACAATAGAATACAACGTAGTTTTTTGAATTTAACGTACATTTGGTGGTGACACGATTTGGACTAACTTGCTGAATCTAAGCATTTTCTATATCGATGGTTGTTGCTAATAATGCTGATGCCACATCCAAGCAAATAACTGGTAGTATAGATTCTTGAACAAACAATGGATTTTTATTTTTAAGAAAACTACTTCACCTATTTGTTGCTGACGTTCACTTACCGGATTCACTTAGTCTTAAACGTTATTAGGTACCGTCAGCAAAAGAATTCGCAGCCACCTTAAAGATGGGGGAATATTTAAGCTGGCAGTAGCCAAGTTGAAGAAAGATTCCAAGAAATTGGCAATTTTGAAATATTTTCCATCTATTAAGTAAATATCTTCAATGGAATTCAAGAATTGCAACAGTCTAAATAAAATTCTACGTAAAAAAAAACATTTTATCCTTGCTGAACAAGTTAAGTCGTATCAGACTAGTAGGAATGCTGATGCCATATTTTTATGTGACTAAGCGTACGGCCCGCCTGATATTAAGCAGTTACCGTAGCCTATAGATGCTTTTAATACCAAACGCATCCCTCACACGTTGCTAACCTGAAGGGGAGTGGGACAGAGGGAGAGGGATGGGGGCTTCCGGCTCTCTCACCGTGCGAAACGCAGCTACTTTACGCCGATCTTCTGTGAGAGGGTGATACTACCCCGGTCGAGCTAACCCGTATATGAGCTGCAGTCATTTGGCTTGACTCTACGACAAGTCTGATACTGTGATATTTTGTATCTTAGTATACAAATATGACCTAGATACGATGATAGGGATATTTGGCAGCATGGTGTAGACCATTCAGATGCTGAAGATTTTTACAAAAGGAGTATTTATATTCGGAACACAATTTGCATAAGACATACAATCAAGACAGCCTGAACGATGACACGACAACTTTTATACAAAGGCGAGAATAGGCAAACATCTGATCTGAGATCTGCGATCTTTATTTGTAATTTAAGATGCAAAAGTGGAACACGTAACATATTTTACTGAAAAAAGTTTATAATGTTGTCATTATTTCACAAACCTTCTTCGAGCAAAATCGGATTTGTCGTACTGCAAGAGCTACTAAACATTCAATGTATTATTAACCGGTATTATCGTCATTATATTTGTTATTTGACCGTTGCCATGGAAACGTAAACAGCGAAAATACACAACTATAGATATAGTTCGTAAAAATATAAATATAATTGTATTAATTTTTATACCCACTTAGCTAGTTTCGTTTAAACTAATAGTCGCATTTTTGAGTAAAGCACTATACAAGCCTTGGTCTCTAATGCGTGTACTGCTGACCACGCTATAATGGCCTCAAGCTAAGCTTCGCTACGCTCTCGGCCTCCAAGCTTGGTCATCATTGCAACTCTTGCTGGCCGCGCTATAAAGGCCTCGGCCTTTGGTCTCGGCCTTTATTTTAGCCTGTCCATCAAGAGTTGCAATGCTGACCGCGCTGTGGAGGCCTGGAGCTGCGCTGCGCCGCGCTTTCTGCCATCATCAACGCGGTCAACAACACACTCATTAGAGACCGCGGCAGTAATGTACTATCATTGAGGCACTTATAGCTTGAGAGCTGGTGTAAAAAAAAATCATTCTTGAGATTAAAATTTTGTACAGAAATCTCGGAGTGACATTGTTGAAATTGATTTAACTGTGCATCCTGTTCAATTTAACCTGCGGGCTTAACCACCGAGAGAGACGAGGGCGATCACCGAGATGAAGAAGGTTTCATCACGGTGCAGAAGAAGCGCACGCGGCGGGCGAACCGAAACCACTGTGGCACCGCGGCAACAGGGTCGAACTTCCTGTTACGTGCTGCAGTGCCGACCACCCCAGTCTATCTGTCCCGCCTCCACTAAACCATGAAGGCGGGGACATTGCTGAGTACATCAGATTGAAGAGCAATGTCTTATTGAGAGTGCTGTTGGGCTCGAGTCACAACGCCAGTTTCAAGGCGTTTGTGGTCTTGGTCCCCACTGAAAAGCTGGCCACTTTCATGCAGGAGCAGTACTGGCCGAAAGGTGTGGTGTTCAGGCGCTTTCGGGGGAGGCTGCCGTCACCAACACCATCAAATTAGTTCTATGTTTAATAATATATGTATGTTGATGCCTGAAAATAAATTATTATTATTATTAACTATTTGCCCCGGTGGCTAAAATAGGTCGGGTCTGGTCGCATCTGAGTTAGAGCTGGTACACATTAGATGTTTTGAAGCGCGCATTTTCTAACGCCTGTTTAAAGAACTATGACATTGCACACATTCAAAGCGATGGTGATGTACAATGGTGGTAGAGCCAAGCTGTATCCAATTGACTGCAGCTCATATACGGGCTGCCTCAATTGGACTAGTGCCACCCTCTCACAGAAGATCAGCGTAAAGTATTATTACAACAACGTTTCGTACGATGAGTAAGAGAGCTGGAAACCCAACCCACCTCCCCTTCAGATCAGCAACGTGCGAGCGATGTCTTTGGTATTGCAAGATTCTATACGCTACGGTAACTGCTTAACATCAGGCGGGCGTACGCTTGTTTGCCACCTTACGGCCGAATACTCGTACGCAACTTAAATTTGAGAGCTGCTTAACTTTGATGCGCCATACAAAAAATGACAGTTAACGACGTCTCAAACTGCTAAGTGGGGTTAAATATTTAAGTAGCCTTTGAGTATTCGGCCGTTAGTCACAAAAAAAAAAAATTTTTTTAGATCACTAGCTCTTGCACTATAAATACATTTGCTCCGCTAAGTCAAATCGAGTTAGAACGCTTTTGATATCTAGGTCAACCGAGTTCAATCCCGATATTCAATTACACTGTAGGCCAATAACTGAGCTAGCGACCATCTACAAATTGCCCATATCTCAGAATCACGCCACAATTAATAACAAAACGTAACACCTTACCGTAAAGTTGAAAATGAAATGGTGTGCACGTCTTTGAGGTCTCAACCCTTTGATTGGATACCCAAACGTTGCGTCCAACATAAACCAATAATGCAAGACGCCACGACCACTATTATATTAGAATGCAATCGCCGAAGTTGGCGAGGTATACGGAAAGATGGAAATTATTATTAGTCCGTTCAAGCTTTAACTTTGAACTGACCAATCAATGTGTCAAGTATCGGCACACGTCATCGTTGTCTTACCCATGGACCAGTTACTAAGGGGACTGGCCCTAAGCAAGTCGGCCGAGTGGAAGACCTAGTACTAACATCGACATAAAACGAAGCGAGTAGTTCAACTATTTACCGGTAAATAGTACAATGAAAATGAAAAAACAATGATCACGTTTTGTTTCATACAAAAATCTAATAAGGGCACCTCATTCTTTAGTCTTTACTCTGTGGTCTTACCTTTTACCATAATCTAAGATCAGCGTAGTGTATCTTATTCTTCCATTCATCGCGCTTTGCTGTCATACTTACATCCACTCTAACATCATTCATATCACTCTTTATACAATCCACATTCATAATCATCACTCGCTTAGTCAATTTTCATCTATTCTCATTACATGACCAAAACATCAGACATAATATGCGGTCGTTAGGCGAGCAAGGATGCCATAGCAACATTTTCTTAATTCAGTTAAGAGTTATTTACATGCCAATAAATAGGTGGCAGTAGTACCTACGTCACTCAAGCAGTTAGGGCCTCCGCAGACTTGCTACTTTTATTTAGCATCGGCGATCGGCGATTTTGATGCTGCGTCTCGCTCGTTCGCGCTCGAAGAAACGCGACGCAGCATCGATACGTCACAAAATCGCCGGTGCCGATGCTAAAAGTAGCAAGTCTGCGGAGGCCCTTAGAGGAGCTAAATTTTCGTTTAGTTTTTTACGCGTTCACGTGGCTCAGTGGTAAAAGCGACGCCTATTCGTGTACGATCGTACCCTCACGGATGTACAAATTTTGCCCAACCCCTCCTCCCCCCTTCCCTTCCCTCCTTCCCAATTCCCTTCAGGTTGGCAAGATGTGAGTAATGCCTTTGGTATTGCATGAATCTATAGGTTACGGTAACTGCTTATCATCAGTTTGTTTGCTAACTGAGTGCAAAAAAATGTAACTTCCTATTTCCTGAATTAATACATTTACATAACACCAGGGTGCGCTGTACGGTTGCATGCTTGATATCTCTATCTCAGTTTATAAAATGTACTTGTAGGGGTGTCGGGCTGTGGCGTCTATAGCATATTGGTCTATGAATACCAATTACTTAGAGTAAGTGATTGTCTTGTGTACTTGCATGCAAATTTCGGGGGTTTCATGGGATTTTTGGGACGATGCAATCTTGTGATTTGATTGGTTGTGGTATTTGGGCAGAGAGCTATCCGTTTGGGGAGAGTTGAACTATTCAATCGTTTCATATTGGATAAGAGCGGTCGCGTTCAAACAAATCAGTTATCTGGTGAACTGGAATGTGGGAAGTCTATTTTCTGGAATTTAAGAACGTTTTTCCGACAAAGAGGAAAGTGACCGTACCGACCGTTTTAGGGCCACCGCAGACTTGCTACTTTTAGTATCGGCGATCGGCGATTTTGATGCTGCGTCTCGCTCGTTCGCGCTCGAAGAAACGCGACGCAGGATCGATACGTCACAAAATCGCCGGTCGCCGATGCTAAAAGTAGCAAGTCCGCGGAGGCCCTTAGATACCACACATTGATAAAATAATCACAGATTTTGGTAAATAAAACTTTTAGGAACATAGGAATAAAAATACCTGAAAAAATCAAAAGTAAAATAATTTTTCATAACAAAAAAATAATAATAATGATGCCATAAAAGTACAGGGTGTTATTTTTTCGGATTTTAGCCGGTTCGATTCCCGAGTGTGGCAAGCGAGTTTTCAAAAATCTTTGAATGCAGTTCGTATTGTTTTTAAAATAAAAATGAAGTCTTCATTCAGTAAAATTCTCTATCTACAATATTTAAGGTACTTCCCCTCCATGTGGCAAAGTTTTGGGACACCCTGTATATAACGACGCTTCTAGATTAAAGATATCGATAAAACCTTTTAAGTACCAAAACACTTCCCAATACCCCAGTACCTCCTAAAACCCATACAATTTTCGCCATAAATCACCACTAACTGTCCCATTCGACGCTAGAAACCCTTCCGGCCCGGACGATAGCTATAGCAAATATTCAGCCGGTATTAGCATATGAATGATACAGGGTGAAAAAATCCAGTGGCTCCCCAGGTGGCGCGTCCGGACCGGATATAGGTTCTAGCGGGGCTGCAAGCTTCCTTTGCGGTTTAGAAGGTGATGGTGCGCGTTTGAAATAATAATTTATTTGGTAGTTTGAAGTTCGATTTTTATACTAGCTATGCCCGCGACTTTATACGTGTACATTTTTGAGATATATTACCCTGACTAATCCGCGTGATTTTTTTATATTATTTTGCGCAGAACTTTATTTCTTTTGCTAAAATAAAAGTAGCCTTAGTTACTCCATATTTATTACATCAGCTATCTTCCAGTGAGAGTCCCGTCAAATTGGTCCAGCCGATTGGGAGATTAGCCGGATCAAACATCCAGACAGACAGAAAAAAATAATGTTTTTTTTGTAATATTTACTGTTTATACTAAAAAGCTGTTATTTTTACATTACAAACGGACACTTCAATTTTATTTATTTGTGTAACTTTAACGAAAAATATTAAATAAATAAAATAATAATAATATGCTGGGACATTTTTGTACACACGGTTACCTGATCCCAAACTAAGCAGAGCTTGTACTATGGAAACTAGATAACTGATATTACTACATATACTACTTTTTTATTTGTAAATACATACTTAATATACATATACACCCAGACTCCGGACATACAGACATGTTCATGCACACAAATGCATGTCCAGGGTAGGAATCGAACCTACGACCTGCAGCGATTCAAAGACGTCTTTTGCACAATTAAAACTGATACTGCATTATAACGAAAAATATTCAAAGACGTCTTTTGCACAATTAAAACTGAAACTGCATTATAAGATTTCGAAAAAAAAAGAACCCGCTACTCTCCTCTCCCTTGCTCTACATCCTCGCAACGAACATGCGGGGCACGTCTAACTCAGCGCGGCGCGAGCGCTGATTTTACTTTCTTTTTATTCTACCAATGATAGATAGAGTCGATGCTTTTATTAGGAGGTGCTTCTTTCAAAGGTCTTTTGTTGCGACAGCGACGTAGTTTCCGAGTTTTGAAGTAGAGTCAGTAGTAGAATTAGATTGAGTGCTAAGATATGGTTGTGGGGAGAAGATCAACCCCCAAATTTATAGAACGATATGATGGACTTACACTGGCATTACAAATCACTTTTGCTCCTAGAAATGCTTTGTAACACCATTGTAAACTGGCTAAAAATCTCTATAAATTTGACAGTAACTTTTTATGGGATTTTTATACCAATACAATTAGGACGCCTATCAGTCTATTCAGCAACGTGCGATCGTGCTATCATCTATAGGCTACGGTAACTCTTTACCATCATTCGAGCCGTACGCTTGTTGGCCATCTTAGTTATTATAAAAAAAAAAAATATTTTGACTACTCTGAGTAAGATCCTAAAACATGAATTATACATATTAATGCTAAAATATGTTATTGTCCGTAAGACTAAGTAATCGGCTTTACACCCATTTTCTATACACCGCTCCTAAAGGATCTTCATAAATAATCTGTAATAGCTATAAAATAAAAAGGAATGGTATGTTTGTTCTTGTGAATCTATAGAACTAAAAAGCTGATTAAAAATATAATATTAAAGATTTACCCCCTTATTCATAGAGATTTTGTCCAGTTTGCAATGGTTTTGAAAAGCATTTTTAGGAACAAATGTGATTTGTAATTCCACTGCAAGTCGATCACAACTATCTATGAATAAGGGGGCAATTTTTTTTTTTAAGATAAAGAAAATCCCCTCTGGATTTTTCGAAATCTATGTGCGAATCATAACTTTAATAGGATTATCACTTGCTTACGGTGAAATAAAACATCGTGAGGAAACCTGCATGTCTTAGAAAAATCCACCGAACAGCATTGGGCCAGCGTGGTGGATTATGGCCTGAATCCCTCTAGCATTGAGGGGAGGCCCGTGCCCAGTAGTGGGACGTTAAACGGCCTAATATTATTATTTTTATTATTAAAGAATATCCCAATAAAGTCAGTAAAATAGGTTTTGAGTTAGCAATATTATTAACAGACAGAGACGCAGGTTTCTTGCTATAAATCTATTTCTATCGAGAGTAACCGCGGGACGAAGCTAGTCGTAGATAAGTCAAGGAGATCAAAAAGAGGGAGGGACATACATTCTCGACTAATAACATAAGTAGCCCATTATGATGGTAGAGTAGTTTAAATATAGAGACTCGAAAACTGATTGACTGTTGAACTAAACGATACGTTAAATTGAAATATACTTAACATTTTTTTTTTGTCAATTTACCACTAAATTGTGACTTTTCAAAAATGCTTACGGCCGAATTCTCATATGCCACTTAAATTTGAGAGCTGCTTAACTTTGACGCGCCATATAAAACTGACAGTTAACGTCTTCTTAAACTGCTAAGTGGGACTTAAATATTTAAGTGGCCTTTGAGTATTCGGTCGTTAATGATACAAACTCCATTAAGTTTTTCTTTTTTGTTTAAAATAATAATACCATCACTATATGGCCTATATTCTCCGAAATGTTAGCTAGAAGAGTACATAGTGCACTCATATTTTGCCTACAATAACTTGTAATTTCAGTTTTTTTAGGCCTAAAATAACTGAACAATTGATCTCTCGATCAGCCGGTCCAGAGAAGGAGCGGTCTACCCACAGACCACCAGATATACTTTCTTAAAAATGTGTAGTCTCTGTCCGTGTCTACTCTACATACCTCCCAACACTTAAGCCGGGGCGAAACGCAAATAGGCCAGTTAATGTGTTTACTGATTTCTGATTTAAACTGTGTTTAAATAAACAAACAGTTTAGATAATGGCATTGCATGGGGTCTTAGGATGTCTCACGGCGTGTAGGTCTACACCATGGACCAATTACTATGGGGACTGGCCCTAAGCAACTCGGCCGAGTGGTCGGCCTAGTACTAACGTCGACATAAAACGAAGCGAGTAGTTCAACTATTTACCGGTAGATAGAACAATGAAAATGAAAAAACAATGTCCACGTTTTTTTTCATACATACTAATAAGGGCACCTATTTCTTTAGTATTTACTGTGTGGTCTACACTACCTATATCTATACTAATATTATAAATGCGAAAGTAACTCTGTGTGTCTGTTGTTTTCACGACTAAACCGCTAAAACAATTTTGATGAATTTTGGTATAGATATAGACAATACCTTGGAGAAGGACATACGCTACTTTTTATCCCGGAAAAATGTAAGGTTCCTGTGGGATTATCAAAAAACTAACTACAGTGCGTTCTTAAGTCAACGCAGTCGGAGTCGCGGACAGAAGCTTGTATCAAAAAAGTGAAGATAATGCCATCGAACTCTTACCCCGTAGAGAACTAAGACCTGGGAGCTTACCACCACCTCTTATAGCAGTTTTGTTTTAACGTTTCAGCGACTTTTTGTGCAATGACGTTTCTTATTGTCATGACAATAAGGTACGTCATTGCACAAAAAGTCGCTAAAACGTTAAAACATTCCTATAATTGAATCGCGACAAGAGGTCATGGTAAGCCCCCTGTTCTTTGGCAATGCAAACTTTATTGTCATGACGACCGATGATGGCTGGTCGGCTCACTGCATCGAGTGGTTGCGGGTTCGATTCCCGCCAGATGAAAATCTCCTACCCTGGTTTGGCCTGCCCTGGTCTGGGTGTCACTGGCATCGCACTCAGTTAATTGTATGGTAGCCATAGTATAATGTTGTTTAGTTTTGGACCATAAAGTCGGTACGTTAGTCCGGCGATATTTCTATTTATTTAACTTACTGAGATGCGCGTGAGCGGGGTACTGAATTCTTGGTCAAAATCCTGACATCAACAGACACAGATCGGTCGATATTGGTTAAAAATTTGTGTGATTTGATATTTAGGTTGATGGATGATTCCAGAACTAATCTTAATATAGGTACAGGGTGAAATCGAAATCGTGGGCAATATTTTAAAATTTGACTCAACATATGATTCAGAATATTTTGGGAAAACAAATAAAAAAATCGATTCATAAAAAATATTGCTCGGATAAGCAAATAAGCAAACAATTTAACTGTTATACCTTACCTGCGTAATACATTTTTATCAATTGATTAATATTCCCTAAATATTCTGAATCATGTTTAAAATATTGCCCACAATTTCGATTTCACCCAGTAGGCTAAACTAAATGAAGCAAATAAAACTTAGCGAACTAAACCTAACAAAACTAAATTAAAACGAATTATCAAAGTGAGCTTAATCGTAAAGTGACAACAGAATTAGCCCGAATGTGTATTTAAAACACAATTAAGTAACGTTCCGTAAATCACAAGTAACATTAAAACATCTCGAAATAATTACTTCGAATACGGGAACCATATATCTGAGTGTAATGGGAACAAAAAACACTGGTGAAATGTTAGGTAACAAAGTAGTTCCCGGGAACACTCCAATAATTTGAGTCGCCCGTCAGATGGGAACGATTCTATTTCCAGCTCAGATTACTGTATATTAGGTTGGTTATAGGCCCAAGATTTGTCTTTTGGGTGGTGAGAATACAAAATAATACAAAGACTATAAGTATAAATTTTTTTTTCTTTATTATTTAAAGTTGGTTGAGTGATTACTCTTATTATTATCATAAATCTCCACTACAGTCTTGTATTACACTATTTCTCCGAAATGTTTAAAATTTTAATGTTTATCGTGGAATTTATTTACTTATTTATTACTAGCTTTTGCTCACGAATTCGTCCGCGCTGAACACCAATTTTCATAATTGTAACTTCAAAAATGACGAACTTCCATACAAACTTTCATCCCCTATTTAACGCCCTTAGGGGTTGCATTTCAAAAAATCCTTTCTTAGTACACCTTTACCCATCAAGACAAATACACCCTCCAAATATCAAGTCCCTACGACCAGCGGTTTAGGCTGTGCGTTGTCTGTCAGTCAGTCAGGACTTTGATTCTTATATATTTAGATGGATTAGCTAGAAAGCGTACGGCCGGTTTCTTCAACAACTAACCCGTAAAAGCACCAGCTTAAAACAGCTAAAGTTGTGAAGAAAATAAACCAATTTAACCGTTACTTCTACTTCGAGACACTACTTTGGTTGTTACTTACAATTAAGAAACTGGGAATTAGAATTTCCGACGATATTCAAATTCAAAATAGGTATTGTAATTCACTAGACCAATCAATTAATATTCAAAATATTAATATTAATGAAGACCATAAAAGTACTTACGATTAGACCAAATATAATGTACCTAGTGTACCTTATTATACTATAATAAGCGTAAGCGTAAGCGTGTATTAGAAGCGACTGTAGCCTAGGGGTGAACAGGTTGGGCTAGCAATCAGAAGGTCCCAGGTTCGTACCCCGGTGGGGCAGGCACCAATGGATGAATTTTCATATATGTGCTAATTTACAGTTCGCTGACGGTGAGGGAAAACATCGTGAGGAAACCTATCTATCCTTCGGGATTAGGTAATAGTCAGTTCCTGTATACACGGCGACACGGTTCACCACCTGTCACGTTGTGTTCTGACTATCTGGTGAAACGTGGGCTTTGAGTTGGTTAATACCTCCACAATGTGGTGGTGTATGGCCACTCAAGCCTCTGAATGGGGATAAAAGTCGTGACGTTACATTACATTTTCTAGTGTACCTACCGCCGGTAAGAAACTCAATCGTTGGGTACTCATTTTACTAGAAAAAGTCGGTGAAACCAATACCCCTATAGTACGTTTTTTATACTTGTCCTATTTGGTAAGCAAAGATGGCGTTCAGCGGGGCGATTGCGTAAGTTTTTGTCAATGTTTCAATTGGTTTCGGATATAATTGACACAAGATGAACGAAACCAATTGAAACATTGACAAAAAAGTTACGCAATCGCCCCGCTGGACGCCATCTTTGCTTACCAAATAGGACAAGTATAAAAAAACGTCCTATAGAAACTTGAAGGGTTCCTACAAATGCAAAATCGATCTTCTTGCTATTTCGTTTCTTTTAGGAAACCGAGTTTAAAATCGCAAGTCTACCGCCAGCCTAATTAACAACGACGTGTCAACTGCACGTAAACGTCTCCGCGACTAAACTGCGGCAGATTTATTTTATTGAGCCAATAAATGAGTGCGCCGCGCCACGGAGACCGACGCAAATATACTATGCTGTACGGAACCAGACGGATCCTTGCATGCATTCTGACATCATAGCTAGTTATAAAAAAAACAAAACCGGCCAAGAGCGTGTCGGACTCGCATATAAAGGGTCCCGTACCACAGTAGAATAAAAACGTCGAAAATATTAAGTCTGTGTGGGGACCCCTTTATTTTTTTTTTTATTTTTTTTTTAGTATTTGTTGTTGTAGCGGCAGCAGAAATACACATTCTGTGAAAATTTCAAGTCTCTACCTATTACGGTTCGTGAGATACAGTCCGCTGACAGACGGACGGATGGACAGCGTAGGCTTAGTAATAGGGTCATTTGCATTCATGTCGCCAAAATAAACGCGATAATTCGCATCTAAAGGTGAAATACATCTTTGTTTGAAGTACCTTTTCTCTTATCAAAGATCTTATAACTTCGATAGGAAATGGCCTTTGAATAATAAACCATTAAAATTCGTAACCAACCCATCGAAAGTCACTTACCACGTAAAATATTGTAATGTTATGCATTATTACAATACCTTACCCCCCATTATTCCCCCTCAAGTGACGGGACGCGACAAACTTGCTCCTCCGAGGCGAGAATTATTTGCATAAGATCTTAAAACAGCAATCGACTGATCGCTAACATTCAGCCAAGAGTCAATATAGAACCACTTTTACTTGAAATATTTGTTCCGAAATGTAGTATATGTGAAGGGGGTAAAGCCAAGCTGTAGTCAATTGACTGCAGCTCATATACGGGCTGGCTCGACCGGGGTAGTACCACCCTCTCACAGAAGACCGGCGTAAAGCAGCTATTACAGCTGCGTGAGTGAGAGAGCCGGAAGCCCAACCCCCCTTCCTCTTCCTCTGTCCCACTCTCCTTCAGGTCGGCAACGTGCGAGCAATGCCTTTGGTATTGCCACCTTAGTCCTATAAAAAACCTACATATTTTTTTTGTTTAAGAAATGCATTTATTTTTATGTGAGAAGCACATAGCCCGAAGATCTGATGGCCGATGGGGCAGAAAGGTTCTTGAGTGGCGACCACGTACCGGAAGACGCAGCGTGGGTAAACCCCAAGGAGGACCGACGACCTAGTGAAGGTCGCGGGAAACCGCTGGATGCAAGTGTCACAGGACCGGTTGTTGTGGAAAACCTTGGGGGAGATCTATGTATCCACAGAGCTAATCACTTTATTTTTCAATCAAACTATAAATAACAATACTGCCAAAAGTCCATTAAATACTAATAGGATCATCCAATCACAATTTCGGCATAAAGGGTTAACATCACGCGAAATCGCGTGCTATGGCGCTACTGGAGTTAATGTTGTACATGGATTTTCAGTTACTTACTTCATTTATGATTTTGATTGTTGATTGGTGGTAAAGCCAAGCTGTAGCCAATTGACTGCAGCTCTTGTACGGGCTGGCTCGACCGGGGTAGTACCATAGTAGAAAGATGAATAGTAAGCTATCTTCATAGAAACGCACCGCACGTGGCTTATATGTGTGCGCCATGCGTATCTATGCGTCGCGTACGCTCACTCAAACATCACATGCATTGTTTCGCACTGATAACCGGGTCTAGTTTTGGTTTGAGTGTGCGTGCGCGACGCATAGATACGCATGGTGCACACATACAAGCCGCGCGCGGTGCGTTTCTATGAAGATAACCTACTACCCATTTTCTACTATGGTAGTACTACCCTCTCACAGAAGATCGGCGTAGCACAGCTATTATAACTGCAAGCATCTATATGCTACGGTAACTGCTTAATATCAGGCTGTACGCTTGTTTGGCATCTTAGGAATATAAAATGGGTCTAGAAAACCAACTTGGTCAGGGTGCAAGACCAAGACCAATCTTAAGCAACGGGCCCGTTGGCGTGGTTAGCGTGATGGCGCCTTTCACGCTGCAGGTCGTAGGTTCGATTCCTACCCGGGACATGCATATGTGTGCATGAACATGTCTGTATGTCCCGAGTCTGGGTGTATATGTATATTAAGTATGTATTTACAAATAAAAAGTAGTATATGTAGTAATATCAGTTATCTGGTTTCCATAGTACAAGGATCAGGTAGCCGTGTGTAAAAAATGTCCCGGGATATTATTATTATTAATCCAGATCCGTGTTTCAGGGCGCCAGGTCTCTTAACCACAATTGCGCAGAATATGATGAATATTGGCACGATGGTGATCGCAATTATCCTATTTGTTTCAAATGGCATTGAAATGGCAATCGTTTAAGGGACTTGGGGGCCTGATGTTTATCCTAAAATGTGTCATATACTACATCTCTTCACGTATTAAGTAATGTCGCCCGCTATGTGAAGCATGCGTCGCACGCTAATATTATGTTACTACGATAATTTACCGACAACATCATAATTTAAGTCGGTATTCAGTTGTACATGGTATATTATATAACCAGACGTAGACACCTTAGGGTCGGTCACAATAGCAAAATGCTACAGTGGCAGTTCAATGGCTAAGCGACTTCGGAGCCAAACTAAATAACGCTTGTAATTGGTGCGTACTGATGCCTCGCATGCCTCAACCGAGCACGCATGTCTATACGTTCCAACGTCAAAACTGAGTGCTCGGGCATGCACCTAAATAATAATAATAATTTAGTCCTTTTAACGTCCCACTGCTGGGCACGGGCCTCCCCTCAATGCGAGAGGGATTCAGGCCATAATCCACCACGGGTGCGGGTTGGTGGATTTCACATGTCTAAAGACATGCAGGTTTCCTCACGATGTTTTCCTTAACCGTAAGCAAGTGATAATCATATTAAAGTTATGACTCAAACATAGATTTTGAAAAATCCAGAGGTGTGAGCCAGGGTTTGAACCCAGGACCTTAAGCCCGCAAGACGCGTGCTTAACCAATCGGCTACCACTGCTTATGGAACTAATATGTCAATATTGATGAATTTTCATCTATGTGCATAATTTACAGTACGCTGACGGTGAGGGAAAACATCGTGAGGAAACCTACCTATCCCTCGGGATTAGGTAATAGTCAGTTCCTGTATACACGGCGACAAGGTTCACCACCTGTCACGTTGGGTTCTGACTATCTGGTGAAACGTGGGCTTTGAGTTGGTTAATACCTCCACAGTGTGGTGGTGTATGGCCACTCAAGCCTCTGACTACCCCCGAATGGGGATAAAAGTCGTGACGTTATATTATTTCCAAGGTATGTTTTTTTTTCATTTATGTCAATATTAATTCCAAGGTATTCCACGTTCAAATTCATCGTAAATAATATGCAGCAGTTGTTTATACAAGAGTATTTCCTTAAGATGATATTATACGCAGGTAGCAGAGTTTAATAAGATCCGTGTCGCCTTGCAATTGCTATGATACATTGCTGAGTTATATGAGCGTGTTATGCTACCAATTCTTGATTGCAAACGTTTTGTGCAGGGCTGTCTACGATACAAATATTACGGGATAATGTCTGTATACGTTTGAAATAACAATGTTGATTTGAAGTATGCTATATAAATAAAAATATAACGTCACGACTTTTAATCCCCATTCGGGGGGTAGTCAGAGGCTTGAGTGGCCATACACCACCACATTGTGGAGGTATTAAGCCAACTCAAAGCCCACGTTTCACCAGATAGTCAGAACCCAACGTGACAGGTGGTGAACCTTGTCGCCGTGTATACAGGAACTGACTATTACCTAATCCCGAGGGATAGGTAGGTTTCCTCACGATGTTTTCCCTCACCGTTAGCGAACTGTAAATTATGCACATAGATGAAAATTCATCCATTGGTGCATGCCCCACCGGGGATCGAACCTGGGACCTTCTGATTGAGCCCAACGTGATCGCCCCTAGGCTACAGTCGCTCCACAAGTATGCTATCGAAGTCATAATATCAATATGGAATTCTTAAAACTTATGTGCAACTTTAGTGTACTTGCGTCTTGAAGGGAAAAGGGGATAAGTTGCTTCGGTAAAGCGATTACGTCGTGACGGCCATTACTATATTAATTTCACTAATGTGATGCGGCTAATGCTAAAATTTATAGAGGTTTGTTCGATGTTGCGTCGCTGTCACATTGCTGTCGCATCGCAGTCGCATTGGTGTCGCATCGCTGTTGCATCGCGGTCGCCTTACCAGAGCCCCGCTAGACAAGTGGCATGAACGCTAATCGAATAGAATAGAATAGACTTCACGATGTATGGAAATGTCAAACGTCGCTATGTAGATCAACAACAAGTTGCTATGTAGATCACATGACTTTTGTCATTTCCATACATGAAGCGTAGCGATTTCAAGGAACGCTTGTAGACGTCAGCCACTTGTCTAGCCAGCCCTTCTGCGCCACTCCAGTGTCACCAGTGGTTTCTTCTTTTCAAATTATGTCAAGAAAAAGGCACTTAAATAAAAAATATTTCAATCTGCCATAACCACAAGAATCATAGCAATTGCAACACAAAACAAAAACCCGTTTACTTATTGACAGATCATCCATAGAGTTGTCACCGTATCCAAGAGCAGAAATCTCAGCAGATATTCCGGAACAATATGATCTTTATTACAGGGACGTTATAAACCAAATTGCCGCAGCAACAGATAAGACACAGAATAATAATTTAAAGGGAGAGACTACTAGAAACAGCAACTATCCATCATAGTGCCAAGGAATTGTATTAACAGATATTTAAAACGAAAACGAAGAGGTTTAATGATTTCTGCTTGGTTTGGTTAAGGATTTTAAAAGGACAGGATTAGAAACAATAGTAATTATATAAAAAATACACTAAAGATCTTCTGTGGCATAGCGTGGACATTTCAATCAAAGTCAATAATATTTCAGATCCTACAATATTTTTTTTCTAGAGGACATCGTTTTTAACCTTTTTGGCCTCAACCTTTTTAAGTCCTTTAATATTTTCAATGTTAATGTTTTCTTACTTATTGTTCAATACTTTAATAACAGCTGAGGCACTATCCAAAGTGATATATTATTAACTGTCAGTTTATACTTAAGTGGAAATCAATTTGAAATTTCATGCTATTTTTACACGACTGCCCAAAAAAAGGAGTGTATATGTGTTAAGGGTTCATGTATGTATGTATGTGAGATTCTTTATTCCACCATAACTTAAAAATGCCTGAACGTATTTGGATGTATGGGGTATCGTTAGAATCCTTATATCATTCCGGGTAACACTGGGTATATTATTCTTGAAAAAAATCAATATGGCGGCATTATGGCTCAATTTTCAAATGTAAAAAAAATATTTTCTTCTTCCATTATTAGAATATGGGTATCAAATTGAAGGCCTTGATGAGCACATTCCAAAACTGTAGAATTTATAGGCATCATTTAACATAGCTCGGGTGTACATGCAAAACAAACATTTCATTATTGGCTGCTGTCCCTAAAATGCATAAATTAAAAATAAATAATTTAAAAAAATAAAAAAACACGATTTCCCTGCCAAAAAACTAACTAAAAAAAACTATAAAACAAGTGCAGTGTCATTGCAGTCGGGGGCCCTCTTAGATTTTAGTTAGTTTTTTGGCAGGGCAGACGTGTTTTTAATTTTTTAAATTATTTATTTAAGCTTTGTCTATACGGGCTATACGGGTATAACATTCTTAATTAATATTTATTTCTGACCTAAATCTGTAGCTACCTTCTTGTGCTTATCGTATGGTCAGTGGCCAACCTGGTGTCAGAGTTGTTCAACCCGCCCGAAGGCCTCTTACAAGGCTTAACAACTGCTGCCTAGATGTCAACAACCGGGACCGACTTTTTACGTGCCCTCAGAAGCACGGAGACGCTCAGTTCAAATGCCACTAAATAGTCACCCATCTCTGACTGAGCTTGCTAACCGTGCTTAACCTACGATTGTTAGCGATTGCAGCTGGCTATGAGCGCCCAATAAAGCTATTATAATACGTAACATATTCTTTTACCAACCCAAAACATGACCACTCAATTATTCTTCCGTTACTACTGTTTTGTAGTCAGTAACCATAAACAAATAGCTTTATTATTATTATCAGTATTTTACTAGAGCCTAAAGTTTGGCACTCACCTATCAACTCCGCACCCGACCAGCACCGCCTTGCCGCTCGACGTCCACTCGTTGACCACGCGCGGTCCGCGGGCGGACGCTGCGTTTACACCATAAACGTCACGTGATCAACCAGTGGACCGCGCGTGGTCAACGAGTGAACGCCGCGTGGTCAGCGCGTGGTCCCCTTATTTCCGGTTCAGTTAGTGGACGCCGACCGACGAGGCGGTGCTGGTCGGGTGCTGGGTTGATAGATGAGTGCCAACCTTAAGCCTTATCAAAGGCCTTCGGGCGGCTTGAACAACTCTGACAACAGGTTGGCCACTAACCATACGATAAGAAGAAGAATATTTTTTAAACCTTCCTCATTTGAACCATCCAAACCTCCGTCAAAGCTTTTGTTAATTGCAAACTTTCAATAACCGATAACTTACGAAGCTACTACATTCTCGTTCGTTCTGCAGTTTAGTCTATTGATGCCACGTCTGTGATTGGCTAGTGATTTACAACTACTAGGGATGTTATGGATTTAAAATTTCGGATACGGATACGGATATAGGAATAATATTACACCTGTTTCAGATGCGGTTACGGGTATGAAATTAGTTCGGATTATCCGCTAGTGTCGGATAGTTTCGGTTACGGATATTCGATTTTTAAATAATTATAAAAGTGCACCACTAAATACAAAATGTAATGTAATGTAAAAAAAATGTAATGTAACGTCACGACTTTTATCCCCGTTCGGGGTCAGAGGCTTGAGTGGCCATACACCACCACATTGTGGAGGTATTAACCAACTCAAAGCCCACGTTTCACTAGATAGTCAGAACCCAAAAACAACTAAACCCAACCCAACCCAACTAAATACAGGGGACGCAAAAACAAAAAACAAAAACCATGTCATAACATGTATCATTTTGACTCCGCCCCTATCCGATATTGTTCGAAACATTTATATCAGTTTCGGTTACGGAAAAACAAAATCGGATATCCGATAGTTTCGGTTACGGTTACGGAGCTCCATAACATCCCTGATAACTACTACCGGACGGCCAATAATATCCATTTCAGTAATTACCTTCGCAAAGACAAGACTGATGGTGCACGGGAGTTCGAAAAATAAACGTTTAAAGTTGCGAGTTGATCGATTCTGCTGGAGTTTCTGTTTCTAATGGGTATTGGAAATGGTTTTACTGTTAGATATTTTTGAATAGGTTGAGAGGTGTATTTTTCAGAAGTAATTGCAACATTTTGGTTATCCTTCTTTTTGTGACATAGATTCAAGGAGATTACCAACAGGGAGATATGTGACTGTCCAAAATAGTATGTCCAACTAAACGAAGTCTATGGACACAGTACGACTCAGTTGTTTGCGGAAAATAATGTTGAGAACATGTCAGTATTGTTTATACGCAGCAGATATGGTATCTTCTAACATAACAATCACTATACTTGGGCTAAGCACACCACTATACAGGGTGGTGACAACATTACGACAATAAATTTAAACACGATCCCTACTAGCCAATCACAATACTTTAAAATTGTCAAATTTGGTTTACATCAAAATTGTAAAATCTGAATTTACACACAAATTAAATGCTGAAATAATCTAAACATAACACTACATCTTTTATAATCCTCTACTGACATCATCGACTGACCTGTAGGTACGAGGGAGGCAAAATCGCTTCGGTGTCGGTGTTTTTGGCGCTGCATTTGTAGGCGTAAAGTTAAAATGGTAGAAGTAAAAAAGCCATCTCGTGGCTATACCTTTGAATATATTTTGATTTTGTTTTTATGTAAGAACTACTCACGTGATACCCAGTATGTGGTTTCAGTTATTGTCGTTATGTCGTCACCACTCTGTATATGCAGCGAAATTTACACATTTTGTAATCGCACCCGGAATTCGACGAGGCATTTTTATGCGTTTTATTATTAAGTTGACTTAAGTTGAGCCGTATTGGCAATACTGGCATGTTTTCAACAGACTGAGTCGTACTGTGTCCATGGACACCGTTTAGTGGGACATACTATTTTGGACAATCACATGTTTTCCTTTTTCTTGGTAATTTTGTCTACACGTTACTACTCCACCAAGCCAACTAGAAGCCTGTCAAATGTGACGTCACCCGCACAAAAAGGCGGTGATGGGGGAGGTGAGGCGGGCGGGGAAGCCGCATTCCATCCGAGCTCCTAGTTGGCTTGGTAGCGTAGTTACAGCAAGTTAAACGAGAACAACACTCTTCTAGAGTACAACGCCTTATGCGCGCCGGCGCACGCAGCCCTAAATTTAACACGCAATTTTAAATTCCGAACGGCCATTGTTGTCGCCTATCCTATCCCATATTGGCTATATTTCATTCGCTTTACAAACCACTGTACTTTGGTCCGTGAGAACTGAAATTGGATCTTAGCTTGTATAGAAATTTTGTCAAGTTCACCGCAGTTTGAAGGTCTAGATAATTTAGCTGCTAACGAAATGTGGTTACAATTCCTAATAAGGTGTGGTTCTACATAGTTTTAGTAGTTGGTGCTCTGAAAATGTATTATTGAAAGCGATAGAATGTATTGCTTGTTTGAATTGAATAATGTTAGTGTAGATAGAATAATTTGTAATTCTGTAAACAGTGTCCTTTAGATTTATTTCTTAGAGACACTTTTATAACAATATTTTTATGTTACTAAGGTGACAAAAAAGCGTATAGGCCGCCGGATGTTAAGCAGTTACCGTAGCTTATAGATGCTTGCAAAACCAAAGGCGTTGCTGGTACGTTGCTGACCTGAAGGGGAGTGCGTCAGGGGGAGTGGAAGGGGGGGGGGCTTCCGGCTTTCTTACTCATCGCCACTTTGCGCCGATCTTCTGTGTTTCATATGAATCGTGACGCTTTTGCTGATGGTGTAATCGGGGCCAAATAAATCAGTAGGTATACTTACCGTCAATCACTGACCAATCATAATGGAAGATGTAAACCAATAAGGTGATGTTTTACATTTATCAAACGTATTTTTTAAATTTAGAATGTCAAATTTGAAAAACATTATGCCCGCACTCTTGACATGCTCTCACGCAAATAAGCGAACAAAAGGTCCGCGTATCGCGCTTCGTGGCGGTCGGCCGATGCACGTTTTTTGTTTTTTTTTTTTTGCTTTTTTTACTGTTTTTTGACAAGTGCCATCGATACTCAGCGGGCCATTGTTCGGGAGCCGACGTCATTGTGCGTTATTTTGAGCGCCCTAAGCTGTAGGTACTTACCTACATTTTTAAAAATCGATCACCTTTCTGAAGCGTATTTAGAAGTGCGTGTTGTTTTGAGATTATGTTTTATAGTTTGGGACCGGAGAGGCATATTAGGGCTGGGGGGGGGACTGCTTTTGCCTGTGTTTGTTCCATACATAATATTGTACAAACCTTTCTCGCCAATAAATACTTTATTATTATTATATTATATTATATTATATATTATTACATCAAACGTCAAAACTGCATCTTAAGATCGATCTCAACTTTGTGATGCATTATTAATACGAGCCTTGTAGAGTGAGTACTGTTTTGTCCTTTCTTTTTTTAAATACTTACCTTGACAGTTTGTCTCATTAGATAATTACAATTATGATCTCATTGGCATAGCTAAATACATCCTACTTAAATAAGTTTCACGCTCTCGTTTTCAATTTACTAATTTATACTTACAGAAATTTTACAATCTTTCAATAATTGTAATCTGTTTTACACCTCCAGGAGGTTCTATAGCATAATCCTGTACTCCCCATTGCAATATTTCCGAACAAAGAGGAACTAAATACATTCTATCCAAAAAAAATATTAATCTCAACTATATTTCATGCACAAAAACAATAAAATACAGTCTGCGTTCCCCTATCCCAATCAGATTGCGATCCAATGGAATAAATTTTGACGTGTTCGATTTTCGAATTTTACTTTTTTGTTTTTCCACGCACGAAGCGAGGACAATGCGGATCGGGGCGTAACGAATAACTTGATTTATAAAAACGCATGTGCGCCGCGGGCCTTATATTGGACATCACTACTAATAATAAATATTTGATTGTGATATAGGGTACTGTCGGTATGTCTATGGAGATAACAGTATTTATTTTGGATGTCCGCGATTTAATCCGCGTAGAATATGTACTTCGAGCAGCCTATTTTTTTTTATCTAAGTTTTCATCTATCTCCAAGTCCCTATCGTTACACCAAAATTAAAAAAATATATTTAGCGGTTTAGTTGTGAAATTGTAACAGACAGAGACTTTAATTTGATAAATAAAGATTTATTACCGGTTTGACGACTTGCATCGGTTATTTACAGATTCCGATTCCTGTCGGGGCAAATTTCAGTAAAGTTATTTTCGCATATTGCTTTGGTCTATAAGACACTGGTATCTCCGTCAGTCCAATGTACGATACACAAAGTGTATGGTAACAAACTAAGCAAAGCTTGTACTACGGGTACCGTACAATGGACTGACCAGTGACACCCAGACCAGAGCAAATTACGAAAAGGCCGTCTCCAAAATTTGCCTCTAGCGGGAATCGAACCAGCAACCCGATGCAGCCGAGCGGCCTATTCTCGAACTACTGTGGCAAGCGGTCGTCAAACGTCCAATAACTAAACCGTAGCTCGATAATTCTCAAATACTTAGCAACCAGACCAGGGGCAAACAACTAGTGCACCTTCATTCGTTTAACTTTAACCCTATTGTATGGGATTTAAGTACACCTTGTAGGCGCGAATGTTTTGTTCAATCGCCTTTATGGCGTCCCGTTTTGTTCTTATCGGGATTTATGGGGGATCCAACGGAATTAGCGCGGGATTCAGCTGCTGATTTCGCGTGGGTGTTGTGTAATTGAATGTTATAGAGTGGGACTAATCTGGATCAATATGGTATACCTTAAGGGCCATAACACACCGGGTAGCCATGGCGACGTCGCCAGCCACGCGTCCAACTAATTCGTATTGAAATGTATGACAGATATCACACCTGGTGACGGACTGGACACGTCGCCAGTCAATACAAATTGTTTGGATACGTGGCCGCGCCGTCAACGCCGGCGACGTATCCAAACAAATTGTATTGACTGGCGGTGGCTGGCGACGTCGCCTGGCGTCCCGGTGTGTTATGGCCCTAACATAGCAATCACCCGACTTGTGGTCAGCGCACCACTACATGCAGCGAAATTCATACATCTGTTATCGAACTCTCAATTCGACAATCAACTTTAAGGCATTTTGATGCATATTCATTTTATTTCATTTCTAGCCTGTACTGTCCCACTGCAGAGCAAAGGCCTCCCCACCCTTTTTCCACTTGCTCCGGTCTATGGCTACCCGGGACTAATCCGTCATGTAGGAGTCCAGCTCATCCCGCCATCTTTTCCTGGGCCTGCCGCGTTGTCGTTTCCCGTTGTTTGGGATCCACTGCGTGGTTGCTTTTGCCCATAACGATTCAGGCATGCGGCAGATGTGGCCCGCCCAGTTCCGCCCAGTTTGATGCATATTGTTCACCAGAAAATGAGCCATACTGGCAATACTGAAATTTTTTCATCATTATTTTCCGCGAACTACTGGGTCGTAATGTGTCCATGGCCTCCATTTACTAGGACATAGAATTTTGGACAGTAACATGTCTCTTCTCTCCCTCTTCTCTCTCTCGTCTAGTCTTTATCTCTTTCTTACTACCAGATAACTGGACTATATTATTATTTCAAGGTTATATCTTTGAGTACCCAAACTTTGATTACCAGATATTATCAGTTCTTTAGTCAACTTCTTATTTTGCAGGTTCCCTTTTATGCTCGCAACATCAGAATTGCTTATACAATCGCATTGCGAAATTGGTAGTCACCCAGTGTTGAATACAAAGGTAGCATTATAAATTTAAAGTGGTCCTCTCGTTAAAATATCAAGTTTTCATCCTTTGTTCCTCCGTCTGTGTGATGTCATCAGAAGATGGCTGTTTGGTACAGGGCATCTACTACGAAATACGAAACGAAATGCTTTGGCTGACGAATCGTACGTTTTCATACTCCGAAAGTGTTCCGGAAGTGTTCCGGATTCTTTCGGAGTAGTCCATGGAAGAATGTAAATGTAAATGTAAAATGTAACGTCACGACTTTTATCCCCGTTCGGGGGTAGTCAGAGGCTTGAGTGGCCATACACTACCACCTTGTGGAGGTATTAACCAACTCAAAGCCCACGTTTCACCAGATAGTCAGAACCCAACGTGACAGGTGGTGAACCTTGTCGCCGTGTATACAGGACTGACTATTACCTAATCCCGAGGGATAGGTAGGTTTCCTCACGATGTTTTCCTTCACCGTCAGCGAACTATAAATTATGCACATAGATGAAAATTCATCCATTGGTGCATGCCCCACCGGGGATCGAACCTGGGACCTTCTGATTGTTAGCCCGACCTGTTCACTCCTAGGCTACAGTCGCTTGTCCATGGAAGAAGAAACGTTAAATCACGACTATTGAATCCGATCTTCGGATCCGAAACACTTTCGGAGTACGAAAACGTACGATCCGTTAGCCGAAGCATTTCGATTCGTATTTCGGAGTAGGCGCCCAAAAGAGAATATTTGAGTTTTGGAGACAAAATTGTGGGTAGACATTTATAAAAGCCCCTATACTACTTCTGGAAGTACGACCTGCTTTAATAGCATCAATTAGCTGCATCTATAGCAGGTGCATGCTGCGGCTGAGCACTCAGTTTTGACGTCGGAACCCATAGTAAGTGGCGATAAAAAAAAACAATGTAAAAAAGACAAGCCCGCTGAGTTTCTTGCCGGATCTTCTCAGTGGAAGTCGCGTTTCCGATCCGGCGGTAGAATTTAAGAAAAAAATGTAAATTTGCAATTTATAAGTGCCCCCGTAGGCCTAAACATAATAAACTTTTTGCATCTATACGCATCTATACGTAGTACGTACCAATTGATAGGTGCGTCTACATCAGGCGCACGCCACGCTCAAGCACTCGGTTGACATCGGAATGCATAGACATAATGTCATAACATGATTGCTCGGGCGAGGCATGCGAGGCATCTAGACGCACCAATTGGTAAACGCACTTAATAATGATTCACAAATTCATTCAGCTTGTTCCTCTGATTAAGATATTGACGAGGCCATAATTATGAATGTTCATTGAATCCAGTGAGGGGTCACCGACCTTGGGCCCTGGGTTTTATTTTAGCGGATACGGCTGAGGGTATCTGTGTTTCGGTAAGGTTCACATATTAGATAAGGAAAATAAATAATTATATTTTTTCTTGCATAGGTATATTATTTAAAGTCAGAAAGTGATTTATAAACGATAATTAACGGTACTTATAACATAAAATGTATTTTAAAAAAAATTTAATTTGGTCTATATGTTTGTCCCGGCTAATCTCCGAAACGGCTGGACCGATTTTGACGGGACTCTCAGTGACAGATAGCTAGTGTTATAAGGAGTAACTAAGGACTACTTTTATTTTGGCGAACCTTAACATTTTTTTTTAATTTAGCGGGCTACACAAACTGCGATTAGAGCTATTAGTAGTCTCATAAAATACGACAGTTTATAATTGTGGATTTAACGAATAAAAAGCAGCCTATTTAGTCCATTCTTACCTCTCTCTTCAATTTCATTCAAATCTGCTTAGCAGTTTCTGCGTGTCGCTCAAACAGACATTTTCGCATTTATAATTTTTATAATAGGATTTGTTTTGCCAACGGTACGCGGCACGCGGTAGGCACAGAGGTATAATACGAACCGGTCTCGGCCCACCAATGCGCCCTCGTACCGCAATAACATATGCTCATTGTGCAAAAACGCACGGCTCACTAGCGCGGGCGCAGATATAAAACCTTCACGCTATTCCTAATTTATGGTGTAGGCTGGGCAAGTAAGGAAATGAAGGTAGAGATACATTAAAGTAGAAACTATGGATGTCAAATCATATTATTATTATGTAACTGTAAAATGTAACGTCACGACTTTTATCCCCATTCGGGGGTAGTCAGAGACTTGAGTGGCCATACACCACCACATTGTGGAGGTATTAACCAACTCAAAGCCCACGTTTCACCAGATAGTCAGAACCCAACGTGACAGGTGGTGAACCTTGTCGCCGTGTATACAGGAACGGACTATTACCTGATCCCGAGGGATAGGTAGATTTCCTCACGATGTTTTCCCTCACCGTCAGCGAACTGTATATTATGCACATAGATGAAAATTCATCCATTGGTGCATGCCCCATCGGGGATCGAACCTGGGACCTTCTGACTGCAAGCCCAACCTGTTCACCCCTAGGCTACAGTCGCTATAATAGCACAATATGAGTAAATGTAAATAATAATAAACTAGACCGGTTGTACGCGCGCTATAAGTGGTGGATATTACGTTTTAAAATACCTTTAAGTTGATTTTCGATAGCCTATAGATGCTTGCAATACCAAAGGCATTGTTCGCACGTTGCCGACCTGAAGGGGAGTGGAATGAAGGGAAGGGAAGAAGGAGGGAGTTGGACTTCCGGCTCTCTCACTCATCGTACGAAACGCAGCTTTAATAGCTACTTTACGCCGATCTTCTGTGAGAGGGTGGTACTACCCCGGTCGAGCCATCCCGTATATGAGCTGCAGTCGATTGATTACAGCTTGGCTCTACCACCAAGAATTGGCCATATACGACACATTATCAAGAATAAAATAACGATCTCGTGTTTTAGCGTGTGGATAACGATATGTAACGACTAACGATTGTCGATACCGTAAATCGTATTGGTTTACATAACTAGCTGATATTCGGACCTATAACCTTTTAAGCAGAATTCTGGTCAAACTCGTGAATGCTTAATTTAAAATTCACACCACAAAATCCAACCAAATTCGGCCGACATTCTCAAAGGTGGCATGTTTAACACCTCAATATTGACACAACATACTTTTGCGACTCAAAAACGTGTCAGAATTCACATTTAACTGCACCGCAAGAGTTTATTTTAAAAGATTTTTCCTCAATTAGCGATCCATTGATGATTTTGATGCCTTAATTTCTGATTCAAAGAAATAAAAAATAAACTATTTTTACTTTGACGGGCCCGTTAGCGTGGTTGGCGCGGAGGCGCCTTTCACGCTGCAGTTCGTAGGTTCGATTCCTACCCGGGACATGCATTTGTGTGCATGAACATGTCTGTGTGTCCGGAGTCTGGGTGTATATGTATATTAAGTATGTATTTACAAATAAAAAAGTAGTATATGTAGTAATATCAGTTATCCGGTTTCCATAGTACAAGCTCTGCTTAGTTTGGGATCAGGTAGCCGTGTGTACAAAAATGTTCCAGGATATTATTATTATTATTACTTTGATGTATTATTTTAGCAGATATGGTACCTTCTAACATCGCAGTCACAAAACTTGTGCTCAGCGCACCACTACATGCAGCGAAATTCACACATCTGTTATCACATTCGCAATTTAAAAAAATTGTTAATTAATTAACTTATTAAATACCTTAAGAAGATGAGCCAGGTCAGCAATACCAACATATTTCCAACATTAGGGCTGTATCACACCTGAGGGGCTAGCCAAGAGGCATGAACGCTAATCGAATAGAATACGATAGACTTTACAATGTATGGAAATGTCAAACGTCGCTATGTAGATCAAAAACAAGTTGCTATGCAGTTCACGTGACTTATGTCATTTCAATACATGAAGCGTAGCGATTCGAACGAACGCTCGTAGACGTCAGCCACTTGTCTAGCCCTTCTGGAGACGGGATTGGCGACCGTCGCGAAGTAGAGTCCTGTCATGTTTTGACATAATTCAATAGGAATTATTGGCGACGGTAGCCAGCGACGTCGCTGGCCACGTATCCAAACAATTGATATTACCTGTCAAATTCAATACGTATTCGTTGGCGACGGCGGCTGGCGACGTGCTTGGCGTCCCGGTGAGAAAGAGCCCTTATTTTCGGCGAGCGACTGAGTCGTACCTGTGCACATGGACTCCTTTTAGTAGGAGTATTTTGGACATTCACGTGTCTTCCTCTTTTTTTAGTAAAATCTTTGTTATTACATGTTTTTACTTTACAATTTAATTTGTGACAGTTTTTTTTAGATATAGATACTTAACTTAGGTAGGTACGATCGCCTGCACAGCTATCGTAGCATTTTTAAAATAATCTGATCTCGCTTTATTATTGATACCCGTAACTAAGAGAGCTCAGGATATTATAGAAAGGTTTCCACAGACGTGCAGGCTGTATATGAAAGGTAAATTCATATTACGTCGAAAAATGTTTTGTGATAATAGCAATATAAATTATTACATATTCTCGGAATAAATATGTAATATATTAAATTACGAGGATATTCAGCAACATATAATATGGTTGAAGTAAACAGAAATATTAATATTTCTGTTTACAGAAAATGTTCTTTGATGTCCGCGGCAATGTGCCTTATATTAGCGGAACACGGGTAATGTAAATTAATTTGTAATAATTATTATTATAAGGAGTTATAAATTAAGTCACACGTAAAGGGGGGGAGGGGGTCGACGAAATGTGACATTTTGTGACAAGGGGGGGAGGGGTCCTAAGTTAAGTGATGTCACATTTAAAAATCTAATATATCCAAGTATAAAAACCGAAATTTGAACTGTAACCGAAAAAATGTGAAAATTTCTGAAAATTGTAAAAAATATGTGACGTCACACAGGGAGGGGGGGAGTCTCGCAAATGTAAGCAGCTGTGACAAGGGGGGAGGGGTCTAAAAATCGTGAAATTCGTGTGACGTAATTAATGGATGGCCCCTAACCTACTGACGGTCTTCTTCTTGCTATCGTATGGTTACCTAGTGGTCAATTCTGGTGTCAGAGTCGTTGAAGCCGCTCGAAGACCTCTAACAAGGCTTAACGACTGCTGCCTAGATGACAACCGGGACCGACTGTTTACGTTCCCTCCGAAGCACGGAGACGCTAAGTTCAAATGCTTCTGAATGGTCATCCATCTCTGACTAACCTTGCCAAGAAATGACTCATCACAGACATACTCTCGACTGACAGGGAGTTAGATCTTGTTGGCCTCTTCTATTATCGATCAATTCATTTGGTTTATAATTTTGGAGAGTGACAATTCCGAGGGTGAGTGGTGGGTCCCTCTCTATAATTGTTTAACAATGGATTTCCGCAAAGTTACGCCTGATTCCGTCAATTGGCTTATAGTAGACAAAAGATCTTTTCATAGTAATGCAGATTATTATCGTTTCAATATAGAACAAGAAACATAATGACTATTCATACAAAATCACTTAGCTGAAGAACATTTAATACCCCTCAGCATATTAAGATCAGAACAGATACCAATTGGAATCCAATCCTGTAGAGATTCAGACTCCTTCGGTTATCAGTTATCTGGTGCATCGGTAATTCTATTAGATTAGATAATCGCTATGTACAAAGGCTATGAATATTTAATTTTCAGGCGGATATAAGATTATACTGAAACTAGCTTTTGCCCGCGACTTCGTCCGCGTAGACTTCAAAATAAAAAAAAAACCGGGCAAGTGACTTAAGACTTTTTAGTACTTTTTAGTGCGCCAGGGTTTTTTAAGTCAGTATTTGCTTTTTTATAAAAATAATTTTATTTCACGATTTTTATTGGAGACATACAAACTTTATCACGGTACCTAATTCGGTGAATGCGTGTTTTGGTAGGTAGGTATATAGAGCCAAAATCCCAAATCCCCCTCCCCTTCTCCACCCCTTTTCCTCCCCTCTCTTCCTTCTGCTCCCTCCCCCTCCATTTCCCTTTCCCTTTCCCCCCCCCCTTTCCACTTCCCCCTACCTGACGTCTTCCCCTTCCTCCCTCACCTACCCTATGCATACTAAGTTTCAAGTCAATCGGGTACAAACATATTTTTCTGCCGTACATTTCTACCTTTAGTTTCCCCCTTTTGGGTGTTGATTTACGAAATGTTTTTTTATGGGATCAAACTGAAGTAGTACCTACCATATTCAGCTCAGCTTATACCCCAATTATTAAAAATGAATAATCATAACCAATCTTGAGATATGGATGACTAAACATTCGCTGACCCCGCTCTCCCCTTTTCCTTCAAAATATTAAAAACGCTGAAACCCCAGTCTGATTATTTAAAATGAACAATCATAACCAATTTCGAGATATGGATAACTAAAAATTCGCTGACCCCGCTCTCCCCTTTTCCTTCAAAATATTAAAAACGCTGAAACCCCAGTTTGATTATTTGAAATGAACAATCATAACCAATTTCGAGATATGGATGACTAAACATTCGCTGACCCCGCTCTCCCCTTTTCCTTCAAAATATTAAAAACGCCGAAACCCCAGTTTAATTATTTAAAATGAACAATCATAACCAATTTCGAGATATGGATGACTAAACATTCGCTGACCCCGCTCTCCCCTTTTCCTTCAAAATATTAAAAACGCTGAAACCCCAGTCTGATTATTTAAAATGAACAATCATAACCAATTTCGAGATATGGATGACTAAAAATTCGCTGACCCCGCTCTCCCCTTTTCCTTCAAAATATTAAAAACGCTGAAACCCCAGTCTGATTATTTAAAATGAACAATCATAACCAATCTCGAGATATGGATGACTAAACATTCGCACACCCCGCTCTCCCCTTTTCCTTCAAAATATTAAAAACGCTGAAACCCCAGTCTGATTATTTAAAATGAACAATCATAACCAATCTCGAGATATGGATGACTAAACATTCGCACACCCCGCTCTCCCCTTTTCCTTCAAAATATTAAAAACGCTGAAACCCCAGTCTGATTATTTAAAATGAACAATCATAACCAATCTCGAGATATGGATGACTAAACATTCGCTGACCCCGCTCTCCCCTTTTCCTTCAAAATATTAAAAACGCTGAAACCCCAGTCTGATTATTTAAAATGAACAATCATAACCAATCTCGAGATATGGATGACTAAACATTCGCACACCCCGCTCTCCCCTTTTCCTTCAAAATATTAAAAACGCTGAAACCCCAGTCTGATTATTTAAAATGAACAATCATAACCAATTTCGAGATATGGATGACTAAAAATTCGCTGACCCCGCTCTCCCCTTTTCCTTCAAAATATTAAAAACGCTGAAACCCCAGTCTGATTATTTAAAATGAACAATCATAACCAATTTTGAGATATGGATGACTAAACATGCGCTGACCCCGCTCTCCCCTTTCTCGTCAAAATGATTAAAAATACGGAAACCCCAGTCTGATCAATTTAAATAAGCAATCATAACCAATATCGAGATATGGATGACTTATTAAAATATCCCTTGACCCCGTTTTCCCCTTTCCCGTCAAAATAACAAAACTCGACCACCCCTATACAAACTTTCACTCCACATTTCACCCCTTAGGGGTTGAATTTCCAAAAACACGAAAGAAATCTAAACACAAACTTTCATTCCCCTATTTTACCCCCTTAGGGGTTGAATTTTCAAAAACCCTGAAATTACTCTTTTTTATTTTTGAAAAGACACCTAATCACCAATTTAAGTAAGTCTAACTTCAAAAATGACGGAACTTCCATACAAACTTTTATCCCCTATTTTACCCCCTTAGGGGTCGAATTTTCAAAAACCCTGAAACCCATATTTTTTTATTTTTCATAAGACACCTAATCAGCAATTTTCATAATTCTAACTTCAAAAATGACGAACTTCCATACAAACTTTCATCCCTTATTTTACCCCCTTAGGGGTTGAATTTCAAAAAACCCTTTCTTAGTACACCTCTACACATCAAGACAAACCCACCCTCCAAATTTCAAGTCTCTACGATCAGCGGTTTAGGCTGTGCGTTGTCTGTCAGTCAGTCAGTCAGTCAGTCAGTCAGTCAATCAGGACTTTGATTCTTATATATTTAGATTGGTTTAAGAAACAAAAGAGCGTGGATGGTATTCTCAAATTCGCTGGTAATTATCATGTACTATGCATGCATATCACAAGAGACGTTTCCAGTGTAAGCTGAGCTCTGTTTATTATTGACACCATTAGTAAAGAGAGTTTAACTTATGCTGGTAATGTTTCCTGAGAAGCAGAACACGGCACAATCCTATGAGAATTTCGTTAAAACAAACAAAATCCCTGCGCGCTAACTGAAATCACATTTAACTATCGAACAAATACATTCCAAATAAACATGTTTGTTAAATTAACTCTTAAACCAATGGTTGCACTAGTTTCAGCATGCAAGACAATAGAATTCCGTTCATGCGACTACAAAAGTCGCGAAATATATTTTAAGACTTACTACATAATAAGCTACGCTATTAAAAGCTAAACGCTAATGACTCGCTTATTTTCACATCAGATTCACGGATGTTTT
This sequence comes from Drymonia ruficornis, assembly GCA_947859195.1. Taxonomy (NCBI): domain Eukaryota; kingdom Metazoa; phylum Arthropoda; class Insecta; order Lepidoptera; family Notodontidae; genus Drymonia; species Drymonia ruficornis. The sequence continues at coordinate 2,628,804 of OX401923.1, forward strand.
AATCCAGACTTTGCGCTTGAAAACAACTAAAGAGAGTTGTCAAAGGTGACATCGCACAGATATATCAACGTTGAACCAAGGAATTTATAAGTTACGTTGAACTCATAGGTGCAGCAGAAGCAGGTTAAGTTCATTTTCATGAGGCAACTCAAAAATGTAAGTTACAAACTAATTAGCAACGCAATCAAAACGAAAGGCAGCGGGGTAATTCAACAAGATCCAAGAAAAAAAACAGTAACTGAAGTACGCGATGTTTAGCATAGCTTGCATGTAGTTGTGAGTGAATTTAATGTCAAAGCTAATAAATTTGTAGTGGGTAGCGTCGCGTACGGCCTGCCATTGAAACACTAGGGCGATGACATTCAAGCAACTCATTGGTGATTTGAGTTTGTGACTAGTTTATTTTGAGTTGCATCGTCGTAAAATGCCTATCTATACTATAGTTTAGAAAACTTCTTAGCACTATAGTTAGAAAATGATCACTAGCTGAACGGTGAAGGAATCGTGAGGCATACGTGTCGTTCAAAATACAGACTTGGCCCAAACCCAGCGGGCTTACCACGACCTCTTATCGCGATTCAATTATAGGAACGTTTTAAAGTTTTAGCGACTTTTTGTGCAATGACGTACCTTATTGTCATGACAATAAGAAACGTCATTGCACAAAAAGTAGCGGAAACGTTAAAACAAAACTGCTATAAGAGGTGGTGGTAAGCCCCCTGACGTAATATTGTCTTGCTATAAATAAATCCCTCGCTTTATGTGTATTACATTCCTTATTCTAGGTGTTCAGAACGCGCCACACGTTAGGCGATTTACATATCAGGCGATTGCAAGAGTTATGTTTGAATAAGTTTGCAGAGAAAACATTGGTGTTTGCTTATCTAGGTGGTGTTGGGAAGGAGTTCCGAAGAATATAAGTGAGTATTTAAATAATGCAAAATAATGGGCTTGGGAGTATAATGGGATATATATATAACGTCACGACTTTTGTCCCCATTCGGGGGTAGTCAGAGGCTTGAGTGGCCATACACCACCACAATGTGGAGGTATTAAGTCAACTCTAAGCCCACATTTCACAAGATAGTCAGAACCTAACGTGACAGGTGGTGAACCTTGTCGCCGTGTATACAGGCACTGACTATTACCTAATCCCGAGGGATAGGTAGGTTTCCTCACGATGTTTTCCCTCACCGTAAGCGAACTGTAAATTATGCACATAGATGAAAATTCATCCATTGGTGCATTCCCAACCGGGGATCGAACCTGGGACCTTCTGATTGCCAGCCCAACGTGTTCGCCCCTAGGCTACAGTCGCTAAATGGGAATAAAATAATAATGTCAATAGGCGTGACCACACGTGCCGAGCACAGCACTCGAGCAATCAGTTTTGACGTCTGAGCACGTAGACATAAATAACATCATATCTCATTGCTACTCGGAGATTATGGACGCGCCCAAGAATGGGGCCGCACTGGTAACGCGATCGCGATGCAACAGCGACGCAACCACGATCAAACTCCTATAAAATTATGGCGTTATCTGCATCAAATAAGCTAAAATTTATAAAGAATTCGCCATCGCGTCGCAATCGCCACGACCTAAGCGTTAACTTATAATTTATTATTATGACAAATAAATAATACACTGACACAGAACAGATTTATAAAAAAAAAAACTTAAAATAATTTAAAAATTGCTCCACAATGTCTCAAGTGAATTATACGCAACAAAGATCTTACAACTTTAGACTGTTACATGTACAATTTAAAGTTGTATTTCCTTTAAATAAGTCGTGACAAAACACGCAAGTCCTTAATCACTGCAACAAGATGGCTTAATTAAAAAACCCGATTCGTAACGAAGCGAATAAATTAAACTATTAACTCTCAAAAATAAAGGACCGAGATAAATGGCTGTTATTTTTCTCGTATGTCCTTTAAATAAATATCATACTTTATGATAAAAAATTAAGTTCTTATTTTGAATTTTTGAAGTTTAGGTTGGCATTGCTCTAATTGTAAGATTTACGAGATTTTATCGTTTCGTGTTTTGTTATAAATTAATTAATTTACTGGCTAATATAAATTTTATTTTCATCAATGTAAAAAAATACATTAGAAGGCTTTTTATGTGACTTAGGGCGAGGCCCCACTAGCACGTTGCGCTGCGTCGTCGCAACGGATCAAACGGTCGACGGGCGAGAGACGAAGCGGGGGAGGGTGATGCGCCAGTACAAAATCTTGCGACGACGCAACGCAACGCGCTAATGGGGCCTTGCCCTAAGGTGGCAACCAAGCACCCGGCGTAGTTACCGTAGCCTATAGATGTTTCCAATACCAATGGCCCGCTCACACGTAGCTGACCTGAAGAGGAGCGGGACGGAGGGTGTAGAAGAGAGGAGGGGTTTGGGCTTCCGGCATGCAGCTGTAATTGTTACTTTACGCCGATCTTCTATGAGAAGGTGGTACTACCCTGGTCGTGCCAACCCATATATTAGCTGCAGTCAATTGGCTACAGCTTAGCTCTACCACCCATACTTAGGTAGGTACAATCTTTAATGTAGGTATCTATTTTAATATTCGCAAATCACAAAAAGTTTACCAAACAACTTAGATTAGGTTCAATATTCTGTGGCACCATAATCGTTCGATTTACAAAATCGAACGAGCCAAGGGTATCATTATCGAACTTCGACGAAATTGAATTTCACCTCCCACGCGATCGCAACTTTTTTATGCAAAAATAAAAAAAAGAAAGGCGATCTCATTAGCATCGTTTAGGTCGCTTTTAACGTCTTAATTTGAATTTGGAAGCGGTTCCGCGGTAAAAAGCCGCCCGACGGTTGAATAAGGTGTTGCTGGCCACAAACGGCCAGTTTGGACGTGGCCGTATTTATTTTGCCAGTTACTTTTTTTTTCTTTTTTTACGAGAGGCAACGGTAATGCATTTAATTGAGGTGATGACGGTACGAAATGCTTTGTATGTACACTGTTGAAAAGTAGTTCATTAAAAAAAATAAATCGAAACTTAAATGACGACCGGTGCAGTGGTTCGAACGTTGGCCGCTCGGCTCACTGCAACGGGTGGTAATGGGTTCGATTCCCGCCAGAGGCAATTTTCGGAAACGGCCTTTTCTTAATTTGCCCTGGTCTGGGTGTCACTGGGATCGCCTCCAGTCCATTGCTTAGTTTGGGACCATACGGTTGGTGTGTCAGTCAGGCTATACATAATATTCTATATTGGACGATTCAGGACGATGTACTAAGATTGGATACATGACGACACTTGACACTAATACACTCAGTGTATCCATCGAGTGTCTGCGTGTGTACACCACCGCGACACCTTATTACAGTTGTAGTAGCAGTGTCGCTACACTGAGATACACTGAGTGTCGAGTGTCGCCGTGTATTCCGAGCATAAAGGTACTTGCCCATAAAATAAAGATATCGTTGCCTCTAAGGGAGTTACACCACGTCCAATTAATTAGCGGATTGCGATCACGATGCCCGACTTCGCTATTAATCAGAAGTCGATCGATCTGATAGCAACCGGTCGCTAACAGGCTCTTAGTCGGGGTGGCATAGTTTTCTCACTAGTTCTCGGAGAAGTATATACCTACTAGTACTCTCTGTACGACACATTTTGTTACTCAGAAAATAAGTATCGCCTGGCGGGTCTGGGATATTGGACTATAAATTAGTGGACCACTCGTTAACCGCACGGCGTCCGCCCGCGGCACACCAGTCGACAACGAGTGGACGCCGACCTAGGTAGTACCAAACCGCCTCGTAAGGTTACGGTTAACGCGGTTTTATGGTGGTAGAGCCAAATTGACTGGAGCTCATATACGGGCTGACTCGACCGGGTTACACCACCCTCTCACAGAAGATCGCCGTAAAGCAGCTATTACCTGTGTTTCGTACGATGAGTGACAGAGCCGAAAGCTCAACCCTCCCCCTCCCCCTCCCTGCTTCCCACTCTCTTTCAGATCGGCAATGTGCGAGCAACGCCTTTGGTATTGTAAGCATCTATAGGCTACGGTAACTGCTTAACATCTGGCGGACCGTACGCTTTTTTGCCACCGCAGTCCTATAAAAAAAACTCAAAAAACATTCTACGCCGTACCACAACAAATTATAAAACAAAAGAACGTCGCATATTCGAAGTTAACCCTTTATTGGAACCAATCGTCAATCGGTAACGAAACAGAAATATCCGAACAAATCCGAACAACAATTTCCAATCAATGTTGGTTACAAGTTGGAGAGTACTTCGGGAGAAATGTAATGAAACGCCCTCTGAGAAGCTTTGTGAAGTTTTGCAATCGGTTACTTTGAAGTCACACAGGTTATTGTTTTTTTAAGGCACCTGTGGCCCGATTCACGTAACCAAAACCGTAACGATGTCTCAGCGTTATAGTCGTTGATAGCCTTTTCGTAATACAACAAAATAATTAAATAAAAAGTAAGTTTAAAAACTAAAACCCGACTACTGAAAAATCGCGCTCTAAAAAGTATGAAACAAGAAAATATTCTCATCTAGAGGATAGCCGTGGTCCGTGTAGGTCCTTTAGGGCCAAATGGCATATGAACACGGACCACGGCTATCATCTAGATGAGAATATTTTCTTGTTTCATACTTTTTAGAGCGCGATTTTTCAGTAGTCGGGTTTTAGTTTTTAAACTTACTTTTTATTTAATTATTTTGGAGTTATAGGTAACAATATATATATTTTTGAAATGTGCTCATCAAGCTCTTTCATTTGATACCCCACACGGTTTTATTAAAAAAAGTTTTTTTTTTAGTTCATGACATTATGTCCTCTAGAGGGCGCCATATACAATTTTATGTGACGTCACATAGCCTATAACCAGCGCGCCATTAAGCCGCTTCTAACGATACCTCATTTGTCAAATTACGACAAGTAGTTTGGAAGTTAGGTGGGAACAGACGCACATACATACATACATACATACATACATACCGGTCAAAATCATAACCCTCCGCCGTAGTCGGGTAAAAATAGGCTATAGGCAAAGCACACCTTCTACGCAGAAGAAGTCGCGAACACCAGCCAGTTTAAAAATAATTGTCAGAAATACGCCAAAAAAAATAAGTTTAAAAACTAAAACCCGACTACTGAAAAATCGCGCTCTAAAAAGTATGAAACAAGAAAATATTCTCATCTAGAGGATAGCCGTGGTCCGTGTGGGTCCTTTAGGGCCAAATGGCATATGAACACGGACCACGGCTATCCTCTAGATGAGAATATTTTCTTGTTTCATACTTTTTAGAGCGCGATTTTTCAGTAGTCGGGTTTTAGTTTTTAAACTTACTTTTTATTTAATTATTTTGGAGTTATAGGTAACAATATATATATTATTGAAATGTGCTCATCATGCTCTTTCATTTGATACCCCACACGGTTTCATTAAAAAAAGTTTTTTTTTTAGTTCATGACATTATGTCCTCTAGAGGGCGCCATATACAATTTTATGTGACGTCACATAGCCTATAACCAGCGCGCCATTAAGCCGCTTCTAACGATACCTCATTTGTCAAATTACGACAAGTCGTTTGGAAGTTAGGTGGGAACAGATGCACATACATACATACATACATACATACATACATACATACATACATACATACATACATACATACATACATACATACCGGTCAAAATCATAACCCTCCGCCGTAGTCGGGTAAAAAGGCTATCAACGACAATATCGCTGAGACATCGTTACGGTTTTGGTTACGTGAATCGGCCTACTGTATGTCGCGTAAGTATTTAGCAACCCTTTCAATGGAGTAAAACTAAATTTTTCGTAATTTTTCGTAACTTTTCGTAATTTGCCCTGATCTGGGTGTCACTGGGATCGCCCCCAGTCCATTGTATGGCCATAATACATAAAGCCATAGTACAAGCATTGCTTAGTCTGGGACAGTTGGTGTGAAAGTCTGGCGATATTTATTTATTTACTTTATAGCTATATGGACCAAAGTTAATCTTACATCTTTTTTATTTTGTTTCCTTCTAGCATGACTATCGTAATTTCCGAAAAGATGTATCAATCCTTTAGATGCGTCTCACTGCCCTTATTTTGGCAACATGAATGCAAGGTAAATGCCTGGCATACACTTAGTCACGCACCACCCAGCGTGGCGGCTGCACGGCTGCCCCGCGCGCGTGCCTGATTATGTAGCACTAGCTCAAGCTATGTAGCTCTTTCTCACAACAGGTCTGGCGTATGCTTGTATTCATTGATATGTAGGTATAGCTTAATGTGCTATTTTTAGAGCACTACAATGTTTGTATATGTCGTGTTTATTATATAAAACGTCATTGACTTTAGGTTGTATTACGAGACGCGTATTTTTTTCATACAATATTTGGACCCATTTTGCGTTGTCGTGATTTTAAATTGTTATACGCGATTCACTATAGTTGCGTAAATTACGCTTCAGTATTCAACCGTAAAAGTTTCAATTCCGATATAGTTAGCAATTTTTTTCAATAGGTGTATTATCTAAGGCCCGCAAGCTACCTCATACGATACGATACTTATCAGCATCACAAACACACACCTAACTGGTTTCCAATCTAGACACATTATATGTTAATAACAGAAGGTATAATTCGCGCAAGCATAAAGTTTAAAAGCTGTTCGAAGACAATACGCGATAGACATTCATGATTAAAGAACCTACCTGACTTAATGGAAAGAAGCCATTAGGAAAAAAATAACAGACATTAGGTACATTTTAGCTTGCACGAATTATATAATTAATTAATAATACGTATTATACTACATGTAAGTACATATAGCTTCTAATGACTAGTTATGAAATATAGTCCAAAAATCTAGTTTGGATGAGGATATGTGGTGGAAAATCCATTAATACAAAATTTTCCATAGGTTCGAAACACCCTATCCAACAAGCAATAAGTATTTTACACAGTGTGGACTATGTTTATCCTTTAAACATGACCTCTAAGGCTATGGTAGCATTTCACACTGCGGTGTGAGATGCCACCACTTGTGTGAGTTGCCCTATATGACAGGCAGGAGTATACAAGGGTGCATCCGCTAGCGTAAAAATCTATTAAAACCCGAATAAAGTGGATCTTCTGTTTCATCTATCTCATGGTACATGGTGGTGTTTTATTTTATCGTCATGGCATGGTTTGAGCTGCACAATCTATACTAATATATAAAGAGGGAAATGCTGACTGACTGACTGACTGACTGACTGACTGACTGACTCATCAACGCCGAGCCGAAACTACTGAAGTTAGAGACATGAAATTTGGATAGTATATATATTTTGTGACGTAGGCAAGCAATAAGAAGCGATTTTGGAAAATTCAACCCCTAAGGGGGTTAAATAGGAGATGAAAGTTTGTATGCAAGTTCGTCATTTTTCAAGTTAGAATTATGAAAATTTGTGTTGAGGTGTCTTTCTAAAAATAAAAAATATGGTTTTCGCCGTTTTTGAATATTCAACCCCTAAGGTGGTAAAATAGGGGATGAAAGTTAGTTGGGAAGTTTGTATAGATGTTCGTCATTTTTGAAATTAGAATTATGAAAATTGGTGTTTAGGTTCCTTTTTAAAAATAAAAAACTTGAATTGCTGCGTTTTTGAAAATTCAACCCCTAAGGGGGTAAAATAGGGGACGAAAGTTTGTATGGAAGTTCGTCATTTCTGAGGTTAGCATAATGAATATTTGTGTTTAGGTTTCTTTTTACGTACTAAAAATAATAATTTCAGCTTTTTTGAAAATCCAACCCCTAAGGGGTTAAAATAGGGGTTGAAAGTTTGTATGGAAGTTCGACATTTTTTGAAGTTGGAATTATAAAAATTGGTGATTAGGTGACTTTTAAAAGATCAACAATATTAATTTCAGGGTTTTTCAAAATACATCTCCTAAGGGGGTAAAATAGGGGATGAAATTTTGAATGTAAGTTCGTTTTGTAGTTAGAATTATGAAAATTGGTGCAAGGTGTAAGAAAAAAAAAATTGCGTTTTTGAAAATTATACGGGGTATGGGATAAGTGATACGGGATACGGGATACGGGTTACGAGATACGGGACACTGGATACGGGGTACGGGATACGGGATACGGGATACGGGTTACGGGATATGGCACACGGGATACGGGATACGGGATACGGGATACGGAATATGGGATACAGAATCAGGGATATATGGATACGGGATTTGGGTTCCAGCAAACGGAAACGGTTTTTTTTTAATTTATATCCTGCGCGGACGAAGTCGCGGGCAAAAGCTAGTATATTATGAAAGTATTAACAGCAGGCACGAATAAAAAACTCAATTTTTCAATATTGCTTTCATGTTGCCAAATAAGCCTAAGGTTTAATACATTTGCGCACCCATGATACTTTTTTTAAATACAGTGGTGCCAACATAATCCAAACAGGTACACTAGTAGCACCATTGTGTTAATATGGTAGCACTGTAAACTACCAACTGCCACAAATGGAGGACAGCCAATTACAGTTCGAAAATGATAATATTTTACTGGCAACGGACAGTGAAATATAGGAACTGCGCAGAAATATGTCAGTAAGGGCTTAAGTCTACCAGCCATCATCTTAGTCCTGTATCTATAGACAAGTTACTCTCATTTTGACAATAATGAACGTCCTTATTTTCTTGTCTATACCTACCATGGCTAGCGAGAAGCGATAGGAAAATGAATTGAGTAGATTATTTTATTAAATACTAGCTTTTGCCCGCGACTTCGTCCGCGCAGGATATAAATTAAAAAAAAACCGTTTCCGTTTGCTGGAACCCAAATCCCGTATCCATATATCCCTGATTCTGTATCCCATATTCCGTATCCCGTATCCCGTATCCCGTATCCCGTGTGCCATATCCCGTAACCCGTATCCCGTATCCCGTATCCCGTACCCCGTATCCAGTGTCCCGTATCTCGTAACCCGTATCCCGTATCCCGTATCACTTATCCCATACCCCGTATAATTTTCAAAAACGCAATTTTTTTTTTCTTACACCTTGCACCAATTTTCATAATTCTAACTACAAAACGAACTTACATTCAAAATTTCATCCCCTATTTTACCCCCTTAGGAGATGTATTTTGAAAAACCCTGAAATTAATATTGTTGATCTTTTAAAAGTCACCTAATCACCAATTTTTATAATTCCAACTTCAAAAAATGTCGAACTTCCATACAAACTTTCAACCCCTATTTTAACCCCTTAGGGGTTGGATTTTCAAAAAAGCTGAAATTATTATTTTTAGTACGTAAAAAGAAACCTAAACACAAATATTCATTATGCTAACCTCAGAAATGACGAACTTCCATACAAACTTTCGTCCCCTATTTTACCCCCTTAGGGGTTGAATTTTCAAAAACGCAGCAATTCAAGTTTTTTATTTTTAAAAAGGAACCTAAACACCAATTTTCATAATTCTAATTTCAAAAATGACGAACATCTATACAAACTTCCCAACTAACTTTCATCCCCTATTTTACCACCTTAGGGGTTGAATATTCAAAAACGGCGAAAACCATATTTTTTATTTTTAGAAAGACACCTCAACACAAATTTTCATAATTCTAACTTGAAAAATGACGAACTTGCATACAAACTTTCATCCCCTATTTAACCCCCTTAGGGGTTGAATTTTCCAAAATCGCTTCTTATTGCTTGCCTACGTCACAAAATATATATACTATCCAAATTTCATGTCTCTAACTTCAGTAGTTTCGGCTCGGCGTTGATGAGTCAGTCAGTCAGTCAGTCAGTCAGTCAGTCAGTCAGCATTTCCCTCTTTATATATTAGTATAGATATATTAGTATAGATATAGATATAGATATAGATGTAGGGTAACGGCACCCAATATTGGCACCCCCCCCAATTATTGGCACTTTCTAAGTTATCTTTAAAAAATAAGAAAACTAAACATGGAAATAGTGTTTTTTTGTTAAAAGACATAAATTTCACAGTTTTTCACACCTACCTAGTTATTCTATCCGCTGAACTAAGAAATCCCTTAGAAATATGTATGGACAATAATTGGTGCAAGGTGCCAATAATTGGGGGTTTTACCCTATGTGGTTTTTTTTTTATAGGACTGCGGTGGCAAAAATATGGTCCACCTGATGTTAAGCACTTACCGTAGCCTATAGATGCTTACAATACCAAAGGTTTTGCTCGCACATTGCTGCCTGAAGGGGAGTGGGATGGAGGGAGGGGGAGGGGGGTGGGCTTTCGGCTCTCTCACTCATCGTACAAAACACAGCTGTAATAGCTGCTTTACGCCGATCTTCTGTCAGAGGGTGGAACTACCCCGGTCGAGCCAGCCCGTTTATGAGCTGTAGTCAATTGGCTACAGCTTGGCTCTACCACCTTTTGTAATGATTTTTCATTCAATATTTTATTATGAACATTAAGCTTTCCGGCACATAATGATTACGAATTTATAAAATTGGTGACCCGGCGAGACTGACGTGAAATCAAATTATATTATACCATTTCGTACCGCTTCCCGTTGATCGTGGTATAAGTGATATAAAGTAAAGTAATTTACTTACCAAAAAATTTACTCCAGAACAAGAAGTAAAACTTGTCTATAGATACGGGTAAGTCTAGACCTCATTATATTCCGTCCTTTGGTCACAAAATATTTTTTTTAGGCTTCAAAGGTTTCGTTCATTTAATGTTCATAATAAACTTTCATATTTCCAATAAAAGTATGAGCAAATAGAATAAATAGGTAGAAAATAGAGTCTCATTTCAAAAGACGTACTCATAGTAGCTGGTCCTATTTGAATAGGCCGTTCCCGAGTGTTCGAAGGCCGTAAGGATGCTTTCATATTGAGCTTAATTTTACCACTTCAAATAATTTCCAGATGTATGCACACAAATCTAGATTGATAGCCAAATAAATACTGAACATCAAATGATGAGGTGAGAAATTTTGGATAGTGCGAAAAAAAATTATAATTTTACCATATTTGTATTTTCTTGTAGAAGATAATTTTAACATCATTTTGGAAGAATTTGTGAAATAATGTGATGAGCTGAATCAGTGTGTAGCGCGAAAAAGAAACCATCTCTGAAATTTTTGTTGCAGTCGACTGGCTTCAACCTTCGACGCGCGTATCGTATTATTATTTTTTACCCGGCTACGGCGGAGGGTTATGATTTTGACCGGTATGTATGTATGTATGTATGTATGTATGTATGTATGTATGTATGTATGTATGTGCATCTGTTCCCACCTAACTTCCAAACTACTTGTCATAATTTGACAAATGAGGTATCGTTAGAAGCGGCTTAATGGCGCGCTGGTTATAGGCTATGTGACGGCACATAAAATTGCATATGGCGGCCTCTAGAGGACATAATGTCATGAACTAAAAAAAAAACATATTTTAATGAAACCGTGTGGGGTATCAAATGAAAGAGCTTGATGAGCACATTTCAAAAATATATATATTGTTACCTATAACTCCAAAATAATTAAATAAAAAGTAAGTTTAAAAACTAAAACCCGACTACTGAAAAATCACGCTCTAAAAAGTATGAAACAAGAAAATATTCTCATCTAGAGGATAGCCGTGGTCCGTGTTCATATGCCATTTGGCCCTAAAGGACCTACACGGACCACGGCTATCCTCTAGATGAGAATATTTTCTTGTTTCATACTTTTTAGAGCGCGATTTATCAGTAGTCGGGTTTTAGTTTTTAAACTTACTTTTTCCGTTTTATTTTTTTATCCGGCGTTCTGGAATACGCGCGTATAATACGCGAATAATTAGTCCTGACTATTTAATTCCATTTTCAAACTCTTTCAGTATTGTACCTTCTTAAATATTTTTCTTCCGATTGTTACCACAAACAGGTGTTCAAACGTGGAACATAAAAGCCCAACATGGCCCCTGTGAAACGGCCTCTACATAACAACAAAACTGTACCCCAAAGATGCCATTCCAACTGGTCCGCGTTGGATTCTGCGAATTGAGGGTAGGGAGATATTAACTGAGCGATTTAAATGGGATCCGCCACTGAAAAGTTGGCTTTTGCGGTTTTTAAACCCTTCTTTAAAGGGCTTTCTGGTGAATTTGTCGGTGGAAATTAAATGTATGGAATAGCATACATACCATACTAAAGTATATTGAAATTGTTTGTGAGTTGGCAAAAATATCATCTCGTCCTTATTTAAGTGTCCGAAAACCCTTGTCGGTGTAGCTGATGGAACTCTATCTATCTCTATCTATCTAGGGCAGTATCTTTCACTTCCTTATCTGACATGACTCCGACCTTCTCTTAAATCTGGCTCATGTAGCTTATTCTAGGTCTTCTTCTTCCTAGCTTTCCTTTTATCTTTTTTTTAAGTGTCATGGAGTATGAGATGGTCAATCATTTTTTTTTTTCATTTCTATAATGTATTGTTTCTTTTACTATTTTTAGTACATCAGTGACCATCGTAAGCAGATCATGGATAATCTGGTTCTGACCTTAAGCTGTTCTAGTTAGGGACTCCGCAGACATGCTACTTTTTGCATCGGCGATCGGCGATTTTTCGACTGTATCAATGCTGCATCGCGATTTGGCGACTCTCTGCGTTCGGACGCAGCGACTGCTCCGATGCTAAAAGCGACTAAATCGCCGATCGCCGATGCAAAAAGTAGCATGTCTGCGGTGGCCCTAATGCGAGTACATATCTATACTATTTTGATTGAGTTTGTCTGTTGTAAGGCCCAGTACTTATCTAGGCCTAAATTATCAAATATTTTATCATCTACCGTACATCATTCAAACATCCCCACCACTCTCAGAATCATTTTAAAATCATTCATCATCTGATACCGCGATGATCTTACTGTTTCGGATTTATTTGTGTTGTATCGCAACGCCCTTTTGTGGGTTCCTTAATGGTCTCAAAAATGCTGAATCAGAGACATGTAATATGTATTTCATAGGGCTAAAGTGTATGGGGTGGAATTTGATGGTCAAGATAATTGTTATCATACCTTTTTAGAGGTTTTATGGAGCTATGATGAAGGTTGCAGTAGTGTATTGATGCGATTTATATTGAGTTTTACGAAGTTTGTATCAAATGGTGTTACAAGAAATTGTGATGCAATTAGAACATGATATGCGGAAGTCCTTTAAGCTGGCCGCACATCATCAGAATCTTTCTGACAGAAATTTTATGGATGACCTTATAAAGCACCCAATCGGTCCGGAATTTTTCTGATCGTATGAGCCCAGTACAAAATGTATACACGGAGCGCCTTTCGGCGTTTTTCTGACAGTAAGTTTCTTATAATTGACGGGCCCGTTAGCGTGGTTGGCGCGGAGGCGCCTTTCACGCTGTAGGTCGTAGGTTCGATTCCTACCCGGGACATGCATTTGTGTGCATGAACATGTCTGTATGTCCGGAGTCTGGGTGTATATGTATATTAAGCATGTATTTACAAATAAAAAAGTAGTATATGTAGTAATATCAGTTATCTGGTTTCCATAGTACAAGCTCTGCTTAGTTTGGGATCAGGTAACCGTGTGTACAAAAATGTCCCAGGATATTATTATTATTATTATAATGTGCGGCCGGCCTTAAGAAGAACGTAACTGAAGATGGACTCCTAAAAAGTACGTAGAACGTAACTCTGGCTTATGGATACTTCAAAATCATTAGTACCTAATTATATCGTGCGATTTAATAATAGTAATAATAATATCCTGGGACATTTTTTATACACGGCTACCTGATCCCAAACTAAGCAAAGCTTGTACTATGGAAACCAGATAACTTATATTACTACATATACTACTTTTTTATTTGTAAATACATACTTAATATACATATACACCCAGACTCGGGTCATACAGACATGTTCAGGCACACAAATGCATGTCCCGGGTAGGAATCGAATCTACGACCTGCAGCGTGAAAGGCACCATCACGCCAACCACGCCAACGGGCCCGTCATAAAGCTATGTCCTTTAAAAAGGATACCCCAAATAGTTGAATTTGTTTAGTAGAGTATTTTACAATAGTAATTTAAACTTTAAAACTCTCCCTGTAAAATACCAATCCGATAACGAAACCAGAGTGAAACATCAACCAGTGTTTAATCCATTCAAAAGGTCATAACATCTGAAGGTGTTCTTTTGACGCGTCGGGTCATTCTGAAGAGCGGTTTGCAGAATCCCTCCCAACCTCAGGGTTGCCTCATCCAGATTATTAGAGTAAAAATTATAATAAATTGTGCAAATGAATAAAAGCAAATTATAATCGGGAAGTAACTAATTTAATTCATTTTATTACCTACTGTGAATTTATAACTAGCTTATCCTGGTTATATATTAAAAAAAATATTAGTTTATGACATTTATGTCCTCTAGAGAGCGCCATATTTAATTTAATGTGACGTCACATAGCCTATAACCAGCGGACAATCACGATGCTTCTAACGATACTTTATTTGTCAAATTATGATAAGTAGTTTAGAAATTATGCGGGAATTGATGAATATACATACATACATTACATACCGGTCAAAAATATCGCTAGTCGAGTAAAATAGGTATACCTACTCTTTCCCAATGAACTCTTTAAGATAATAATATATTTTCAAATTACCTCAAACAAAAAACTAATAAGAAGCAGAATGTTAAGAACCTAATATGAATTCAATGTGAAATACGAATCACTCCTATCATAATACTCAACTGCCATTATCTGAAGAACCGTGAGAACATGGTATTGATAAGAAAATCGGCAACCCTAAGCTCCAGGGGGACATTTAACACTTATAGTGGTAGCGACAACAAAGCGCCTGGTCCAACAAAAGGCCCGTTTGGACTGAACACATAGATATTGGACTTCAAGAAGTGGCCTGAAATACAAATTCATGAAACAGCTGGAATTATGTAAATAATTGAAAATATAAGATTAATACCTGGTTATAAAGGATTAGCGTTTATTGCGGGGCGTTTTCTATTAGAAGCGTATTTTTTTGTTTGCGCAGGAGTTGATATTTTATTTAAACGCTCGATGCTAGTCGACTTCATGTGTGAAACTCATGTACAACAAAGATTATCACTTGCTGTACGGTGAAGGAAAAAATGTGAGGAAACCTACACGTCTTTCAAAAAACGATTAAGTGCTATATCGCACTAGGACACCAGTGGTAGCGCAACCAGTCGCTCCACCAACAAAATGTGTAGAGCTGTATGGAGAATATCGCACTTGGTGTCCGCTTGGTAGTGCAACCAATTCGGTGTCGGCTATCGTATCACCCGCTGTTTGCATCCATGGTTGCCTCTTGCGATATCACTCTAAGTTCGCGACGGTTCGGGCCACCACCATGTATGTTTGACTAGTCCATCCTCAGCGTTGCCTAATGGCATCATCGAGGCTTGTGCGGTTAATGGAGACTCGTCCCCTATCACAAAATTATATTATGGTATGATGGTATTTACCAAAATACTATATTTGAGTTGGGATTTATTATTATTTTATTGATACACTAGCAGCTTTGAGCTGATGCGTGTATATCACTGCACTTGTATTTATTCATATTCTAAATGTCTGTCAAGTCTATTTTTAAAACTGTTCACTGTTGGAGCACTTACCATGAGTGAGAAAGCCAGAAGGCCAACCTTCCCCTGTCCCTTTCCCTCCCTTTCTCCCACACCCTTTTAGGTCGGTAATGCTTCTATAGGCTCTAGTAATCCATAAAAAACCACGATGAACGATTATATCAGGGAGCAATGCCTTTTTTAGGGTTCCGTACCCAAAGGGTGCCAACGGGCCCCTTTTACTAAGCCTACGGTGTCCGTCTGTCTGTCTGTTCGTCTGTCAGCGGGCTGTATCTCACGAACCGTAATTAACGTTTCCACAGAATATGTATTTCTGTTGCCGATACAACAACAAATACTATAAATAAAATAATTTTTAAAATAAAGCGGTTCCCCATACAAGAAACTTGATATTTTAAACGTTTTTATTCAACGGTGGTACGGTACCCTTTATGTGCGAGTCCGACATGCACTTGGCCGGTTTTTATAACTATGGTAGCGAACAAAAGTCTAGCCAATGTTTTAGTTGTATGCTAAGTTATTTACCCTATCCAGTCTCCTCTCTACATTCGCGTAATCGTTTGATCCCAACAAAAGATTTCCACATTACGGCCGCGTTAAGGACGGGCAAGCCGTCTTATCCGGAAGACGGGACTTGTAATGTAAATATGGCTTTGTTGGACCGCCCTGTGAAACTGAGAGGTGTTCCGGCCAACACTTATTATATAGCAATTTTGTAGATTGAATCCAAATGGAGGAGGAACCCTGTTTTCACGTTCTTCTAACTAATACTAGAAAAATATTAATTCCATAGAACGGTCCCCCGACTGCAATGACACTGCACTTGTTTTATACTTTTTGGTTCGTTTTTTGGCAGGGCAGTCGTGTTTTTTAATTTTTTTAATTATTTATTTTTATTTTATGCATTTTAGTGACAACAGCCAAAATGAAGACTTTGTTTTGCATGTACACCCTACCTATGTTAAATTATGCCTAAAAATTCTACAGTTTTAGAATGTGCTCATCAAGGCCTTTCATTTGATACCCATATTGTAATAACGGAAGAAAAAATTCGCATCTCAAAATCGCATTTCAAAATTGAGCCGTAATGTCGCCATACTATTTTTTTTTTTCAAAAATAATATACCCAGTGTTACCCGGAACGATGTAAGGATTCTAACGATACCCCATACATCCAAATCCATTCAGGCATTTATAAGTTATGGTGCAATAAACAATCTCACATACATACATACATGAACCCTAAACACATATACACTCCTTTTTTTGGGCAGTCGTGTAATAAAATATCGCCAGACTTACACACCAACTGTATGGTCCGAAACAAAGCAACGCTTGTACTATAGATACGGTATAATGAACTAGGGGCGATCCCAGTGACACCCAGACCAGGGCAAATTACGAAAAGGCCGTTGCCGAAATTTGGCTCTAGCGGGAATCGAACCTGCACCACCCGATGTTTGCTACCTTAGTAACATAAAAAAAAAGAAACGCAGCACATTCCAAATGGATGACTTCATTCATCTTATCATGCAAGTTCGCGGACACAGAATAAATAAACTGGTAATCTTGATTTCACTGGACCACGACATTGTTGTTGGACACAAAGGTATCGCCCACACTTGAGAGAACGGAAGCTTTGGCGGTTGGCGAAAGCAACTACATTGTTCATCATAGTTGACGGGCCCGTTAGCGTGGTTGGCGCGGAGGCGCCTTTCACGCTGCAGGTCGTAGGTTCGATTCCTACCCGGGACATGCATTTGTGTGCATGAACATGTCTGTATGTCCGGAGTCTGGGTGTATATGTATATTAAGTATGTATTTACAAATAAAAAAGTAGTATATGTAGTAATATCAGTTATCTGGTTTCCATAGTACAAGCTCTGCTTAGTTTGGGATCAGGTAACCGTGTGTACAAAAATGTCCCAGGATATTATTATTATTAATATTATAGTACAATAATATGCTATGTCAGGGCCCCCAGTCTCTTACAATTTTCTATTGCGACTCTTATATTATCTGTTTTGCCGTGTGTCCACTGGCAAGTAAGTGACGTATCGTATCGTAAGTGACGTATCGATGCTGCGTCGCGTTTCGTCGAGCGCGAATGAGCGAGACGCAGCATCAAAATCGCCGAACGCCGATGCTAAAAGTAGCAAGTCTGCGGAGGCCCTTAGTCAAAATCTTACTTGGGCTCTATTTCCACTAGTTAAAAAATAAACCCCTTATTAGTGTTAGCCGATTGGTTAAGCTCACGTTTTGCGGGCTTAAAGTCCAGGGTTCAAACCCTGGCTCGCACCTCTAGATTTTTAGAAATCTATGTGCGTATCATAACTTTAATATGATGATCACTGACTTACAGTGAAGGAAAACATCGTGAGGAAGCCTCATAATCATATCTCATGGCTTGTCTTAGAAAATCTAATACATTTTTGAAATTTCGTACTAGGCTAACGCGCTGGATTATGACCTGAATCCCCCTCGCGTTGAGGGGAGGCCCTTGCCCAAGAGCGGGACGTTAAAAGGGCTAATATTATTATTATTGTACTGGATGCATGCAAAATCGCAGTTTGCAGATCGCAATTAGAGGGGACGTACTAAGTTATAGCTGCTTAAATCATTGCGACGGGTTTATAACTCATCTGTTCAAGGCTTCGATACGGTGTCCATGGTAGGGGACTGGTTCTTGGCGTGATATATTAGATTAGAAGGCTATTTATTATTGAGTACCTATAATGGAGAAGTGATTAAGCGTTATTCGTTATTCAAACAGGCTATAAACTGAACTGGGTTGAAATCGCGAAAACTCTTCTTTGCAGTACAACATGGGGTTCTTCAAAGGGCATTACAGGTCCCTTAAAGTCTGGCACTTTAGAGCCGCCACATAGATACGGGATTTCCGTACGGAATTCCAGTAGTAGGATGTGTATTTCTATTGCCGCTACAACAACGAAAACTAAAAATAAATTAAAAATTTATTGGGTCCCCATACAAGAATCTTGATATTTTTGACGTTTTTATTCTATGGTGCTATGGAACCCTTTTTGTGCGAGTACAACACGCACTTGGCCGGTTTTTTTCTATTTTGGCCGACCCTCTGATTGGGCGGTTGATTCTGACCGACCAATCAGAGGGTCAGAATAGGAAAACGCAACAGTGGCAGTTCAATGGATAAGCGACTCGGCGCACAGGACATCTGCATCTTAAGAGCCGCCACATATATACGGAATTTCCGTACGGAATTCCATTTCGAAATATCGAATCGGGGTATCCGAACGCGATACGTCTACACATTTGGATGGATTTACTGCGTTCGGAGTCCCCGATTCGATGTTTCGAAATGGTATTCCGTACGGAAATTCCGTATGTATGTGGCGGCTCTTAAGATGCAGATGTCCTGTGCGCCGTAGCACTATAGAATAAAAACGTCAAATATCAAGATTCTTGTATGGGGACTAAAAATTAAATAAAATTTTAAAATAAAGGGTTATTATAATTTTTTTATTTTATTTTTAGTATTTGTTGTTGTAGCGGCAATAGAAATACACATCCTACTGTTCTGTTGGTGTAAAACAGTCTCGAGATAATCCTTCAATGAATAAAATTTAAAATATCCACATTGAATTATGAAGTGTCAAGTTGTCAACTGACCCCACAAAAGTTTTGAAACGACAATGATTGATATAGGGTTAATTGGGTAAATGTTGGCAATGATTTTGCGGTATACTCTGGTCACTTTTATTTTTTTACAATACGTCATGTCATGACAGACTACATAATATACCTATTTTTTGTTTTCGGGGAGGAAATCTTCAGAAAGGTGGTAGAGCCAAGCTGTAGCCAATTGACTGCACCTCATATACGGGCTGGCTCGACCGGAGTAGTACCAACCTCTCACAGAAGATCGGCGTAAAGCAGGTATTACAGCTGCGTTTCGTACGATGAGTGGGAGAGCCGAAAGCCCAACCCCACCCCCCTTTCCCCTTCCTCCATTCCACTCCCCTTTAGGTCGGCAATGTGCGGGCAGTGCCTTTGGTATTGCAAGCATCTATAGGCTACGGTAACTGCTTAACATCAGGCGCGCCGTACGTTTTTTTGCCACCGCAGTCCTATAAAAAAAGATGCCAGGGCCTCCCGAGGCCCAGGGTATGTGGGATTCTACCCACTCATGGTGGGAGTTGGTTGCGGGCGGCAAACGGCCGACGGCAGGCGGCAGACGTCAATTCTATAGAAATTGAGTGCCGTCGTGCCGTCGCGGCACATGTCATCGTGACAATTTGTATGAAACTGACGGCGGCAACTGACGTCGGCCGTCGTGCCGCTCGCAACCAACTCTCACCTTAAAACCTCCCCGGTGGCCGCCTCCAGCACGACAGAGGGTACATAATAGACCTATTGTGGAAAATCACATCACATGTCTCCCCCATACTTGGTAATTGCCTCTGACTTGCTCATAGCCAGCTGCAATCACTGATCGGTAAACGATCGGAGGGTAAGCAACGCTTGGCAAGGTCAGGCAGAGATGGGTGACCATTTAGTGGTATTTGAACTGAGCACCTCCGTGCTACAGACGGCACGTAAAAAGTCGGTCCCGGTTGTTTTCATCTAGGCAGTTGTTAAGCCTTGTCAAAGGCCTTCGGGCGTCTTCAAAAACTCTGACACCAGGTTAGCCACTAATCATACGATAAAAAAAAAATATATACGGTCGAATTGAGAAACCTCCTCCTTTTTTGAAGTCGGTTAAAAAGACTTGGTAATTTTCGGGATCCATTTAACCACCTTAAAACCAATTGAACGCAATAATTTTCCACCACGTAAAACCAATTATTAAGTACGCATATTTTTTTAACAGCAGCAGTAATTTTTACGCAAATTCGGGCCATAAAGTCGAAACACACGGAAGCTATATTTCAAATATTGAGTCACGTATTGTCTTCGGAACGTAAAGATGTCATCGAAAAATATTTACGGCGTCATTTAAGTTTGTTTCGCTCAGGAAGCTGTACAATTTAAGCTTGCAATTCTTGCTGACGTCAGTACAATTTCTCGATATATGAATCATCACACCGAGTTCTTGACGGGAATAGGACGCAACGGTTTAACAAAGTTAGGTTCCTATAAAGACTGGCTCCTATTAAAACTGACTCGCTGGCTCGACCGAGATAATAACATCCTCTTACAGAAGATCGGCGTAAAGCAGCTATTACAGTTGCATTTCCCTCGCCTCTCTCTGTCACACTCCCTTCAGATCGGCAACGTACGAGCGATGTCTTTGGTACAGCAAGCATCTATAGGCTACGGTAACTGCTTAATATCAGGTAGGCCATGCCCTAACATAAAATACTCCTGGGCAAATATCTTCCATCTCTTTCTAGTAGGTATATATTTGTATTCATCGCAATTTAGGCAAAGTCGTCGCCAATAATCCGTAATCACCCAAAATCCAACCCTAAAAACACCAAGTCAATAATTGTCACCGGTAATCCGGTCAGATCCGGTCCGATCCGGACCGTCCCTGGGCACGGACTTTATCTATTATGTACCCGCCAGCTTCTCAGACCCACGGTATAAATAATTGATAGCAGGTAACTAATTGCTGGGATCTTTCATTAGTAAGTATTATCGGCCCGAGTTTCGGGACGGTAAATGAACTGAATGATTTCTGTGTCCCGCGAGCATTTACGGGTTAATTGTTTTTCGGGACAAGTTTCTGGTTTATTTCTTTATTAATTATTGTAGTTTGAAGAAGATTATTAACCATTTCTAACTTTTCAATTACTTAGACCACATTTATATTTTAGTTAAAGGAATAATGTATACCTGCTTAGAATAAAAAAATATATCGCCAGACTACAACCAATGGTGTGGTCCCAAACTAAGCAAGGCTTGGCTTGCTGTATTGGTATCGTATCATAGACTGTATGTGAACCCAATCACATCCAGACAAGAGAAAATAACATAAAGGCTTTTCAAAATTTTCCCAGGTGGGAATCGAACCCGCAACCCAGTGGAATAAGCTGAGCCTACTGATACCAGTAAAACAGGCAGTGTATATTATTGAAAAACAGGTCCCCCTGTCCCACTTACCTTCAGCAAGCATCTATAGGCTACGGTAGGCTACGGTAGGCACCTTAGTCGCATAAAACATATCAGTTGCCGCATTTTAGTTTAGTCGGAGCGCCCTCGTGGAAACCAAAAATAATCTATGGATATTAGATTATTTTTAAAACTCCTTTTAAACACATTTACCGTTGTGATAATTGTTGATCATAGTTAACGTTAACTGGTCGTTAAGCACCCACGCGACAATTCGCGCCCTCGATCGCCATATGCAGTAAGTACACAGTATTTAACGCGTCAAGTTTAACACTTACTAAAATTGGTGGAACCGACACAATAGACCGCGAAGAAAGTTGGCTCAAATAGAATACTTATTAGTTACTCCTACGCAGAAAAAAAATCCGTTGAAGCACTATTCGTCTATGGTACTTTTTTGTCGCTCGTATGAGCTACTATTCCACCAAGCCAACTAGAAACTCGAAGAATGCGGCTTCCCCGCCCGCATACCGCCCGCACACCCGCCACCGCCTGCGGCTTCCCGCCCGCCACACCTCCCGCACGCCTTATTGTGTGGGTGACGTCACATTTGACAGGTTCCTAGTTGGCTTGGTGGAGTAGTAGTAACCAGCTCTGGTGTCTCAAGTCGCCAAAAAGTATATTTTTTGTATCAATGAGTAGCCTATCATGACTCTATATCATTAGAATTGGGACTCCCAAACAAACTTTCACCCCCTATTTTACTCTCTTGGGGGTTGAATTTTCAAGAACGCTTCAAATAATATTTTTGAAGTGAAAACTTCTTTAGCGGCGTTGTGCACTTTTCTTGGGATGGGTAAAAAATGTTAAACTCGCGTCAGGACACATGACCTGCTGGCCTACTCCGAAATACGAACCTAACGTTTCGGCTGACGGATTGTCGTGATTTGACATTTCTTCTTTCGTTTTTCTCTACGATTTGACATTGTTTTGATCGTAAATCGAATCCGTACTTCGGACGATCCGTCAGCGACGTATTTCGGAGTAACCCCCCAGATCGAAAATTCGTAAGACGGAGTGTGTGTGTGTGTTTGTACTACATATAAATTGACATGTTTGTGTACGATAGCGCAATAAATGAATATTGTATTTAACCACATAAATGATAGTACTTTTATACTGATAAATAAAGCAATTCGTGCGAAATTATTCCCTAACCATTCCAAAATATTTAAAAATGCACAACGTTAATGTTCAAGTTTTCACTTCTGCCGGAACTCCCGGAGTGCAACCCGTTGTTTTTTATTTGTGTTGAGTAGCCTTTATACTAATTTTCATGTCTCTATCTTCAGAAATATTGGGACCCCCATACAAACTTTCACGCCTTCTTTTACCCCTTCAAGGTTGGAGTTTTCCAGATTCCTTCCTCTGCTCTTCTTCTACGCTTTAAAAGGTACCGACTATTAAAATTTCATGTTTCTAATACCAGCGGTTTGGGCTGTGCACGTCTTGACAGACGGACAAAGAACCAGACGGATAAAACATTGATCCTTCCGCTTTTTTCCTTTTGAGGTAAGGAAACCCAAATAACACAAAATATGGATGCCTATAAGCTTAAGCTGGGGCCACACTTTGGGTTTATTTGCACCAAGTTGTGGTCCTGGAGCCAACCAATGTGAGTATCGCTCTTGGACAGATAAAGTCCAATACACACATTGGTGCGTTGGCTCCAAGACCACAATTTGGTGCAAATACATCCTATGCACTGAGAAAAAAATTTACGGCAGCAAAATAGTTTTTGTAGTTCCTAGTAGTCTTTTTAGTATGTTTTACTAAACGTTTTGTATTAACAGCAAATGTTTTATAAATGTGAGACATTACATAAAACATTTGCTATTAATACAAAACGTTTAGTAAAAATATTGAAAACACTACTAGGAATTACAAAACCATTTCGCTGTCGTAAAATTTTTCTCAGTGTGTGTGGCTCCGGCTAGACCACAATTTGGTGCAAATACATCCTATGTATGGTCCCGGCATCCCTAAGCTTACATTTCCTACCGGACAAAATGTGACGTCAAACCCTATTTGTGACAATACGCCAACACCACTGAATCTAAATATAGGTGTCCTCCCATCTTTTGTCAATAGATATTTTCTGTGCAAAGGGTCCAATAAGCTCATTACTGTTTAACTTAAGCCTTTGCTGTTTGCTTTTAACACTACTTATGCGTCCCAGTTATGTCTGACTTTTGTCATGAGTTAAAATAAATAAATTAATATGAGTACAGTTCAGTAATGAGGCGCTAATAGTCAGCTGCGACTTAAAAAATACTTGTCTGTATAGCTAAGGCTTTCTATATATCACCAGAAGGGCTAGACAAGTGGCATGAACGCTAATCGAATAGAATAGAATAGACTTCACATTGTATGGAAATGTCAAACGGCGCTATGTAGATCAACAACAAGTTGCTATGTAGATCACGTGACTTATGTCATTTCCATACATGAAGCGTAGCGATTTGAACGAACGCTTGTAGACTTCAGCCACTTGTCTAGCCCTTCTGCCCCTCTAGACAAGTGGCTGACGTCTACAAGCGTTTCTTCAAATCGCTACGCTTCATGTATGGAAATGACATAAGTCACGTGATCAACATAGCGACTTGTAATGTCATTTCCATACACTGTGAAGTCTATTCTATTCTATTCGATTAGCAATCATGCCACTTTTCTAAGGGGGCAGGACTACTCTATGGTCCTAAATTAAGTACTTATCTACGTGTACTGTATTTACCGTATACTATATGTCTGGGTTATATAACCCATCCGGGAAAACTACGAAAAGGCCGTTTCCGAAAATACCTACAGTCTTTGCTCATTTATTCCTACTTCTATCAATCTACTATCCAATAAAACTCTACGTTCAGACAGACGGACAGACACTCGGACATTTCGTGTTAATACTATGTAGTAAAATAAACTGAATAAGTGAAACCAATAAAATCTGGATTTCGCCCACGGAGCGCGGCGCGATCGTGCAAACATCGCCAAAGTACTGTGTTCAGAGTGGGCGGCGATGAGGTCGGGTCACAGTGGCGGAGGATAGCGGATTTATTTACCATTATTTTTTTAATGTCAAAAATAAGCAAAGCTTATAAGTACAATACATATCTATAAACTGGATGCTAGTGACTCCTAATTAAAACATAATAAGGAGCAGGTTTTGAAATTGACGATCAGTCTTACGCTACATATTTTATTTCTTGCCTTAAAAGCATTGTCACAGAGGCTAAAGGTGCGTTTCCACTGACGCGGAGCTGGGCGGAGTGGAGGGTGGACCTTGAATTGGCCCATCACAGTGCTCCATGTCGGATGCGTGGAGATTTCGAGCACTGTGATTGGCCAATTCACGGTCCGCTCCTCTCCACTCCGCTCAGCTCCGAATTAGTGGAATTGCACCCTAAGAATGCATTGTTTATTAGTCTACAAGAAAGAGGGTAGAGTATAAATTGTTAATCCTTCCTCTGGTTACATTCGGTTAAAATTAAATATTGGTTAATAGAAGCACTTTTCGGTAATAAAGTCATCTTGCGGAATGACAGATGACATAATATGATTAAAGAAAGTACTGCTGGCCTACTCCGAAATACGAACCTAACGTTTCGGCTGACGGATTGTCGTGATTTGACATTTCTTCTTTCGTTTTTCTCTACGATTTGACATTGTTTTGATCGTAAATCGAATCCGTACTTCGGACGATCCGTCAGCGACGTATTTCGGAGTAACCCCCCTGTTTACATCATGAAATATAATGAATAGTCGTGAATCATATTAATGTTTCGTAGTTTCTGTCAGACAAATGTATTCGAAATTTACTTATCAACACTAGAACTGAACAACAACGTCTCTCGCCAAGGGAGGCACAAATGCGATGAGTTAAATAGGGCATACTCGCTGCTACTGAGCCCATACTTCCATCATAGCGTGTCCAACACTATGTTGAATATGGTCAACATTTTTATTACGGCTCTCGGTAAAACATTGCATTTTTTCTTGTAGTTATTCTCATAGCATCGCCATTTCTTTTACGACTGAATGCCAGTAGTCAAGCGTCAAAATAAGAAGAAATGGAAAATAAATAACAAATGAATTTTTTTGGAAAGGTAGAGTCATAGTTATGAACTGGGATATTTACCAAATGGGACTAAGCCGGATAGCGATAGGATGTTTTTATAGGACTGATGTGGCAAACATGCGTACGGCCCGCCTGATGTAAAGCAGTTACCGTAGCCTATAGATGCTTGCAATACCAAAGGCATTGCTTCCACTTTGCCGACCTGAAGGGGAGTGGGTAGGAGGATATAGCTAAATAATCTCACGATATAGGTAGGTAGTATGATAGTATGTATGTAGGGTAACATTCCAAATATAAGCTGGCCTCTCATTATATTGACACCCGAAATCAAGATAGCTCACCATATTTTTGTATGTTACTACGGTGAAAAACAATTATACGGCATGCCTGATGTCAAGCAGTTACCGTAGTCTACAGATGCGTGCAATACCAAAGGCATCGCTCGCACGTTGCCGACCTGAAGGGGAGTGGGACAGAGGGAGGGGAAGAGGGGAGGGGGGATTGGGCTTATGTTGGAAATGTTACCAAACTCGTTACAACAACAAGAAACAACAAGTTACAGGTATATATTCCAGTTTATATTCCGAGAAATAGGGTACCTATGATGTAGTTAAAAAACTCTAAACCTAAATACCTTGCTTGTCCCATAAATCCATTAGCAGTGGTCACTTCATAACCCATAATTCTTCTGCAGGACCGGTCGAAATAGCTCGTAAATTTAAAAGACAAGCTCGCTAATTGCTTTCTACGTGAATGCTTATTTCATTTGAGGTACCTATGTTGTAAAAAATGGACAAAATGATGATTATGAGTTTATGAAATACATATATTATTGTGAATAGACCCATCAGGCATATTTCACATTTTCTAAAACCGCAGATGGAGTCAGTATTAGCCACTAACAGATATGGTACTTGCATTGCAGTCACTAGAGTCATTATACAATATGTTAAAAAACCCTGTCCGAGCCGAAACCGGTATTTAGTTTTCCCAATCATATGACCAAATAAAAAAAATTAAAAAAAACATGATAGTAAACATATTAATGACAATTTAAAATGCCATTTTTTTTTTGCCTTATTCCCTCAAAATGTACCCAGCAAATTCTAAAAATATGACAACACCGTTACCGGAAGTAATTATGTTAGATCGTGTGGCGGCACCTCTGACCACAAAGTATGTGATGACGTCATTTTATATTTTTTTTTAATGTAAACGGGGTGTTTGTTTTCCAAAAATATATGGGAGGCCTTTGCCCAGCAGTGGGACACTTACTATGCCAAAAAAAAAAATATTTTTTTAATAAAAAAAATATTTTTTTTACAAAAATAGAATCTAATCTCGATACCCAACAATACGTTTTCGGGTTGGACAGGGTTTTCTTAACATATTGTATATTATTATAATAGTCATAATAATAGTAATAGTAGTAGTTATTATAGTCATTGTGCTTGTGCTCAGCTCACGGAACGAAATTATCGCACTCGCTATTCGACAATCAAGTTAAAGCCATGCGTTGCACCGTATTGGCAATACCGACGTTGTTCCGACATTATTTTCCGCAAACAACTGAGTTGACTGTGTTCATGGACTTCCTTCAGAAGGACATACTATTTTGGACAGCCACCCTCTCCCATGGTAATGTCTTTTGATTTGGCTTCAACGAGGAATATGCAACTTTGAATGTTAAGTTGTACTAAAGCACCCGATGGGATTGTAGAAAGATGTAATGAAAAGGGAAAGAGTTTTAGGTTTGTATAGTCTTTATATGGCATCAGGATTTAATCCAGGACATTCCTATCTCAAAAGCTACGTCCAGAAGTGTCACATGCCGCGCGAGGAAAATTTTCCTCGCGGTGTTTGACTTGCCTCACGTGAGGCAAATGCGCGCCCTGCCTCACCTGAGCACTCACATTTGCGTCGCCTAGTTTGGCAGTCGTGAGACAGAACGATGTCAAACGTGTCAAACTGATTGATCGGGTATACCTTTCCCTGTCTAGAGTGTCAGTTGCCTCGCCATTTGCCTCGCGCGGCATGCGACTGAGGCAAACGTCGTGCTTCGCGAGGCATGTGGGTGAGCAGCCTCGCGCGGCATGTGACACTTCTGGACGTAGCTAAAGACTAGAAGACAGCTTGTAGTGACACCACTGTAACTAGTTATTTGATGAACCTCTATTCCTGATGCTAAACGTCTTACAAATTGTATTAGAATCATTTTATATGACCTATATCAAAAGCCGACCAAAGCAATCAAACGATAATAACATAACGATTGCCATTCCTCAAATAAAATAACTCTATACCAACTAGCGTCCGTTACTGCCCACATAAAACATTTATCTCAATTCCAAACCAATTCATCATAAAATTGCTTTATCGTCTTCAACAATTAAATAAAATTGGCCGCAATTCGGGTCAGTGAAGACATCAATTCATTAATAGTATAAAATGATAGGCCTCGGGACGCCGCAAGGCATCCGTCGTCGTCGGCGCCCCTCGGTCGAATGCACTCAAATCTCGAGCCTGCATAGACAAAACCCCTACGCTTGATGCAGCCATTTCCCACCCCACCTGCGAGTCCATCCCTTTCCTCTCGCTATAATCTCTCTTCCCTCTCGTTTGCACCTCAAAATTACATTCGGCTGATGTCGTTAATGCTCGGAGCTTGGATGCAAGCCGGTGAGAGCCGCCAAACATAATTTCAGTCGCTTCCCGGCCGCCGTAGGAGCTGCATCGCTGCCGGCCGACGTTCCCGCGTCCGAAACATCGTATCGGTCCGGCTTGTTTGTATGGGGATGTTTGTCCCCAGATAGTGCGTCCCAGAAACCCTGAATGGATCTCTAGTGTTGTGGGACTACGTGTTAATGACGAATACTGTGAAAGTGCGCTGATCGTCGGAGATGTTGCAATAGACACGGTAACGGATGTGGCTAATGCAGTTAGATCTGTTTGATTGGCAAAAGTAAACATGTGTATGACAGGCGTTATTAAAGCGATGTTGCCGAGTTAGCTGACAACGTTTTAATGGAACGTGTAAACTCAACGGAAACGGGGAATGATTTAGTTTCAGAGAAACGTTACGACTTGTGTAGCGGCTTGAACATGATATTACTGGGAATGGCAACGCTTTTATCGATCATAAAACTATATGATCATTAGTCTGTAAACTTCTGTAAATATAATGTGAAGTTTGTTAAAAGTAATGGATAATTATTAATGTAGTGACGATTATGTTGGTAATTGATTTAATTAAATCTAAAAACCATGTGGGCGGAATAAAGGCTAACAATGATGAAGCAGTATTTGGATGAACAAGTAACAAAACAATTCATTATTACAATGGAGTATTGTTTGTGATTGAGTTTGAGAGTTTTTGTTAGGAAATTACTTTTTTATTTGTTCACCAACAGGCGTGTATAATATTCCGGTGGGCAGGACAATACTGTACGGGTTAGTGGAACAATTGGTAATTTTGGTGAGGCTAATGTGATTTTAATTGGAGTCGGTCATTTGTGTCATCAAATTGACATTATTGTTGTTCAACAAATAGGGGCAGTAGTTATGAATGAACTAAGTAAACTGACGAAATATTTAAACAATATTTGATCATCGAATACTCGAACGCAATTCAAATTAGATATAATATGCTTGATTTTAGAGGGACATACAAGTAATAAGAAATAATGGTGTCTCAAGTGGGACTTCAAGGCACCAGTAGATTTAATAAGATTTTTGAAACAAGGTCTTCTAAACCAGAAATTAATTCTAGCACAGTCTAATTTACTATAATCCGCGAAAAAAATAAGTCTATTAGTATCCTTAACATTTTCCAATCAGACAGATCTATTGCCACCAAACTGACGAATTTGTTACAAAAATCTTATTAAATCTTAATAAGATTTTTGTAACAAGGTCTTCTAAGCCAGAAATTAATTCTAGCGCAGTCTAATTTACTATAACCCGCGAAAAAAATAAGTCTATTAGTATCCTTAACATTTTCCAATCAGACAGATCTATTGCCACCAAACTGACGAATTTTATTCTACAGCTACAAATTGAAACTGATCACTGACAATTCATTTAAAAGGAAATTTATTTGAGTGACAATAGTTTGCGAATCTCCACAAGAAAATCTTGGACAGTTGGAAATTACAATAGGTAAGTTACTTTTAGTATTAACTATAGGTATCACGATTGTTCTTATTGAATTGAATTTGATTACTTTATTATGTAACAACCATTCAGATCTGAGGGCCTACTCTGTTTCAAACGAAAACGAAATTTCGGACGAAATTCGCGTATTTCCTACTACGTTTCTCATTGATTCCGACATTTCTTACGAACGAAAATTGTTTGACGTTTAGATTCGACGACGACGAAGACATCAATTTTAATTCGTAAGAAATGTCGGAATCAATGAGAAACGTAGTAGGTAGGAAATACGCGAATTTCGTCCGAAATATCGTTTTCGTTTGGAACAGAGTAGGCCCTCTGGGTTCTTTCGTTTTATGCTTGGTTTATCTAGAATGAAAAATATTGATCTATCTGTCTTATCTCTTGAATGATACTGGACTTGGCATAAGGATGATACTGATGATAAATATCTAGATCAGGAAGATATTTAACAGTTACAAACAAATAATTAGCAGCAGGTCAAAATGTATAAATAAGTTAAGAGGAAGAAAATTGACTCAATCCACATTATACAGATTTCGTTAAATCTTTAGATTTTCGTGCAAACTTCAGAGATCTTCAGAGATATAAAAAGCAAAAATAAGAATTACAATTTTCAGCCCAACTTTGTTATTTTCTCAGTAAACATGTTCTGAAATCGTAACTTTCCTCAAGATTTATTGAAAGGAAGTAATTTCTGAATAGACAATTATTACTAAAAGCATTTGAGGTACTTTGTTCGATGATGTGAAAATAAAGTTTCTGCATTTTAAGGATACGAAAATTCTAAAGCGATATTGGAAAAAAATGCTAGTTGCGCTAGATAATTTTCAATTTAAGTTCCTTTGGCAATGTTAATGGCTGTGTCTACATCAGACGCATGCCGCGCCCGAACACTCAGTTTTGACGTCGGAACGCATATACATAATATGAGTGCTCGTGTGAGAAATCTGGACGCACCAAATAATAAGCAGCAAATGTTAATAACAAAATAGGTACCTACATATTTGAAACTACCAAAAAAGCTATACAGGGTTATTGGAAAACATTAACAACCTTGCAGAACTGTATTACTGACATCAAAAACAGTAACTTTTGTGACTTTTTAAAAAACAATAAAAAAAATAACAAAAAACACACTCTAAAATGTATGAAACAAGAAAATATGCTCATCTAGAGGATAACTGCGGTCTGTTTAGGTACTTTAGGGCAAATTGGAATACAACC